>OY365750.1:2767500-4025000 GCA_959347395.1 Mechanitis mazaeus
ATAAGTTAAATGTTTTTATTTTTATTCAAAACGGCTTTAAAAAGTAGTTAAGAAAATATATTAAAGATCTTAAGAATATTCTTATTAGCATCCTTATTGCCCAAGCTTGTAAATACATCATACATATATTAATATATAATAAATGAATATATTTTTTACAAAATAAAGTAATATTTGATAACACTGAACCAAGTATAAAATATAAATGAATATTGTCGACTTGTGTCGTAAATATAAATAAATAATTCTCATTCACACATTTTGTGTATCGAAACGTAACGTGCGTATATATTTGTGGCATTTATCCGGAAAATAAGAATTTGGAATTTATTCCTGCATACATTATTTGATTGTTATGAATGTTATAGGTTATTTGTTAAATTATTTATTTAGTAATTTATTTATTTATTCATTTATTTACTCATTTATAAAAAGCTAACTTAATGTCTAGTAGCATTGTCTCCCAATTAAGCTCTTCTGATATAAAATGGTGGTAGGCGTATATAAAATTAATAATAAAAGAGAAGTTTAAAATATCTTTATTATTTTTTAATACATGATATTGGCTTGTATAGGAAATATTATTAAAGATACTTATTAATTAAGAAAAAGGTTATATCTTTTATATTGTTACTTTAAAAATCTATATATACAATTTTTTTACAGTCTAAGATATTAATAACATTAATATTTTCTTACAGGCTTTTTCAATTTATAATGATTGTGTTGTTTCAGGAGATATAACATGACTGATCCGGTCTGTAATATTAACATTATCTGGAAATAACATTATTAATTGTAAGGCCTTATAAGAGATCTAAAATGAAACCTTAACCTAATAAAAATGTGTCCAAATATTTTATTTGAACTCGTTTTGTCTATTTAGAGAAAGCAATTTGCACAAAAATACAGACTATGGTGGTGAGAGATAAATATTCTTATAACAAGTCTTAGCTTATTCTATGGACAGTTATAGGCTTAATCTAGACATAGCAGAAGTTAAAGAAGGAAATGGCCACCTTGTTAAATAAAAGAAACTAGTCATTATAAATACTCTATTTTATTTTTGATTAATTTACATTATTACTAAGGTTGTATATATTTTCCGTGTCTAGTCTTGAAACTTTTATGTATGGTATAATAACTTATTTCATGTCTCATTTGAAACGAAAATATTTAGAAATTTCTCGAATATACAAATAATAAAGAAATAACAATGTAGAACAAAAAGTATGGTGTTAAAAAATCAACTAAAACTGTGTCATCAAAATTAGTAAACAACTCAGTTGTTGCTGGAGTACATAGCTTCAGCACTAGTTGTCAGCCTTTTTATTATAGTAAATGTGATAAGAATAACAATACAGCAAGAATTATAAGTACTACTAATTCATATATTCTATATGTAATTTATATTTCTATATGTAATTTGTATTTTTACGAAAAGAAAACAGTAAGATGTTTATATTATTGACATGCAGGTATGTTGTTTCCTAATAAAAAGATACCTATTTCTTTTACAATCCCCAAAATCATAACTCTAAGTCATGATGATGATTCACTCTCTCGTTTATCTCTTCATAAGGTAATCGCGAGTGACTTTGCTATTCGGAAAACGGTATATAATAATATGCTTTACATTTTACCCCAAAGAAAAGAAAAAAATACGTTTTAAGATGACGTATAAACATTGGTGACTTTTTCGCTAAAAACCGACATCTTCCAGACATTTGGTAAAAGATTTGGTAAATATGGAGTATAGAATGTTGTCGATGAATCACTAGACTTAGAGTTATTTAAAGGTTATTTTAAAACAGAACAAGGAATTCGGATATATCAAACATACATCACGTTACTATAAAAGTCAAGAAGTTGGTATAATAATCTTTTTCTCTTACACCAGACTCATATTTTTTGTAAATAAGTTTCACTCGGCCTCATTAGGCTTTAAGTTTAAGCCAAATAACGAATGAATCAAGTATTTATTATTAGCAGTATGTGGGACAACATGTATAAAGAATCTGACATTGTCAATCAACAAAAATATCAACCATCGAAAAATAAAATATAAACGAAAATATTAACAACAACGCCATCAAATGTTTTTGAACTAACTAAATGTTTAATCATTTTTTAAACATGTCATTAGTCGATCATGCTGTTTTAAAACAGAAACAATTACGAAAACAGACAGCTAAAGATATTATTTAAAACAAAGTGATCCTATAAGGGTTTCGTTTTCTTCCTTTTAAGGTACAGATCCTTCTAGGGATCCTTTTAGGGATCCATAATTATGAAACTAAATAAAAAGTTTTTCTTTATGGTTTATCTGTACTAATAATATAAAAAGAAAAAAAATCTGTTCGTTTAAACGAGCTCATTTTCGGAACTACGGCATAGATTTGAATCGTAATAATATATCAAATCATTCGTTCACGGGTGAAACAAGTAAAGAAAACAAACATACATCTTAAAACTATACCCAGTAATACGTTTAGTTGAGTGCAAGTAAATAAAACTGAAAATGAAATATAATAGAGACTGTTGATTCTTCCACTCATCCTGATGAAAACATTCTTCACAAACAAAATCAGATTTCAAACTGTCTTTTCTAATGCGGGCTGCCCCAAAGTTCTTTCCACATTTTGCTACTCGGCACTCCTTTTGTCTCGACGCTTCCTCCCAAATGATGTTACGTTTAAATTGTCACTTTTATTATCTCTGAAACTGTTTTAAAAATTCATAAAAATACTTACTAATCAATATTTAGAAAATGCATTTAAGATATATTATTTTAAGCAAAATAGTACCTAAATATTATTATCCTATTTGAATATCTTTTAAAATACATAATTATAAGACTACCAAATTAATTAGCGATGTAATTTTTGTAAAAGTAGTACTTTGTTCTAGTAGTAAAGTCTTTAGCAATGACTGCTACTAACATTATTGAAGAAAACACCCACTGTTTTTTTAGCTGCATACAAAATCCTTTACTATGAGGTTCACAAATCAGAAGATATCCAAAATACAAATATTAAGCTTTTAGCGGTTTACAGGTGATAATGTAACAAAGACAGATTTGCGAATTATTTCCATCATTGTTTATAGTGTTTATAATTTGCTAATATGCTTATTAACTTCTATCAGGATTCACGATACTAATAGGGTAAGCTAATACTAAATAGTGTAAATTAATTTATATACATATAGACAAAATGTTTATGTGTATATATGTAAGATACGTTTTTTGTCTCTTTTTTTTTTACATTTGTTTTGCATCCCTATTAACGTCTTCTCCTGCACATCTAAGGTTGACTGGTAGAGAATGTCTTAATGGCATTAAGCCCGCCTTTTGTACATTTTGTTTTGAATTGTGCAATAAAGAATAAATAAGATATGTCTGTGCTTACTAATGTTGCTCTTCAGTATAATATATCATACTGAAAATAAAATTCGAAGCATAGGATGACACATTTAATATTAACTGCTTTGTCTTCATATTGTGAGAATTGTGAACATAAATCATAGTTCCCTCGGTGACATACCCTGTAAATATATATATATATATATATATATATATGAAAGATTTGATGTTTGTTACTCAGTCATTGCTTCGGTTTATACTAGTATTGACATAATGAAGCTGGAAAACCGTCAACATTTTTTGGAAATTTCATTAAAAATCCAATTTTTTTTAAAAATACGTGAATCAGGATTAAGAAAGTTGATCCAAATTAAATAATATCAATTTCCCCGAAATTTTACAATTAAGGGATGTAACTTTTTATACGTAAATTTGTATGCTATGACTGTACTATCAAATTTTATACAGTTAAAATTGAATTACGTTTCTAAATGTCGGATGTCGATAGTGTCACCTTGAGTTGCCGTGGATGGATGCTTGTTAGCTGAGTTATATGTAAGCGGCTTTGGCTTAGAAGATCGTACTCGGGTAAGTGGGGGGCGTTTAACGGGCTAATTATCAAACGGCTAATGAAGTTTGTATTCAGCGGGCGGGCACTGGGCGCAACGCGGGGCTCGGAGGCGCTACGTGCCGCGACTGGCAAACCGCCCCACCTGATAACACCCCGCCCTCCACAGAAAAATTGCAGAGAAAAAGTTTCATCGCAAGGGAACGTGAATGAAATGAGGAATTGTGCTGGCCGCTTTCGGGATTATTTCCAACATGAAAATGTACGAGAGATTCTTTATTTCTATTTGACAGGATGTCTTCTTTGTGCCGATCCTATAGCCACGTATGCAAAACTCGGCGTCTTTGATAATTCTCTGAGGCAACTAGATCAGACGAGGTAGACACGTCGTAGATACGTAGTCTGCTTAACGCGAATATAATTTAACCCCGACGCAGAGTTCCTTTGACTTGACATTATAATTTATGGTTAGTTTAGTTACGTGTTCTGAACATGGCGCCTATACATGTATCTTATTTAAGCGACATGAGATTAATTATTACTGAAACTATGTTGTACCAGTTATGTATCAAACATAATATATGATGAAGTTCAAGAGAATCTTTAAGAGGTTTTATATGTCTATAAAAAGATATTAAATTATTCAAGATTTTTAAAATGTTCTATATTTCTGTAAAATTTTATTATTATTTTTTTTTTCTCATTTTGCTAATACATTTATCCTTTTTCTTGCATATATTTTTAATATAAAAAAAGAGGCAAGCTAAAATCTTTTTCTATTCCAAGAAGTCAAGTGGAGTCTAGTGTTATTTTAAACAAAGAGAATATTATTTAAAACTTCTAAGCTAATAATATTATACCTCAATGATGTTCGAAGTCTTCTTAATAACGTTTTAATTAACTTGAACTATATTAAGTATATATGGTATTTTATATAAAATAATGATTGTTATAATCCATCTTAATATGCAGAATTCAATGTCTTATTAGTGTTATTGTTCTGTCCTATGAAGAAGTTTAAGTCTAGAAGAAATACAAAATTCAAATTTACTTTTACGAGTTTACTATTAATAATTGAGTAACAATACTTTGTTATCGTAAAATGGTATTTACATAAATTCGTTATAATTCAGAAGATACTATGCAATATATACAATAATACTTAAAAATATATATAATAGACTAGAATTCTCATCAAATTCAATTTAAAATAAAAAAATTATATCCTTTTATCTTAAACAGATCCAAAAGCCTATAAATACCTATCTGAAATCTAAAAGTCGGTTAGGTTTAATCAAATATGTTTAATGCTAGAAGCAACCGTTCTACATTTCACGTAAGCTCAATAGAGTCAAAAATCTAGCGAGCTTTCCACCACTGTAATATTTCCTGAAGCCCGGATTACTTTCTCTGAAACTGGCCATGATAGCATCTCTTAAAACCCCTCATATACTAAGATAATATTGAAGGGTTGTTCAATTAAAACATTATACAGTTTGTTTTATCCCTTTGTATTACTGTGTACCGAGATTTTATATTATATTTACTTTATTTATTAATAATTTTTATAACATTATTATTATTTCATATATTTTTTCATTTGTTTTATAAATATAGATGTTTTATTAAATAAGAAGATTAGCTGATTAACTTGACATAAATTACTAAAAACATATATTTGACAAATAAAAGTTTTATCAAATATAATATTGTTGGTGTATTTTTTATTTTTATATATTTATTTATATATTTATATATATATTATATATTTATATATAAACTGAAGACGTGCTAGCACCAACTATCTGCCATGAAATAGGTATTTTTATTTTTTTATTCGTATTATATAGAAAAGAGGTAGTAATGAAATTCATATACTTATATATATTTTTTATTCTTTATTTTATTATCAGTTAGGTCCTTTATCATAGGTATACCAATATATAAAAAATCCTGTCTTAGTGCTAAATTATAAAAAAGGTCAATTTTAAATATAAAAGCACTAACTGTACCTTAAATAATGATGGCCAGAGTATTTTGTTTGGCAATAAGTCTCCGCTAATTGTTTGAAAAGATAATTTTGCGTGGGTTTATACTGGCATGGGCGGTTGCGCGCTTTCCCCGCCAGGCGGCGCGTTACTGATGGCTGAGGCCCGGCTCGAGCCACACATGCTACTAATTACACATTTAAGGCTCCACTGCTAAAAGCATACCGAATTTTAATACCAACTTACCGTTATTATTTAAAATTGGAGATAGGATCTGTTTACTGTACTTAGAAAATTACTTTTCTTAATAACCATATGGTGTTTTATTCTTCTGATTACATACAATAATAATATATATTTTTTTATGCGTATAAATTTATATATTTCAATTTCTAAACGAAAATCGCGATGTATTTATTTATTTTATTACTAGATATTATATTAATACTGTCTGCACTAGAAAGTTTATTGAATTAGATAATATTCTGCTTTATATATAATTATCCAGCTGTACTCAAGTTAATTGTATCCAAATTTGCTCGACTAGTTTCCTGCCGGATGAGTACAGCCGTATAATTATATATAATAATAATCATGGATCTCGAAACTCTCAATACAATATATGTTTTATTTTTATTATATTTTATAATCAAACAGACATACTAAATAACAATATTATAGTCCATTTCATTGTCTTAGAGGCGATTCTATGAAGTGACATTGTTTTAACTTCTAATGCCATCTATCGGAATGAACTGTAAATACTTTGTATTTCAAGTGAAATAATAGTTACTTAAACTGACGCTGATTAAAGCGCCATTTTTTGTATAACGCTAAATATGTATAATTAATATATATATAATTTTTAAATAAACATTTTAAAAATAACAAACACAATATAATTTATATGGTTTATATAAATAATTGTTTCTTGCAATTTGTAAGTATCGATTATCACTATAGTTCATAAGACGAGAACTAATAATATTATATTATTAAAATTATTATTAATTAATAAAATAATTACTACATGATCAATTTAACCAATTAATTTATTTTTAAATGATTTGAACCTAAATTATACTTAACTTTATTTACAACATTAATAATTTATTTAGTTTTAGACAAACAATTATTAAACAATATAAAATAAATATAATATAATAATAATTTCCTTTAAAAATATTCCAATCGTATGCCATTATTATTTATTAAAAACCAACTATAATAATTTTAAAAATCGTTTAGTGATATCTTCTGTACCATACATCTCAAGTCAAAGTCCCGGCTGTCTAACTCATAGTTGTGTACTTATTCTTATTCAACCGTAACTCTTTCCCCCTTAACACATTTATCAAAGAGTTATTCTGTTTCAACCTCACATGAAAAACAAAGCTATATATAGAATATATCTTAATATTATCTATCCTTATATTTCTTTTATTCTCGTTTTTTCATATCTCGTTACTTTAAAATAAGTTCATATTCCGTTTATCGTTGCACAATTCAATGTAATCAAGACATTATATTTGATAGAAAAAAAAACCTACAAACCGTCACAAAAAATAATATTTACTTGTGAAATGAAACAAAATAAATATTTTAAAATTGTATATTTTTATAATAAAAAACTTCTTACTCAAAATTAGACATAGGTACTATTATCATATACACACCAAGTTTTATAATAGAATTTCATAAATATATTAAATGTAATATGAATAATAATTTATAAAAGTTAAGTTCATCAAGCAATATTATATATTAAAAAGTATACAAACTAAAACTTTATCCTTAAAACAATATTTATATAAATAATTACAATATATTCTATTAAATGTATTATAAAGTTTATTAAACTATGATACAATCATAACTATGAATATAAGATAAAGATAAAACGATATCTTTTTATAAAGGAATTATTCCGGTAATTCTCTCAGGCGGAATCCCAGTCGCCTCAGACTGAAATAAAATTGAATAAAAAAATACGTGATCTGGATTATAAAGTTAAATCATAAGCAAAATAAGGTGTAGTTTATGTAACGAAATGCATATAAAATGTGTATATGGCTCGGGGCAGTCGTCAGGAAACTTTTAGCGGCCCCTGGACCGATGCCAAAGATTCTGATGGCTATTTTTGCGTCTTCTCCAGGAATACCATGACAGAGTATCTCGTACAGAGCTATAGAATACCTATTATATTACCATTGGACAAATTATTAAACATTTGCATATTATTTACAAAATGGCCGCCAGTATTCATTTGAAATAGAATACAATATAATTTTTTTAGATATATACTGAACTTGAAAGATCTAAACTCAAGTTAATTTTAGCATAATTTACCTAAATAATTAAATTAATTTATAGTATTATTTCTCCCTCTAATATTTAAATTGGTATCATAAATTTCTTGCTATAAATATCATATTACAGATTATGAATTGCTTAAAAGTATTATATTTAACCCCAAACATGTAACCATCCGTACATTGAAGTAATAGTAAGCCATTGAAGGTGTAAGCATAGCATGTAAGTAACTCTATTAAAATCTTTGACTAGTCCCCTGTCTAGTTTTATACTCTTTTGTTGGTGCATGGATGCATGAATAAATTGTTTTTTAACGTGATTTTGTGAATGCTGAACTAACTGGTAGGTCAAGATCCCTTTCTCATAGAAAATCTTTTGTGTGATAGCAAAAGGCGTGCTATTAAAGGGTGGGATCGAGTCGCTAGTGGGTTTTAAAGCTATTCAATACTTAGGTAAGCTCTCCGTCTATATTTAAGAACAGCTCCCGTATTAAAGGAACTATTACACTATACTATAATTTTATATCTACGAAATAATGTCTTAATTCTAGGTAAAATTATATCATATATTTTTGAACTACAGATTTGACATATTAATATTTGTTTTGCAATATATGATGTTACATAATACTATATATGTATATCTTATATACTAACATTGTAAAGCAGAAAAGATTGTTGGCTTAAACACGCTCTAAGAAAATACCGAATTGATTAGAAAAATTCTTTCCGATTATAAAAGTCTCATTCATGAAGAAACTATAGACTTTCTATTACACTACTGCTTAAGCGAGTCGCAGCAAGTGTTAAAAAAATCATTATAAAAAATATAACATACATAAAAAAATCTAATTATACGTTAATTATCTTGAATGTCTATTGTGAACTTTCTTTCAACCCATGGGAATCAATCATATATATTATTGACTGCACCTTAATTTCTTTGTATATTTTGATTATAATGACTCGCTGTCATTGCACCAGTCCCTTCGCCCCTTATTTTAAAACAATGAACGGAGCATGGCTTAATGTTCGCTCTGACCCTTATGATTTAATGGGACCTTAAATGGCCTATGTTTTGTCCAAGTTTGATTATTTTATGCTATACGAACTTTTGTTTCGTAAATATTTCATGTATTTTTTTTACCCCTGAATACGTATATTTATAATAAATTATTTATATATTTATATAGTTTGTTGATTGTAATCTAGATAATAATAAATAAATACATTTCTAATCTACACCAAAATAATATATAATGACAAGCGTAAGATGAAGAAAGCAAGATTATACATATGCTATAATTTATTTCAGAACTTGAACACATACTATTACTAATAATATTAATATGTAATATAATGAGATACATCTTTTATCTGATATGGCCTCTTCGGCTAACATTTTTTTTAAACATATAACAAACTAAAACAAGAAATATAACACATTATCTTAAATGACTTCATTTAATCTGCTTTTCACTAAAAAAAGATTGTGATCATAAAAAACGAAATTCATTCAACATTCAAACTGAATTTAAAATATATATAACTGACATTAGTAATTATCATTAATCTCCAATCAAATATTCATGTCTATAAAATCTTATATTATAAACAATAGGTCGAAGGATAAGGCGCGGATGTCCGTAATGTATTGTGCAAGATGGCGTTCGCGCTCGGGCAGGGCTGAGGCACGGACCGATGGCATTCAGCCGCGACCGATCCGCATAATGAGATGCAGTGTTCCAGATGTGGCGCAGGCGCGGCCCTAACACTTTTTGTTCCCCTTTTTTTTCTACGACTTTACCATTTGACAATGTTAGGCTCAGATCTTTGATGCTCTTAGAAGTAATACATATAGATAATACTGGAAAATTAGAAATTATGTTATAATCATATATTATTTCTTTTATATTTCTAAAATATAAGCTAAATTTTTCATAAAATTATTTAAACTAACTTAATATTTTTGTGAGTTTTAACGTATATTTTTTTTTTGTATCTACTATTTTTTTTAATTTCACCATAATGTTCTAAATATAAGAAACTGACAGTTGTTCATACGTTTAAAACGCCGTCGGTTGGTAATACAATACTGCCATAATGATAAAAATAAATATTTCTTGGCGGTTCCTGTACATATCTAAATTTAAATTAGTATGTAGTTAGTAAGACGAATTCAGACCAGCGACTCCCTTACGTTTATTTATGTTGCCTTAGTCAGAACTGTTACCTAAACCGCACCAGATGCTGTTTTACGACAACTTGCCACCCAATAAAACAAATACTGCCTTTACTAGAATATTACTAAAATAGTTTAAAACATTTATTACTGTGCACAATGCATTTGTTTCTAAAAAATACTACGAAATTTAAGATTTTAATATACGTTTCTATATTATGAAATAGAGTTGAATAATTGCTTAAAAATTGTATTACCTATTTTCTGTTAAAATTTTACGAAAAAATAATTAATAAAAAAATCTCTTCTTACGAACTCATCCATTGAAGGTAAACATAAATGTTTCCTGCACTTAAATTACACACTTTTAAACTAAAATCACAAGTAAATCCTTCAAATGACACTTGAGATATCAACCGTGATGACACACGATGATCCGTTCTTAGCTCGCAGGCACACGCAGACACACCCGCGCAGCTCCATACTTCTTTACATTCCATACGGTATAAGTACTATGGGAAGTAAGGAAGCACGGAACTAACGCAAGGCTATAGTTCTTCTTTCTTGAACGTTGTTCTTTCCAAAGGCTTTCCCGTTCTTGATGGCGAACTCATAAGCTTAAGGTATACGGCGCCATCTCTAGGAGGATAGTAACGTGACCACTACGTGACAGTCATCGAGGCCTAGGTGGTAGAGAGCGACACGGCCTGATGGCAGCTCGTCAAGCACTGGCAACGGGCACTGTGCGCACGCGCAGTTCAGCTCTAAAAATGGAGTCAACCGGCGGAGTTCGCTTTCGAGTCGCGAGTACCATCCATTCCAAATTTGTATTTTCCCGAAATAGATCCGGTGGCGGGCGTCCGCCGGATCGGTTACTCAAACGTGCACCGACCTGCAGCTTGCGGCAACTCCAAGTGCACGGCGCGCGCTGGAACCCCGACTGCGGACTCGGAGGCTCTTATGTAAGGAGCACTGTAAACCGCGCCGCGTGACGACCGTATCGAAAATAAACGTATACGCAGAATAGGACGCCGACGGGCGCCACATGTGCGCGCTCCCGTCAGCGTCCCGATGATCGCGCTGGAGGGGAGGCTATTATTAGTTGAACACCATCCACCACTGTCACCTCCCGCGGGGTAGTCGAGCTATACATAGTTTTCATCACAAGATCTGGCAATCCTTAGCGTTCACTGACCTCTGAAACAATTTTACGCTAACTAAATAATATATTAAAATCTCTAGCAAGTACAAATAAAAGCGGAACATAATAATAAAATCGTGGGTACACTGTGTGTTTGAACTATCGAACTACGTTAGTATATTGTGGTCGAGAATTTCCGTTGTTGGCTGTAAAGCTTGAATGTACGTTCACTCAGTCAATAAAAGAATTTTGGCAAACCTTCGTAGACAAACAAGTGGGACGACAGCCAACTCATCTTTTGTCTACTTCAAAGCAACATAGTTTTGTAAGCATTTTTAATATCGCAATGTTTCGCAGTAAACAAGAACCATTTACCTATTCTTACGTAAAATAATAAATAAAACAAACAGATAACATATGAATAAGTTTTATATATGAAGAAATTTTTATTAATAATAATATTATGAATTTGGATGATCAGACGAGATGCGTTGGTACAAGGATGCTGCAAAGTAGTGTCCAAAGAGCGTCTGTTGAATATTAATGTGACATTGTTATTGGTCACAGTTGCCCCAATCGCACATTTCCATAACTTACTATTCTGAATCCGCGGGGAATAAGCTCAATGTTATAGAATATAAACATTCGGGTCACCTACTTATATTCTGTCCCATAAAATATGAAGCTGTTTGCTTCAATTATGCATTGCAGTTAATCTGAGTGCAAGCGCGAGACCGCGCTGAGATTAATGCATACACACACACACACACGAACACACACACACGGACCCACAGCTCATAAACAAAATTAACAAAACTTGTGGTACAAGGAGATAGGAGATTTGAATATCATTATACAACTTAATGACTAACCCTTGGCACGAGTAAGTTGTTACTTTAGAACAAGTAAGACAATATTTCCACAATAAACATTAATTAATTCAATAGTATAATATATATTTATATCTTAGAATCTGTTTCACAAAATCATCCTATATTGTATAAAATCTATTTCACCGAACAATTTATTTAATTTATATATTTTTTCTTGCTTATGTTTCTATTCATAGACAAAAGATATATATATTTTTTAAATTATTAAAAATTATCAAAAATCGTTAAAATATTCTCTCAGAACCGAGACGGACGTCAACTGAAACTGTATTTTAGTTTCACATACATTTAAATGTAGTTTAGTCATAATAAAACATTCACAACAGACAAAATACATACAAAAATATTTATAAATATTGATTTGAATTATATTAGAATAGCATATTAATAAACGAAAACTCAGTTTCAGATTTTATATAATCTGTACAATTTATTATATTCTAGTTTGATACTATATTTCATTTATATACTTAGCACTTATCTATAATTATAACTGAAACAATACACTTTCAAAGAATTATATTAACAACTATAGCAGTGGAACAAAGAACAACTCCCTAGTTTTGTTACAGGGTTGACGTTTTGTAGATATCGTATTTTATATCAACAGTTTAAAATGATTACCTCTGAATGTATTTCTTAGTTACTACTAAAATACTAATATTAATAAAGAATTCTTATTACTTTATAATGTTTTCATAATTAAACTATTACATTTTTAAAGTTTTTGCGATATTTTTTTTAATTATTAACAAGAACTATATGTTAAAATCGTAAATATAATAGCTTTTAAGAAAGTAATTATAATTAAAATAAATATTTTAATTATTCAAATAGAATAATCTTGTACAACCCTACAATTTGTTTGTCAGTAGAACTTCAGAACTTGAGATTTTACGGAGCTAGTAATTCAGAAGTTCTGACACTATTTCTATCTATTTTCTGTTGTTTAATATAATTGAATTAGGTTCCTATTGAAGACTGTACAACTATGTATTACGTCATCATCCGTGATAAACTAATATTCAAAACTGAAACTACAATAAATGTAATAATTGAAAACCATATGTATATTTTTTATTTAAATATAAAGGTTTTTAATCATGGCCGACTTACAAATGGCGGTTATAATGCTAAAGCACTGTACCCGTTAGAAAAGGACAGAAAAAAATTAATGAGGAGCATAATAAAATATTTTAACTAACTAATACTTTTATCTTACTTTTTTAGAAGTAAAAGTCATTCTCATACATTTGTATAGTAGGTATAAAATGTTTTATTTTGTGAAACCTTTATGTATATATATAATTGTGTATGTATATAACTATAAAATTAATTTCTTTACAATCCACAACTTTGTTGTGTCCATATTAAATATGAATCAGATTGTAAAATTATTTACAATTAATTAAAATGAAATTTATTTTATACTTATAATACATTTGTATGTTCTATCATAAATTATTTTTTCGACAATTTTGTTTTAACAGGAATTGAAGTCTATCTGTTTTCTGTATCTTTATGAAAATTGATACATAGTACGAACATATGTATTATACATATGTTTTGTATCATTTTTCAAAGATTAGTTATATCTATAAGCATAGAAATATATTTTTATATGTAAGCCAAGCCACAAAAGTGGACGTACAGTAAGTGTCCTTTTTCAACACTATTTAGTACCGCTGTCAGTCAAAAGCACTACAGTTACAAAAATAGACACTTTATAAATTCTTTATAATAAATATAATATCAAACAGTGAGATGTATTAGTTATTTAAAGACATTTTGTATAATTACCGCATGTCGATACTAAATGAAGGGGTTAATTTAAATATTGTAATGATTGTCATTGTTGTGTTGCATTTTTATAATTATTACACAGCTTAAATGTTCACCGTATCATAGTGGAGGTACTTGTAAATTATTATCATTTATCGTCTACAAAATAATAGAAAAAAGGAACATTCACACTTCAGTAAGAGATTAATTACCATAATGTATAATTATTGTGCTGTACTTACATAAACACTACCCGAAAATTGCCCGACTAATTCCAAACCCATTCGAATCTTATTCAAAAGTTCTGATCATGGCGAAATCGCGGCGTGATATAATCGATCAAATTTTCATAGTATTTACGTGAGTACAGCCGAATAATTATATATAATATTAATCATGGATGACTTAATTTTAAATAGTTACAATTAGATTAAACATGTATAATGAGAAGGATATATAAAAAAAATTGCTATGAAGTTATAAAATAAATAAGGCCTCGTATGCGAGTAGCCGCTTATAATGAGACTGGAAACTGAAGCTAAAGCTTCATATTGCTTATGGAGCATGTATGAAGTGACTTGATTAAAAAAAAACGCATTATTACAATGGCGTCACCCAGAGCTGCAGACACGAGACGGCCGCGCAACATGTCTGACATCATATTAACACATACATACCTATTAACATAATATAATTGTAAAGTATATGTGAACCTTATAAATTAACAGGCACTAAACTCCCAAGTAATATGAGATGTTATGTTTTAAATCTATTATTATTTTGACTCTTAACCTCCATTTCTTGCTGTAATATATTGGTTGTTTTGAATTTCAAATATGTAATTTAAATATCTGTAGTGTATTGTTGAAATTGTTTTATAAGTCTGTATGGATGAAGAACGGTTACAATATAGTTTTAGTTATTTTGTTACAATGGATATAGTTAATATTTAACACGTACTTTAATTAACGTCTGCTCTGAGAAATGTGATTTTATTGCAAGGCGATTATGAGATATTTTACTTACCTTTTATTTTAACTGAAGGTTACGGTCAGAAATATCAAAAATGATATGCACTTTTAAACAGTGAACACTTTCGTTTTCTCTGATGATATTATGGGGGGCGCACTAAAGAGTAGGGAGCGCGTATGCGCGCGCGCAAGACGCTGCGCGCAACGATTGGATTCCAACTGTTGGTGTACACTGTACGTAGGACGAGCGTCGCCCGACCACGACGATTGACCTTATTTAATTAGTTCGTTCGTTTTTACTCTTTGAACATAACGCACTATATTAAAATGTGTGCTGCCTAATTTATTGTTACCATCTACATCATTACTGTTAATTATACCAAGAATATTGAATTATTTAAATTATTTTACGTATATCTATTTTAATACAGTTTCGTTGTCTGAGTTTGTTTTACAATTCTTTAGTGAATCAGAAATACATTCTTGCTAGATCTATTTATAATGAGTTCAACCACCGCATGGCCAGTGACAACTGCAACCAAAACTAAGATTAATAGTATGGTACAATATAAAGTTTCCTGGAAAACTGTTTCCGGAGCAGATTAAATTTGTATTTTAAATGCCATCGTAAAAATAATGACGATTTGAAACAAAAAAATTGAGTCAGAATCTTTTTGAGTAATGTTAAAAATGTGGGAGAATAAGAATTCTCTGCAGGAGGTCCAATTTAACCCTGTGGGGTATTTTAAACTTTGTTTTTGTTTATCAATACCAACTAAGTCAACTTTTGTGGTTTTAGTCAAGTTGGAAAATCAATGATTTAAATCACAATTGTAACGAAATGTGGTTTTAAGATTTAATATGAAAATATCTCTTGAATACGATTTTACGCTATTGCATTTTATACAAAATATTTTTTTAAAATAAGACGATATTATTCTTATTTCATACGTGGATGGGTATATCTAAAAGCTGTTTGCTTTATTAAGATTTAGGACTTTTAAATTAACCAATATAATCTATAGAAGATTAATTTAAGATTATTTCAAGTAGCTTTAAAGAAGAAAAGTGTTTGTTTTTATGAAGCATATGAACAAACACACAAGAGACACAGAAATAAGGATTACAATTGATATGAAAGGTTTTGTTGTATAATTTTGATTTACATTTTCAAAACAAGTATAATTATTTATAAAGAAATAATTTAATAGATTATTTTGAAATTATAGGAAATTAATTTTGTTTAATAATTATCAAATATTAATTGGAATTGTTTTTTTTTTCAGCGTTATGAAGATAATGCTCGCTAAGTTGCCTCGCCCCTGGATTGTGGACGACGCAAAGGACGATGGTTACACAGCATTGCATCTAGCTGCCTTCAACAATCACGCTGAAGTGACTGAACTACTGATCCGTGGGGGAGCTCGCCCGGACCTCCAGAACGCGAACCAACAAACTGCTCTATACCTCGCCGTGGAACGACAACATACTCAGATAGTTCGCTTACTCATTGCCCATGGTGCTAATCCTAATATTTGTGATAAGGTACCATATTGTATTTTTCATGTTTTTATACCGTGTTTATATGATATTTTTAATATTTTTATACCGTGTTTATACGATATTTTTAATACTAAATCTTTCTTTTGATGACTTGCGGATTATTGAAATCATTTTTTTTGTTACGTACTATATTTTTAATACTAAATCTTTCTTTTGATGGCTAGCGGATTATTGAAAACAATTTTTTTGTTACATGATATTTTTAAAATATTATAAAAATATTAACCTCTTACCAATAAAAATATACATACACATATCTATTCTCACTTTCACACCATTGATATAAATTGTTAGTGAGAAAATGACAAAACAGAATAATTTCTACTGGGTATATTTTTATAAGTTAGGCATGATTGTTTTTTTTTTATTGAAGTGTTGTATACTCATAATTAGCTCACTAACTCGCTGTAAGACTCTAGGCTTATATATTCTGGTATTCTATCAGTCAAAAAAAAAGCTTTTAAGCTTATATCAAGCTAATGTCAAGAAAATCGGGCATAAAAAAATATTTTTTATTTTTGATAAATTTAAAATTCCTAAATTGTAATAAAATTTGAAGTAAATATTTTAGTTTTTAATAAGATTAAAATTTTGAACTAGTTTTTATTAGTGTCTCGCTAAGAAAATAATATATGTCGTACTGGAGGAAATTTTTTAAACCTTCATCTTATAGGATGGTGACACTCCTCTGCACGAGGCGCTGCGCCACCACACGCTGCAGCAGCTGCGTCGGCTTCAGGACACGCGGGTTGCATCGCTGCTGGGTGGCATGGCCAACGCCTACGACAAAAAGTCCTCCGCCTCCATCGCATGTTTCCTGGCGGCTAACGGCGCTGATCTAACTATTAAGAATAAGAAAGGTACGTCTATTGGTGTATATTAATACTATTTTGTTTATAAAGTAGTTTTAATACGTATTTTAATAAATTGCAGGACAGACGCCATTAAATCTGTGCCCCGATCCGAATCTTCGTAAAACATTAACGACATGTCGAAAGGAGGGAAATAATGTAGCGAGTGAAGATACTCCAGAGAACGAGGAGGCTACTGTGACTCCCACAGCGGGGACGAGCAGTGCGACGTCAACGGAAACGCCAACAGAAGCCCCTCATTCGGAGCCGATTGCGGATGAGTGTCTTGTGTGCTCAGACGCCAAACCGGATACACTGTTCGGTCCATGTGGGCACATCTGTTGCTGCAACGTCTGTGCTGCAAGAGTGAGTTTCTTCTCAAAAGTAACCAATTTATCCTCACGAAATATCATTATTTTTTCGTCTTTTCTATTCGAAAAGTTTCGTTTTGTTTCTCTATAAGTGGTATAAGTGGGTGCAAAATAGCACTTTTCCGATAGGAATTTTTGGCGGACGGAAAATTGATTTGAATTTGAAACATACATATAGGTTTGAGCATTCATAGAAAACGAACGCAAATTGAATGAATGATTCGAGAGCAAATTATTTTTCCCTCGGGTGATGTGTTTTGAATCCCTCAGAATGTGATCGTTCTCCAGAATACCGCCTTCGCCATAAAACTATTTTGCTCCCTTGTGATACGAGCTACTATTTGAATATTTTCCAGGTAAAGAAATGTCTGGTGTGTCGGTCGTACGTGTCGTCTCGCCAGCGCGTGGGCTCGTGCGTGGTGTGCTCGGCGCTGTTCCGTCCGCGCGGCGACGCCTGCGCCTGCGCCTCCTGCGCGCCGCACGCGCGCAAGTGCGTCGACTGCCGCGCCACGCTGCAGACCAGCAACAACAACAACAGCAGCAACAACAACAACAACAACAACAACAACAACGCCACCGCCTCCACCTCCACTGCCGCCGCGCCCTCCCCGCCCGCACCCCCCGCACCCGCACCCACCACGGACGATGGCAAACAGACAGAAGGTACGTGAACAAACATGAACCTTGACAAATCGAGGTCGAATTTCTTCAAGTATTTTTTTTATACAGCGGCAGGTGGTGGTGGGGAGGGAAGTAATCTAGCGCAGGCGCAGACGAGCAAGGCCCAGCCCGCCCCCGCGCAGCCTCACCTCAACACCGACACGCGCACGGCTCTCACGCCGCCCGCCGGCACTGACGTGCAGAAGCTGCAGCAGCAGTTGCAGGACATCAAGGAACAAGTGTGTATACTTCTTATTGATATTTGACACAACTATTGGCAATTGATGCCAGTTGGAACACTGAATTATACTTCCAATCAAAAAAAAAAAATTGTTTTAGTGCCCTTCTGTAGACTTGAAGTTTAATTGTAACCACCGTAAGTGGAACTGATACATATAATATATTATCTTGAACGAAATCGTATCGAAATTAAGATTTATTGAGCGAAGCGAGCGGAGCAAGCAAAATTCTCTATGAGACACTTTTTTGCATCCTTTGCGCAAGCACCAATCAAAAACGGTATATCCGAACATTTCCAAATTTTGCACACTGATAGATATTAGTCTGGTGGTGGTTTAAAAAAATCCAAAAAAAATTTATAGTGTGTCTCATCTTGAAACATAGTTGAGGACAGAATGCGTCGACATTTTGTAAATGTAACTTCGGTGCTGTATGCACCTCGCTTCGCTCAATATGCTAAAATATACCAAGATTTTACGAGCGCAGTGAGTTAAAATTAAGATCTGGTTCGCGCTCCAAGTTTTTTAAATGTCTCAATCAGATATCGGATTTTATTTTCTGTATTATTTCAGACAATGTGCCCGATCTGCCTGGACCGCCTCAAGAACATGATCTTCCTGTGCGGTCACGGCATGTGCCAGATGTGCGGAGACCGTATCACCGTGTGTCCCATCTGCAGGAAACAAGTCGAGAAACGAATATTGTTGTACTAAATATTTGTAAATTTTTGAATCTACATCAAACTTCTGTCAACTGCCAAATTGAAGTGACAATAACATTTTTACTCTGTGGTAATTTTCAAATTTATGATCTGGTCTCGTTTTCAGTGTCCTAGAATAATTTTATTACTATTATAAAAAATAAATGTCTTGACTTCATTGGATGCATTTAATATATGAAATTAGTTAGCATTTAATTATTATATTATATTTAAAGTTAATTGTAACGGATTTATGTTTAACTTTATTCTTTGTAACCTATTTATGTTAGACGTTACTTGTTAGATTTATTATTAATATTATGATAAAATGTAGCTTTAACCGTTCTGATGCTTCAATACACTTTACTACGAAATCTCAATAAAATGTCTACAAAATAGAAATTTTCATAGCATTAACTTTATTACATAATTAACAAAAATATACAAAGTTTTTCCTGTTTAAAGTATACTGTGATTTTAATATTAATAAAACCTTTTTTATCTACATAAAATCCTATAATAGCTAAATATAAGAATAATTAACTATTTATAATATTGTATTAAAACTTTTTTGTATCACTATTACATATGTCTATAAAATTATTATTGCTATATCAGTTTAAATTACATTAATTAGTACTATGAATGTTGTCTTTTACATAATGTATTTATTTTAAGGTACAATAGAATACACTGACTGTATTACTGAAATGTTACGCTTTTTATTATCATTAAAAGTTATATTTAAGTCTTGTTTTTATTTATTTACCAATCAAAATAAACGTCCTAAATCATAACCTAGCACTGCATATATATTTAATAAACAAGTTTGATGAATTTTAAGTAAGAGCCGTACAAAAGTTCGGTTTCAGTTTAGGCCGGTTTCGGAAGAATTTTAAGTAATTCCATTATTGTACATCATCCGGCGAACTCTGCGTCCCCCCCTCTTTTTTTGAAAGTTGAACTTTAAAGAATTACTATTATATATTAACTTCGAAAATAATTAAATACAAAGTAATATTTCAATAATTGTCTTTTATATTATACTATATCACTGGATTTAAATATATATACAAATCAATTTTTTGGAAACAAGTTTTCAATGTATATTTTTTAAACAATCATATTGTATACTGAAGTATGTAATAGAATTTTTAAAAATGTCGATTTAAGTCTTTTTCGATGAAACTAAGAATAAAGCCGAATGTTTGGATTTGGCCAAAACTAATTCGGTCGTACAATACCTATTTTAATTTATCGTAATGTCAATTTTAATATTGATAAGAATGTTTTTTTTCTTAGCGGTTTATAGCATTAATATCGGTAATTTTCTATATTATCTATTAATTTTTGTTCTTTAAGTTAAAAAATCAAAATATAAACCGTAAATATGTTTGATTCTCAAACCTACGAAGTACATTGTAGATAGTCTGTGGTTGTGCCATGCAATCTACAAAAACCTCAAATGTCAAATTGACAATTTCTTCACGTTCCCAAAGCAACAGACCGTGTTTGCTAAACTTTAAATTTATTTATTTCAGTCAATATTTGTTTACAATTCAGTAATGAATATATGTTATAACAATTATTTCTGAAAGAGGTAACAGTTTTTATTCACTTAATATTTATGCAAAGGAGAAACAATTAATCAACAAAAAATTAGTTTAAACATTATTTAACAATAAACATGTATTTATTTTCTAATGTTGATAAAAGTTGAGTCGTAACTTGTAAAATATATCTAGTCTAGTTAAATTGTTACAACCATGGAGAAACGAAGCAAACGATATCACACTCCTTCGCCATCAGATTCCGATAGTGCTGAAGAAACTCGTGTCAAAGATATCAAGGAACGAGATGAATTTTCTAAAAGACTTCGAAAGAGAGATGAAGAAAAAGTTAAAAAGGTAGCAGAAAGTTCTAGTAAAAGGTCTTATGAGGAAGCCGCCAAACGTTTAAAATTAGAAGCAGAGGATAGAGATAAAATTCTCCCCAAGCTTCGTATTCAATCTAGAAGAAAGTACTTGCAAAAAAGAAAAGATGATAAGGTTATAGAATTAGAAGATGACATTGCAGATGATGAATATCTTTTTGATGAGAGCATGTAAGTTCTTTTAATGTTATATATATTTATCAATAGTAATAAATATTTTCAGGGGTAAATTTATTTCATTACAGATTAACAGAGAGAGAGAAAAAAGAGAGAGAGCATAAAAAAACATTGTTACAATTAGCCAAGGAACATGAAAAGGCTCGTGAATTGGAAAATGTGCAAAGGTATCATATGCCTCAAGATCTTGGGAAGGGTGAAAAAGGTAACAATTGTTTTTCTTTTCAAGTATATCCTTTCAGAAATGTGTAACATGAATATATGAAAATACCTCCTCTACTTCCTCTATTCCACCATATTCTTTTTTATCTTTTGTATACTAAATAAATTTTACCCAATACATGATTGGTACCTATTTCATTTCAGGTGAATATATTGAAGTTGATGAGAATGAAAAATTACCACATTCAGAACAAAGAAAATGGGAACAAGAACAAATAAAATCTGCATTTTTCAAATTTGGTGCAAAAGACGCAAAATCAAAAGATGAATATGAACTCCTATTAGATGAACAAATAGATTTTATTCAAGCACTCCAACTAGAAGGAAATCAGGAAAAAAAAGCAGAAGAAAAGGTATCAGAATATCAAAAGGCAAGATTAACAATTGAAGAAACCAAAAAATCTCTTCCTGTATTTCCTTTTAGAAATTCTTTAATAGAAGCCATAAAAAATTACCAAATTTTAATAGTGGAAGGAGAGACTGGTTCAGGTAAAACAACCCAAATCCCTCAATACTTGCATGAAGCTGGCTTTACTGATGATGACAAGAAAATTGGTTGCACACAACCCAGGAGAGTAGCTGCAATGTCCGTTGCTGCCAGAGTGGCTCAAGAAATGAATGTCAAGCTAGGCAATGAGGTAGGTTACAGCATAAGATTTGAAGATTGCACTTCTGATAGAACTGTTATTAAATATATGACTGATGGTACATTGCACAGGGAGTTTTTATCAGAGCCAGATTTGGCCTCATACAGTGTGATGATTATTGATGAAGCTCATGAAAGGACTCTACATACTGATATTTTGTTTGGTCTTGTTAAAGATATTACTAGATTTAGACCAGATCTAAAGTTATTAATATCAAGTGCAACATTAGATGCTGAAAAATTTTCAACATTTTTTGATGATGCCCCAATATTTAGAATACCTGGCAGAAGGTTTCCAGTTGATATATATTACACAAAAGCACCTGAAGCAGATTATATTGATGCCTGTGTGGTCACCGTTCTGCAGATACATGCTACTCAACCACTAGGTGATGTACTGGTGTTTCTTACTGGACAAGAAGAAATTGAAACATGTGTAGAAATGTTACAAGAGAGGACTAAGAGAATAGGAAAAAAGTTAAAGGAGCTCATAATCTTACCTGTGTATGCAAATTTACCGAGTGACATGCAAGCAAAAATATTTGAACCCACTCCTGAAGGTGCTAGAAAGGTGGTATTAGCTACTAATATCGCTGAGACATCACTTACAATTGATAACATTATATATGTTATTGACCCAGGGTTTGCTAAACAAAACAACTTTAACTCAAAAACTGGCATGGAAAGTTTAATGGTAGTGCCAATTTCTAAAGCATCAGCTAATCAAAGAGCAGGTAGGGCTGGAAGAGTGGCTGCTGGCAAATGTTTTAGGCTCTATACAGCTTGGGCATATAAGCATGAGCTGGAAGATAATACTGTACCTGAAATTCAAAGAATAAATTTGGGCAATGCAGTACTGACATTGAAAGCTTTAGGTATAAATGACTTGATTCATTTCGACTTTCTAGATCCACCTCCACATGAAACTTTAGTTCTAGCATTAGAGCAATTGTATGCTTTGGGTGCACTAAATCATCATGGAGAATTAACTAAAGCTGGACGAAGAATGGCTGAATTTCCAACAGATCCCATGCTAGCCAAAATGTTATTAGCTAGTGAAAAGTAAGTAATTTGAAATATTACAATCATTTTAAATATTACTAAAAATTTATTGTTTGCTAATGAGATAATTTGCAAATATAAATCATAATTCTAATATAAAAATAAGACAATCTCAAAATTTTTTTTAGATACAAATGTTCAGAAGAAGTTGTATCAATTGCTGCTATGTTATCGGTCAATAGTTCAGTATTTTATAGACCAAAAGACAAAATAATACATGCTGATACTGCAAGAAAGAACTTCTTCCATCGCCATGGGGACCACCTAACAATTATGAATGTTTATAATCAATGGACCGAATCAGACTATTCAGTACAGTGGTGTTATGAAAATTTTATACAATATAGGTCTATGAAGCGTGCTCGTGATGTCCGGGAACAGTTGGTTGGTCTGATGGAGAGAGTAGAAATAGACATGGTGTCAAGTATATCGGATGATACTAACATCCGCAAAGCTATTACAGCAGGTTATTTCTATCACATAGCTAAATTCTCTAAAGGAGGCCATTACAAAACTGTCAAAAATAATCAAGTAAGTCTAATTTTCATAGTGTTTGTCTTTTAACTCCATCATAACAAAAATTCTGCTAATTTGTTTTCGTTTTTAATGCTACAAAAGTGCTTTTCAGGAATGAAAAATTTTGGCTTATAAAAAGAAAGTAAACCAAACCTAAAGAAAAAAATGTGATTAATAATCAGCAAAACAAATTTGTATATACACAATTTCATAGCACTTTTTTCTACTTTAAAAGACTAGTAGGAATTTTTAATATGTTATGGTTAATCAAAATAAGAAATTTAACAAATTTTAATTAATCTCCTGCTATACTCTTATTCACAATTTTTTTTTTCAGACGGTTATGATTCATCCAAACAGTGCTTTATTTGAAGAATTACCCAGATGGGTCATATATCATGAGTTGGTATTCACTTCTAAAGAGTTTATGCGACAAGTGACAGAGATAGAGAGCAAATGGCTACTAGAAGTGGCACCTCACTATTACAAGTCTAAAGAATTGGAGGATTCTACAAATAAAAAGATGCCAAAAACTATTGGTAAATCTGCAAATAATACTTAACTTTTGTTAATATATTTTATTAATCTAGTAATAAACTACTTTTAATTTAAAAATAAATAAAATCTTTATCTCTACTAGTTTTTAATTTTATAATATGAAGCTTTAGAAATCTGAAACCCTCCCTTTTCTCTCCCAGTCCCCGTATCTTGTTGGTTCTGGGCCACGTGGTCCTCCAACTTCGCCGGTTTGTGGGTTAATGTCATCCGGAAAAGGTGGAAGTGGATCTTCTTTAGCCTTTAGTTCTGCTTGTTCACCTAGATCGGTTATAGGAGTTGTCTCTCGTAACTTCTTTCTAAATTCTGACAGTCTTTTCGATTCTGCTTTCGATTCCTTTTCTTCAGTTTCAGATTTTTGCGAGTATTTACTTGTACCCAAGACATAATTGTGATTCACTTAAATAAAATGTTAGGTAAAATAAATTTAACAGTATTTTAAATAAAGTTACCTTGCGTAAAAGCCTAAGCCTACCTGTTAATAATTTTAAGATGTTATTGACTTTCAAAGTTATAGTATTCATTTTGGAATTCAATGCTATTATGATTTTTAAGTTTCACTGTTTGAAAATTATTCATTCAAGATTGTATCATTATAAACATGACATTGACATGTAAAACAAAATAATTACTGTCAATTGTTTTAATTATTGACACATTATAAAATAATGTAAAAAAGTATATAATCAAACGCAAATATAATCAATTTAATCATTGTTAATAAATTTCTAAAAGTAACAACGAGTGTTAAAAATCCAAGAATTTTTATTTTAAAATAATACTGGTTTTGCAATCTCGTATACTTCTCTTTTGTTAAATCTGAGGTTCTTGTGACCCTTTAATACTAACATTTCCTAATTTTAAACAAAAACTAACAAAAGCAGTTTTAAATTTAGAAAATAAAAGTTGGTAACACAGTGTCTTTGGAATTCCGAATGACATTATTTCTCTATGGAATTATCATATGATCAATGATCTAGTAATTCTATCTTCCTCCTCGAATCTTTTCGTTGTAGCTGAATAGTAAGATCTTTTTAAAAGCAGAGGTAGAAATAAAGGGCATAATGAAGGGGTGCATTTTTAATATCGATGCTGGGTATCTAGAAGGATTATGTAGAGGATTCAAATGTGGTATTCTAAAACAAGCGGATTACTTAAATTTAGTTCAATGCGAAACATTGGAAGGTAAGTGGAATTAAATTAAATATTATAGGCTTATCTTTTCTATTATTCACTGAAAACTATAGAATTTTTAAACAATCAAAAATAATACAATTCATACCACACCCACTAATTTACTCCAATATTGATATTGTTTACCAACTTATGACTTTCATAGCAATAATAACAATATTTCAGATTTAAAGCTTCACTTGCAAGGTACCGATTATGGTACATTTTTAGCAAACGAGCCCAGCCCTCTTGCTGTTTCTACTATTGATGACAAGCTTCGTGAAAAACTTGTTATTGAGTTCCAACATATAAGGAATCACTCTGTGGAGCCAATGTCAACATTCTTGGACTTCATTACATACAGTTACATGATTGATAATATCATTTTACTGATTACTGGAACTCTTCACCAGAGACCAATTTCAGAATTGATTCCAAAATGCCACCCATTGGGCTCATTTGAACAGATGGAAGCTATTCATGTAGCAGCAACTCCTGCTGAGTTATACAATGCAGTTTTGGTGGATACACCTTTGGCTCCATTCTTTGTGGATTGCATCAGTGAGCAAGATTTGGATGAAATGAACATTGAGATCATTCGCAACACTTTGTACAAGGCTTACTTGGAAGCATTCTATGAATTTTGCAACCAAATTGGTGGTACTACTGCTGATGTCATGTGTGAAATCTTAGCCGTATGTAGTATTATTTCTAAAATATTATATTGGTACTTAATTCTCTGGTACACAAATAATTAAATCCATTTTTAATTTTCAGTTTGAGGCTGATCGCCGTGCTATTATTATTACTATCAACTCCTTTGGCACAGAGTTGTCTAAGGATGACCGAGCCAAGCTTTACCCGCGCTGTGGCAAGCTGAACCCTGATGGGCTTGCAGCTCTGGCTAGGGCTGATGATTATGAACAGGTTAAAGCTGTAGCTGAATATTATGCTGAATATTCTGCATTGTTTGAAGGTGCTGGAAGTAATGTTGGTGATAAAACTTTGGAAGACAAATTCTTTGAGCATGAGGTAAGATGTTTACTAACAATAATTGTTGTGCATTAGAGAACAATTGTGAGCAACAAAATAAATTCTGATAAACTTTTATCATATATATAAAAATTTCGAATTGCAGGTGTCCCTAAATGTAATGGCTTTCTTACAACAATTCCATTTTGGAGTATTTTATTCCTACCTCAAGTTAAAAGAACAGGAGTGCCGAAACATTGTGTGGATCAGCGAATGTGTTGCCCAGAAACACCGAGCTAAAATTGACAACTACATTCCCATTTTCTAAACGATATTGCAATTGTTGGTCATTTAAATTGTTAACTTTCCTTGTATTGTACATACTGTTGTCAAATGTAAAATATTCTTTTTTCAACTTTGTCTTTACCAAACTAAATCATGCTGCTTTGTTTGAAATTATAGACAATATATTTATAGTAGTTTGGATTATAAACATAGTATTAGAAATATAAAAAATACAAACAGTAATGACAAAGCTACATGCATAGATGTAATGTATAAAATTAAATGAAGTTTATTATTGATGTCAGAAAATATATTTATTGTAAACTATTTATGTAGCCTGTTACACTCATAGATTATTTATACTTCAGAAATTTCTAGACATTCCAATATGCTCTATTATACGAGTAAAGATTATTCTTTACTAAATGTCAGCAGGTCCTCGGAAGATAATATTGATTGTTGGTCTTATCTTGATTATATTGAATGTTTAGTTCATCATTTCATATATGTCTAAAAATATGAGATGTGCTTGTAATAATTTGATGCTATATTTATGGTCCCATTGTCGTCACAAACCTTGTCCTTGATTGCTGGTTTTGTCAGAAATTACTGTATAACATAATGTAGTAACTATACACTTATTAACTATATACAATGATAATCTTTAATTGAAAATTGTGTAAGTTGTGTTAGATTCTTGATTAAATAAAAAGATTTAAAAAAATATCGTTTATTATTAATTATTCTTCATTATATACTTATTTGTTCACTTATCATATCTGTTATTTTTCCATCATAAATTAAAAGATTTTTAGGTTTTAATAAGTAGCTAGTGAACTCTTTCCAAAAATTGTTTTTTAACATGTCATCATGGATATCGACTATGACTTTAATTGATTTATTGGATACTTGATCTGTCATATATTTTCTAGTAAGTAAAGTCCCTCTTTTAAATATTTCTGGTTCATTGTTATAATTTTCACCAAATTCTTTAAATAATATTTCATTTTTATCAGCAGATACTGTACCACACAACCTTTTTTCAGCCTGAAACAATATAATAATGTTAAGATTATATTGAGAGTGACACATAAATTAAGAAGGGGAAAGTTTGTTTGAACTTTAGTTTGACAATTCAAGACAAGATACATTTTTAATTAGCCTATTATATAATTTTCTTCATTGAGATGACAATCTATCTAATCTAATCTAATAAAGAACAATTTTCTTTGAGTATGTGAGGGTGAATAATGTTCAAGTTTAGTAAAATTTTGATAAAAATATGATTTTCTATAATTATTACTTTGAAATTCTTACCTGACATGGTGTGAGATTTCCCCTTAACACCAGGGCCCAAAATGTAGTGTTATAAAGATTATTTATATGCACATCTGCTTGCCTCCATTTTATATAATCTATTAAGTTTTCTTGAGATGGATACACTACTAAACGACCATCAAATGTTGGAGGATATTTTAATTCTTCGTCATTAAAAAACTTTTTCCAATAAAAAACATATGATGAAGAAAATTTGCTATTTATTATTGTCAATAACTTGGCGGCACGTCTCTTATAAAGGTTGCAATCTTTTTTAAATATAAAGGAATATTCATCGCTTTGACCGTAGGCCAACAAGAGGTCATTGAACTCTTTTAGGACAGAATATGCACTAAAATTCATTAATTTTAGAGCACGTAGGTCATTTGGTTTTTTAAAATTATGGTCTTCTGCAAACTTATGAAAACACTTTCCATCCAATCTTACGACAATCCAAGAATTAGGTAGAACCGTATCGTCCAGTTCAAAAGTTTTAACATATTCAAATGAACTTTTAGCCATAGTGTATAACTTTAACGGGTGTTTGTCGTTTGATATCCTACTACATAAACGTGGTACACGTAGACTGGTAAAAAACATTTGCTAACTTTCCTTCATCACTTTTAGTTTATTTTTAGGCTATAGTTCCTGACGTAACCTTAAAATGTAATCACCTCTAATTAGGTAATAGTTTACATAATAATATATATATATTATGTTTTGTAAACTTTTTCTGCGAACATTTAAACTATTTTTCTAATAGCATGTTTTTGATTTTGAAAATGACACTTAAAACTTCTTTTTTTTTTTCTTTAACTTGTGGCGAAGCATAGGGTACATTATGCCATTAGACAAAACACGGAAAATTTGTATTTTTAAAACCTGATTTCAAAATTAATTTTGTAACTTTCAGAGGAGTTTTAGAGTTATATCAAGTTGCACAGGTAAAACTATAGTTGCTATTATCGTTATGTCGTTAGAAATAATAGGTTTTAATCTGTAAGCAAAATGTAAATGCAAAAATTGTTTTTGTATCAAAGACAGGTTGATTATTGGCAGAAGAATTTTTAATTCATTCAAACATTTTATAGGATATTTAAATTGTAATGAGGATATAAGAAAACTTTTGTGGTTGATATCTGCTATGTCTGCTCCACTCGGACATTGTGTTTTCGGACACACGGTGTAAAAGGTACACTTTTTGACAACTCCGTATTCATCATATCTATATACTACATAAGGGTATATGATATGATATAATAGTGTTTCCTTCCTTTCCTCCTTCTCTCCTTCCTTTAAGGTCAGTTTTAACATCAACAACACGCGGGCGAAGCCACGGACAGAAGCTCGTAAATTATAAACGATTAAACGACAAATAAAGATGATACTTTTGTACACTATAAACCGAAAGCAATTTTGAAATATTTACGCAAAAATGTACTCATCGAAGCAAAACAATTTCGTAGAAAATATTAACCGGATTATTGATGACGAATATATTTCAAATTCGCATTTTTTGTGATAGGACATGATTGCCTCGTGGCGTCGCAATTAAGTTTCAGAAAAACCTAGAATAAAAAGACTTTTGAACCTATAGATGAAGCGTTGGAGCTAGGGGACAAGAAATGTTTTTTGTTTTACCCTTGGAATATTATAAATTTAGTACCATCAAGACCACACCTATTAAGCCAATCTTTGTGATCGTATCATATTTAAATTCTATCGGAACAGTTCTCACAGGATATGTTAATGTATCTTTCCTTTCACGTCAATGATTGTACAAGTTATTCTGATATAAAAAATTATTTTTGCCAGATTTACTGTATCATTGAGGGAAATGAGTAATATTTTTTGTTCACTTGCGAGAAAGTGACTATACTTTTTGTATCGATAATCACATTTCCTTGTATATCCTTTTTAAATAAAAGTAGCAAGTCCTCGTGGTTCAACCCCAGACGAGCGGTTTTATTTAATATTAAAATAATGAAAAACAGTAACATAATGCCTATATGAAGCATGAACTTGAAAGCATGCCTATGTAACCTGTATGAAGTATGCACCTGTCTATAATAATCAGATATAACTTTGCAAATACATCAAGTAGTTTCGTAGAGTAGCGTGTGAACAAAAAACATTAGTTAATATTATTAGTATTATAATTCATTTAAAACGTGTGCAAAATATGGTTGAAAGATGTTGATGTCATTATGTGCTTATGCGGTTTCCGTTATGATTCATTGATAATTTATTGCATATGTAAATTTAAAAAATATATAATGAATAATAAGTGATAAACAAATAGCATTATAGCTACGTATTTAATGATTTTTACTATTTCAGATTCTGGTGTACTATTTCAGATTATAATAGACTAACATATATATAATTAAGTCAGTACTTTTCTTTGTTTCAGTTTTAATATACTAGATCCGCCACTGTGTATAGTGGGTGGAGCTGAGCGAAGCATTTTTGTTGAATCCGTTTCGCATACTAGTAAAATTACAGAGTTAAAAGTGGCTATAATGTTAAGCCTAATACGAACCCCACATTTAAACTCTAAGAAACACAGTTTGACCATTTAATAAAAAACTACAATCACAAATATCACCAAAAAACTTCAGGACCATAGTCCTCGACAACTCTGCTAATTTTCGACATCATGCCATTATTCGTCTAAGAGGAGTAGCATTATGAACGAAACACAGTGTTGACCAGTAAAAGCTTCGCTTCACTCAGCACAATAACAGTAAAATGTCCTTCGGTAACTTTCAAAATTCTAATTTATAGTTTTGTAGACCTAAATCTATTAACAACTGTGTAACATATTTAAGAAAACACGAAATTATAACCATTCTGGAATGGTATATATATAAAAGTAAATATTTTTTGTGTTCGCTATGCCTTGCATCGATTGTGCAGAAACTTTGCACAGAGATAAAACAAATACCGGCGTGTGATGTTTGGTGTATGAGAATGATACGTACCGCCACCCCCGCACTGACCCTTGCATTTTTTATATCTATCTGCTGAACTGTTATACCGATTTCGATGAAATATTAATTAATGTAATTTCTGTCGATCTGACCTTTTATTTATCTGTATATAAAATGTAAAATAAATGTATGTTTTACGGATAAACTAAGCCGTGTCATTATAAAATTTAATACAGATAATCTGGATATTAAATAAGATAATTTTGGTCAACATGAGAGAAACAATGGGCTCTATTATAAAGGGTCGGTACTTTTTAATACTCAAAGATTTTTTGCAAAATAAAAACATAAGATGTCGTTGTTAGAAAGAACTTTTTAAAATAAATAAATCTTATTAAATTGAAACAAAAGGACACTACTTGTTTAAGTCACTTTTTTATGTCTTATATATTTTATTACCTTTCGTAACACATGAACAATGAAAATAAAATAAACACTGAGTTATTACATTTCTTTTCTTATATAAAAAATAAATTAATATTTATTTAGTCAACTATATTTTCGTTTTAATTTTTTGTTTGATATGAATATTAAAATAGGTATCTATATTAGAGATCGACACTTTAATAACTACGTAAATACCTCTGCATAGTAGATGCATTGATTATTATATCTATCTAACATATATCATAATGTAATGGTATCACCGTCGTAAGACTACGACTAACACATTTGTGTTGGAGCCACAGTAGTATTAGCGGTATAATACACCAAAGTCAACGTAATTTGAAACATCGTATTTAAATGTTCTTTACAGTTTTTTTTTATTCTCGGCTACATACAAATATCTGATCTGATTTAATCAAAATTAACTTATGAACAGGGTCTATTGCCACTTCCTCATTTATAGCTGTTTTTTATGCGTTAAAACAATTGTATTATATAAATAATTATCTTTATCAAGACGTCGTTTTTGTAGTCGGATATTCCATTGTTGATATTAATTATCAACAGATGTTGATTTTCTATTGCACAATATATTGTTATATGGAAAATAATCATAATGTTACAAATAAAACGCTATAATTTTTAAATATTTTTTTATTAATTTATTAAATAAAAGTATCCTATTAAATAAATAATATTTTATTACGTAAGTAGTTTTTTAACTTCATCTGGTGTCCTACGTACTATCAATTGCGGGTCTGCATAACTATTGTTAGGGTCACATACAGCCCGATAGAGTTGTTCATATATCGCCAATATAACTTCAAATGACCGTTTTTTAACATATAATTTATGAGTTTGACTTATTAGAAGATTTAACTGCGGTAATAAATATGAATCTGGTGTAACTAAGAACATATCAAATTTATTTAAAAATGATTTTAGTGATGTTGTATCCATTCCAGGTATTGCTGACAATGGTCCATCAATTTTCTCTTGAAGAATTGTATAAATGGGTCCCATATTCAAGTTGGCTACAAGAAAACTTGCTTGCTCTGACGTCAAAGTATCTATTTGGGCTTCGGATTGAGCTTGCAATCTCTCATTGTAGTCATCCAAAATAGTGTACAGTGAAAGTGTGCACTGTATATGATATATACAATTAAGCATATACACCGACATATCAGATGAGCTTAAATGACAAGCCGTTTCATTTATTGCATGAAGGAGTGGATCAAGAATATGAGTGATAATTATTTTCTTATCAGTGGTTTTTGTGTTAGATATATTCATTAATTCTCTCAAAAAGCTGACCAAATCTGTCACAACAACTGATGGGTTTAAATCTGAAGGTGGCGCTTTCACACCATGGCTTAATTCTTTTTGTATTTTGCTATCTAATGTCATAAGGAAGACCTCCTCACTTTTTCGTGACAGTTCATTAAAAGTATCAATCATATGACCTTTACTAATTAATGATTTTAATACATCTTCATAATAAAGTATTAGATTTGTTATAGACCATAATATTAATGGATCTTTATCAGGTTTAAGTATCAGTTCGGCTCTGACTTTTAACAATGGGCATAAAGCCTCCATTATATTTGTTAGAGCATTTTTAATTGTTAGCTCTTTATCAGACATAGTGCAGTGCTTTAAAAGAGAACATAGATTTTCCTTTTCTAGTGGAATTATTTGATAAAACCAAGCTAATATATCTCCAATGTAACGTTTTGCATCATTAGCATAAAACTCTATTGGCTTAGATCCGTTTTCTCCACCTTTAGTCAAAACATCAATAAACAGTTGTACAACAATAGCTTTTCTTGCATTACAATATTCATCTATTATGTTGCTAAATAGAACTTGCCTGTTTTCAAATTTAGCCAAAGCTTTAGGGACTAAAGCATTGTTTGGTGAGTCTACAATGAGACATGCACCAATTGTCCAATGATATAACTTTTCAATTGCCGCTTCCTGTTGAAGGCCTACTGTTTCCATGATATCGAATGCTGGTGTTTGGTACCAACATCGTACTAGAGTTCTACAATTATTATTTAACTTCTCAATATCTGACAAAGATGAGAAGAAATCTGTTGTGAGTGGAGAGACATTAAATAAACTCTTGGTTTTGTCTGATGTTAGGTTGAAATTATTTACAAAAGTATCAACCCAAAGCAGTTTCTTTTTTGTTTTTATTCTTTCATCTTTTAATTTAGTTGTTTGGGCAATGATGTGATGTGTTTTAGTTTTTGATTCTTGGAGTCTATTGGACATATCTTTAACTGAAACATCCAGAGAATTTAAAGAGTCAATTAAACCTTGCAGTTTATCTTTGACTTTCCCGAATTCTGATAAAATAGTTTTGTTAACAGATAAATCTCTTTTTTCAATCTCGTTTACGAGAATTCTTCTTGTATAAGCAGAATTGGAAGAACATAATCCAGAAACCGTGTATAGGGCTTCACTGTTATCGGTTATAATGTGGCTATCAAAAATTTTATTTATTCGTTGGCGAATAGGGTTGTTGTAATAAATTGAATCCATATTTTAATAATTATGTTATGGACTTATCAAAGTAGCTGATATTACTGTAACACGTTGAACTCTTTTATAAATTAATAATTATTGAATTTAATTATAAAATTCAGCACTCGATAAAATTACGATGACCAACTACAATCCGTAATCCATTTTAATAAATAGAAAAAGGAAAACTGAAGTTTCAAAAGTCAAAACACGTAATGCATTTCCAAACAGACTAAAAAAACACTATAAGAAAATATATATAGTTCATAATTACATATTTGTTGTTCATTTACAAGTGGTGGATACTTTTGTGAATATTTGTTTAGTATAAGTTTAATTTTAGGATATTTATTATTATGCATAATATATACGTCTTAACTTTTACCTAGTTGAAAGACAGATGTCAGATGATATTCGTGGTCTGTCCTCTATGTCAAAATTCTCATTAATAAATGATAATTGAGATGAACATGGAATAACTAGTAATAACCTAGAATTTAGAAACTAAGACATTTTTAATTATTAATCATTTGAAAAACTATCAAAATGGGATCCCGCCAAATTACTGAAAAATCGTTGGCGATGCTTCGTTCATTGCCAAGAATTTGTCTAGCGAATTTACGCGACAACCCTAAATCCAGAAAAAATGTAAGAACTTTATATGCTTTACTTATTTATTCACATAGAAATGTTCCAGAAATTAAAAATATAACAGATTTGGCTTAGTGGCTACAACTATAGTATGTTTCCAAATTTTATTTCTTAAATAAATAAATATTTTTAAAGCCTTCCTAGAATACTATTCATTTGATATGAATATATCACTTTTGAAACATTTACACACACCAGGCCATGCATATATAATTATGTAATTTTTTTAGATATAAAATTAACGGAGAATGCCTTCTATATTATTTCTTTAAAATCAGAGTCAAATATTTGTAATTGTTTACGATAATTAATGTACAAAATGATTCTTTAAAAAGAATATTTAATTATTACATGATGTGTTTGTAAATTTTTTCAAGTATATATTTAGGTAATAGGTGGTTAATATAATTTATATTTTTAATTTATTATAATATTGTATTATAAATGTATATAATCAGGTAAAAAGAGGTCGGGGTCAACACAGTGGTGACAAACATGGTGCTGGTAACAAAGGCTCAAATCAAAGACAAAATTATATGAGGCTTGGTTATGAAACTGGAAATAACCCTTTTTATCTCAGAATGCCTCATGAAAGTTATTACAAGGGCCATCAGTAAGTAATATTTAAACACATAAATAATAGAGATGGGCTTACTATGACTTTGGACAACTAGGAAAATAGTTTGTTGCTTAATGGCCAACTAATCAGCTATTCCAATGATTGATTTTTTATTTGTTCTGTTTTTGTAAGTCTTTATTAATTCTTTATGTTCAAATAGTGCCAAATTGTTGAAGGGTTTTTTTTTACTTTGTTAAATAATAATTGAAAATAATAATTATCATACAAATATCATAATATATAAAATAAAAATGGATGGATGTTTGACTGTATAATACCCAATCATACGAAAAGTAGGTATAAAATGATATAGAATAATAACCTAAATTAATATATACAATAATATTTACTTCCAATAAATTCCAATTCATACAATACAAAAAGACTGATAATTTAGTTTTAACTGAAACAACTGATTATTATTACGGCTTGTTTATCGTGAAATTTGTTTTTACTTTAGTACTCAAATCACATGTTACTAAAAAGAGGTGTCTCTCATCATTAGAAAATTTAATCAATTCAGTCTTAATTGAATTAATTAAACCTAACTAGAGTTACCTACTTCAAAAATACCTTTTTTTTCAGCCACAAAAGGGAATACCCTCCAATGTCATTACAACATTTACAGAAGTTAATAGATACAAATAGGGTAGATGTTGATCAACCTATAGATATAGCCAGTATAGTTAAATCTGGACTGTATGAGTTTTACCCAGATCAAAAGCATTTTGGTATAAACTTAACAGATGAAGGTGCTGATATATTTGCTGCAAAAATTAATATAGAAGTGCAATGGGCAAGCGAGCAAGTTATTGCTGCCATAGAAAAGAACGGAGGAGTAATAACAACAGCATATTATGATCCACATAGTTTACTCTTATTGAAGAATCCACAAAAGTTTTTTGAATCTGGACAAGCTATTCCCAGAAGAATGATACCACCTCCTGATGTTATAGAATATTACACAAGTGCTGAGATGAGAGGCTATTTAGCTGACCCAGAAAAAATTTCGCAAGAACGTCTGAAGCTCTCACAGAAATATGGTTATGAACTACCAGTTTTAGAGAATGACCAAAAGTATCAAATGTTTTGTGAACGAAAAGATCCACGGCAAATATTTTATGGACTTGAACCTGGATGGGTTATAAATTTGAAGGATAAATGTATTCTTAAACCTAAAGATGAAGAACTGCTTAGGTTTTATTCGTCATAATTGAAATATAGTAGATTTACTTGTAATTGTGTTATTAGATTAAAATAAAAATCATTTGTATCACATTAACTCTTTATTGTTATTATTTGATTTTACATGGGCCCATGATATTCGTCCCATGTACACACACTTCATGTTAGTAAACAATCTTTACTGTATTGGTAAATTATTAGTATCGGTAGTGATCTGGCTTATAAGGTCCCTCAACAGGCACACCAATGTATTGAGCCTGTTTAGGAGTTAACTTAGTGAGCTTTACACCCAAATGATCCAAGTGTAATGCAGCTACTTCTTCATCCAGTTTCTTGGGTAAAGTATGAACACCAATTGGGTATTTGTTGTGCTTAGTCCAAAGTTCAATTTGAGCCAAAACCTGGTTTGTGAAAGAGTTGGACATAACAAAGGATGAGTGACCAGTGGCACATCCTAAGTTGACAAGTCTGCCAGCAGCAAGCACAATGATATGATTTCCATTTTCAAGTTCATAACGATCAACATGCTGTTTAATGTTTACTTTTTTAGCATTCTTTTCCAACCACGCTACATCGATTTCACAATCAAAGTGTCCAATGTTACAAACGATTGCATCATCTTTCATTTTAAGTAAATGTTCCTTGCAAATGATATCAATATTACCAGTGGTAGTGACAAAGATTTGTCCAATTTCAGCAGCCTCATCCATCGTTGTTACTTGGAAACCTTCCATAGCTGCTTGTAAAGCGTTAATAGGATCTATTTCAGTGACAATTACTCTTCCTCCGAAGCCCTTAAAAGCCTGAGCACATCCTTTTCCTACATCTCCATAGCCACCAACCACACAAACTTTACCGGCAATCATTATATCAGTTGCTCTTTTAATTCCGTCAAGAAGTGACTCCCTGCAGCCATATAAGTTATCAAACTTACTTTTTGTAACAGAGTCATTAACGTTAATGGCTGGGACTTTAAGAAGACCTTCACGGAACATTTTATATAAGTTGTGAACACCGGTAGTTGTTTCTTCAGAAATACCTTTAATATCTTCAAGAAGTTGAGGATATTTTGAATGAACGAGCTTCGTTAGATCTCCACCGTCATCCAAAATCATGTTTAAAGGCTGTAATATACAATGTAAAAAAATTAAACATATATAAAATGTTAAAATAATTATTTCAAATTAAAAAAAAAATTAAATATAGTATTTTCTTTCCAATTGTGGACAATATAAAGTATTATGTTATAATTTAAGAAAGCTATTAAGTTGTATGTTGGTATAAAAATAATAAATGTGACATGTACTAATGTTGGTAGTTGGATTAAAAAGCATTTAAGTTATAATATAAAGTAGGCAATTTTAATGATTTTTTTCAAATATATTATTGTTTATGGCTTTTAAAGTCAAAGTTCTTTCATTTTTAAAGAATTATGGGAATCTAAACAAATTAATGGATGCTCTATTAAGAAATAGGAATATCATCTTATCTTTTATATCCATTACTGAAAATGACAGACATATAAACAAACATTTTATCTATTTTTGAAAAGATTTCTTATTTTTACCAGTATTTTTTAAATTAAAATTCCAATATGTTCATATTTAAATTCAGAAAATAGTATTGGCGATGCCGGTTAATTGGATAAAAGTCAAACCTTTTATATAAATATATTTAATTTTCTTCACAAAGCAACTATTTTATGATTACCATTATGATTTTTTTAAAGCTTTAGTATTTTCCCTAAATATTAATAAAATTTTCCAATTTTATCATAACCAACAAAGTTATCTACTTTGAATTGCTTTGAATCATTAACGGTGTAAATGTATGTTTTGTATATTGTATTGTTTTTCTATAACATGTCGTGAAATTGCCTTATATATACTACAATATTGTTTAATAAATTTGAATGGCAATCTTACTCTCGAATAACAAACTAAAATTAAAGAAAATAGTATATTCCATACCTTTCCATCATTAAAGTATAATGTTTGTTCAATACACCAAACATATTCTTCCTCAGTTTCCCCCTTCCAGGCATAGATGGGGATCCCAACAGCCACCAGCGCTGCGGCTGCCTCATCTTGAGTACTGAATATGTTACTACTGGACCATTGCACCTTGAGAGAGATTAAAGTAATGTTACGTAAGTAAATATTTATTACGATAATTTCATCAATTATTTATAATGGACTATATAAAAGTTTATTGGCAGATATAATAATATAATTGCAGCATGTATTTTCCTTGTTTTTTTTACACTTATTATAAATTCTTGTTAGATGATATGATGATAATCATTGATTATGCAATAAAAACCTAACAAAGTTTTGTTAAATTGAGGACAGAATAATTGACATAAAACAATAATATGCTTAAAACCTTGAATGTATTTGGAAAAATCATTTAAGACACATTTTCTTTTTAAATGGAAAATTAACTATTTCATAAAAGTGTTGTTCTTAAATTTGTTGAGGTCCAATATATTATCTCTGTTGCATTAAATAATTTTAAATAAAATTATAATAATAATGTTTAAAATTAATTAGTCTGATTCCAGAAATGAAAATTTATATCAATATTGCGAGAATACTGAATATTAAATATTTTTTTTACTTCACCTAAACATACTTTTGTAAACAAAAAAAAAATGTGACAAAGAAACAAGATAAATACACAAAAAAACATGTTACATGTATGTTCTGATTAAATATAAAAAAAAAAATTATAATAAATAGTTTATATAAAAAAATAACTTTTTTTTTCATTATACCAAAACGCAAAAATGAAACCCACTTCATAGCCATTATTATCTTCACACATTTACATGAAATTTCTTTAGATAGTTTTTTTCCTATTGTATTAATTATTTAGCAATTAAATGAAATTAATTATTTAAAAACCCATAACTTAGAAGTTTTAAATCTAATTAAAAAACTAATAAATATAATTTAAAAAATAATACACTTCTTTTTTTTATATCTAAATGTTTATGATTACTATTCATGATTACTTTTACACCTAATTAGCCAGCTGCATTCACTTAATACTATTGGAATCTTGCTTTGAACTGAATTCAGTTCACATAAGGACCCAAAATAGGTTTAACCAACAATTCGGTCCTTACCCAAAATAGTTCCAAAACTAGTCAAGCAAGCCCCTATAGTATTTATGTGAATATGTCCTGATAATTACATATATAATACATTAATATCACTTGAATATGAATTAAATTAAGAACTTCATATCATCCAGTCTTTGCAAAACAAGAAATAATACCATATATTATTAAGTCTCTCTCTTAAGGCTCTTATGTAAACAGTAAATACATATTTTATTATTGTATGACATCAGGATTAGGTCAAATGCCAGTACAAACAATTTCACAGCATATATAATGATAAAAATTTAAAAGTAAAAAATATTATTGCATCATATTATTTTATCTATAACAGAGATCAACTGTGCTTTTGAATATATAAATAAATGATTGTGTTTCACTTATCTTATTGAATAATATATGTTAGATAAAATATAACAAAGAACAAGCGCTGGGGTTTTTCATGTGCAAAATTATCAGTTATTTAGAATTAGAGTTGATTTATGTTTTATAATAAATTATTAAATCAGAATCTGTTATTATCATCCATTTTTATAACTACAATTAGTAATAATCACATAGAAAAGTTGTTGTTAGTAATAATCACATAGAAGGTGTTATTGCTATTTAGATTATTTTTCACTTTTTTGTTGCATTCTTTAAACAATAAATTAATATTTTTGATATCACATATTTGTTAAAATAACTCTGTCTTCTTATAGTATGAAATATATATATAAATATACTTACTTCAGCACCCAATTCAATAAGTGTTTCTATAAGTACAGCAGTTTGAACTGTCATATGAAGACTTCCAGCTATCCTAGCTCCTTTAAGAATTTTACCAGGAGCATATTTACGGCGGCAAGCCATTAATCCTGGCATTTCTTTCTCAGCTAACATTATTTCTTTGCGGCCGAGTTCCGCCAGTTTTTCGTCAGCTAAAAATATATTTAATAAATGACTTTTAGTTAAACTTTAAAAAAATGTGATAAATTTTAGGAATATAACCTCTATTATATTTTTACAAACATGATGGATCTTGAAATTTATATTTTATGATTTTCAGGTTATTATAAATAAAAAATAAATTCAGTTTAAATAATAAAAATTAGTATCGCAAATAAACATCCTTTAAGTAAAATATAAACCTTTTACAAACTACGTACCGATTTTGTATGGTGGCTTCATTATTATTTGTTGATTAAGGTTTGAGTAAAAAAAATTGTTAATTTAGATCAGTATCACAGTATTTGCTCATTAGTTTTAGTAATTAATTTATTTAAAATTAAATAAACTTTTTAAATTACCGCTACCGATGTATTACCACAAAGAACGTGGTTTATAAAGTGACAGAATTTGTAATTTGATGTTGTTTTTTATACAGTAGAGTAACAGACAAAGGTACAGAGTTATACAGCCGATTTAAATTTCAACCATTGTCTGTTACATATAATATCCGATTATAGAATTTATTAATTTATTTATTGTTATTGTTTAACACATGTATTTAAAAAAATTGTTTGTAAAATTTAAAAAAAAAATTGCAACAGCTTGCGACCTCCAAAAAACTTTCCTTTGCAATATTAATTAATATATCGGCTTATTTAGGAATGTAATCGGTTCGTATAGCTTAATTTTTAATTCAATATTTATTTAGACTCTATCATGTTAATTTAAATATTTAAATTTTAATATGCAAACAATATGTAATCTTATTTTGCAACTTGTGGTTATTATAAAACATTGCTTTTTAATAATCCTGTAAGGTAAATAAAAAGAAATTCAAGTTTTTTATAATGGGCCAAAATTTTGCATCTCTAATACTATCTCTATTAGGTGGATGCAGAGAGGTCGCATAGTCGATCTTTGTTCAAATTTTATTTTTATTTTTACGGTGTCCGCCAATAAGTTTATACCTGAAGTCGAATCGAGTTTTTTATAAAGGTCATATAACTACAAAATAGATTGGATCTAGAAACTTCGGCAGTTCAATACTTTGTCTAGCTATTTGTACATTTATCGGTAGGTTAAATAAAGGAAAAATATTCTTAGTCTGCTTTTAAAATTGTTAATAATCCTTAATTAGACCAGAGGAAAGGTGATTTTATGTAAATATTATAAAGCTGCAGAGAATATTTGGGCTTCATTCGTTTAAATTCGTTAATAATAATGACTTATTGTCAAAAAAATATTTTTACATTTAACTGCCCTTATATTTGAAACATACGTTGCATTGTTAGTTTTCAACGAAATAATAAGATTTCGTATTGCCGAGTACGAATTGTTCATCAACAATCACTTTTAACCAGTAAACTTCGATTAAATCGAAATAAGAGCAACGCCATCTGCTAGAAGTAAGGGCGTACTCCTCTTATGCGATACAAATTAAAATTTACTGGTCGATTCAAAAGATTGAATTAGGCACACGGATTTGAGAGTACATGTGTAACAAATGTGCACATCCTATCTTAGTTAATAAGATATGTATTAAATTACAAAATGAAGTGAATAAATGCGGGTAAATGAAAAGCCGATAAATTTAAAATTGCTTTTATTATCGTAGAATGGTTTACAGGACAGTATTATATAAGCAAAAAAGAAGAAAATAAAAGATGTAACAAAATATTTTTTTTTATCGCGCAGGAAAAGTGGGTGGTATACATCGACTCAATGCCTATGATTCTAAATCAGAACCTTTCATGACATGGCACCAGTCCTCACACATTCTCCTATCATCCTTAGCATAAACACATAATATGACGAAGGTTTCTGACGAAAAATTCGTTCAGTTTATATAACATGGACATATTACGTAAAAACACAGAACTGAGCTCTTGCATACGATCTTACTTATTTAAGCATAACAGGATCTATTTCATAAAATTATACCCTTACTATCAGTCAATGACTCGAAACGTCGACAGCTATTTATTTAACGATATCGCTTGCACGAGCTCAGCACACACACCTCATAAAAAATCTTGCATAATTCGCGCAATCACCATCCCTGCCAGTGATGCTCACAGACTAGCAAACACTCAAATTAAAACAATTTGTTTTACATGCTCTCGTCAAGCTCTTTCAGGCTGTACATGTTACTGGAAATGGTCTTAAAACCACAACAAAAAAAATTCACGTAAATGTCTAACATCACCGCGATAGAAATTACAAACTTGATAATAATTCGAATGCTTCAAGGCACTGACGTGGAAGTTCTAAACATTACTTATATAGCATTTAAAAATACTCATGTCTCATTTATTGCTTTTGAAATATAGTTCACTAATGAATTTCATTTATTTTTAGAACTTAATTGTATTGTCTGTTTATTAATAGTTCTGAGATTCATAAAACCAATTATCATTCAAGTAGAATAGCGGAGTACTTATTTAATATATTATTTAGTCAGTGCGTTGTAGTCAATATAATTACGCCAATAAAACGTATAATGGAAAACAAAAGAGCTTTAATTACATATGTACAAAAAATGAGCTAGAGACCTGAGGCAAATTTTCTATTTATTCATCACAAGAATTACAATTATTGAAATAATATAACTTTTGAATGAATTTATAAATTCCAAATGATATATAATTTATTAATGATAAAAAAAATTAATGTATGATTGCGATGAATAAAAAGTTTAGCACCAATATGGCGTCCTGAAGTCTCGCTCGTAACTTCGATGGAATATCTCTTATACAGCATCAGTCCTCTTCATGGTCTGATCCTTGTCTAAGTTTACACACAACATTCATACACATATCATACATTCATCATCATACATTCTATCTTTCATATTATCTTACAAATAATAATAATTTATAAAATTCAAAATCCCTTGCACATGTGCATGCCTATAATAACATACCTCGTCTTTCATACAATCTCTTTCACATAACATACGTAAAGATACCACAGCCACTGTCTGTATCTATAATACCAAATAGGAAATGCTTCATGTTTTGAGAATATTATGGAAAGATTTTGGTGAGGCATTGAAATATATAATGATGCCGCGCTAGGTGCATTGGCCGTAACAATTTATAAACAGCATACTTATAACAAAAACCAACTGAATTCAAAGTATTTTTAATATTAATGGATGTTATATCACCACTACGTTATTCAGTTAAAGTTTATATATCCTTACAATTTATATATCATATAAAGGAACATACGAGTATGAGACATTGAGTTATATATGTAATAATGTATACGACTTTCAGAGAGCAAATACATTTCAGATTTTCAAGTTAAAAAAAGCCATCATCTAAGGCCAATAATATCTATGCACCTAACGATTCACAAATAATGACATGATATGACCTTCCAATAATACACTTGAATTTTACCAGCAATAAGTTGTGTCAACCTTCGTTACATCACTGTTGCTCCACGACATTTCAAATCTGCAGAAATAATCAATTATTAATATTACTTTAATATATTAAACAAACTTTTAAACTATCCCGTTTCATAATATACTGTTTTGTACAAGGAAAGCACATAGGCCAGACAATAAAAACATATATAAAATAGATTTCCGCGTATATAACAGACATCATTTAAGTATCTTTTTATATATATTTAATATTTCATGAAACATTAAAAAATATTGGAGATCTTTATATCAATGTCTGTCTGTCATTGGTCCATCAATAAATTAGGTTTAGATAAAATACTGTACATACAACATACTGATGTACATTTTACATGGTTCGAATAAACAATTGTTTAATTACTCCAAAAATGACATTGAATATAGAATAATATAAAAAGCCTTAATATTATATTTGACAACATTGCAATTAGTTGATGATGTCAATATAGTTTGATGACAAAAGTTTACATTCTAAATATCCAGCCGGGCTCTCGGTCCCAACTATGTCAATATAGGTTTTTACATAACAGAAGCCAATTAACATAGGCGACTGATAGCAAATTGGAAGAAACGAAAAATATATATTATTTATAATAAATAATTACCAGCTGGCAAGAGGCGCTTGCTGTTTAAGCTTGCGGATCTCCTTAGTGGCCCAGTTGGCGAGGGTCTTGGTCCTGGCGGTGCGGGAGAGGCGCGCCGCCTGCAGCAGGTCGAGCAGCGTCCTTGTCTCCAGGATGGGCAGCACGCGCTGACCGAACACAGTGCACAGGTCGCCCGTCAGCCCCGCGATCACGGACATGTGGCCGTCCGTGCGCTCCGGCTGGGACGCCACGTGGATCATGAAGTTCACGATGGCGGGCACGTGAGGCTCCACCAGGGCCACGTCCGATTGCACCTGAGATATATAGAGGTTAGTATAACTTTGTATTATTTGACGCGATTTGTATTATTTGTGAATATGTCCGACCGACCTCGCCACTCGCGCCTTTGAGTCCCTGAATGATTCCCGTATATGCTTCTAAAACACTCTCCCATAGTTCACATAAATATTCGACCATGTCGTAATCTGATCGGTCTACTTGAGCGATGCTGGCCTAAAATACAAATATATGATTATTCCTAGCGATAGGAAAATAAATGTTAGTTATAAAACAGATCTATATAGAATTACGAACCTGCAGCAACATACCCATTACTAAGTTAAAGTATTTTTTAAAATCTGGACCGATACTTAGCGCTATGTCTCCGAAGACTGATAGTATTTGAGGTTTCACTGAGCGATGAATAGAATTGTCACGGAGGTTCTCTAATAGGAGACAGACAATTTCATCGCAATATGGTAGCACCTGTTAAAAATAAAAAATATTACAAATCCTATCTTTTTGGTCAAGTTTGTAAAGATAAAATTAGGTACGTTACCTTGCTTTTCAGAGCACGGCAGATGTCACCAGTGACGCCTACAGCTGTAATGCATACTTGGTATTCTGCATGATTTTTCAGACCGACATATAAATATTGTTTGAATGTATCCATATATTTCAGGAAACCTTCCCCTAACACTTCTACTAAAGTAGAGACTGCCATTAAAGCATCTTCTTGAACTCCACCAGCCTTGCCTGCATTGCCAGCAAACATTGTCAATAGTGCAGTCATAATAGCGTCAGATATCTGAGGAGCGTCCTCGGGTGTGACCTTACGTAACACAGACTGCAAAGTAGCGCAAAGTAAGCTCTGTAGATCATTAAATTGAGATCTGTCTGCCTGACTTGATATATGGTTCTCCATTTGCAAGACTTGTTGTAATCTTTCTAAAATAACCATAGTAGTTTTTTGTACAGTCACATAACAATCAGTTGGTGAATTCTTAACCATTTCCATGAGTGCTTCATAGGCTGCAGATCTTAAATTATGTTGAGCCGCATCTTGACGATCTGTGGTTTCTAAGAGTCGCTGGACAATAAAATCAAAGAATGTAGACATGCAGTAGGTCTTTGGCTGATTAGAATCACTGCCATCAACTGCCTCATAAGCAGCTTCTGCTAGACCTGTGAAAGCCCAACAAACATTTGCAGCAACACGTGGTTCAGCCTTAAGTCCATTGACAAGACTTTCTAATAATGGTTGCAGGTATGTATCATTGATAGCTGCTTCAGGAACTATTTCACAAATTCTACCAAAGGTCCAAGCAGCTGTATCTCTAACAGCCACACTCGTATCATACATAGCTTCAATTAATGTGGGCATTGCTTCTTCTACCAATGGTTTGAGAGTGGTCGCTTCAAGACCACCTAGGATTGAGCCAAATGCCATTAGAGCAGCTTCTCTAAATCGCCAATGTTCACTCTTAATATTGGACCGGATAAATGGCAAGACATGGGGAACAATTTCATCTTCACAACAGTTTGATAGCAACATCAAACATACTGAAGCAGCCTTGGATGGGTTCCACTCAAGTTCATCATCAGAATCATCTTGTTTTGTTAGCTTTTGCATGAGGACTGGAGCAATGTACTGCAAAGCTCCTCTGGCATAAAATCTTGAAGTTCTTACTGGGGGACGGCCTGCAAGTACACACTCATTATTATGAAAATAAAAAACTTTTGAAATTATAATATTTTTAAATATATGTATATTCATACCTGCTTCTGTTGCCTCTGCCATTTCAATTGCCAGATCAACCTCTTCATCACTCACATTGGACCAAAACTCTATTCCTTGTAGAGATATTTCATCAATATCTGACTTCATTGCTTCTAAAGTTATAGGGAATAAAGCTTGACCCATGTATGGTTCCATATATTGGTAGTATAAAGATAGAATTTTTACCTAAAAAGTATATTTATGCATATTAAAACTCAAAACAAGGGTATTAAATATATAAGGAACTTGTCTATACTCACTAGACATTGAAGTGCAGCCACACTTATTCTCATATCAGATGATTGAGTTGCTTCACAAACAACTTCCATTATAAAGTTTCTTTCGTTTTCCTTATCAAAATTAGCTTTTGTGAACTCAAGTGAGTTCAACAATGCCTGTGTTGCAGCAAGACGGACATGGCTACTTGGCTGAGTTGATCTCATTCCATGAATAATTGCAGTTAAAATTGGATTACTTTGTTCTGTCAATACTTCGGCATCAATTTCTTGACATATATAACCTGTGAAGTTGAGTGTTTAAGTTAATTATTAAAATAACTAATACAAAACTTTGAAAAATATTAAAAAATTACAAACTTCTGGTAAATTTTTATTATTTAATATTATACAATAAAGAATGTGCTGCATATATATAGAATAATGTTTTAAGTAGTTTTATTGATTTGACACAAACTATTACTGATAAGTATATAAACAAACATTATGAAACAGAAATAAAACTTGTTAACATCAATGAAGTGATGATAATATTGAAAATGTATTGAAAATAATATTGTCACACACTATAGGACACAGTAATATGTTTTTTTTAAATTGAATATCTAATATTATTCCAATAATGTTAGTGTAATAATATTATTATTAGATCCAACTATATTTGTTTATAAATATACAGAATCATATAAGAACTTACCAATAGCCTCCAGACTTGCTTCCTTTTTTAATTCAGTAGATTGCTCATTGACAACATTTTCTACAAGCATTGGTATGAGTTCATTCCATTGTCCCACTGCAAGTTCAGCTACAGCCACATATGCAACACACTGAGCTGCTGAACTTGGCCTACTGTTCTCAGTTCCTATTGCTGCTAAGATCTGAAAATATGTTTCTCAGATTATAATTTAATATAAAAGAAAATTTCCAGTGTACTGTGAAGTTTAAAGCTATTCTAGTTGAAAATAATCAATTTATTACATTTTTTTTAATATATTGTCTTATGTCTTCAGGTAGGTTCAGCCACCTTTCCTGATACTGCTGTTTTAATGTATGGTCTTTGGAAGTGAGGTGATTTTTAAGCTGTAAACCGGCTGCCATTCGCGCGACCTGACTGTTACCACCTTGCACCAATACGTCTGACAACATCTTGATGAAGGTGGTAAAATTTGTGGCAGCTGCACGGTCAAGATATTTCTCTGCTGCTTCCAATTCATTTCGATCTGGAAATTATTACATGCAATCTTATTAACGATTCGATCTTTATCCAGATAACATATTGAAGTTGCGTGATCCAATACGAATTACGATAACACATGTTGAGGTTATTTAAAAAAAACAATCTATTTACCTGTAAACTTATAAAATACGAAGTATTAAGTTTCGATAGAGTAAAATACACAAATGCCGGAATTCGGATGAGAACTAGAAACATCTTTAGAGGAAAAAACTAGCAAATCCAGTCTATCTTGTTATGTTAGTATATTTGAAAATAATATACAAGTTTATAAAAATAATTCATGCATGCAAATATAACAATATAATTTTATATTGATATTATTTGAGCGATTACTTTGTGACTAATTAATGATACTTATAAGTGCAACGTACTTTAAGTCAGTTGACAATAAGAAGCGCCATGCTCATAGAAGTAAAGAAAGCGTTACATACCTGGTGATATAGTTTTTTCTAATATTTGAATAAGTGTGTATGTTGTTTCCGCAAGCATTGTGGTGCTCTTTTATCTAACTCAAACTATATAGAAACTATAACTGAAGAAAAAATGTAACCGGCTCACCACGAAAGAACACTCACAAGTCACAAATTTTATAAAAGCGATGTTGCCAGTGCCGGAGTTATCTACTCATTGAGACCTAAGCTTCTAGAGAAATCAAAGGACCTTCTTGTGTTTTCCAGAACAACAATTATAAAGTGTTGTTAAAATGTTTTTATAAAAAAAATAACTTTTTTTATTAATATATTTTAATTTATTATTTGGAAATTAAAGATTGTATAGTTTTTTGTAAAAGTCATAATTATACAAAATGCAAGCTTTTATATACTATATATTTGCATAACAAATATTTGATTTAAAAATCATTATTACAAAGAATGCTAAACGTCACATTCTTAAGTTATTTTAATAAAACCTTATTAATAATTATTACATAAGAAGACAAGAATTGGGAAAAAATTAAAATACATAGTTAATACACTTTTCGTTTTCCAATACAAAACTTATTTAGTTCTCGTTGCCGTAAAAATAAAAAACTGTTTTTTAAGCTTTGCATGCATAAATATTCTTTTAAAGTTATTTTCTTTTTAAGCGTGTTTTTTTATATTATCGAATACAACAATATATTTGATAATATCGAACTAAAATATGTATGTCGAAAAGAAAGGAAAACAAAATAATGTTGTTTGATTTTAAAACATAGCGATAATAAATAATTTGGAACATATTTACTGAGAACATATTTGCTATCTCTAGCGGCAAAGTATACAATTAATTGTACAAATCTTTTAATAGCCTCCTAACACAATAAGATTTGTACAGTGTAGCAAAAACGCGAAAAATTTTGAAAAAACATCATATTGCCTATAAGATGTATAAAAAATTAAAGAGGAAAACTTTTTGTTCGACTGATGTTTTATGGCGGGGATTTAAAATAGCGTCGATAACATTTTTTTAAATAAATGTATTTGATGAATGAGGAAAGTAAGTAAAAAAAAACATATGTTCTGATGTCCTTACCGAGGGTGATAAAGCGCTAAAAATGATGATATACTATAACTCTTTCGCTCACATGTGTAAGCTAACTGTTCTTCTTTGACATTCTGTGTCTACATGAGTCAATGATTTAAATATTAATTTAAGTAAGTGATCATTTTAAGATAAAATAAACTGAATTTGCCCAACAGGATGTTTGGAATATTTGAACAAATGTTCATAAATACGTATAGTATATGCTCGTGCCTCGTTGTCTTTAAGATATTGAATCTAAAACTCTATGACTAATTTTGACATATGTGATATAATCTGTGATTAAAAGTTAACAATTCTTTTTTGGGTGGACTCGTCTCAGTGTACATTGAGCGCTCAATTTTTTTAAAAATGGTATTTAATCCTTAAGTTTTTAATGCATCATTTAATGTCATTTCTTAAAGATAACACATTTTTAAAATAAGACGGTTCACCATGAAGGGAGATTGTGTATTTTATGAGAAAATGTCATGTGAATGTTTATATTTCAGTCGCTCGTTATTCCGGATAAGTTTCAACATATTCTTCGTATTATGAATACGAATATTGATGGCAAACGCAAAGTTATGTTTGCCATGACTGCAATCAAGGGAGTCGGTCGAAGATATTCTAACATTGTATTGAAAAAAGCTGACATCGATCTTGACAAACGTGCCGGAGAATGTACTGAAGAAGAGGTATTTAACTTTTATTTTTGTATCCTACGTGTAATGTATAAAATTCTCACTTTTTATGTGACAAGAGATGATAGCGTACTGTCTGTAGCTTATTAATCATTATATATTTGAGATTTACAATTGTTAATTAAAAAATATATTCACTTATTTCAAATAATTTATTGTCTTTATATACGAGCTAATGGTACCAAGTAAACAAATTAAAATCATAGCTTCCTTATTTTTTTGTCAATGTCTTAATATTGTCAAAAACAAAAATATTTAGTTAATGCTTAAGCCACTTTTTAAAGATAACTCTTAAGTTTACTGCAAATGTATATATTATACAAAATATTTTTACTAGATAAGATGAAATAACTTCATTCAATAAATTAATTGTTGTTTCAGGTTGAGAAAATAGTAACTATCATGTCCCACCCTAGACAATATAAAATCCCAGATTGGTTTCTTAACAGACAGAAGGACATAGTTGATGGCAAATACAGCCAATTGACTTCCTCCAACTTGGATTCTAAACTTCGTGAGGATTTGGAAAGATTGAAGAAGATCAGAGCCCACAGGGGCATGCGTCACTACTGGGGTCTCCGAGTGCGCGGTCAACACACCAAGACCACTGGCAGACGTGGAAGAACTGTTGGTGTGTCCAAGAAGAAGTAAATTAAATAAATAATCGTATTTTCATTCAAATCTTTTATTTACACAAATCATCACTAAGTTGTACGGACTAACAGTTGTATTTGAAGTCACAGATAGATAATGAAGTAATTTATATTGAAACACATTCAATTGAATTTTATTTAATACTATTAATTATTATTGTTTTTAAAAAAATGTATACAGTTAGTATTTAAACAGTATATTTTGACTTATTTTTAAGTTTTTTTAAATAACAATATTGTTAAAAATATCAATATTGACAAGTGAACTTTCTAGTAAAAACTAGGATGTTTTACATTACAATTAAATGCAAGGATCACAATCTTTATTGATCACATATTGATCGAAAGGAAATAATGTACCTTTGTGATGCAGATAATGTTTACTAAAAATATTGATAAAGTTATTATACTAACTCCATGTTATATAGAAATTATTCATATTGTGCTATGATAACCATCATATAAACACCAGCTAATAAAGCAAATATTTCTTTAATAGACTGAGAAAGTTTAGTTGATCCTTCTAAGAGCTCTGGTATGACTGAAACAGTGGCAATGTAAATGAAACCTCCGGCTGTAAAAGGTAGGATTAGTGAGGATACTAGACCATCTCCTGAACCTTGTAAGTAGATTGATAAAATGGTTCCTGATATTGCCCCAAATGCTGTAAGCAGTTGTAGCATCATTGCTTTCCTCCGAGAACAACCTGATTGGACAAGGATAGCAAAGTCACCAATTTCATGAGGAATTTCATGCAATAAAATTGTAACTGTTGTTATGATTCCAATATTATGTCCTGCAATATATGCTGCACCAATTGCTAAACCATCAGTAAAGTTATGAGTAAAATCTGCTGCAAGGTTAAGATATCCAGCTATTTTGATGTCTTCTTTCTTGTGCTTTTGCGATTTTTTTGATTTATCATCAGATTTTTTTTTATCTGTCCCATGTGAGTGACCATGTCCTCCATCAAATAAGCGGACGGTTTTTTCCACAACTAAGAAAGTAATTATTCCTCCAAGTACACCTAATCCAACAGTTAAATCATGAGGTTCATGTTCTTCATTACCACCATGTGAGTGGCTGTGACTGTGGCTATGTCCTTCTGCACCATGTGCAGGCATAAGAGCATGTGGTATGAGATGTAAAAACGCGTCACCCAGCAGACCACCGGATGCAAATGATAACAAAACTTTCAGTAGCGGTTGCTTTTCAACAGTACCATCAATGGGTATGAAAAACAGGATAAAGAAAGGCACAATACTTATAAATAAGGTCGAACTCAAGGCTTTTACATAAAGGTCGTAATTAGATTCCAGAGGTATATTCTCTTTAGTCGGTTTTTCATTTGCACTTTTACTGTATTTAAAAGCTGGAGGTTCACCACTGTGAGAGTGAGAATGAGAGTGTCCTAAAACTGTATAGATGAAACCCACTACAATTAAACATATTAAAACTCTTTTACTTATGTAACTCATTTTTACAATAGACTAGTTATTGAAGACACATTAATTGAAATATATCGTATTTTTCTAATTTTTTGAATATACACGAAATGACATAAAACTTTTGCTTTGTACCGCTGACGTGACGTTCTTGTTGATGTTGTTCATTAATTTCGCTAAAAGTCAGGCCAAGGATTAAAGCAATAAGGCATTGTTATTTATGTTGGTCATGTAAATTTATATAGTTCTATTAAAGTTTTGTAACTTTTTTTTTATAAATATTTTTTAAACATTTTCAGAAAAAGTCTTATTTGTTTTTTATTAAAATAAAATTGCGGCTGTATGTGAAAGTTCTTTAGCCCTGAAAATTAATTCTTGTCTTTAATTAGTATTTTATTTATTATGAATCATGTCATATATAAATTAATCAAATGCATGACAAAACTCGTAATAATTTTATTAGTATTCTGTGATCAAATGTTAATTGTAAATTGATAAACATAGAAAAGGGGGCAGATATAAGTGTACAGTACATCAGGAATTATTATTTTCTGATGATAATACTTGTTAGGCCTCTCATCTGAAGCACTTGTATTTTGATAAAAGGATTGTAATTTTTTTTCTACAAAATATGTACAATGAGAATTAATTATCTTCCAAGTATGTATGTTTAGATATTTGTTTCTCTCTGAACTATATATTTTTGTTTGCAGTCAAAAAATAATTTGTGTAAGTATTTTATAATTTACTCTATTTATGAAGTCATAACAGCTAAATTACTATTTTTTTTTTATTTTCAGCAAAATGGATAATCCAACGTCCACATCTTCAGGATTAAATCAGGATCCGCCCACTTCTTGGTGCCATCCAGCTCACACAGCTCACAGGTTTTTAGCCCTGCTGCTTATGTGCTTCCTTTGTTTTGGTAAGAATTTATTATAATTAATTATGATAATATTAACTACAAATCGAATATGTTAAATCTAATTTAATTAAGAAAATATAGTAAATCTACATAAACATATCAACATATAGTTTATTATATTATTATAGAGTTGTTAAGTTCAAGGATTTAAATATTCATCTCAAAATATTGTGTCACAGGTTCATATTTCTGTTATGACACACCGGGTGCACTGGCTGACAACTTTAAAGGTGACTCACACTTGAACACATCCCAGTTTGCCCTTCTTTACTCTATATACTCATGGCCTAATGTTATATTGTGCTTCATTGGCGGTTATCTCATTGATAGGTTTGTTTAACATATCATGTATCTGTTGTATGTATGTAGTATAAACATTATATAATATAACTGATAGTTACAAATGAACTAAATTCCATCTTATTTTAATGTTGCTATTAACTCTTATTTTTTTTATTTTGTGTTGGCAATATGTTTGATCAAGTGTAATGTATAATGGATAAATATTTAATTTTTTTTAAAATTTTTATTTCAGATTCTTTGGTATAAGATTAGGGACTATAATATACATGACTATTTTGTTTATTGGAGCAATGGTGTTTGCTTTCGGAGTTTATATCAATGCGTACTGGGTTATGATTCTTGGCAGATTTATATTTGGGTAATTATTACTAATAATATCTAAATGATAGAGTTACAAACTAAATTAAAGGAATATGTATGTGTTTTTACTGAGTTTTTACAAGTCTGTTAACATAAATGCAAACATTTAAATCTCGTTTCCAGTATTGGCGGAGAATCCTTACAAGTGGCTGTGAACAATTATGTAGTGTTGTGGTTCAATGGCAAGGAACTCAATATGGTGTTTGGACTGCAGTTATCTTTGTCAAGATTTGGCAGCACTGTGAACTTCTGGGTGATGGAACCTATTTACACATGGGTGTCCACTTACTACCGAGGTTATGAGAGGCTTGGGGTCACTTTGTTTATTGGTATGTTGGTTATGTTTTGTATGATAAACCCAGTTATATTAATTTCCTGATTAAGGAAGTTTTTGTAAGTTACGTTTGTAGGTGTCCTGAGTAATTTTAGAAACTTAAAAATTATGTGTGTTTGATGTGTGTATGATAGCAAGCAAAACATTTTTTCAGCACCATTTTGGTACCAAAATAGTGATGAAAATATTTACGTAACTTAGAAATCTTGGCCATCAATATCAGTTAAGCAGTATATGTTTATTAAAAAAAAATATACACGGGGGTTGATCAGTGTGGGATCGGATTGGTCATAGAGCATATTGATGCGTGTTATTGTCATCAAAAAGTGATAACAATAAGAAATGCAATGATCCAGTAATTCCTTTCTTTTTGAAGACATTTAAAAAATAAATAGTATCAAATTTATTTTTGAATTTATAAAGTTATGAAATATGATATCTTCGAAATGAATCCGTAAATTTCGTGAAAGTCATATTTTTTTTAATATGTAATATTTTTAATGTTTATAAAACAATTATATTATGGAAAACAGACTTACAATTCTATTGTTCCAACATTGATTTATTTTAATGTTAATCTTGTTAATTCATAGTAATTGTCAAAAATGTAAATTATAATTGTCGTGTATGAAAATAACATGAAAAGTAAACGGATTTCAAATTTCGACAAAATTATATTGTTAATATTTTTCTTAATCGGGAAGTTATGATGGGAAACTTAAATTCACTGTTTTTCAGCATCACTAACCTGTCTGGGCTCACTTATTTGTGGGTTAATACTGGGATGGATGGACCTCCGAGCTGAAAAAATCTTGCGCAGACAGGAGGCACGGGGTGAAGAATTGCCAATTAAACTTACTGATATATTCAATTTTAAACCTATTTTCTGGGTGGTCTGTGTTATTTGTATGGTGTATTATTTGGCTATTTTCCCTTTTATTGCACTAGGAAAGTGAGTACCAATACTTTATATTAAATATATGAATAACTATTGTTTATATACATATAGATTTTTTTTGATAAAATCTTCACAAATGATATAGACACTATATTTGTGTTCAAAACAATTATATTCAGTAGTTTTGAAGATTAGCCTGTTTAAACAAACTTTTCTGTATAATATTAATATAAATTAGAATGTATCTTTAAATTACAGGTCTGTTCTAATTAAAATATCATGTAAATTTTCTGATATTGTTTTAAATACAAGATCTAGTCAAATAACAAAAACGAAATATATATGAAATAGAATTTAATTTATTTTTTTAAATTTCAGAATGTTTTTCATACGTAAGTACGATTTTACCCCTCAAGAAGCAAACACAGCTAATTCCATGGTTTACTTGCTGTCAGCTGCCTTGAGTCCAGTCTTTGGTATTCTCATAGACAAGACGGGGAGGAACATTACCTGGGTCATATTCAGTATTATTACTACTATTATATCTCATGGCCTTCTAGCATTCACTTATGTTTATCCATACGTTGGAGTGGTGAGTAACATATTACTTATACATTTATTTGTTATGTTTGGTAAGATATTAATATAGGCGGTAAAATTCTGGGTATTAAAGTCATTATGGAATTTAAAAAATAATGTAATGTAAAAATTATATTTGGGATATATTCTACTTCATAATTTTTCATCCTATATGGAGATTACAATCAGGTTTTTTTAAATAATTTTTTACATTGTACATTTCTGATGACCACAAAAAAAATGCTTGTTTACTTATCTCTTAAAAATTCATATAAACTTTATCATATAATATATTGTATAATTCTATTACATCGTTTTGTTGATTAATTTTAGTTTATTTTTTTATGCATCAACTACTATTTTAAAAAAAATGTCCTTTTAATAATAGGTTGCCTGTAAGAGATCACTATAAGTGATAAGGCCTTTGCACCAAAAGTTTAAATAGTTTTATTTTTCTTTTTTGTTTTATCATCTGTTTTTTACACGTATTTTTGTGTGCAATAAAGTGTATGTGAATTACGTTTGCGACAGACAGAAGATTTAAAAAAAACGAAATGATTTCAAAAATTAACTTTATTTGAATTAAAACAAATTAAACCTATGAATGATGATTCCCCTTCGATGTGGGAATAAGGAATGGTCATTCTTACAAAATATCTTATACAATAAAACTTATGGGAACATTACGCTAATGCTGTATCGACAGAATATAATATTAAATACAGAGTAATAGGAATTCAACCTAGGCGCTTTTCATACAGTAACGTTATGTAATTTGTGTATAAATAAATAATAAATTGTTTCAGATGTCTCTAGGAATCTCCTACTCCTTGCTAGCAAGTGGTTTATGGCCGCTCATAGCAATGATTGTTTCTGAAAATCAATTAGGAACGGCATATGGCTTGTAAGATCTTATTTAATAAATATAATCTGTTAAATATCAGAACCGAACCTACAGACAAACGTACAAAAATACCTAAAGGATATATATTAAGCCACAATTACTTTTGAAAACATATATGTGGTTATATAAAGTTGACCATTTTATGAGTTCAAATAGAGTATATAAAATGTATGTATGTTGTTCCAGATCACAAGCTCTACAGAATTTGGGCTTGGCAACTGTTTTGATTCTAGCTGGAAATATTGTTGATAAGTATGGATATTTCATGCTGGAGATGTTTTTCCTTGGATGTCTTTTCAGTAAGTTAACAATGTTATTATTATTAATAGTTTTTTCATATTATCTTTATTATTAATGTTTGTTTAATTATTTTTCAGTATCATTGATAGCAGCAGTCATTACGTATATCCTTGATTCAGCCAACAAGGGCACCCTGAACTTATCACCAAGTATGAAAGAGGCCTATTTAAAGAGGTGAATGCACTTTTTATAATTATTTATTTTAAATTTTAATGTCATAAAATAAACATAAACCATTAGTAAAATCTAAGAAAAACATTATTTCTATTTATATGTACAAGTTAAATAATAACAAAATAATATATATATATATATATTTTTGAACGAGACGTCATAAACTATTTTTTTTTATTATCTATATTTGTTGATACTTTTATCTACAAGGTCATAAAAGCTCCATCTAATCTTATAATGAAATACAATTATATAAGTAATCTTAAATCATTATTGTTTTTTTAATCTATGTCTTTAAACATATCATTATTCGGTTATATTTACGGTAATTCTATCAGAATTTTTTTACTTACTTTCGAACCCATTCGGAGCATGGCGGAATCGTGGCGCAAAAAGTTCAGTTAGAATTATCGTGAATATAATATTAATTATATATAATCTTAATTTTTTTATGTATTTAGAACTGCGGAAGAAACGGCAAATTTATTGAATCACACGGAAACTTCTGATGAAGAGGAGACGGATTCTCGACCGACCAATCAGAGTGCGGCAATAGAGTCCTCGGGTGAGTCACCTCGAGATGCTGCGCAGGCGCACTCCGACAGGATACGAACTAGATATTTAACACAACTACACCTGCCTGCTGCAGACAGATCATAATGACTATGTAAATAAGTATTATAAGTATAATAATTTGTATGACTTTTATATTATGAAGAAATAAATTATGAATTATCAAAATAAATGATGTGACGTTGCTTTTCTTTTTTCTTTTTTATCTTATATGGAAGTAAATTATAAAACAATATGTAACATAATGTTATTAGAGCGCGAACCAGGCCTTATTTTAAATCGCTGCGCTCGCAAAATCTAGGCATGTGTTAGCATATTGAGCGAAGCGAGTTGCAAACAGCACCGAGGTTGCATTTACAAAACATCGAAGCAGTCTGTCCTCAAATTTTTTTTTTTTTTTCAATCTTAATTTATGCACGAATAATTTTTCCCATGATGTCTATGGGATTCTAGTTTTAACGTAATTATTCCTCAACAAAACCGAAAATTAAATTTTTTTTAATTTAAAAAATCAGTGTGCAAGATTTGAAAATTTTCGGATTTATTTTTGATTGTTGCTTGCACAAAGGATGCAGAAAATTCTCATCGCTTCAATCGCTCCGCTCGCTTGCTCAACAAAAATTAAAATAAAAAGGTTACATCATTATGGCGCCAATTGTAATCAGTGACTGAAATGGAATCAAAATAAAACCTGTCAGTACGAAATTCTTAACATATCTGTTGAAACAAAGTTTCGCGGGTGACTCATTATTTTTATATTATTTATACATTTCTTCAAATTCATTCTACCCATTTCTTTGTTTTAAATCTAATCTCTATATATAGGTAACTAATTAAACTTAAACAATTATTTAAAACCAATACGTCATTTTTAAATTTCCGGCGATATCTCTTTGAGTTTCCAGCGTACTTGCTTGTCGGACTAGCTTTTTCATTGAATTTCTTCTCATTGAAGGTAAATCAGTCAATTTATCTTCTTCTGTGCACGGGGCTTGCGTTAGTTCTAATTCATCCAAATTTTCATACGAATCCGCCTCTGGCACACTATTCCTATAAAAAATATCAGATGACGTTTCTAATTATATGGTTTCCATAATATCGGATTAACAACGATCAACGTAATGTTTCTTACAAAGAATATTTTATTATTTTAGCCTTTCGTTTTTCCGTTTTTTATTTTATTTATTAATATACGTAATATATTTTTTTAAATGCAGCATTAAAACGGTTTTTATTAATAAATACCAGTACTACAGATTTTTATTTATAAAAGAATAAGAAATGTCATAACAATAAAAAATAATTATGTCACTTGTCAAATCGATTTATATAATAATATACAAATTTTCATTTAGTTACTTTTTAGTGTAACAGTATCAAATTGTTACTGTTTTTATATATAGATGAAATTTATGAGGTGTTTTAGTTTTATACATGGATGAATAATAATTGTGATTTAATACACTTATATTCAGATTTTATTTAAATAAGATTGATAAGTAAATTCATAAAAATGTTTAAGTAGTTAACCTTCAAATAAAATTAACATTCAAATTTCAAATATGCTGTTATCTAACTCTTGGTTTAATGCGTAAAAGAAAAAAATACAATTGCAAAAAATCATACCCAGGTCCTCCACAAGCCCAACAGTCCTTATAAGTCCAGTCTTTCCCGAATTCTTCTCCTTCCTCCGCGGTCTGCGGCAGAGGGCAATGCAAGGTCTCCGGCAGTCTAAGGGCGGTGACACCTCCTACTACCGATACTGCTCCCATCAAAAACAGCGGCAGCACTAGATTGCTAGTCCCCTAATAAGATTTTTTTTAACATTATAATGCCAACTAATACCGAATGTAAGCTAATTGTCAAATATAGATAATTTTTATCCAATTCTATTCACTATTTCATTTATTGGGGCTAACTTAGTTGGTGGTTCGGTTAATGTAATGGCTACGTCAAATGGAGACTAAACTCTGATTCTGTGCCTTACCAAATAGTTTATAAATGGAATGATAATAAGTCCTAGCCCCCCGATGTAAGCTGAGGTTCCGATGCCTACTCCTCTTAATTCTGTTGGATACAATTCACCAGCATACGGATAAATTATCAAAAATGAGGCAGATATAAAACATTTTGATATCAGATATAGCACCAGCGTCTCAGTTTCAGCATCTACAATGATTACATAAGTACATATAACATATATAACAATAAACATATACTCAATATTATTATTGATGACATCCCTGTGGATGTCGTTAGTTTTAAGATATCTTATTTTGTATGTATTTTAAACAATTGTGTTATTACAATGACCTTTTCATAAGGTAGAGAACGGCAATTTGAGGTTTAGACTAGTGGCGTAACAATACGGGGGTAAAACAGCAAAATGCCACGGGGGCCCAGCCAAGAGGGGGCCCCCTGTCTTAGAAGACCGCGACCATAGATCTAGTATATTTATTAATTATTCGTATCCAGCGAATTTGCCAGGGGCCTCATACAGAATAGTTACGCCACTGGATTACAGAAACTATTGTCCCGTTTATTATCCGTTCTTAACCGTCAGAATTTGAACCAAGAAACTAATATTTGCCCAAGAAAAAAAGGCTGTCAAGAATAGTTTATAAAAAAAATTACCATTCGGCAGGAGAACTGTAACCATACAGAAAATTCCACTTATGACCATGGATAAACAAAGTGGCCACTTTCGTCCAACTCGGTCCATTAAAACCCAGCAAACGATATAACTAGGAATTTCAACAGCGGATGAGAGAAAAAAACTCATGTATTGGTTGCTTCCAATTGCTGGTCCATAATAACTTAGACCAACATAGACCATCTCTGACGCACACCAATTTAAGGTAATCAAAATTGTTTTGAGTCTCATATTAGGCGTTTTACATAAAGCGAATACACTTGGTGTCTTTGCTTCTTTTATTCCATTTTCTTTTTGTTCCATTACTTGTCTATGGAGTTTCTCTGTGTATTCAAGAGGTAATTCTTTACCGTTAACTCTCGCAATCGTTTTCAAAATATTATTTGCTTCTTCTAATCTTTCCCTCATAAGTAACCAACGTGGAGATTCCGGTAAAATAAACCAATAAAGATAGTAAAAGAAGAATGGTACAGACGTAGCGAGTGCAAGCGATCTCCAATCACGTAGGAAATATGTCACTCCAGAGAGAAATATCAGCCCCAGGGTATAAAATATGCATGTCATTACCGTAACAAAGGATCGATAATTTGGTCCTGCTAGTTCTAAAGCTATGAAAAAAATATTCCATTCAATTAGAATTATTACAGGTATTTTATTTTATAAATATATTTGTTATAAAGCATGTACTTACATATTATAAATGGTATTTGATAAACTGCTGGAATTGTAAGGCCAACAATGACTCTGGCCAATACCCAAAACCAATATGCATGTGCATATGCTGTCATCATACTACCCAGCAGGAGTGTGGATAGACAGGCAAAGAAAGACTTTTTCCTTCCTATACGATCATTTAGTAAGCCAAAAGAGTAGACTCCTATGGGTCCACCAACATTTAAAGCTACTAAGCCTAGTGTAGGATACACGTCGTATTCACAAACTAAATCAAACTGAAAAAAAAAAAATTGTTAAAACTGATCTCAGATCCTATAAATAACATTTTTCAGTAAAATTTAAAACATTACATCAGCACTACATAGACATTTTTAAAAGAACATGTGTTTGTTTACGATTCTTTATTATTAAGTATGTGACAGAGATTTCCTCGAACCTCAATTTTGACTCAATCAATGAGTCCGAAGAGAAACCAGTTGCAACAGAGCTTGGCATTCTTCAACAGGGCAGTAAGTACTACACATCGGGAAATCTTATACTATACAAAACACATTTTGTCCGGTGCCCCAAGATGTCATTGAAAACAGGCTTAGAATTGTCCAGCTTCTCAGTATTGTGAATACATTCGCAGGCATTAAATGTTTAATTCTCCCATCTACTTCCATCATCAAGTATTCCGACACAACGAGAATCCTCCCTTACTTTGTAGACAACATATAATTATATGGTTTACAACAGCTTCTCTGTATGGGTGTTTCAGTCAAAGTACAGAGCAATTAATTCTCCAGACATAGGGTTTTAACAGGAACATTTTAAAGCAGACTGGACCGAAAAAACAATAGGTACTTACAAAAAAAACTAGCTAAACAAAAACTGTCCTTGTTGATCACTATCTCAAAATCGTTAAAATCCATATTGTTGCTTAAAAATAACTTTACAAAAGCAAAAAAACAATATGGTTACCTATGTCACTTTTTATGTTTGAATAATTATAGAATTTGTATAGCTAACGCTATATTGTCCTAAGATAATTAAGATCTACAAACGTTTTTTGGTATGTTTATTTATTTCTTTGTATCTTTTGCACTTTCAATGAATATAAGTAATTGCTTGTGTAATTGAATAGAAGTGTCACATCACCGCTACCAGCAACCGTTCCCGAGCATAAACCAATCAGGTCAATTATTACTTGGCCATATTTTAGGGAGGTGGGGGGGAAGGAAACATGACTCTCGACTCTACCACGGGTTATATCCTCTACAGGAGTGATATGATACAGCCATGAACTTGAACAAGAATTACAACAACCTCAAACAAATTGTGTAGGTCTACTAGTAAAATAAAATTAATTCTCTTTGTTGGAGAGTTCATTGTAATAATACATACAACAAACTCCGAAGGAATTACCTATTTTATTTAGCATAGTGTTGCTTATAACAAATTTATTTTTCCTTTAGCCCTGACACTTCCATTAGACATACACAAGTGATCATTGATTTAGGTTCATAGTGCAAAAGAACTAAATAGATAAATAAGTAAATAAAACAATTGATAGTATTTTCTAAGATTTGAACGAGTACACATTTGAAATAAAACTATTTTTACGGATTAAAACTCGCGTATAATTGGGTTACATTTTAATTTTAACGCGACGTTTCGAATACTTTACGTTCACGGGTAGACGAGATGTAAGTGTCTTACAACCAAATTATACGCGACTTTAAATCTGTAAAAATAGTTTTATTTCAAAACAATTGATGCATAGAATTGAGTATGTAATACATATTAGGCATAATAATTATTTTATAATTTATATTTTTCATGACTAGATTTTAAGCATGTTTCAATTTAAAGCAGATTACATATTATAAAAATAAAAAAATACTCACATCGATCACAACGGAAGATTTGATCTCACTTTTGTCGTACTCATATCCATCAAAACAAGCCTCCACAGGCCAACTTTCATTAGCTTCTATAATTTTATCAGTTCCTATTACTGTGTTCCAATTTACGGAATAACGTAAACATTTTTCAAAAACCGTATTATTATCGCCATCTACCTAAAAATATGGTTGTGTATTTTCATTGTTTAACACAAGGAAAATATTTCTTTTTACCTTACGTGGAATCGACAACATTTTTCGACTTTCCAGAGTCATATTTTGTAATTCAGGCACATTACACCAGTGGTCTGGAGTGTCTGTCATAAAGAGCTGGTTAAAAGCACAAAATCCACACGGCAGACAGGCAGGCAAACACACAAACCATAACAAACACTTCTGATATACTCCGAATTCTCCAATTTTCGGCAAAACATCATCCAGATCGATGGTATCATCATTGTTTTCTTTCACCTTAACAAAACATTATATTCAGAATAAGGCAATTTTTTTTTCTTAGAAATAAAATTAAAACAAATACCGGTGACTTTTCTTGGTTGTTCTTGTTAATATTATTTGAATTTTTAGGCATTATGACTTTATATCCACGCAAGTTAACAGATCAGTACAAATGCCTTCTATACACTACTCGTTATTAAGCTACCTTGGTATTGGACGAAGCCATATAGTATTAATCTAATTGATTAAAGAAAATGACATATATTATATATAGTAGATCTCATATATGCCTAATAATTATATGTAATATAATAATAATAATAATATACTTTAATATGTGCCTGGAATAACACCAATACCCATAAAATTCCTAGAGATGGTAGCAGAATAATGAGAAATGTAATCAGCAGATCCAGATAATGGGTGCAGGGGTATGAAAACTCAGATCATTATTTTATAATTTTTAATAAATATATATTTTATCCATCTAGTTTTATTTGATCTTCATGTTTGGCTAGTACAAACTGTCGATTCAGAAATATTTTCACGATTGAAGATTGAATTTAATCATAGACTTTTAGAACTATTAGTAATAGTATTATATATTTTATTAATTTATTATTAATACCTTTGACTGTGACTAAGATATATTCCGCAGAAAAGTCATTATATGTGTTTATTCGAACAAATCGAACACACAATACGTTCAAACGTTACCATTATAATCTGAAACTTCTACTACTACTTCATATAATTTACGAAAATATGTATAAAGGAAATTAAAATATCACACTTATTTTCCCAAAACATACTAATAATATAAAGCTGAAGACTTTGTTTGTTTGGTTGAAAGTCTTAATCTTCAAAACTACTGCATAGTGTATAAAAAATCTTTCGGATTATAATAGACAGATTCATGAGAAAGGCTATAAGTTATCTAGCATTATACTATTCCTTCAAAATAATAATTTATTTCTTTAATAAAAATTCTAATTATTTAAATAAATTCTAATAATAATAATAATAATAATAATAATAATATTCAATGTCAGCACGACTCAATGTTATTGATACCTTGGTCGTTTATAAGTGCGACTATTAGTAATTAATTTAAATATATTTATTTAATATATTTATATGATAATTGAATAAATAAAAATATAATAATATGGATGACACAGCGAGTGAGAGCTAGTTAATCATAAAGTCTATCATAGACTAAATCACAAAACTATTCATCTACACGTAATAAGTCTTAATGTGCAGAATCGGCGTAGAAACAGCGTAGAGATATAGGTCCGTTATAAAAGTTTTTCTTTCTATGTACTAATTCAGGTCAGATTTTATACAATTTATTTTCAATTAATTCCAATCATGAATTCAAAAAATTTATATTTAGTCACATGATTCTGTGACTGTAGATATGTCTTATTAAAAATTGCGACAAGAAGTTTTGAAATTCCTCTCGAAATGTTAACCTTATACTACCTAAAACATTCTGACAAGACTGAAACAGATGGAAAAATGGTGCAAGATTGAGGCTGTATGGTGTATGCTCTATCCAAAGAAATTAGTGAAGGATATATAGCTTATTAATGGTAAAACGAAATAATATGTGAATAATATACATAACGATATGAAGAAATATATCAGAGATGTTAATAAATTAGAAACAAAATAGCTGCTACAAAATAATAAATAAGTGGTTAAATTTTAGTATATGGGATTTGAGAGGGGTTGCTTTTTAGGCATGTAACGATATGTATGAAAGAGATGTTGTGTTTGATACCGTAATGGTGGATATTCCAGAGAGAGAAGAGAAGAATTAGGTGATTCCAAATGTTTATAACTTTTAAAGGAGATTGTAATAATATAAAAATATACGGAACTTTAAGTTACACTTTAAACCTGGTAAATAGGATGCAATTAGCCTTTATAAGAAAAAAAAATATATCCAATATGCGCTTATTTTAATATATTTGTTTGTAATCTATGCCTTAAATATAAATGCAAAAACTATAAAAAAAATTAAGAAAAGAAATAACTATTAACCTATAATAATGACAATGACAAGTGCAAGTCCCAGCATAATAATTTCCAGAGTAAAAACATATGAAGTTTTTTTCCAACTAGTACGTATAAACAGACATGATTTCTTAGGGGGATTGCTTAATTAGTTTATGAGACAATAGAAACGACTGATGAAGACAGACAAAAGTGTATTTATGAAAAAAATTAAATGAAATAAATAATGGAATAATAAAAGAAATAATATAGCGAAAGGCCCTTCTCCAATTAAATTATATAATATATATACATACGTCGTAAGATGTATTTATATGATATTGTTAATGAAATTATATTGAAATTATATTCTTAAACGTGCAGCAAATCGATCTTTATCTGCACATCATTTTATTTTATATTTCATCTTAACAGAATTAATATTTTCTCATAACATGTTATCTTAACTTTTGATGAAAATGTCATGTATCTGGAAGGTAACAATAGATGATCTTTATTTTTGTATGTAAAATTTCATGATCCATGATTACCATTACATATAATTATCCAGCTATAATCATGTAATTATTATAGGGATTGTCCAATCGGAGTTTTTGTTAATTGCTCTGAGTGTGGCGCAATAGCGACATGAACTTTAAAATTCGTTTACTCTAAAATTCATCCAAAATTTTTATGATTATCATTAAAAATAAACTTTATTATAATTTTTTTTAATGAAATTATTTAAACTAAACTCATCAACATCACTGCGGATAAAGCATATATCATAAATTTAAAAATTGATATTTTTATATAATTTTTTTATTATCTTAGAAAATCAAAAAAAAATAGGATGCTTTTTTTTAAATGAGATAATTTTTTGCTGAAAATAACACTCTTTGTCTAACACCATATTAGAAATATCGAATAATCGGTTTTCACATTAAAAATATAAACCACTTGGCCGGTTTGTCTGGCATACTAATCAGTTCTAAGTTACGTGAATAAGCTTTAAATTGTACCAAACAGAAAGCAATTGTATCATCAAGACGTTAGAAGAGCTGTTGAGCTCATAAAAGAAGCTTATATAGATTCACACACATGCACAAATACATACACAAGCATAAATTTTTTAGTGTCTATAATTATTTTGAATTAATTCACATCGTAAGTATATTACAAAAAATCCGGTATCGAAAATCAGATTGACAATAACTTAGTTAATCAGGAAATTACTTATTTGCAATATTATGGTGCATTGGTTATGGAAAATAAAAATATTAAATATATTATATGGCTTATGAATATTGTCGTTAAAATATACAGTTACACAACATGATACCTCTAAGGTTACATTTGTTTAGATTGACCTCAGTTTTATAATACTATTTTAAGTTCAATGATGAATTATAATACAGTAAAATTATGTCATCATTTAAAAGTAAGTTTTATCATAACGGAGCAACATTTTTTTAACAGTAAGGGCGCTACTTTGAACCAAAAACTTAGAGAGGGATTCGACGTACATCGTCCGAGAGGAGAATAATTCGGTCGACTCATCTACTCAACTTTTCATCCCCATTCTATGAGAAAATATGTATCTACTGATTATGAGATTAGAGATGTAATTCGCCCACTATGTGCAGCCAACACATACAGCCAGTAATGTTCCTGTCATACATGTTCCAAATTCACTTTTTTGCCCGCTAAAAAGTTCCTATCGGAAAAGTGCTATTGCGATGTTGTTCTTATAGAGGAACAAAACGTCACTTTTCGAATGGAAGGGATAAAAAATATATTTCAAAAATGTGGTTTACCTCTTATATCGTATTTATAATGTTTATTTAACAGTAATTAATTGATGAGGAACAAAATCAAACTCTTTGCTCATATTCAAAAAAAGAACTTAATTTTTAAGGAATTTAGTGAAAAAATTAAAAATGTGTTTTAATGTTCTAAAAGTACTTATCATAGGAGAGCAAAATAGTATTTTTAGGAAGAGGGCGCTTTTTTGAACCACGAGCGAAGCGAAGAGTTGTAGAACAGAATTGCTAACCTAGCGAGTTATTTCTAACGTAAATTCCTGAGTAGAGTGAATAGAATGGATGAAAAATATATTTTTTCTCTGCAGTAACTTTTGACAATTTTGGTATCAATGTTATTTGTTTTTTATTATTTATGTGAGTTATAGTCTTTTTTATAAAGTAGTTTAATAATTGATTGCTTTACCCTAGTCGGAAAAATTGCTACTTACCATCGTTCTAGTAATCATATTAGAACGGCTTCTAGTAAAACTGACAGTTTTATTATTTCTGTAGAAAGCATAGGTTTAAGTCCTTAATTTTACTGTCAATACCACGACATCGTAAATAAGGATGAAGGCATTTTGGTATATGCTTTTTAAAACAAAATAAAAAGAGTTGGAAAGGACTAGAAGAATCTGAAATGGATTGTCTGAAAAATGTTATTGCCATGAAAGTCTGCTGTAAGATGACGTAAAAAATACGAGATAAAACGTGATAAAAGATCGTGATGGGATTTGACACAATGCTGGATGCAAATAATTGTAATGAGAGCAGATAGTTGATGATCTATATTTCTTCTAAGGCATCTCAAAAACCGTATTTTTATAAACCGTTAGGTAAAAAATAAATAAACATTAATAATTTTATTAAAATATTTTATTTGTGAAACGTAGATAAAATTGATACAAGTAATTAAAACTCTTACAGATAACTTAAAGTTTTTTTACATAATATTGAAATTGTGAAAATTGTCTTACTTTTGTAACAATTTAGATTTCCGCGTTTTTACGACAACTTCCTTAACAGTACATACAGCGTCAACAATATCCCACTTTTTTATTAATAATAATTAATATATTTTTTTAAAATTTCTTATACAAAGTTCACATATAGTTACAAGAAATTGACATCATAATTACAACACAAAACTACCTTTGTATAGAATATCGTCAATTAGTTTTAAACAATTTAAGTATAAAGATAACACCTCGATTTTTTAAAATCAAATATAACAATAGACATTTTTTATTATATCCAACGATGGTCTTATTAATCTAAATATATAAAATTGCATAACATTTCACAGATTATAAAATTTTATATAAATTATAATATAGACATAAAAATATTTAAACAGTTAAAATGAAAACAACAAAAATGCCTTTGATAACTGGCCTGTTTACTAAAAGTATTTTATAAATACATGCATAATATATTAAATTTTTAACGTAAAATTAATTAAAAAGTAACGAATACTAATTTATTCAAATGAAATAATTTTAAATTAATCTTAATCCATCAATACGAAAGTCTCGATAAAGACGGTTATATATAGAATGTTCAATTCATCGAATCGAGTAGCGATACGATAGCTCGACGGGAGAGCTACCGTATCGCTTGAATTGGTAGTTCGATGTTTTCCAGAGATCGTTGGTTCGGAACTAGCTCGTATCGATAAATTTTTCATTCTGTATTTATTATAAACTATTACGAAATTTGATGTCATCTAAGATATTTTTAGGTGAAGTTATTTGTACAGTTTTCTGTATCTCATTAAAAACTTTTACTATTAATCATTCAATCGCATGTTTTACTTATAGGTAGGTATTTTAATAAGGCAAGCTTTTAATATTATAATAAGGGCAAAAACCTACAATATGCAGGTTTATATTTAAGTCGAAGTAGTCGCTTAGTGATCACAAACCTCACTCTCACACCATAAGAACATATTGATATTTTGGTGGGGCATATTTGCACTTTATTTCCAAAATTTGTCTCGTACACTTTCACAACTTTAATAAAATATCACTAGCAAATCGAAGTTCTTATAAACAAATAAAAACGTTTTAGATGGTAAAATGTTATTCATAAAAGGGTTAAGAAACAATCGTACACATTACGATATTAACACATTTCCAGTAACTGTTTTCTATTATTGTTATATTTTTACAAATATATACACGAGTGACATACACTGAGGCGCACCCGCGCCGTGACGCTACGTCAGCAATTTGAAGAACATTATCCCTAACGAGATGTTTATGAAGAGTACTAAAATTACTAGCTGCTGCCGCGAAAACCAGTCCTGAAAAAAAAAAAAAATTTATTAAGCCCATATCGTCAATAAATTACTATCATATGCATTAAAAAAAATCTAAAAGTGTCAATAAAAACACTATTTCAATAAAACTATTTTACGGATATAACTGGCGTTTATTATTACATTTTTTTATTTAAACTCGACGTTTCGAGTGCTTTGCAGCAAACGTGTTCGCGGTGAGACATCAACATCTCGTCTTGCTTATATCTCGAGTTATATCCGTAAAATAGTTTTATTGAAATGTGTAGTACTGGTGTAAATCTTAAAAAAAAAACAATTTATTATTATATTGTCTGAATTAAGATGAACTAATTCTGAAAGTATTACGAATGGGGTTGATAGTGACCTTGACTTGTGGACTGACTAAGTAGAGGAGAGGGTTAGCTCTCAGCTTTTCGGTCTCCTCATGCATACGGCGGACTTCTTCTCGTCGCATGGAGCCCAGCGCTGACACCTCCTCGCGGGACATGCCCCCGCCGTCTGGCAGCCGCGGCATGCCAGCCACGTCAGGAAGGGACTTCTTACGCTGCAGCGTCTGAGGAGTGCTCAGCATCTGGAAGACGTTGTTTGTTGCAAGGTGTAATGATTGTTTTGGTGTTTCCTTTTTGATTTACATAAACAAACTATTCTTTAGTAGAACCGATAAACTTTAAACAAAATCAAGATTCTAAGCCGGTCTTCACATTGTTGTTACCTCTACAGGAGGCACATTTATCCAACTTTCAGACGCTCGTCGGGCTAAAATAGCTGGTGAGCATAAGAGATCCTCATCTTCCTCTTCCTCTCCTTGAAACCACATTTTTTAAGTAATATACTAAGCTTCTATCACTATAAAATGTTGATAATACCAATATTTTAAAAGATAAATAAAAAAAAATACTTAAAAATGATTTAAAATTAAATTAATTTTTTCTTATTGTGTTTTTATTTATCGAATAATCACACATATTGTCTATTTTTATAATTAGCGAAGAGATGGTGCGCGGAAAGCGGCAACGAATGACTGTCTCAATTTAGAAATAGAACGGGCTGGCGGACGGAGCTCTCGCCGCCCACCGCCTACATAACGTAACATTCAACTATATTATATTATATACTCCTTTGTTACATATAAAAATGAATGAAGAATATAAAAGTTAAAAAAACAAAAAATATATTTTTTTTATTTATTTAATTAGGGCATGCCATTAAATATTCCGCACTGTATTCATTCAAATTGCATTTTTAAAATGTACATCACAGATAACGCAACGGGTTAAGTTATTTTTTTTTTTTTTTATAAAACACAGATATGTCTTTAGTTTATATATTTTAAAATAAGTATATAGATGATTTTATTAAGAATAGATGGCAAACACTATAGAATTTAATTTATATTGTTTCTTTATAATTTGTTTTAAAAACTTTGAAAAATTACAATTATGTTATTTAAAATAAATCTAATAGTACTTTAATACAATTGGAGGCCAGTGCCATAATGACGTACCAGTCGTAGCTATAAAAACCAAACAATTTGTTATAGTTACATTGGCAATGTTACAAAGGAAAGTTTTCTCTAATAAAATCGTATTGTTTTTTGATCTAATTTGTTGTAATAAAATCTTGATAAGGTTGAACCTTAAATTAGAGAGCCCTTATCAAAGGGCTTAAGAATTTTTATATGTAAAATTTTATTTTACCTAAAAAGCTTATTTTTTTATACTTGCATATTGAAATAACCTTTGTTATTTAAGAGCTTTATTTGCCAAGTTAATAAAAACAGATCAGATCAGAAGTTAATACAAAACAGATGTAATTTAGATTGTAAATTTTAACATTTTTAGTATAAAACATTTTTTGTACAAAAGTGTATTGAATTTAGAAAATAGGTATGAGGTCTGAATTTATATGTGTCCAAATTAACTAGTTAAGCTATTACATATGGAATATATAAAGATTTAATAATATATCTTACCTTTCGCCCTCCACCGCCTCCTCCCATAGGTGCCGGTGGTGGGGGAGGCGTTGGGTTTTGTGTGTTATATAAACTTTCCGTTCGTTTTGGTTGATACGGTGAGGGTGAAATATCTTGTCCAAGTGTTCGCTTTCGCAATAATGAGTCTTCGAAAGGTTGAGGTTCCCTTGAAGCTGCACGGGAAATGGAACCGCGACCAGAAGCTAAATGTCCATTGCCTGCGGGAGTCGCTGCTCGAGAGGCTGGCCGTGATAAAGGAGGCGGCTGTGGTGCTACGGATCCAGCCCGTGAACCACTACTAGGAGGCACAGCCTCTACTGACGGTTGTCGTGAACGCCTTCCATAACGATCTACACTGGAGTCTCTACTAGGGGGCCTTTTGTAGTGATCAAAATAATCAATAGATGTTCGGGGCCCTTGTTGTCGTATTTCACGGTCTCCATTGATTCCGTCTGGTTCAGATGGACCTGGTTGTCGATATGATGGCTGGTCAACTGCTTGCTGTCGGTACATTTGCCGGTCCGGAGTTTGTCTATATTGTATATTTTGTTCACCTGCTTGTTGACGGTATAATTGTTGTTCAGGTCCTTGCTTGTACCCTTGATGATCTATTGGCTGACGGTGACCTTGAGAATCCGTTGTTTGGCGGTACATTTGAGGCTCTGTATTGAGAGCTTGTCGATCTAAAGCACTTTCTGTATGTATGCTTCCCGTACGGAGCTCATGCCTACCATAAGATGCAGTGCCGCTATCAACATATGTATTTCCCTGAGGATCTTGCATGGGTTGAGCAAGAATGCTTTGTCGTCTAGTTAACCCTGAGGGAGCATTCCAATCCTGGGGTGGTGTTTGGTTACTGAGTAGCCGAGTTGAAGATGAAAACATGCGTGATTGGTTTGCATATTGTTGATTGCTTTGATCAAGACTTTGTTGCTGTTGTAATCGGTGAGGTTGCTGGGAATAGTTGTCAGGAGATGGAACAGAATACCCACTAGCTGGATCATTTGAAGAATAAGATTTTTGATTAGGTAATTGATTTTGTGTAATGTTAGGATTTGTCCAAGCGTCTTGATTGGGTTTATAAAATTGATCGTAAGGAGGTCCAAGATTTCTTTCAGTTGTACCATAACTACTGGGGTTATTAGGGATTCTTGGATCTACTTGATGACCCGAGTTTGGATATTGAGCTGATGGCCTTCTAGAAGACATTGCATTCGGCAACTTGTTCATTTGAGGAATCTGTGAATGCATCGGAGGGATATGATTTGGAATGCTCTTTCCATCTAGTATTTTTTCGGATTCTTGTGTAATAGAAGAAGTAACCTGTTGTTCGTAAGACCTTTGTCTATACTTTTCTCTTAATCCTATTCGATCAAAGCCGGGATGCTTAAAATCTGGTGCAAACTGCTTGGCAGTTGATTGTGCTATATCACAGTCTTCTTTAGCTTGGTCTGCCGATTCGTCGGCTTGTTCAGCTTTACCTCGAGCAGTAGCCGTCCTGTTTCAATTAAAAATAATTCTTAATAAAAATGATCTCTTAACAGAAATATATTTAATACACAGTCTATTATATAAATATTTTTGTTAAGCTGAGGATCGAACCCAGCATCTGTCAATTTAACATTGTTACCACTACGCTATACGGTCGGTTTATACATCTTATAATACCCATTAAAACTAACCTAGAGATTGCAATGTCGGCCTTTTGTAATGCTATTTTAGAAGCTCGTTGCGCTGCATTTACCGCTGAGTCAACTCGTTCACGAAACTTAGCCGAACGCATGAGAAACATATGTTTGCGTTTTTGGCTAGTGATGAGAACGTTGTTTTTATATTTGCCCTCTTCCCTGGTCCCATCTCGAAAGGTTGTTACACCATAGCCGTATTTTCGATTTGCAAACCACTCGCCCTCGTATCGAAGACCGTCACTCCGTTCACTGACACCAAACCCTGTCCGTTTATCATTCTTCCATTCGCCCATATATGATTCTGTTACACTCGCATCAAGATGTTCGTCCTGCAGGATGAAATAGTTATTTATATCTCAATTGAATAATTTAAAAAAGATGATGGTGATGATGATTATAAAAATGTACCTCAACAATGAAGCTGGTGTTGGAATTGGTATGCAAGGAGCCCCTTGTGGTAGCGGAATGAGTGCTCTCGACTGAGGATACCCAGGAAGACGCTGACCCTCCCGAACCTCCAGAGCGCACTGACCCCGTACCGCGCTTGTCCAGTTCACCGGCACTGCGTTGCTTCCGCAGTTTCTAAGAACAATATTAATATAAGTTTTAAGCTCTAGTGAAATAATGTTAAAAAGATATTCATATTTAATAAATGCAAGAAAATAAAATTATAAAACCTAACAGTAAAATCATAATTAATATATTAAATTCATCATTTAACTATAACAAAATATTATTTATTCTACTAAAAGCTAACATAACTTTAACTGAACGTGTATTAAAACAATAACTTACAAACACAGACATTAGTAATGAAAAATGAGTCTAGCTTCCAACAATTTCCGTAGCTACGTAGCAGTAGAGTTGTAGAGTTTTAATGCTAAGCTTATAATAATATGAATATGTAGTTTAATAAAAAAATAATTAAAATTAATACAGTTTACATTAATTAAGCTTATAATATAATAAAAATACTAATATACTAAAGCCAGTTTCATTAAGAATCTGAGAACTGAAATTTCACAATAATTCTTAGAAAATATTATATGTATTTTAAGTATAGTATAGGAGCAATTCAAAATATATATTTATTATCTATTATATGTTTCTGTGTTTTCTATAGTAATACTTAGTTTTTTAGGTAATTGACAGCAACAGTTTATGCACTATATTATTGATTTATCTTTAAGCTTATTTTTTAATGCTTGATTTAAGGGACAAGATATGCTCCGAAATTGTTGATAAAAAACATTTTGTTTTAATAATTCTAATAAAATATTTTTTAAATAATAATAAGTTAAAAACAAATCAAATGATAATAAGTTTTAATTGCCCGGTATAAATCAAACAAGGCTCCTCGGTTACGTTACATCTTTCATATCCACGAGGCAATCTTGTTAAATTTGATTTTTTATATAAATAATTTGATAAAAATATAATTTCCAGACTTACAGCAAGCAGCCCCTTTTTAGTTTTTTCGACGAGAGAACCTCGTCTTCCCGATGGTTCGTCTGAGCTAGCTTTAAGTACAAAACCGCCTCTCGCATCATCCATACGTGTGGTGCGCCGGTCAGAAGGGTCCGGCGTACCCGTGGCCTCCGCCAGCGAGGACAGCGATCCCCGGTGGTGGCCGCCCCCTCGGTAGTGTGAGGCCAGACCGAAGGGCGCGGAGGTACGCACCCCATACCCATGCCTGAGCCCTCGCATCCATTGCCCTTGATAAGTTCCTGTGAAACGCAGACACACGTTTTAATTTACAGAAATAAAATTCTTCTTAGCATTACGTGAAGTTATTTCGAGCTTCTGACAAAGGCGTCATTGTTATTAGGTTCGCCACCGGTGTTTAATTATTACTAATGACTCAAATGTCTTTAAATTCGAGTTTTTTATAAAGTCATGAAATAACCGACATGAGTGAGTCGAGGCGGCGCGAGGCGGGCGTGCTACTCTATATATAACCTCTGAGGGCCGTTGACGGCGAGCGTGCTGCAGGGCCACCTTACACAAACCTACTAAAAAATATCTTAACAATATTAATTTACAATAATTTGGCTTTATCTTCTCACATAGTTCTCATTATAAAAGGAAGTGATAATATTTCCTGTGTGCTGAACGGATGAAGAATATGAGTAATAATTATGAATTATGTTTTCGGAAAAGCGATTCATTTTATAATATTTGAGATTTTATGAATGACAAATCTTAATACGATCATGACTCAGCACCAGGCGTCGAGGTGTGTATGACGGTTGTATGTTATTTCATGGTACGGCACTGGTACGTGTATCTGATTTTTGGTGTTGTTTCAAGGTTCTTTCGACTAACAAAATATTCCATGTTATATACATACACACAAAATATACAATGTTATATATACAGTGAGAACTAATTCGAAATTTTTCAGCAACTTTTCTGTACAACATTGTTATTGTTAATTATAGTGTTTCTAATACTTCGAACGTTATTTTTAATATATATTAGAAATATAAATTTTATATAAACATTTTAGATTTTAATTTTTTGATATAAAATATTGATAGTAAGTAAAATTGTATCTAAACTATACTATATTAATTCAGACTAACATAATTTTTTTATATAAGGATTACTAGTTTTCGCCATTGACAATATAGAGTAACAACAGATACTCTATATTGTCACTGGTGAAAACTATTAAAGCCTAGAGACTTAATACAATTAAAATAAAAGACAGAGACGGCCTCACGGCTTTTAATATGCGTGATATTTACAGAAACATATTTTTCTAGATAGAAAGTGGCTTACTATCTTTTCCAGGTCATGTTCCACTTGTGCGTGAAATTCTATACAAACCTATTAAAAACTTTGTAAAATTGACGGACAAACATACAAACATATAAACTTAGATACTATTAGCTGGTTAATATTACATTTATATAAAGATATAATATGCTATTACAAATTGTACAGCTATATCAGAGCAATGTTACAATGTATAGCAATCGACGTACGTCTGCTCTTCATGGAATTCGTTATTGAGTCTATATAAATTTGAACTCTACATCACGTAACATCATATGTGATGTAGAGTCAAATGATACGTTTAATAGCTAAGTATTTATGCATCAAACGTATAATTTGTCAAAAAGATTTTATTAATATAAAAAACCTACAAAAATAGTTTTCTTTTACGGATTTTATTACGGATTTTTTACAAAAAAGTAACGTATATTTCAAAAATTAGAGAACGTTTCCATCAGTATTTTCTTGTTTTCATTAATTTAATGCATAATTGAAAATTGAAAACTTCAATGATGTAAAACTCATATGACTGAATAATAAGATGACAAACCTTAAACTTAATATGGGGTCAACCATTGGCCCTACATCTAAAAAAAAAAAAAAGTATTTCTCTGTTATAATTATTTTAATCTGTGGCTGAAAGATTTCAAATGAATGTTTTTTAGAGCCATATAACTGAAAAAATATGACAAACCTTAAATTCTACGTAGTCAATTAGCACTTCTACTAATTAGATTGAATTATAATTTCAATCTTTAGTAGCATATTATAGATCAGCATTCATTCATTAATAATGTTTCTTAAACTACATGCTAACTTAATGTTTTATTATGTTAATACAAATAACTATTAAAGAAATGATGAATAAAACTTTTTAACTACATATTGTTCTTTCAATATCTTTATTAATATTATAAAGATTGTAAAGTTGTTACAAGGCACTAATCTTCTGCTATCCTATGCATTTGAAAAATTCTTTCTGATTATGAAATTCAGATTCACGAGAAAGGCTTTCGAACGTTACACTATAAATTTTAGTTATTTAATAGTGAATAAAATCATTAGTTCGCGAGTGGAACTGCAAGCAATAGCTAGTCTATCATAAATTTTTATTAATTTCAAGTAATTTTATTACAATAGAAATTAATTGATAAGAAAGAAAAAATCATAAAACACATTAAAATAATGTTGGCAAAAAAATTACAAAGCAATTAACGTGTAATAAAATAACTGTTATTAACTATAGTTAAGTTAATCTAATTAACCATTTATTACAAAGTGTTTCTCAGGTTCAGTTTTAGTCCACGCAATCAGAAAGTGGGTCATTAGGTGATGTGTGCTGACGGGAGTGGTGCAGACATTTTAAGTTGCGTTCAGAAATATTTATAGCGTTAAAAAACAACAACCTGTACTCGAGCACATTTCCTGTAATAAATATAATGTACGCAGATACGTATTTTAGAACGTGCATTTTATTTTACAACGTATTTTATTATATTATTAAATTAGCTAATATATTAATTTTAATCATAATATTTGAATTATGTTTTTATTAAATTTTTTACATATTTTTATACTTTGAGTTATTTGCTGGAATTTTAATCTCAATTTTCTATTGATACTAATGTATGTTATTAAAGAATTAAACTATATGAGTTATTTGGTATTTTTAGAATCTACATTTTCAAAGTAATAAGCTTTATTGAGTTTGTACAATTTATTTAGAAAAATAAAAAGTTAATAATTTAAACGCTAACGATTTACTGTTTTAAAAAAGGTTTAATATAATTAATATCCGCATATAGTAAGAAAGTAAAACACTTAAATACTAATAATATATTATATCAAAGATAATTTATAATATTTTGCGACTTTTTGGCAACTAAACTCAGTGACGAATGGTTGATGTGAAAAAAACTGACTTTGGCGGAATCAAATTTAAATGAGAGTGAATTGAAGTGGGACAGAGAGGGTAAATTGCGGATCTTTCATTCACTCTTAAATGTTGCTACTATGTTATTTCCGAGGGTGGTATAACTTCAATTGTATGAACTGACAACTCTACCATTGTAGAGTCGGTAGATATTTAACATAATAGATAGAAGAACATTTTTTTTAAATATATAATTTAAGTAGAGGGTATATTTTACGTGGATATATCCACTGTTTGTGCATTGTAAAAAAAATATGTAAATATATCTTCCTTATTCACAGACAATACTAAATTGAATTTAATTGTCTTGATCTGGAAATCATTATTACAAGATTATTTTATTAATAATTACAAAATCTTAAAATTACTATTTACTTAGAAGTTAACGATGTTTAGTGACAGTTTTTAATGTGACATACTATTACCGCATGCTCTATTTATAGAGCACTAGAACCCGTGCCAATATTTTTTATTTAAACTTCAGGCGTTAATTGCTCTGATTAAAATAATTTTAGACCCGTTCTATGATACATTTGTGAATTTTTGGGAGACTTCACGAACTCAACTAACATAATGAATAATAGAACAACGCACAAAAACGTAGCTCTAGGTTACACTCACACACACACACACACACACAACGCTCATGGCCAGGTAAATAATTTATTTTTGTCGGTATTCAAAAAATGTAGAGTTGGAATGATTCTTACCGCCATCTGCATATGTTTCTGAGCCGTATCCGTCTTGGAGGCCATTGGCCCAGGTGCCCTCGTATTTGGCGTTGCTGGTGCTGCTTTGACGGACACCATAGCGTCCCTTGTATCCTTGGGTCCACTCGCCACGGTACAGCCATCGATCTCTTGTCTCCACTCCCAAGCCATGTCGCTTTCCATTTTGCCATTGTCCCTCGAAGGAGCTTCCACTGCAAAACAATATTTCAGAATAAGTATATCTATACTAATATTATAAAGCGAAAACGTTTGTTTGTTTAAACGTTCTAATCTTAGAAATTAGCAGATGGATTTGATAAATTCTTTGCTAATTATGCTAGAGACTACGAAACTACGCTAATATGCTTAGTTATATTAAATGTACAGAAAATATTTAAACCATTAGTAACAGCAAGTATTAAAGAAAATTTACATAACATTTTACAAGTATTAAGAAAATGGGAGAGAAGTTACATATTCTCACATTTTTATTTTTAGGTGAAAAACCAGTGAGTTGTCTTTTTATTTAGAATTAGAAATTTAATTTTATTCCAACCAAATAAATACATTCTCTTAAGCTCACCCTTTTAAGCTGTAATTGAAGCTTATTCTATACATAAAAGTTTTTTGACTGATCCAAAATAAAATATTCCATTTCAAAACATACATTTTTAAATATTGTTGTAGTTGTTTTAAATTTTAATTAATAAATAAAATAGATATAAAATTTCCTTTTATTTATCGATTTTGTATAAAAAAAGCAATAAAGAACATATAAATCTTATAATGACAAATATATATCCTTAACAAATAAAGTTAAAACTTTGAAAAATTTTATAAACAAGACAACAGGATATCGTAAGCTTAATTTAAAAACATTGTCTCCATAACCTTATTTTTTAATTACTTCATTAATACCTAACTGTATAGATTAATGTTGAAACATAGTTTAGCCTTATATCAAGCTTATATGAAACAAAAAAAAATCTTTTTTGAATGTATGAACCACAACATATAAAACGCACCACAACATATCTTGAAAAAAATTCCGTTGTCTTCACACTTTCTAGTTCATCCACTTGAACTGTGAAAGAGCACTGCTGCATTCAAAGTGGACCACTAACCCCTTTATATACCGCTTTTAATTGTAATTGTTACTTTGAACATTCTCCTGATTTACCAAATAACTGCGACATAACAATGCCTAAGATTGTTTACTCATTAACATATATTTTGTATAAAGAAATTTATATATCGTGCGGAAATGTTTATATCGAATAAATGTTAATTAGTTGGAAATTTTCTGTATAACTTATACGAATTATATAACATTTCATAAATGTATGATTCTTAGTTATTTCTTGGTATTATTCGTGAATAATACAGATAAATATTTTTGAAATAAATATAGCTGGATTCGAACACGCGACCTCTGAGAAAACATCCAGTCATTTTATTAATTGAGCTACCGTGTCGCTGTTCCCTCGCTCGCTAGCCATCTATATATAACCGTCTGTATCGGAACAGAGGTTTCGGATTCGATTCCTGCTGGTAACGTTGAATATTTTCATTCCTTATTTATTAAAAGCTTTATAATCTTCATATATATATATATATATGAAGATGAACGTATATATATAACGTGTATATATACGTATATACACGTTGAAAGGAAAATTTCAAACCGAAAAGTATTTACTTTTACTTTATTCTATTTGAGTTAAATAATATCAGTGTTCATATCAAACAAATTGTTACAATTCGTCTTGACCCTGAAACTTGGTTCAATAAAAGCTCAACTATATATACTTCATAACTAGAATTGTATTGACAGGTTTTCTTACAGATAGGATGATTCGTCGTTCGATTCCTTTTTTTTAAATATGTTTCTGAATAAGTATCACATTTAAGTATAGTATCTTGAACTTTGGAGTACTCATTTTCATTTATTCATATAGCATTAATTACATTTAAGATATATAAGACCTCTGTGACTGTTAAACCTTGACTTTAATAGCACTATTATAGCTAAAATACCATTAATATAATTCACGTTATCTTATATCTACATATGTATATTAAAATATTTTTGTATACAAACTTTCGTGATCCATTATTACTATTAAATTAATAGTATATACTCTAAAAAAAAAAGAATATCTATAGGAATTTGCACGATTATTTCAGTTTAGGCCGCGATTCGGACATGCTCCGAAAATGACGGACGGAAATGCTTCGAACTTATGAATAAGAGCTCGGAATGGATTCAAAGCATTCGAAAAATTCTGATAATTTTAACTTTTGTACAGCTGGATTTTTATATACCATATCCAGCTGAGTAGAATAGAGCTGAGCAGAGTATTTCGCAGGCTAGAGATCGTAATATTTTGTTATATAGTAGTTTAGTTTCTATACAATTTAAATAAATTAATAAATTAATTAATTAATAATAGAGTCTTATATATGAATAAATATTTTAATTATTTTATACATAGTGTATAATGATTGTTAAATTTAAGTAAAAAAAAAAGGCGGAAAATTAATGTTAGCCCACATGTCTAGAATAAATACTAAGGTTATATATATGATAAATATATCTATTAATTCAAAAACGAGCTTGCATTTACGGTTTGTATCTTTTATTAAACAAAAACAACCGATTTTTTTTTTAAATTAACTTGATACGACTATATATAATATACTAGCTGTTAAACGCGGTTCTACCCGTATCAATGATTTTATTTACTATTGGGCTCAATAAGAGTATTAGGGTAATGCTAGAGACCAAAGAGTCTCTTGATATATAGCCTTCTTTATGAACTGCCTATCATAATCAGAAAAAAAAAATCCAAATCCATTAGGAAGGTTTTGAAGATTAGCACGTTAAATCAAACTCAATTATCTACATTAGCATAAATAAAGTAGTAGTTCTCAAAACTATAAAATATATTCTACAACTATGATTCTAAATTAAAAAAACAATACAATGGGTTTTAAGTTATACAATAGATATATAAAAGGTAATTTTATCATTCTATCATTATTTTGTCATACAAATAACCTGAATCAAAGTACATGCAACAATATCCTTCAGCAAAGACTTACTCATACAACAAACTCAGTAATTCATATCGTAATAAATTCTAATAAAATATTTAAAGTTGCCTCGAACTTATTAATGTGAACGTACAAAACAAATACCAATTAGACTCTATATTATAATGCCATCAATATCACTATTATAATATATAATTATTAGTGAATAATAACAAATTGAAGACTTTGAATAACTCATAATAGGTTTAATTTTACAATAGAAGTATAAATTTACTGAAATGTTAATGGGTCCGACGCTCAAATCGCAATGGCCGCCATTGTCGCAGCTGTCAACGATGTGATTTTGAGTTTTTACTATTCATTATTTATCAGGCGCTTGTAGGCCTGAACAATGTATCTATTTTAATAGCTCGCAAACAAAATGTACAGTGAGTAACACTAAATTCCTTTCAGTTTTTATTAGTTAACATAATGGATGTCTGTTCAGCACGAGTGAGGGCGAAACAAATCGCCTCTAACCGCTATTTATAACCCAATGGTTTATATGTTAATCTGTAGCACAACATTGGATATACCAGCTCTAAGCTACTGAATGGCCTTGGGAACATGCACCAACTCTATGTTGATGTTATGTATTTAAATTTATTCATCATTTCTTAGTCATTCGCTCTAGTTCATTAAAACCCAAGAAATCAGTTCGTATTTCATGTAATTTATATTTCAAACAATACATTTCGATATGAGCTTATTAAAAATATTTAATAGACTGGCCAATAATGAGAGTAACATAGTAGGTATATAAGAGTTGCTAGCCAAGATTCATAAAACAATGATAGTAATGTATAGAGCAGCTAAAAGAGACTAATTATACGAGCTGGTGGTAAAATAGTGAATTGGTAGTGATTAAATGATATCTACGAGCTGAAGATTAGTGAAACTACATGACCTACAAGTTGGCGTTGGCGCAACTCCCACGCGATTGACGCACCTTGTTTGTCACGCAACGACAATGGGTTTAGGTTGAGACCGACGTTTGGGAATCAGATATAAAAATATATATTTTCTACCACACGTTATATGTTCTATTAAAAACATAAATTAGGCTTTTTGTTTTGTATAGATATAAAATTAAGAACAAAGTTTCTACGAGTATGTTTTTCTTTTATTTCTGAAAACTTAGGAAATTAAATAAGTTATCCCATACAATACGTTACCTCTCATTTATGTAAAGTTATTATTTATTCATCGAATTTGTTTCATTCATAAATCGTTAAAACAATACCTATGATAAGTAATTTAATTGAATATTTGTGATATAATTACAAATTCTAGCACTATAAATGTATAATACATTTTCTGTCTGTCAAATGATCATTCATTTTGTATTAGGAAATTAGAGCCTATTGGAATCATATGGTCTACAATAATTGTCCCAAAAACTAACCTTGGACAGAAATATTTTTCGTCTGTATCTATTATTATTCTTCAAATAAAAAATTGAAAAGAGTCAGATTATTTTAAGCAAACAATTTTGAGTTTGACTATTGACTATTGACTATCGAATGAAAATATGAAGAAAAAATAGAACATTACGTTTCAATTTTCCTAACACAAAATGGAATAAAATATAGTGTGAGAATCGAGTTTTGTTTTATATGACTATATTTTACTTATTTTACGATTTATTGATTGATTGATTGATTTATTGATCAACCAAAGCTAAAGATTTATAATTTCGAATAATTATAAATCTTTAGCTTTATAAAAATGTTAACTATCATTCATTAGTTATTAGATCAGCCGCGTTCTTTGGGGTAATGATGTCAATCACCTAATTTTTTTTATCTACACACTAAAATCCAGGTTATATCTTTGGGGTCGCACACAACCACAATAAAACCGTGTACATACTATAAAACTATTCCATAAGCTTTTAAATTAACAATATATATATTTATTAAACATTATATTTGATTGATATTCTAAATATATTCAAATTTCTAAACGAATATGTCACTTTTAGACACATGACATCAATACATCAACTCTTATTTTGAGTCGTTATCGAAATTTGCATCATTATTATTAAAATATTACTTGAATTTGCCTACCCTTAATTTCCTATTCACAAATTACAAATTAATGCTAACGATGACTCAGTTACTTCCTTACTCACCTAGCTTCTACGTATTTAATATGTTGATTATAACGCTGCGACTACAAGTGTTGAGACCGACCAGTCAGTCTCAAGCATGCTATCTTTTAGTTAGAAATGTAGTCAGCATTTAAAAAATATATATTCTAGAAGAATTACTGTACTTTTTAAAATTACATAAAAAACAAGCTTTTATTGAAGCGGTTTATTTTGTATGGTTTTTTGCATTCTAGACCAAATTGTATTCTGATTTTCAAGCCCTTTCAGGTTTATATATACCATATGTTTTCCAAAATGGTGTTTAAATAAAATGTGTACTCCACCATTTTGCGATGGCGGCCATCATAGATTTAATTTTTGTTTCATCAAATCAAGACCTTTAATTTGATGCAAATAATTCGTGGGTTGTAGAAAAATATGTAATCCGCCATTTTGTTTTTGCGGACATTTTGTATTGAAGTTTTGTGATGAAGTTTACTTTTTCTAAATTCTGTTCCAAGATTTTTTTTATAAAAGCAACATCTCCCACACTAGATAAACAATCTGTATTGCGGTTGGGTTGGGTTTCATAAACATAGAAATAAATGAATAAATAGAAATAACTAATACTATAAACATCTAGACTCAAAACAGCATTCTGTGTATCATACAAACAACAGTCCCGTTTGGGAATCGAATCCACGACCTTTGGCTCAGCCGACATTGCCATGAACCACTATTCATTAGAACCAATTTTTTTCTTTTTCTGAATGATTTCGCAGTACGCCCTAATGGCTTTGACTGTGTTACCGGCGCTGGTAGAACCCCAATATGTCGTAAAATTTTTTCCTTCCTAAAAAAACTAGGACAGGTTTTAAATAAAAGCATGAAAAATTCTCTAATTTGAGTTCTGCCCATTTAGTATTTAATAAAAATATTTTAATATGAAACATTTACATTAATATATAATACAAAACTATAAATATAATAAAATGAAAGCCCCGGCGTTATTCTTGAATGAATGCGAAAACTCAAAAAAATTCAAAAACTATTAAACGAATTTTTGTACGGTTTTTATCAGTACATATTTATAGATTATAATGTGATTTCTGAGGAAGGTTTATGAGTATAATTAATTACGTAAATTAACTAAATTATAACTATTATTGTAAAAGAATAGTAAAATATCTTTCCTAAATAAAGAATACAGTATATTGAGTAATAAGTATCTTTTTAATATTAACGAAAAAGATCACGAGTAACGAGAGCAGCTGCGGTCGGAAGCTAGTGTTATAATAAATATAAGCTTCAATATTTATAAACGTTTGCACACAAACCATGATTTCATATGACGATTTAATAGTAATAGCCTAATCTACTGTACTCTAATACGGTATGCACTGTACTGTAATGTGGAATAAGCAGACTCTTGTATTCATGTATATGTAAATAAATTTATAGTACAACAAGATAAGGAGTTAGATTGTATCTATATGGTATTTTCTTAGAATTTCACGAGTACGCATTTGAAATAAAACTATTTTTTTTGTCAAGTAACACTGACATCTGGCCTACCCGTGAACACGATAGCTGCAAAGCATTCGAAACGTCAAGTAAAAATAATGTAATTAACTTTATACGCAAGTTGAATTGGTAAAAAATAGTTGTATCTATATTGTGTAATTTGATTAGTATATTTGAACTGAAAAAAACTGGTTAATTTGAATAATCCGTTAAGCTGGGGCCTTACCACTATCTTTTAAAGTAATATTATAACAATCATACTTTTCCATATTATGTTAATTCAATTTCTACATTCAATTTCTTTTTAAGGTGTTACTATTTTATTGCTTTTCTTGTATCAAAAGTAAAATTATTTAAACAAAACTTGTTTTAAAAAGTTAGGTTTAAGGTTTTTAGTTAGGCCATTTGATACGAACTGTAGAATATTCTGTAACGAATTGTTGGCGACGGTTATAACCTTCTTGTTTGGTTACATTATTCTTGTATAAAAAAGCATTATTGGATATTTATTGAGTGCAAAATATAATGAATTTACCATTTTATATATTAAATATATTTTTTCTTCACAAACAGCATTTGAAATCTCGTGTAAAAATAAATAAAAATTTTGTTTAGTTAATTCTTATCTGTTAGCTTCAATCAAGATTATCCCAATTAATTTAAAGATTCTTTTGAAAATGAATACTTTCTTGGTGATTGAGAATAGGAATAAAAAGTATTAATCTTTTTATGTACACAATAATACTATTGTTAATAATATTTATATGGACTCAATAGTCTTGAGACAATTCATACAATACATGAAAAAAATTTAACAAAATGAAAAACTCTATTAATGAAGGTTTTCAAACATATTTGATTTATGATCTCTTTTGTTCTCATCATAAAACATTTAATTGTTTTTCATGTATTGGCTATTCACTGTATAGTAATGATCTTGATTAAAACTAGACTAAGATCTTATTGAAAATCAATAAAAATCTCAGGATAAATATTTTAGATTTTTCAAGCATCAGAAAAAAAAAACATCATTCATAATTGGTATAAACGATAATTGTGTATTATATAACTGATAAAACTACTATATTAGATTTTATACTAAAACATTGTTGCATCTATATAACGATATTTTAAATATCTAATATGTATTATTAAAAATAAACGGTGACAGCAAGGAGGTCGGTTTTGACTTATTTTTTAATAAAAATACCAAGGCCGAATATTTATTGGAAAACGTTATTGGTAGGTACGTACATAAAGATCCTTTAACAATGGCTATATTATAAATAATTAATTATAATTACAATGTAACTAGCGTATGAATTTCAACAAATTATACACAATACATCTATTAACTTTTAGGAAATCGTATAAAAATATTTTTTAAACAATTATTAAAACAACCGTATAAATTTCAGAACGAAACTTTTTAAATGGAACAATGAGGAAAGAAATTGAATGAAATATGAACTTCGTATTTTTAAGGCTTTTGTACTGGATTTTTTATATATTTACCTACTTTATATTAACGAGATATAATATTTTAAATATTTTCGCAAATTATGTAGTACTCAGAGATATAATATTACATTTTCTTTAGGGAGTACTGACATATACTCGTAAAATTACAAAACATGGCCAATAATCATACGTTAATCTTAAGAAATGTTAAAATATGAAATATAGTAATTTCTTTACAATATAATAATTTCGAGAAAAATTTGCATTTACTTGCACATACAAAAACAAGATGATAAGCTCATAGCTAAATCAAAATATAGTACACTTTTCAATCTGGAAATGATACTGTATTTGAACGATTTTAAAAATGTTATTAATAGAATGTAACGGAAATGTTTCTACGGATTCTGTATACATTTTATATGATGATAGATTGTATATTACTTTATTATAAGGCATACAAACCACCGTTCAGTATTTTTTGATTTATACAATTGCTACGTGTTTAATAAGCAAACATTTTTGACATCAATATCAAAACAATCGCGTTTATGTTGTCTGCTTGTGTATATAATACATCAAGAAAAAACTGGTAGACGACAGATTCTTGCGAAATTTAATGAGGGCATAGTTTATTAAAATAGTCAACATATATTATATTTTTACTCAGAAAGAAATAGCTAATTAAAATATACAATTGGTTTGTATTGAATAAAACAAAATGTTTTGATGATTACTTTATTGTATAGTTTTGAAATATTTTCTAAGTACACATATATAAAATGCTTTTTATTCAGTGAATTTCTTTAATTGTTATTTGATATTTTTGGTTAAAATTACAATAAAATAAAAGTACGGATCGATTTTAAAGAAATTAAACTTATTGTCAGAGATAAAATGTACTTTTATATTTTAATTCTCGTGATCCATGATTATTATCAGCGTTGTGAACATTTAGTTCACACCATCATTCCACCATGCTCTGAGCTCATGAACAAGGAGCCTAATTAGGTTCTAAACTATTTCGATGGTATTTTTTCTTAGACATAGATAGAGTTCTTAAAATTGATAAGCATTACCTTAAAATAAAAATAATGTTTAATTATGAAAACTCGCATATAATTTGGTTACATTTTAATTTTAACCCGACGTTTCGAATGCTTTGCAGCAATCGTGTTCACAGATAGGCGAGATAAGTGTCTGTTAGAAAGTCATCTACTTCAACGGCTCCTTAGTTTGCGGACATTAGCATAGGCAAGCATTAGCTTGTCTATCTTAAGAACTTCCTACTAAAATCAAATGTCTCTGTTGCATCCTACAAATTAAAACACCATGTTGTTATGGCAACTAACCCTTAAATCAAGGGTAGTGATTTATTTATTTAGTTTATAACTTATACTTAGTACAGAAATAATGGAAGCCTAACCCCTACACTACAACAAACCTGTTTCATAGAGATCTAAATCATTGGGACTTCCTTAGAATTTAGCCAACTTCATTTATTTAATTGTACAGTCAGCTTCAAAATAAAAAATAGGTATACACTATATTACATCAAAACTGCTGAACATAATAAACGCAAATATTGAATGAATATCATTAGAGTTCAAATTACCTAAACATTAAGTTGTCAAATTCATCAAACATATGTCATGTTTCGAACAGAATTTATTTGATTTAATTTATTTTGCAGTTTTTTACACATGTACATTCATTTCGTTCTTAATAATTCTTAAAAGTTTGTAATATTTGTTAATAGACAAACTATCCTTAGATATTATTGAATTGATTAAAAATTTATAAATAAAATATATATTACTATATTAATTAATGAATTGGTTACAGCTATTAGAGTTCTGGTTGATTTCGATTTACTAATTACAACTTTGTAGAGTCCTGTTAGATATTTAGTGGTCAGCTTCCAGTGTTTTCGTTGTAAAAATTCAAAATTTAGGCATAATATTATAGTATTGTAATATTTGTATAATATTGGTGTAACGACTAAACCAATACATATAATATGAAGATATTATCAAACTCCTTGAATATTTTTTTGTACTCTTTAATCACAAATCATGCCATGAAGGCGTGAATGCAGAGGTGCGTAAATGTTTTATATGAGATGGGTTTATACTTTTAACAAGTCTTTAAATTAACCAAACTTTACAAAATATATTAATTATAAGGAGGTAAACAGAAACAGGTATTTTTGTTCTTATTTCTGACTTATATTTTTCAATTATTATCAAATTTTGTATTTGAACTATTCACGATTAATTATATATAGTTTGGAACCCATTTGGGGTCCTTATTCATGATCTTCGAGTGTTGAGAAATCGCGGCGTGAAGCGATTAGGAACAACTACTAATTATTATCACTAGTGTATCTAATTTTTTACTTAGGACATATTTAATAAAATTATTTCATATGAGAAATCAGTTTATTGAAAATAGTAGTATATTTTTGTAAGAAAGGAGTTAACAGAACAAATTTTTCTTGGTTAATTTTTTATTCAATTCTATAAATGTCATGAGAAATGATTTTACTAGCAGCAATAATTGCAAAAATCTCAAATGTTGTTCTATTATTTTAAATTGCATTTAAATCAATTATTGCTAAGCTACTATTTTATTAATTAATAGGCATTTATTAATAAAATGGGTAGGAAGTCGTTAATTTTTAAACGTTTTTCTTTTATAATAAATTAATGAAATTTATCTTAATTTATAATATATATAATAAGAGTAGGTTATGTATGATTAAATTGTTTTATATTTTGTTGTATTTACAAATAATTCCTTTTAAAATAATTGATAATCAAATACTCATATGATAATAATTAACTATTAATGTTAACAAGAAAAACACAATATTTTCACCTGCTCTGTTCGTATGTATTTTGATATATTCTAAATCTTTTTTCAATAAATTACACCAAGTATATCTACAAAACATAATGAATCGTAAAATCACAATGTCGGGAGCTCCCTATTTTGATGGAGCAACGACCCGACAAAAGTGGGTTAGATGGGAGCAAGCGTCGAGACTAAAAGAAAGGCCTGGCACAGCACCGCATTCTGCCAGAGCCACGTACTAAGTCTGTATAACTCATGTGTGGGTAAATATCGATAGCTATTGAAACGATAAAAATAATCTTCTTTACTCATTATGGGAGACATGCTCGTGACGGGATAAACATATTTTAAATGCTATCCAATGTTAAAACCTTTACATTCGTATTTAAAGTACATAGTACACCACTACGATATGCTTTTCGAATCAACGTCTATTGCTAGGTTTGCATATTACAAAATTATCCATACTACAATTTAATATGAATTAATGAATCAGAACAACATAAATATTATATTGAGTTTTTTAAAGTCACATGTCCAAGCCCGTGACTACGACATTCAACAGCTGCACTACATTGCCCTCAATTACGATTTATAAAATCGCGTTTTGCTTCACTGAGCGTTATTGGATCCCTAATGGATGTGTCTATAACAGTGACAGCTAGTCAATTGACAACGAGGCCACAGAATTAACAGAATCATGATATTTACTCTTATCAGTCATCGTTATCAGTGGTCAGAGATCGATATTAATATTTTCTTCGCGGTTGGACCATCAGGCACTTTCACCGCTGTTACACGCGTTTTCTAGCGAAACACCGAACTCAATTATTAATAGCATACTATTTTTGGAGCGGCTTCGGACGCGGATTTCGGGCATGTGCGAGCCCGGGCGGAGACACTACCTCACCTGGGCCAGGTGTACACGCCGGATACTTCAAAACCGAAGTGCCAGGAGCCGGCGTACGCCCCCTGTCCCTTTGGTCCAGTACACACACCATGGCCATGGGCCTTGCCGTCTTCCCAACCGCCACAATATGTACCACCATCGTCAAAGTCGAATCGGCCACCGTTGGGGCCACGCTGCGGGGGGTTTCCGCTAGCGGCGTGCGCGGTGTCGGCTAGCTCGCTCGGCTGCATCACGCGAAACCGTGGTGCCGCGGAGGGGAGGGCCTCCCGCGCGCGCCCTCCACCGAGCTCGCGGTATAAATAAACATCAGCTGGGCATGTCGCGCCGTGGCGCGCCGCCGAGTGAACGCCACTCCGGTCCTGCGCGAGGAGCACTGCCGGGAGCCGCCCGCCGCGCCCGGCGCCCTCCGCCGCCGCCCCGCCCGCCCTGCGCTATGCGCACTCTGCTCCATAACACACGCTTCTACTATGTGGACTGAACCAATCTCAAAAACAAATACACTTAGCTACAAATTGAGAGTCCTATCTATATTGAGAGGCACTCGCTTTGATAATAGCTTTTAACAGTAAAATACAACACATAAAGTAATTAAGGTTATAACATTAGGATGTTCTTAGCTCTACGATACATGAACACTTTAAATAAAAAGAACTAAAATAAGAGTTTGTTTTAACTTACTTACTCGTATCTGAAATAAGCTACTTCAGATTTACGAGTAATTAGAAAATCTTATGAATAAACACAGCGTTAAAACTACCTTTTATTTAAAAATTAAATAACAAGGTAAAAAAAAAGTTTTCAATAATTTAATATATCTATTATTATTTATTATATTTAACATAGATAAAGAAGCTTTCTAGCACTTATAAAATTATATGACTTCAATATTTATATTTTAACACATAACAAATTAAAATTTTCAATATTTATATTGTCCAATTTTATTTTATTTTATATACGTCAATTAGAAAGCACCTCACTTACCATAATACTTATTATAATATGTTTATTATAGTAAATATTTTAATACATTAATATAAATATTCTTACATAATTAATTACCTTTATATCACAGTTTCAGGCTCATGTTTATACTCGTAGGCTTTGTAAAAATTTGAAGTGGGAGCGGAAGCGGAAGTGGAAGTGGAAGCGGAAGGGGAGGCGAAAGCGGGAGCGGGAGCGGAAGCAGAAGCCGTAGCGGAAGCAGAAGCCGAAGCGGGAGCGGAAGGGGAGGCGGAAGCGGAAGTGGAAGCGGAAATGGAAGTGGAAGCGGAAGCAGAAGTGGGAGCGGAGGCAGAAGCGGAAGTGGAAGTGGAAGCGGAAGCGGGAGCATAAGCGGGAGCGCGAGCGAAGCAGAAGCGGTAGCGGAAGTGGGAGCGGAAGTGGGTCCGGAAGCGGGAGCGGGAGCGGAAGAAGAGGAAGAAGCAGAACAAGAATAAGAAAAAGATGTATACTTTTTTTAATATTTTTTCTTATAATTCTATAGCATTGCCCAAGATTGCCTTATATTTAGATTATATATGTTGTTCATAACTTTTTGATTAAATCTTAGTTTAATTATTCGTCACTAGATGGGGTTGACCAAGCCTACGTTACTCTTACATCATGGTTGTAAACTTAAATTACATAGGTCTCGTCTTTTCTTCCCGAAGAAGCCTCGTCTTTGACTTCGTTACTTTTGGTACTACGTACATCTATTAATTTATTAATATGTATTAAAATGGAAGGCTTAGTAGATTTCTGGTTGCTGTTTGCCCAAACAAAGCCTTTTGTGTGGGCAAGTGCAATTTGTGCCCTTTCTTAAATTGTAAACAAACTCGTTGAACCAAAAAACACTATATTGACTAGCACAGTTTATGTAGTTTTTAGTGTGTAGCCGATCCCCGTGTTCAGCGGATCGATGAAATCATGTATCTATCAACAGAATAGACACCTTGTAATAAATTTTATAACCGCGAATAGACGTATTGACCCTTCTAACATTATTTTATTCTTGTTAGGAATTCCTAAATCTTATATATTAATGCAGGAAGCGATTTCGTTGGCACACTGTAGCTCGAGAACCACTAAAGGGAAAAATATCGTTGATGGCTCAAATCAAAGGTCTCATTATGCTACACTGCTGAAAAATAGTGACAACTCTCAAATCTCATTAGCCTAATTGCAGTAATTAGTCAAAAAATTAATTTTTCCCATAGACTTTGCATGGGGAAATTTTGCGCGCGCTTTTTTAGTGTAGATGTATTGGAGGAAATAAAGTATAAGTAATCAGTGTAAAAAAATGAGTACAATGCAATATAAAATGAAAATACCAAATATAATAATAATAATAATTGCAGCTTAAGTCCACTTCTCCATCCGTCACTTGTGACGGGGCCCCCTTGCTAGTATACTTTTAAAAGGTCTATCTATTGTTGATATTGTTATTATTATATTTCTTATATAATTTTGAAATTTTGTCAATAATTATCGATTTCGTTGAATGATATGATATTTCTTTTAGACTAAAATTTATTGTTTTTTATTTTTTTATATGGACTTTAATTATAAAGCACTCATATATCATCAGTTGCATGTAATGCCCTTTTTAAGAAGTGTCAATTGTATTAAGATATTTATGTTTTATTACGAGTATAAACTGGAATTATTAATAAATTTGTTGTAAATTTATTTTCTCATGTAATATTTGTAATTTTTTGATTTCTAGTACTTATAAAATTATATGGCTTCAATATTTATTTTTTAACAACATAACAAAATAAAATATTCAATTTTTCTGTTGTACAATTTTATTAAACCGAAAGTTAAACTGAAGTATTTCATATATATGTGAATTAGAGAGTATTAAGGTAATAACTTACCATAGTACGTACAATAATATATTTATTATAGTAAATATTTTAATATAATAATATAAATATTCTAATATAATTAATTATCTTTATATCACAGTTTTAGGCTCATGTTTATACTCGTAGGCTTTGAAAAATTTAAAGCGGAAGCGGAAGGGGCGGCGGAAGCGGAAGCGGGAGTGGAAGCGGAAGCGGGAGCGAGAGTGTTAGCGGAAGCGGAAACGGAAGCGGAAGTGGGAGCGGGAGCGGGAGCGAAAGCGGGAACGAGAGTGGTAGCGGAAGCGGCAGTGGGAGCGAGAGTGGTAGAGGAAGCGGAAGCGGAAGCGGTAGCGGGAGCAGAAGCGGGAAAGGAAGAAGAAGAAGAAGTATAGAATTTCCCTGCAATAGTAGGAGTTCCAGATCAGCCGTTGAGCGTCCGTTTCAGATCTTCCATTATATATGAAACTAGATGGTGAGTGTAGTTATTAGGAATTGTGGACTCTTTGGTTTTTCTTAATGGTGAACGCGTAAACTAGTATCTTGTAATGTGTTTAAATTTTAAGAAGTTTCTATATTTTTAATCACCGATTTTGTCGGGTTTTGTTTGAATATTAGATATTAATGAGTATTTATTCTATATTAACATATTGAGAGGTGGCCACCGTACTGTCGTCCGCTTAGCAATGAATGATATGTATAACATATGCAATAAGGACAATGTCGGGCACAATGACGATCCTTAAGGAATGATAGCGGTCATTTTTAGGCTACAGGAACAATTGCCATTGATGTTATCAAATTTTGGGTAGAAACCGAAAAAAAAGAGAGAGACTCATTCACCCCCAGACAAACTACATGTTAGTAACTTTACTAGAAGGCCCCTGTTCTAGACTGAGCTGAGCTCCTTATGTCCAAGCTGATAACCAATGACTCAACTTTAATCTTAATGGCATGTGCCCTTTTTTGTGTCACGTACACGAGATGGTCTTTTTTTTTTTTTTTTTTTTTTTTATGGAAAAGGAGGGCAAACGAGCATGCGGGTCACTGATAAAATGTGATCACCGCCGCCCATGAACTCTTGCAACATCCGAAGACTCACAAGAGCGTTGCCGGCCTTGGAGATATGAATAGACGCCTTTTTTGAAGGTACCCACGTCGTATCGATCTGGAAACACCGCCGAAGGAAGTTCATTCCACATCTTAGTGGTACGTGGAAGAAAAGTCCTTGAAAACCGCACAGTAGAAGATCGCCACGCATCCAGGTGGTGTGGATGGAAATGCAGGCGGTGACGTGCTGTGCGGTGATGGAATTCGGCGTCAGGCATCACATCAAATAGCTCTTCGGAACACTCCCCGTTGTAAATGCGATAGAAGACGCACAAAGAAGCCACGTCTCTACGCAATGCCAAAGAGTCCAGCCGTTCACAGAGCACCGGGTCCCCGACAATCCGTACGGCTCTCCGTTGTACGCGGTCAAAAGGTAGAAGCTGATATTGGGGTGATCCGGACCAGAGATGAGAGCAGTACTCCATATGTGGCCGAACCTGCGCCTTATAAAGCGCAAGTCTATGGCCAGGATTGAAATACTGTCTCGCTCTATTGATCACACCCAATTTCATCGAGGCCAACTTGGCCTTGCTCTCCAAGTGACCACGAAACTGACAGTCGCTCGAAATGTCGAGTCCCAGTACTTTGATACTTGGCGAGGCATCGAGAGGTGTGCTATCGAAGAGCGGCGATACGACAAATGGGGTTTTCTTAGTGGTAAACGCGCAAACCTGTGTCTTTTGGTGATTAAACTGAACGAGGTTCAGTTTACCCCATTCTGAGACCGTCCTCAGGGAGGTCTCTATAGAAGACACAAGTTTCTTTCGGCACTCGTCGACGTTTTCCCGAGAGAGACCTGCACGGCCGGAATATACCGCATCCCCAGTGCTGTCATCCGCATAACAATGTATGTTGGAAATGTCCAACATATCATTGATGTGCAAGAGGAACAGGGTTGGGGATAGCACGCAGCCTTGGGGTACACCAGCATTCACGGGCTTGGGGTCCGAGCAAAAACCGTCGAGAACGACCTGTATGCTCCGCCCAGTGAGGAAGCTGGTGATCCACGTTCATAAACTCTCGGGAAGCCCATAGGAAGGAAGCTTCGAAAGAAGCCCCTTGTGCCATACACGATCGAAGGCTTTCGCTATATCCAGACTAACTGCCAGACCTTCTCCCTTGCTTTCAATAACCGCAGCCCAACGGTGTGTAAGATATAACAGGAGGTCACCAGCCGATCGACCATGGCGAAAGCCATATTGTCGGTCATTGATCAACTGGTGATCCTCAAGGTACGCGAGGAGCTGACGGTTTATGATGTTCTCCATTATTTTGGAGAGAAGAGAGGTGATGGCGATAGGTCTGTAGTTAGCTGGGTCCGAGCTATCACCTTTTTTAGGGATCGGATGGACAAAAGCACACTTCCATGAGACCGGGACTACGCCTTTGAAATAGGAGTACCGAAATAGACGCGTTAGCACTGGAGTCAACTCAGGGGCACATGTTCGTAGCACGATTGGGGAAATGCCATCCGGCCCACTCGACTTATGAACATCCAAGGAAAGTAGAGACCGTCGAATGGTTTTTTGCCGGAAAATTATTTCCGGCATTGAACTCTGACACCGCCGGATGGTAGGCGGTGTTTTCCCTTGGTCGTTCAAGGTCGAGTTTGAGGCAAAAAGAGTGCCCAAGAGATCGGCTTTCTCTTTTGCCGTATGGGCCAGAGAATCATTCCCCGAGTGCAGTGGCGGTAGGGATGGCTGGCAAAAGTTACCCAAAGTGGCTTTAGAAAGCGCCCAGAACTTGCGCGTGCCTGGTGGGTACCTTGTCAACTGATCCCCAATTTTGACGACATGCCTAAACCTTGCTCTAGCAATTTGCCGTTTGAAGAATCTGGAGGCACGATTGTATTTCCTCTTCAGAACTCTAGAGTTCGGATCCTTGATGACTAACGCATTAACCCAAGCCTGATACGCCTGACGTTTTCCGGCTGCTGCAGCCCTGACAGACGCATCAAACCAAGGCCGCGATCTGCCACCAAGTGGTACCACAGAGCTAGGTACAAATAGTTCCATGCCCTGTAGTATCACATCAGCTACAGCCGCAGCGCAGTCACTGGGATCATCGGAAGAGAAACAAATCGGCCCCCATGGGTAGGATGCAAAGAAAGACCGCATTCCATCCCAATCCGCTGACTTGTAGTGCCAAACGTGTCGGGTCGCAGGTCTTGTGCGAGCCGGACGTTGAATGGGCACTACACTCCGTACCAAGCAATGATCGGAGGACCCAAGGGGAGCCTCGACAATGACCTGGTACTTTCCGGGATGTGTAGTCAGCAGAAGATCCAACAAAGAGGGCATGTGGCTGTCCACGTCCGGTAGACGAGTGTGAGTCTGAACCAACTGGGACAGACCATTTGCCAGAGCAAAGTCAAACACAGATCTCCCCGCGAAGTCAGTGGAACGCGACCCTAGCCACTCGGCATTGTGCGCGTTGAAGTCCCCAAGGACTATGACCTCAGCGGAGGGAATCTGTGATAGCAGGTCGTCAATCTTCGCCTGTACATGGCCCAAGAGTTGTTCCGTTTCTGCATTACCACTATGGGATCTGTATAGGCACGCGTAGACTCTGACATGATCGTCCAAGTCCACGCGCAGCCAGAGGAGAGACAGATCCCGACCTTCAAAAAATCTCGAGGCGACGGTAGCAGATATCCTCCCTTACGAACACAGATACCCCGGCGTGGGGTATAAAATGATGCTCTAATTTATACCCGGGGTATGAAAGGTACGCTGTGTCGCTAGGTTTGGATATCTGCGTCTCCGTCAAAAACAACAAGGCCGGCTGCGCCGTCTCAAGATGATAATGGACGGCGTTTAGGTTGGAGTGAAGTCCCCGGATGTTGCAAAAGTCCACATTCAGGGTGGACCGGGGTGCCGCTGTGTTACCTCGTCGTTTGCCCTCAAAAAACACGAAATGCGATTCTTTGCCCGCCCCAGATACGACGGGCGGCCCGAGCAAAATCGGAGAATCGTTTCCCCGATTTTGCTCGGGGAGGGATTCTCCGGCTTCATTAAAGCCGGTACCCTCCTGGGGTATATTTATTGAAGTAACCGCATTCATGTTTGGCAGGGAGGAGGGGGGAGGGGGGAGTTGGGCTTCCGGAAACTCTCACTCACCGACGGAACATAACCAAATGAATTTGGTTACTATACGTCGATCTTCTGTGAGAGGGTGGTCCTTCCCCGGTCGAGCCAGCCCAATACAAGCTGCAGTCAAATGACAACAGCTAGGCTCTACCACCTAAGATCAATGGTCAATCGATTTAGACAGTAGGCATATTAGCCTTGATCGTCTTGACCCTCTAGGTATTTGAAGTTATTTACATATTATCTCAGATGCAACGGCAGACTTCTATGAGACTCAGACCTAAATTTCTTATGTATGAGTGTCTTAATACATAGAGTATATGTGCTTTCGCACTAAAATCATCACTGGAGCATAAGTAGGCTGTGCTGGACAACCAATTTAAAGCGAGTGGTACTAAAAACGTCCAAGAAAAGCAGAATTCGGTGTACCAATCTGTTTAAGCCATTTTCTTAAATTTCGACCATGAAGCCGTTAACGAAGCTCCTATATATTTTTTTATATTTAATTTCTGAAAAAAAAAACATTCAGTGCAGCAGACTTAGTCGTCCATAATTACACGTAAGTAGAGTATTGTCAAGACATTCCATAATATCGAAAGGAAAAAAAAAATAGCTAGCTCAAACAATATAAAATCGAACATCATTTTACACGTCAGCGTGAGGTGGGTTTGTTGTACTTATTGTTATTAAGTACACTGCGACATTTGGTCTAGATATTTGGACATAGCAGGTACACAGTATTAAATGGAAAGGGGTGCTGAGCATTTAAGGCTGTCTTTATTCTTGGCACCAAGTTGCTTTGTGCCAGCTTCTTTTCTCTTTCTTAGAATATGACTAGCTTATCCAGTATATGTACTCATATTTGAGGAAGCACGTTGAAGATATACCCAGAAATTACAATCATTCATATGAACAGTAAAAAAAATTTAATATATTTAATACACGTAGGTAATATTTTAAGTAATGGTGGGTTTTATTAGCAATTGTCCAAATTAATTAAATTTATTCATTAATTTTGAAGATTTTCAACGTGGATAATATAAAAATAAAAACAATTAGAATATGTTTAAAAAATATTAATATTTAATCAGGGATTCAAATAATATTTTATAAATCTAATAACATACTTTGGAAAAATATAATTAAAATTAAAACCTTTTACTTATTAAAGTAAACAAATCTACTTGCACATTAAATGTAAAAAATCGCCTCATTATAAGTTTATATAATAAAATAGTAAAATTATTTAGTACAATATTATGTTAATTAAATTCAATTCTTCGTTGTAGTTTTACTATAATCTATATTTTTTTTTACCAACATTGAAGAAACCAAGTCAACAATAATACTAATGTCACCTACATTAGTATTATTCTTGTTTAAATTTTATACATTTTTTTTTTTTTTTTTTTTTTTATGGAAAAGGAGGGCAAACGAGCATGCGGGTCACTGATAAAATGTGATCACCGCCGCCCATGAACTCTTGCAACATCCGAAGACTCACAAGAGCGTTGCCGGCCTTGGAGATAGGAATGAACGCCTTTTTTGAAGGTACCCATGTCGTATCGATCTGGAAACACCGCCGAAGGAAGCTCATTCCACATCTTATCATAAACATTACAGACCAATGAAAAGTATATTTATCTGTATTACTTAAACCAATAGCTGCATATATTTTATATTTTTTTACTTTTTTTTAATAAAAAGATATCTTAGATATTTATTTTGTGGCAGTTTATTGAATTATATATTAATGTTTTCTAACATTCACACGAGTACTACACATTTCAATAAAACTATTTAACGGATATGATTCGCGTTTATTATTACATTTTTAAATTTAACCCGACGTTTCGAATGCTTTGCAGCAAATGTGTTCGCGGTAAGACGAGATGATGGTGTCGTAAAATAGTTTTATTGAAAAATATATTATTACATTCGTTTGTTATTATTAACAAATTAGAAATAAGTTTCTATGCTACCAAAAATATCACTGTATTAACATTAATCATGTGTTCATATTTTTATAAAATAAGGCAGTTAGTAAACTTTATTATTGCAACATACAATAAACAATTATTTATGCTTATCATTCACAAACCACTCAATGCCATTACCTGGTAACGGACTCTGAATAAAAGGCAATATCCATGTAACATACCAATTAGCACCAAATACTTCTATCATATTTTCTTTCCAACTTTTGTTGTAAGAAGTTTGTTTACCACTTTCTTTTTTTTCAGGAGTAATTCTTCCTTTTAAAATATTGTCAAAGTGGAAGAAAAATAAAAACCAGAAAAAGCACCAACAATAAAGTTAATCTCAATTAAAAAAACATACAAGCTTTCCTCACCAAAATCTATCACAAAAGTAGCTAAAGGAAAAACAAATTTGGCTATAATGAAACCTTGGTTCCATTTAATGAAGGTGCTTAAAAATATTACATTGTAATAAAATGAATAAACCATAGCTATGAATATATATAGAGTAAAGTACATGAAATATCTGTGATTATAATAACCGACACAGCAGGCAAAAAATGTACAATGATGATCTCTTTTTAATATGCAAATATCACAATTATTGCAATGCCAAGCTCGAGGAGGTCTCATAGACTCACATACTGAACACAGTGTCCAATTATCTTTATCTAAACTTTCTAAATGTTTACCTTTGATACTGGTGTCAGTAAACATACCATATATCATATTCCCTACAATATTAACTAACAAAAATGTTGCACAAATATAATGTAAGAAAAAGGGAACAGTCCAAGCTTCTGCAACCACTGGTAACACAACACATAGTTCAAAATATAAGAAACCAGGCAATAATATGAAAATAATAAGGAGATATGTACTGTGCTCTAGGAATCGTTTTACTTGCTTGTTCTTGACTCCTTCCACTGTTATTAACATTTTTAAATAATTTTATTAACTTAAATCATATGAGATTGTTTTCATTAATACCCACACAGCAATAACCATTAATGTAGCTTCATTCATAATCCTGTAAATAAAGGTTATATTAAAATATAGAATTGTTTATTATATAATATTTATATATTAATTCGTATATATATTTTACTATATAAGAATATATAGGGTACAATAAATTTATCTATTAACTTGTCGTAATAGTTACTTCGATAAATACAAGTAATCACTGATATCGATTCATATTGCAAAAGAAAATAAATAACGTCCAATAGTAAAAAGGAGATTAAATATCAATACAAATTATATATATTTACTTAACTGTTGTTATTATTTCTTATGTAAAGCATTTTTATATAGAATTTAATTTAAACATATAAGCGATTACAGTTAAATTTTCAGAAATATGTATAATTTATAATCATTATTATTGTGAAATTGTTTACAACCGTCAGCTGACGCTTGACAATCAGTCAGTCATTCATAGTTATGATCACAGACTACTATAAAGTTATGACCACAAAGTCATGATGTGATATATGTTATAAACAAAAAACTACTACTACAAAAACAAAAGTACCTCATTGAATCCTTTGTTTTTTATATTATTGATTATGCTGTGCGTGCTACTCTGGACATAAATGAATGAGGATCTTCACAATAAACTAGATCGCCTGATCAATTCGCCTTCGAGCTTGCAATATTCTCCATCAAGATATTATACACCAAGCCTATTTTCAAAGCAGTATACAGCTACTTTTGTTATAAACTTTTATATTGTATTGTAATATTAATAATAGTTCTTTTTAATTGCCGAAAATCCTTTATACTTCTATATTTTTTGTGTCATGTATTTTTCCTATTCCTTATTTTTATGTCTTTATTTTTCTTAAATTTCGTTCTTTATAGCATTGTCTTTAAAGTCTCTGCACATTCTCAAGGTTGACTGTTAGAGAATGCTATTTAGTATTAAGTTCACCCATTGTAAAATGTTTTGTAAGAACATTATTGTAGTATCATTTTAAGCATTTAATTTAATTTTAATCTATAAACATTAAATTTAAATTAAACTTCATCCCATTCTTTGAGATTGACACATCCGATCCCCAGCCTTGCAAAAACGTTTGTATGACGAAAATACTAAATGTTTAATCTTCTTTTTTTTTTAATTATAATTTTTAATGATTCTACTCTGCGATGAATACATAGTGAGGAAACTTGTATTTTAGACGAATTCTTATAATATCTAACCATTCAATTGTAAATGTAAGAGTGCATGGAGGCCTGTCACGTGGCTATTGCCGCTATTATTTAAAATTAGTAATGGTATAAAAATACAAAACTCAGTAATATTGTGACGTTGAATTGCGTTCTCTTTTATAAATAATAATGCAAAATACCTTTATTAAAACCCATGTTTTTAATGTTGCCTAGTATAAATGTCGTATAAAATAATAAATCAACTTATGGCATTGGAGATTTTTTTTTTTCATTATTTTGTATCTTAAATGTTTAGTTAAAACACTTCATGATTACTATTATATATACGTATCCCTCTGTCTTTTTAATAATCATATCAGTTTTCACTTCTTTCGAATACATTCGAGCACCTCAATCATGACCGGAGCTTGTTTTCTTAATACTGGCATAATCTAATTAATCAAATTCCGATATAATTAACGCGTGTAACGGCGGATAAATATATAAAAAATAAACTACATTTAATCGTAATCTTATATCCTCTAGGTCAATGAAATTCCGACAACAATTATAGAGACATAACTCATCTTTTTATTTTCTTCAATTCCGTGAACATCAGGTTGAATCACATTTCAGGAATACGAGTGTTGTTACAAGTACCACTCCTTTTATAGATTGTTGTTCATGAATTACGCAGTTGTTTATAGTTTAAATATTATATAATATACCTATCTTTATTTAATATTATTAATTCTTGTTCCTTCAATTATAGTATGTAGCAATAGGGTCCAAGTACGATACTATTTTTACCAAAGTTAATTATCTCATTATCATTATATATTATTACAAATATATAATTCAATAAAATTGTATATTAATTTTATAAAATCATATGCAAAATAAATAGAAATATATATAACGCAGGATTATATGACACGAGTTGAAGAATTTCGACGTAACTGTTGTTCATCGTATTCTCGTATTTCTCATTAACCGATTTTGGGAGTTAAATAAGTAGAAAGTCGGCGGTATAGCGAGGGGTTTACGATGTAGGGCCACTGAAGAACATCATAACCACGTACACCGATGGGGGACTAGTCTGGAGACTGCTGGAACACCCGAGCCTCTCCCCTCCAAAGTATACATCGCGCCCTCATCCGGTAGCCGATCGGCGCGATGACACATTCCCGGGATTTTTCGCCAGTTGGCAGGACAGCTTTTCGTGAGTGGTGAGCTCAGAATTGGGTCCCGTGTACTTCTTAATCGGCATTATCAGACTTCCCAGAACGGGGTCACCAGACACTTCGCCGGAACATGGTTAGGCCTTTGGCGGCGCGACTTATTCTGATAGGTGGTCACCAGCTACGGCCGAAGCCTACCACCGGTTATTTGTCGCTTGATTAGCACTACCGAAGGATGATATGTGGGGTATTAAGGGGTATTCTCCCACCGATGGGTGTGACTCAGTCCTCAAAAATTTATAGTCATATTATTTGTATGGTTTTTTGCTAACTGACACCAGCAGACTTTTTTTTATATCAAGTGCTACAAATAAAATCGATTTGGGAGATTACTAAATAAAAAAACTTAAAAAATTATAAATATATATTTTTAATATTGAAAGAACTAGCTAATATATAAAATACAACAAACACTAAAACATTTTATAAATGTACGTTTCTTCAAAAATTATAAGAGATATACAATAGTTACACTTTTTCTTAACTCTAAATAAATATTTTTCAGACATGACAATCACTTATGACTATTAAACTAATCAATATTTCTTCAAATAATTACTCAAAGTACAAAAATTTCTTTTCACTGGACGTGCAGTTTTTTCAAGTAATATTCAAAGTCACTTCATTTTCAGTTTTATCTTCACATATAATACGGCAGTACTGATGTGGAAGAACAAAGTAATAAATATTTAGTTATAAAACTTCTTGCTGCTGTCTTTGGCCATGTCCACTAAAGTTTGCGCGGGTTTAAACGGAGCACCATAAAGACCCTGGTATTCTTCCATTTTTGCTACCAATTTGCCAGCACCAAATTGGTCAACCCACCTGAAATATATAAATATATTATATTTGATAGTTTAAAAAGTGTTTTATTTTCGATTGTGAGCTTAAAATTAAACAGACTTCCCTCAACTATTTATAATTTTTCTGAAATAAAAATATGTGATTACCGGAATGGTCCACCAGTGAACGGAGGGAATCCAAGTCCAAACACAGCTCCTACATCACCTTCAAGAGGGCTGTGCAAAATTTTCTCCTCAAGTGATAATACTGCTTCATTAACAAATCTAAAAGTCAAAATATATTATTATATATATGCATATTATACTATTAAATAAATTATATTTACCAAAATATTGTTGTAACTTACCGTGATACCATCCTTAGTTGTTGATCCTCAACTGCATTGGAACCTCGGGGTTCCAGAGCATATTTTGTCTTCAATATATTCACTGCGTCTTGGTTTACGTCTCTGTTCTTTGTGCCTTTTTCGTATACATAAAATCCTTTGCCAGACTTTCTGCCCATAAAGCCTGCTTTGACCATGTCTTGCATTATATTAAGGTCACCACCGCTGATGCGATCGCCGAAAGCCTGTAAAAAACATATTAAAATAAATACCTGCAAATATACATGCCAATATACATATAAAAATACATGCCTGTAAAATACATATAAAATTGTATATATTAAATGTATTTTGTTCAAATAAAAAAAAACCTCTCACACTAGATTAAAACTCTGTGTCTAGTCACACATAGACATAACTGACACAGATAGCACCCATACTTAAAATAGCAAAACCGTTGAAACAGCAAATCCGTCCCATATGGGAACCGAACCCACGACCCTTGGTTCAGCAGGAAGGACCACCACCCACTAACCAATAGATCAATCGGCAGTCAAAAATAAACTTTTTAATAAAACTATTTTACAGATATAACTCGCGTTTATTTTTATTTTTTTAACTTTAAACCGTCGTTTTGAATGCTTTGCAGCAAACCTGTTCGCGGTAAGACACATGGTGGTGTCTGTCAGTCCGTCAGTTTATTTGTCACCTACCTCCAACGTTTCCTGAGTTTACGGGCATAGAAATAAAAAAATGTAAAAAAAATGTAAAAATAAACGCGAGTTATATCGGTAAAATAGTTTTATTGAACCGTGTAGTACTCGTGTAAATCTTAGAAATCATTATAAACTTTTTACTTGAAATTAATCTTAAAAATATGTACCTTAGCCAAATCGACGGCAATATGCGCTCCGACATCGATACCAACTTCATCAGCTAATGTGGCTGCGCCCACTGGGAACCCGAACTGCTTCGTCATTTTGTCTAGGTCCTTGGGGTCCACTCCTTCTTGTAATAACCTAGGACAAGCATTAGAATACGCCATTAAAATTGCCAGAGCAACAAACAAAAAAAACGGAGCTACGTAAAGACTGGACTAAAAAAATAAAATAAAAATAAAAATAAAATGTATTGTAAAATAAAAATAAAATTAAAGTCACAAATGTCACAAAATAAAAAGTGACGATAAAAACAAAAAACAAAAAAAACCTAGCAGGGCTAAAAATTGTATAAATCATTAAGTAGTCAAAATAATACATTGAGACATATTTTTTCTAAATATTATATTTATTTTATATGACACTTGTATATTAGCGACCTTGAACAGCTGAGCGTTACAGCATTTGAACTGTTTTCTTACTAATTAGTGAGGGTAGATATTAAAAAAAATTATATACAGTAATTTCTTAGTTTCACGAGTACACATTTGAAATAAAACTATTTTTACGGATTAAAACTCGCGTATATTTGGTTACATTTTTGATTTTAACCCGACGTTTCGAATACTTTGCAGTAATAGTGTTCACGGGTAGACGAGATGTAAGTGTCTGTCAGTAAGTCAGTTAATTAGTCATCTACCTCAAACGGTTCCTTAGTTCTACATCCGGAACTCTATGCCCGCAAACTAATAATTCTAAAAAGTTTTTGTTGTTTTGAAATTGGTAGTTATGCCAGACACAATACTATTTTATTTTATTATAGGTCGTACCAACCTGACAGCCTCACTGAGCATGGTGGAGAGTATGCGCGTGGTGTAGAAGCCGGGTCCGTCCCCGACGGTGATGACGACCTTCCCCTGTCGCAGCCCCACCGCCACTGCGGCGGCCGCCGTGTCGTCACTGGTGCCCGGGTGGCGGATGATCTCCAGCAGCTGCATCTTGTCCACCGGGGAGAAGTAGTGCATGCCTGAGAACATCATATTTATATAATCATTGGTTCGTTATCTATTTATTTATTTATTTAAAAGTAAAACATATATATTCAAACAAAAACAAAAAAAATGATGTTTTATTTGTTATAAATTTTAATATCTTTTGTTGTCTTACGATAGTTCTGTGTTTTTTATGTATATTTTTATTATTCCTAAGTATGTGTTCTATATAACCGTTTGTCTTCCTAATAAATAAATAAATAAAAGATTATGAAATTGCGATTGTTTCATAGTTATTATTGATATATTCAAATTATATAAACATTAGGAAAAATTATATTATAGCAAAAATTATATATCCTATGTATTAATTAAATCTAAATAATTTATTGATTTCTTTTCTATTCACTGCTATACAAAAACCAAGCCGTTAGAATGAATAACATGCTATCTGATATTAAACAATTGAATGGCAAGTTGATTTAATGACCTTAAATCATTTTATTCATGATTCATTTTAAATAAATATTCAAGGTTTAATAATTATTAAGAACAAATTACAGTAGCAAGACTAAGTATTGTTATTAATATTATAGTTATTTACTCACTTTATTAATATTTATAACATGAAATTGATATTAATTAAAAAGAACTTTTCCTCCAACTCAAGGTAATGTAAACTCTTTAATGTATAATAAAAATATATATTGGGACTTTATCGCGTATATGTATTTTAAGATATGATACCTCTTTATTTATCCGTTTTTATTATGTGTAAAAATGTGATACAATGTTAACTTAAACAGTTAAAAATGGAATACTATGTTATTATTTTATTAAATATTATAACTTGTATTTTACAATATAATATGCTTTTTAATCATGATACACAACTTATTTATTACGAAACCAACATTAGTACAACTTGCTACATTTATTATTTTTATACCCACAGACAACTTACTAACTTTCTTAAATAATAACATAATATTAACTACGTATTTATTTATTCATTTAGATGAGGTTTTTTATCAAAACTTCCACAAAAATATTTTACAATCTGTAAATGGATGTGTAGTGAAGTATATATTTATGTATGTGTATATATGTTTTGGTGTGTGTGCCTGAATGAGTGAGTGTATATAATAAAAAATCAGTTTAAAAATCGACCAAGCTGAAGCGGCAATGTAATATACAAAGGGATATACATTTTTTATACTAAAGTTTGTTACTACACTCACCAATAACTTTCTCAGGTCGGCTGCTTCCTGCAGCTATTTTAGTGATAGGAATGGCACTAGTGTTGGTGGCCACTATGCAATGCTTGGGCACCACCGCCTCCAACTCTTTGATGACTTTGTGTTTAATATTAATGTCTTCAAACACGGCCTCAATAACACAATCCACATTATTGAATTTGCTGTATTCCAAGGTTGGTAATAGATTGGAAATAATCTGGTCTTTCTGCAGCCTGTAGAGTGATTAATGTTTATTTATAGGAATTTATTAAAAAATGTTTTGTTTTTGTTATTAAATTGGGCTAATAAAAAAATGTTTTCCATAGGTTATTTACAATATTGAGTTTACGGATACAGATTTGTAATAAAATCTATTTAAAAGTCGAAATAGAAATGTTCAAGGAACTAAGAAATACAAAATTACAAAAATTTCTTAAAAACTACTAACTTTAATATATAATTAGGTAGTTAGTTCTGTTTCTTTTAAGCTGCAATGTTTTGCAAGTATATATATTAAGTAATCCAACCCACCCTGAGATCCTCTTCCTCTTGACTGCATTGACGAGTCCATTCTGTACCTGACCCACTCCGCGGTACAGTCCCGGCGTGGTGGCGTCCTTCATCACCACGTGGTATCCCTTGTCCACTGACACCTGCACGATGCCGGCGCCCATCAGACCCGCGCCTAGCACTCCGATCTGAACAAACAACAAGGATGACAATTACTGTGGCTTCAGATTTGCTAAAAAAAATAAGATTTTCAACCAAAATAAATATATCATTGATATATATTGTTTTAATGTCATTTTAAAATTGACTTTGATGTTATAGTTACCATTATTAAATACTAGTAAATTGTGGATAATGATAGAAAATTTTGTTTTTTTGCTATTTTTGTATCATAAATTTGGCATATTCAATTTATTTCATGTCTATACTCTTTCAAGAAGGGAACAATTTTTAAGTAAATATGCATAATAATTTTTAAATTAAAATAACAAACCGTTTTAATTTCCGCTTGTGGTTTGCCAAACCTGTTTTTCTTGCACTCAGTTTGTCCTCTAAAGAGGCCAATAAGCCCCTTGGATTGAGGCGTCATAGCCAGCTCACCAAATCCTTGAGCCTCCGCCTCATATCCTGCAGCCTGGCCTTTGTCTACTCCAGTTCTGACTACTTCAAGAATCTGTAAATTAATTATGTAAACATATTAATAGAATAATGATTTGTAATACTAGAAATTGTTGAAATATATATCTAAAATGTTGTTCTTACTTAAACTTTGAATATAGAAAAAAAAACTAATGTTTCTGTGACATTATTGGACAAGCACTAATTGGAGTTGTCATGTTGATACATAATTTATTTGAAATATTATATATAAGTAATAAAATTGTCCTAAGTAGTTTTTTTTATATACTTATTTTATTTTTATTTTTTTTTGTTATTTTAGCATTTCCTTTTTATCTATTATTGAATGTACCACACATATTTAATTTAATTCTCTCTCCCACTCTAGGGCAACTGGCAGAGATCTCTTAAAGAGATAATTTGATCCTTTGTACATTTTATTTTATTTTCTGTTTATTAATTTCTATTATAGTGTTCTTGGTACATTAATAAAATAAAAAATCATTCATTCATACATACATACATACATCCATTCATTCACTCATTCATCAAATTTTTTACATCTTAATTTATTACTATTTCTCAAATAGTTACCTTAAGTGGTGCTGGATATAAACCACGTGATGCTTTCATAACCTGTTCCTTGGCTTTATTGAAGATGAAATTTTTAACAAACTCTAATTGCATTACTGAAGCCGTCACTTGGTTGATCAGACCCTTCTTTGCTCTGTCGACCTTCATTTTACCTGATGCAATATCCTTAGCTACTTGAATTGCCACCTTCTCTAAATAAGCCATTGTGTTGCTTTCAGGTTGTGCTAAACCTAGTAATAATTTCTTTTATTAATAAATATTAAATTTTATTTTATATTTAGTAATTTCAAATTTATAAAATTTTACCTGGACCAAGTGGAGATACCAATAAATCAACAATTCCTAATTTTTTTGCTTTGTCGGCTTTTACCATTTTCCCCGTCAAAGCTAGGTCCAAAGTTGTGGGAATAGATGTTAATCTCGGCATCCTATAAAAGAAACAACAATTTATAGAAGTATAAGTACTATAGAAGTAAATCATTGCAATTGATCTTTAACATATTAAGATTACTTTGTGGTATTAATACCATAACAATTAATAATATTTAGAATATAGTAATTGTGCTAAAAATTAATGTAATACCTCACAGTGCCACCACCTCCAGGTAATAATCCTAACATTACTTCCGGGAAGCCTACAGCAGTCTTAGAGTCCTTAACGGCAATTCTGTATTTACATGCCAGAACAGTTTCCAAACCACCACCGAGACAGCTTCCTTGTATAGCAGCTATGTATGGCTTCTGGGAGTTTTCAATGCTTTTGAATATTTCATGACCTTTAAAAAAAAGGGAATTTTATAAGATTATTACTGCCAACACAAATAGCAAATTCATTGTAGAGAGCAGCAACATTGTAACTCAATTGTTAGAGTGAAAAAGGTTTTCAAGAGAATGTAAATTTAAATCTTACTTGCAATGATAATTTTTTCATTCAATCTTTCATTTAATTTTTATATATTATGAATATTGAGGGGTTTCTAAGCTACCAATAACATACCTCTTTTTGATAAAGCAACTACTTCTTCCTTAGTTTTGCAGCCTTCAATCATATTTATGTCAGCACCAGCTATAAAGGAACCAGTTTTGCCAGATATTAATACAGCAGCTTCAATTGCTGGATTGCTTTGTACTTCTTGAACAATAGCCTTCATTTCTTCCATTACTGCTTCATTTAGGGAATTAACCTGATGACATTTGTAGAATATTGTTAATTTAAAGCATATTTAGTTATTAAAACTATTATTACTGATTTACCACATGTAAAAACTTTTTTTATATAAATTGTACTTTTCTAGTTTTCATAAATTATGTAATATAAATTTTTTTTATTTTTTAAGACTTGGTATTTATGTGTTGGTCCAGTAGTCCAAAACAAAGTAGTTTCATCAAGGGATTATTAATATTCTTTTATGCCTTTCAAGTTATTTATTTCATATCATTTCCAGAATTACTTTAAATTGTAAATATGTATTCTAAATACAGGCCCAGAAAAAATTCATACAGGAATCTTTTCACAAAATTTAAAAGGTAAAGGAATTTTCAAATGATCAAATTTCTTACTAGAAATGTAAGTTATCAGTCTAAATGTTTTTTATCAATTTGTTCAAATATGTAAACAAATAAACCAAGGTAAAATTAAATGTATACCATTTAACAGCAAGCATTTTAGTCTATAACATACAGTAAAATATTATTGAAAATTAACATATTCTTTAAATATCAAATAAACTGCTTTTATTGCTAGTATCCTTTTTTTAATTACCCAAAAACTGTATTTAAATAATGTAGTAAAACCAAAACTTGGATACTGGAAGACTAAACTTAAGATTACCATTTTGATATTGTACTTAAGTAGTTAGTGGGTAGATATTGTTTAGTTGTTTACTCGATAATACTTAGTATGTATTGTATATATGGTTGTTACATGCTAAGAAATCAGTGGGATTAAAGGGTGAAAGTTCTGAATGCATCAATAAATATATCTAAAATCATATCATAATTGACAACATGGAAACTTGGCAATTTGACAAACTAAGTAGGTATATGTAATTGGCAACAAATAAAAAGATGATATATATCAAGTATTAAGATAAAATATTATAGTTATTATCACTATTAAAATGTAGTTAATATATTTGAACCACTTTAATTGACTATTATTATTTATTACTATTATTGAGATGAATGGTTAATATAAAACTGTTTTTTTTTATTTTTAAGGTAGAATTTAAAACATACCTTAACATTTGGCGAATCTAATGTTATAACATAAACTCCATTAACCAATTTGCACTTGGTATGAACCTGGGAAGCTGCAGCAGCAGCAAAGGATCTTCTATGCAGTCCTAAAATAACATGAAAATACACAAGAATTAACACTTAACCCAATCAAAATAAGAGTTAATAAAAATCACCTAAGAAAAAAGTTTAATTAATCTTATAAACTTTGATAACTGTAAAGTTACTTACTATTTAAGAAATTTACATTATTATGCCTTTTGAGCACCTTAAGTGCGTTGAACATCTTACTATTAGACATGATTATAAACTTATTGTGTAAATAGAAGGTAAAATGTTAATAAAGTGCTGTAATAATTTAGTAATTTTGGATCCAGACTTTGAACCTAAACTTTCTCGACAGATTGAGACGATAAATCGAGAGGGGGTGAAGGCGGTGTGACGGGGAGAGAAACATAAAATGACAAGAGGATGACATTGTTTATTTTAAACCAAGTAATACGGCATTGCAATCGTGGTGAATAATCAAAAGCAATATAAATGTAATAAAATCCAGAATATAATCAAATATATAACAATGTTATACAAAATCATACATGTAAATCATAACAAACAGTAATAAGGAATAAACTTTTCTTTCCTGAGCTATTGTTGCATCGTTCGCGTTCGACATAGGCCAATGGAACTAGTGCAGCCTTTAGGAACTAATTCTTCAAAGCTGTTTGGGTCTAAAACTCATGAATTTAAATAATTGATGGCTTTTATTACCCCACATCATGTTAAGGCCGCATATAAATAAAAAATATTTTACTATCAAAATATTGACGGCGTAATAGCCGTGTCTGTGAGGAAACGGTTCTCTTTTCCGCGGGAGATTTAAATAAGTTAATAGGAAACGTAATATGTAATCGTATATATGTGTGTGCCGGTACGTATCCGCTACAATGTCTGCAAATGTTCGACCAGCAATACCAACTAGTCAGTATTGTGGTTCAAAGGCAAATATTAACAATGTTTTCAATGTAAGCTACTCTCGCCGTAAATGTTAATGCTCCCTAAAACTTGTCAAAATCCGTACTGTTTTTATTTCAATATGATTAATCTTAAATTAAGTGTTAAGAGCCATGTTTTTTATATCATATTTTATAATATAAATCTTTGTTTATATGTAATTTTAATTATAACTCTAATCATTACTTCAGACCCGTCAGGGCCTGCAAGTGCTCATGGGCGGCGATGACCACTTTCCAATAGGTAGCTCGCCTGCTCGTTTGCCCCCTATGGCATAAAAAAAATGTTTTCTGGTAATTATTTGAGAAATTAAAACAATATCACCAAATTTCATCGCCATCCATCTATACCTTGTGCACTGTAGCATGGTGCGGGTGACACTGTCAGTAGCGTTACATTTCTCTCTTCACTTGTTGCCGCGATTTACAAATTATATAATATATATTATGGAAGAGGAGGGCAAACGAGCGTGCGGATCACAGATGGAAAGTGATCACCGCCAGCCACGAACTCTTGCAACATCCAAAGACTCGCAAAAGTGTTGCTGGCCTTGGAGGTAGGAATATACACCTTTTTTGAAGGTACCCATATCGTATCGATCTGGATACACCACCGAAGGAAGTTCATTCCACATCTTAGTGGTACGTGGAAGAAAGGTCCTTGAAAACCGCACAGTGGAAGAAAGCCACGCATCCAATTGGTAGGAGTGGAAATATAGGCGGTGACGTGCTGTGCGGTGGTGAAATTTGGCGGTAGGCATCAGATCAAATAGCTCTTCGGAACATTCCATGTTATAAATGCGATAGAAAACGCACAAGGAAGCCACGTCTCTACGCAATGTCAAAGAGTCCAGCTGTTCACAGAGCACTAGATCCCCGATAATCCATACGCCTCTCTGTTGTTGCATATATTTTAGTATTTCTGTTATATCACATTCGTAATATTTAATAATTGTATCAAATTAAATTAAGCCCAACCAGAATTTTCTAGACTAAAACTAAAAACTAAAAGAAAGAAAAATTATGCAAAGTGTTATGCATATAACATAGAGTGTCTAGACGTATTTACTGATGGGAGGTACTGCTATACATATATATATATATATTGCATATACTGGTATACATATATGTGTATAGTAAATGGTTCAATTTTAATTGTTTAATAGGGTATTATTTCTTAAATGGTTTTAAGTCATAAGTTGTCTAAGAAAAAATATATTTTTTTCATCTAAAATCATATCGGAGTCAGTACTCGTACTGACAGCATCGCATGGGTAAACAAAATGAACGCCGCGCTTATGCGCTATAGAGCAAAATTATTTATTTTATATAAGTAAAGAAGAGTTCATACACGGAGTTACTGTACAACTAGATAACACACTAATTTTTATAATAATATTTTAAGAGAACTAGATTTATGCTTTGAGTGTCGTACGCGAAAAAAATAAAATGCGTAACGTTCATCCCTAGCCATGTGGTACTGACAGACGTCATCCGCACGCATCACAGTGCGCAAGGTATATATATAGAGTTGTTATATTTAAACCAAAAAGATTTTTTTTTATACATTTTTAAGTAGGTATTTGACAAACAAAATTCAACAAAGTAACCTTATAACGGCGACATAAAGTATTATTAAATTATTTGAAGTTAAAACCGCAAAATTTCTTCACTTTTTACAATTACGATTATATTTATTATAATAATGATCAAAGATAATTTTTCGTTTTACTTTGACTAATAAACCGTTCTAAACGAGATCATTTGAATTATTTTATTTTTTATTGTAAGCACATACTGTAAACAAAAAAAAAGAAAATGGACTAGCAGGGCCTTTTGTTCACTAATCGGTTTCTAGTTGCCGACTATAACACAGGCCAACTAGTCCATCTCTATTATAAGTATCTTCTATGTATATGCTTATTTTATAATAAACAGATACACAAGCAAAGAAATTTAATTATTTTCAAGTCTTTAAGAGTATGTAATTGAGTTAACATATATAAATATATATAATATTACTCAACATGATATTTCACGGTTATGACTCGTTGCCTCTGAAAGCTGTATTTCATCAAAGGCTTTGGAAGTGTAATTACCCATGTTGACCCGGAACGACGTAGGGCTGGCAACGCTTCCTTTTATTATTTTAGTTTTTATTTCACTATTGCATTTTAAATGTATGCTATTAGGTTATGAGATCTAATAAAATATAGTTCTAAGTAGAATTTTTAATCTAAAAATTTATAAATATTGTAACATAATATACACTTAAATGTTCTTTCTAAATAATTTATTATTTCTTTCTTCGATTTTTATAATAGACATCTATTCATTTGTAAAAATATATTAATTTATTATATAAAGGTATTGCTATAACCCTGATTCCATCAGCTCTTAACTTTGTGTGAGGGGGTATTGTGGGGTCGGGTGGTGGGTTCACCGTTGCCATGGCTACTGAGAGTGAATATTGCAACAAGTGGATCTTTTTCTTTTCTCACTGATTATATAAAGTGGAGCTTATTCTTTAGAGATCCCTGGGGATATGTAGTAAAACGATAAAAGTTGTTTAAGATTTTATTTTCTTAAATATAGATATATTTTTTACTTTATGTATACATATATATATATATATATATATATATACACCATAGATATCTAATTCAAAATGTCCCTTCTAATAAAGTCGTTACTATCACATAATTATTTATATATAATAAAATATACAAAACTCTATAAACTTAAAATAAAACAGATATAACATAAATTTCAAGTTTTAAAATATCTTGTCTATATACAAACTACTTCATATGTGTATTTACAAATTTTAAAATAAATATAAAAAAACAAACTCCCGTAATAAAATAAAAATCTTTGTGTTAAGTCCATAAATAACTTATCCAACTGAATAACGAGAGCTATAAAACTTCTAGTATATCAAGTTCCTCTTTCAGGGAATTGATTCAATTCCCCTTGTCTCTTGAGTCGTGATAAAGAGGGTGGTTCTCTCACACCTCTTCCGACTGTTCAATGTGCGTAACGTCAGCAATACATTTGCGATTCATTACTTTTAATATTATAATATTAAATACGATTATTAATTCATTAGAAGAATTTCAAACCCCATAAATATTATAAATATAAAGATAAATTATGTTAAAACAGTATTTATATCTTTTTTAAAGTAAAAATAAAACATTAGTTAGATTTTTACTTCAAACATCATATTTAATATTTTATAAGTATTACTTAACTTAAATATTACAAACGCTACAAAATATTCTCCGTTAGAGACTCTAAAATTATGTCGTAGACAACAGTCTAGTGAAGTATATTATTATTTTGTATTTTTAACAAAGTTTTTTATTTAGGTTAGATTGTCAAATTGCATTATTTTATGAATTATGCTTATTATCAATTATTAGATAACGGAGAAGTTTCTTGGCAAGGATAACTTATTAATTTACAAAAGTAAAAAATATACACTGTTAATTTAGCGCTGTTATTTTCAATCTCTAACATTCTTGGGACTCTCTAAGTAATATTACAAAAATCTTACTTTTCCTTTTTCTTACCATGGAATGCATAAAACCAATCTAGTTTCATTTATATTTCTGTAAATTATTTTTTTGAGATACTAGTAGTTAATTTGTTATAAAATCTCAAACTGTCAAAACGTAACAAAACTTTTGTAAACTCGGGTAAAACCTAGATAATATTATTTTTAAAATAAATAGAATAAATTTAATATTTTCCTTGCAGTGCCTTGACATTGACACGCACATCTATCACAGATAATACAAGATCTCTCATCGTATTTAAAGTCAAAAATGAATATTAATAATAACATTTCTAATTCACTTATTAAGGTCGAACTTTTGACATTATTTGAACAACTTGATTAATTAAAAATAAATTATAGGTAACTGAATTGAATACAAATCTATAATAATATTATAAAGCTGAAAAGTTTGTTTAAACGTACCTTTCTTCAAAACTGGCAGTTGGATTTAAAAATTGTTTCTGATTATGATAGGCAATTTTATGAGGAAGGTTATACAGCATTGCGTTACAATTTTTGAATGAATAAACCGTGAATAACAGATACTATAAGATATAAGACAAGAGAGTAACTTAATCCAATACATATTTAGCAGAACCTTGTCGCAGGTACACTGATTATATCGGAAAGGAAATACGTAATAATTTTTAGTTATATAAAAAATTTATAAAGTAATTTAAAGCGTCCATTCAGGGACTTCTAAATTACATGTATGCTTGCATTATTTTTTTTAACACTTTATTCTATTTTTTTTTTGCACTTACAAACGTTCTCTCCTGTACATCTTGAAGTTAGCAGAGAATGTTTACTTAGCATTAAGCTTGCCTTTTTTTACAAAAATTTTGAATTGTGTAAAGTAAATAATAATAGTAATCATTTATATCAAAGCTCTTCCTTATTAAATATCTAAAATACATTTAATTTTTTATAGTTTATTAGACTTTTCAGTTATAATAACTAAATATCTATACTAATATTATATTACAACTAATTTTATATGATTAAAACAATTTTAAAAAACAATTTTAAAAATGCTATTAGTATTGTAGAGAAGAAAAATTTTAGAGTAAGCCCAAAGAAAACATATAACTGTGCTATTAACTTATTATTATTAACACATTTATGTTGTCCACAGTATCTTCTTGGATTATGCTATGGATTAATTCGAAATTATTATTTACAAATCGTATAAATGTCGGATATATTGCTAAAGCTTCTCCACTAGTAAACTGATATAGTAAACAGAAAAATGAGCCTCTTTAATAGTTCACAAAACAGAATATACTCACAGCTCATGCGTCAAACTTATATTATAGGTATAATTGGAATCCTTAGGTATTGTACAATATATAAAGTGGTCGGCGCGGAGCGGGCGTAGTGTGCGAGAAGTACTGGTCACGAGTTGACTTGTCGTCGCAAATTTAACAAATCATTTTCGATTAATTGTTTAGTGAATAAAAACTTTGTGCTCAAAAAATTTGGTAAGTTGATAATTTAGTTTATTTAATTATAATCAATTTGTTTTATTTATTTTTAATAAGTATCTTTGTTATTTAGCACATCTATTTATATTTGATAGATTTTTGTTTCTTGTCCTAAATGAACATTTTTAAACTTCAATAATGTTTGTTTATAAAAAACAAATATAAGATTAGATTGGCTGTATTTTTGATAGAACCAGTTTAAATAATTCTTTCTACAATAGCCTTGTAATACGTCAAGTCAAAATAGCCAGTTATAATTGACCGTTGAAATTGAACATTGACAAATTTTACTAACTTTCAATCAACACCTTGACCTCGTGTGATAGTGTTACTATTTAAGATTATATTTTTGTTGGTGACAATCGATACAAAATAATATTATCTTCATCTAACCTTCACCTCATTATTATTAGTTAATATGAAACTTATTAAATATTATAACCAGTTATCAAAATGTAAACTGAATATTACCATTAAAATAAAATTTTATTATCTCTAAAATGTAAATAAGTACACCTTAAATTCGTGTTAATTAGATCTTTTTGTTTTTTTTTTATTATAAGCGATTCCTACATTTAATTTGTAATTTTAAATTTAACAAACTCTACCATATTTTATTTATATAAAATTTGTTATACTAACTATAAAATCGTGTTTTTTATTTTGAATTTTTTTTTATTCATTTTGAATTATAACTAGTTTTGAAGGTTTACGCATTTTTTTAGTAAAATATCATCTTTATAATAACTGTTAAAGTTAATTTTTTTAATAATTCAGAAGCCCCCTATTGGTTTGATAAAAAATTATTCAAATTTACAATTTATTAATACAAGTTACAATTTATATTAAAAGTTACAATTAAACTGACAACTATTGTGACCGTATTAACAACAATTTTACGAGTTGGTTAATATTCAAATATTCTTGTTACAAAACAAAAATAGATTGAGTTACCTATAATAATAAAAATAATTAGGTAAAAGGCGAAACTAGTAGGGCAACATCCGCTAGTATTATTAAAGTCGAATAATTATGAATAATACTTTTAATGGGTTAAATTTTTTGAAAGTTCTTTATAAGTCATTGAGGAAAACCATAAACCAGTTCTTTGTCCCCACAAAGCAGGGAAATACCCGCGCTTCAGAACAGGGGGAAACCTTCCAAGATTGTCTTAATTTAAATTCGCAAAAATTTCCGGTTTGCAAGAAATTTTGTGACGTGTGTTAATTTATTTTGATGAGTATTGATATATCGTACCATTAATATATTTGTTTAACATTAACCTATTTTATCTCTGGTTAAATGATTGTGTAGTACTAATAAGTATAATAAAATTGTCGATTTTTTTTTATTTTAAAATTTCTGAATTACTAGTCCGATAGAAAAACCGTTAAAAATGTAGCCTACATTGACGCAATATACCATGACTAAAAAAATAATTTAGATTTATATATGGAAAAGTATCTTCTTTATCTGTCATCGTAACTAAAAATTATATTCTAAACAACAATGTTGTACATCTTTACAGTATATCACTATTATATATAGTATATATTTCTATTTATGATACTGATAACAATAGCTCGTTTTATTATGTTTGTGTTAGAGAAAAGTGCATGAGATAGCGTAAAGTTATATCTAGATTCTAGTCAGATAAAACTATTCTACATTATTTTGTTGTTTCTTCAATTTAGATATTGATATGAAAAGGATGAATGAAAGAAAACCATGACTTTTAAAACTATCGTTTAAAAAAATTGTTTAAATATTACAAAAATGTTATCTTTTAGTTTTTAAGATCACAGAAACTTGAGTAAAACAATATTATTGTGGTACGAAAAGGGAAAGTAATATTGTAATAAAAATGTTTGTTATTTTATATTACTTTATTTTGACTCCGGCTGTAGTGTTTCAAAGAGTAGGGCAAGGGCTTTACTTATAAAATTAAATGATTTTAAATTATTAAATATTTGAATCACGGTCGTAGTACAATAGAGTGGTATAACTAATCAGCCGCTACAAGTTCCATGATGCTAACACATTTACCACGAATGGATATAAACATTTAAAATATTATTTATTTCATGTCTAAAGCTGTTCTTGTGTTATCCAAAGCACTACTTGACCCCAAAAAATGAGTTAAATCTGCTCGTATATATGTCAATTAACGCAGGTGCGTTAATTAGTAAAAGCCTATCCAATATGCGATATTAATATAGTACTTGACTTAATGCCTAATAGTAGTATAGTTATATAATATATATAATATAGAAAAGTGATGTGAGAAAAGTAAATAAAATATATGAAAATAAATTAAAATTTATTTTTATAATATTGTCGTGTATAAAGGGAAGTTAAAATTAAAATTAATTTTATTAATTTATTTATTTTGCTGTTAAGAGTATCTTGCTTTTAATTGAGCGAAGCTCTTTGAGCGACTTTTCTGCATCCTTTGTGCAAGCATCAATCAAAAACGGTATTTCCGAAAATTTCTAAATTTTGCACACTGATAGACATCAGTCTGTGGGTGGTTTAAAAAAGAAGTTGATGAAAGAATGCGTCGACATTTTGTAAATGCAACTTCAGTGTTTGCACCTCATACCGAGATTGCCAACTCATTGCGAGCTTTTGCGAGCGCAGCGAGCCAAAATTGAGGTCTGGTTTACGCTCCTAATTCGTCAAATTTGTGCTACTAAGCACTACGGATTCTAATAACCTAGGTGCTTGGGATATTAAAATATGAAAGAAAATTTTTCCTACATAAATAGATTGTGTCTCCTCTTTTAGTATTGATCCTTTTAACGCAAAAAAAAAATATATATAATCAAATCTGTTCAACGGAGGTAGAGTACATAGATAACTATGTTTTTACGGTTTCTATATATATTTTGTTTATAAATAATTTTTATTCATTATTTCTTTTTTCTTAATTATTGTCAGTCTGTATGTCCTTGGCGATAATGATTGTATAGCATGTGACAGGTCAACTGATAGGCTTTTGAACCGTATATTTATAAAAAAATAACTTTTGAATTTATTATTTTCCTTTTTATGTATGCGTATGTGTGTGTGTATATATGTATGTTTTTCCTATAATATATGTTAGGTTATGTACGTTTTAAGGTACTTAATTTCATAGACCCGGAAGTATTTAAAGTTACCAGACAAAAAAATTGTTTTTTCTTATAATATTTTTTGTACGATAGCATTAAGGGTGATACCGCTGGCAAAAACTAAGTAGGTCATGTCATATGAGACATTTAAAACCAATACCAAAAACCTTTTCAGTTCATAATAATAAACATCATATTCAGTGATAATTTAATTATTTATTATATCCAGTAATTATATACAGTACCCTGTCTGTCCCGTATGACTTATCTATTGAACATTTATAAAGAGTTTGTTATAGAATAACCTTTATCGCCATATTATTTTCTGTATGCTTTAAGAATACTTGGAAACAGAGAAAACTACAGAATTTTCTCCAATTCTCTTAAAAAATTTGACGCAAACTTCGATTTGTACAAAATAAGAGTAGTACTGGCTTACTTCCGCTAGATGGCGTTGATTTTATTTCAAACTAATCTAAGTTTGCCCTTTAACGCGATTGAGTTAAAAAAAACTCGCTATAGATGTTATTAAAAAGTTATATCTACAAAATGATTAGGATTACTATTATATCCTTTACCTAATTATCTATTTGCTATTGTATTATTATATTTTCTTTATAAATAAAATATTAGTATTTTTTTAACATGAATTGATACTCTAATATAAATCAGTTTTCATTATTTATGTTATAATTAACTACGTTGGCATAGTTCTTGACACCCTATTTTATTATATTCAAGGTAAAATAGTCAATTAACATCAATACTTGCATTTATTTAATTAATGAATCGCAATAATTTATATTAATTTTTCTTTTAAGTTTTAATAAAGTACTTATATACATGTAAGTTTTAAATAAGTATATAGCAAATACGAAGAAATGTGAGAAAACAGGAGAATATTTCGTTAAATAATTCTTGTAGTAGTATAGTTTATAAGACTTGTAGTATTTATATGATTATTTTTGTGGCTCTAATGAAAAGTTAGGCCTTGGATCATAACTTAAACTTGGGTTAAACTCAAGAACCAAAACCAATTCTAACGGCATGACGTTTCCGAGGTCCGCGTCTAACCTCGCACTACTTGCCTGCGGCGTTGTGCAACGAGCTATAGCCGCTCTCTCGGCATTGAACACGGATACTTATATCAGAAGTCCTTAATTATTCCTTTATAAATAAATACAATCACCAAACAAAGGTAGATTGGTGTCAAAAGGCTGCTATAAATAAACTTAACTAGTCAATAAAAATAATATACTCTTGTCGGATTGGTCTTAATTTTCTGACTATACTGTTTACTGTATTTTATATTTATTTTATTGTCCATTTATAGACAAAATGGAAGCTAAGGAGTTCAAGGACTTCGCGAAGGCAATGGCTGATTACATCGCTGAATACTTGGAAAATATACGCGACAGGTGATTTATTCTTTAATTATATTATTATTAAGCTAATCAACAGCTTAGTCATCAAGCTGTAATGAATTGAAGTGTTACAAGTTTTAAAGGAGTTGTGAACTGAAATAAATATTTTAAATTTATCAGGCAAGTGGTGCCCTCGGTGAAGCCAGGGTACTTACGGCCTCTGGTACCGGAACAAGCGCCCGAGAAGCCGGAGCCCTGGACTGCTGTGATGGAGGATATTGAGCGCGTTGTCATGTCCGGGGTGACTCACTGGCACTCTCCCCGTTTCCACGCCTATTTCCCCACAGCTAATTCCTATCCTTCGATTGTCGCTGACATGTTAAGTGGAGCCATCGCCTGCATTGGATTTAGTTGGGTAAATAATATTTAAAAATATAAATATTTTGCAATATTTGAAGTAGGTACAATTACATTTTTCAAGGTGCTTTGTAATTACTGTTAAACACATTATTCTTGAAATACTTTTAGCATTATTTCAAACCAGTCATAAAATAATTTGTATTATACGATAACAATCTTGAATCTTTGAATTAATAATATTAAAGAATGTCTATTATAAAAATAGAACAATTTGCCTGACTAGTTTCAAAGCCATTTGGGGCCTTTATTCATAGACTACTCATAAACTGATAATTCACGCCGTGAATCCACCATGAACCCAGCTCAAGAATAACTCCTAATGGGATCGAAACTAGTCTGGCAAATACTGATAAAATTTACATGAGTATAGCCGGATAACTATATATAATAATAATCATGGATACCGAAAATTTAAATACAAAAATAGAAAAACTTCAATCATTCCAATAATTAAACGTAAATGTAGAATTATCCACATAGCATTGAGTTGTATTTCTGTAAGCCAATGTCATTGTCAATGCGATATCGTTAACAAATACGGACAAGGAAAACGACTATGTAGTAATACAATTTTTATAATTATTAAATAATAGATATATATCGGTACTAAGTTGTTCGGAAAGTTATGCCTACATAGTAGGAAAAATTAAACATTACAATGGAAAATTGTCATATCTTTAGTTACTTTTTAATATTAATGATTCAGTTTTTGTTAAAGCACATTTATAAAACGGAATTTCGAATAGAATTCGTTTTTAATATAAAAACAAACAAATTCATAGCTATTTTAAATTACAGATCGCAAGTCCAGCTTGCACAGAACTGGAAGTGGTGATGCTGGACTGGCTGGGTCAGATGATTGGACTACCAGAGGAGTTCCTGGCACGTTCCGGCGGTGAGGCTGGCGGCGTCATCCAGGGCACGGCCAGCGAGGCCACGCTTGTTGCCTTACTGGGAGCCAAGGCACGCACCATGCAGAGGGTCAAGGAAGAGCATCCCGACTGGACTGATGTACAGATCTTGTCCAAGCTTGTTGGTTATTGCAATAGTAAGTATATTTTATGGATAACTAAATCGATTTAAACTTACTTGTCTCCTAGAAATAATAAAAATAATTATTAGAACTATTCAAATACGTAATCTGTGATATTTTTTTTATAAATAATATTTACTTTTATATGATTGTAAAAAAAATAATGTAAACACCATTTATGAAAAAAGTGTATAACCCAGACATTAGTGCTTGTTAAACTAACAAATTATAGATGGTTATAATTTACTAAACTATATATAAAATATAATATTATTACAATTTTCAGAACAGGCACATTCGTCAGTAGAGCGCGCTGGTCTCTTGGGAGGAGTTCAGTTCCGCAATCTGAAGCCGGATAACAAGAGGCGTCTACGAGGAGACATCCTGCAAGAAGCCATCGATGAGGATATCCGTAAAGGACTCATACCGTTTTATGTAAGTCACTATTTATTTATTTTAAACAATTTATATTGATTTGTATGAATTATAACTCGATAAAACATTATTAGATGAAACATTAATTTAATAAGTTAGGATTCAAATTTAAAACGATCTTAAAATTAATCGATTTAACTAACATAATATCAACATACTATTTACAAATTACACTGTTTTTACAATTTTGAAAATATGTAAAATAAATTCCAGGTGGTCGCGACACTAGGAACCACTTCCTCCTGTGCTTTTGACGCTCTAGACGAGATAGGCGATGTGTGTAAGTCGCGCGACGTGTGGCTGCACGTGGACGCCGCGTACGCCGGCTCCGCCTTCACGTGCCCCGAGTACCGCTACCTCATGAAGGGGGTGGAGAAGGCCGACTCCTTCAACTTCAACCCTCATAAGTGGATGTTGGTCAATTTCGACTGCTCGGCGATGTGGCTCAAGCAGCCGCGCTGGATCGTGGACGCGTTCAATGTCGACCCGTTGTACTTGAAATATGACCAGCAAGGGTCCGCTCCCGATTACCGCCACTGGCAAATTCCTCTCGGCCGTCGCTTCCGAGCGCTTAAATTGTGGTTCGTTCTGAGATTGTATGGAGTTGAAAATATTCAAAAATTTATTCGTAAGCATATTGGCCAGGCTCATCTTTTCGAGAAGCTGTGTCTGGATGATGAAAGATTTGAACTCTTCGAGGAAGTTACCATGGGTTTGGTTTGCTTTAGATTAAAGGGTGATAACGACATCAATGAGGCTCTTCTGAGACGCATCAATGGACGTGGAAAGATCCATCTCGTACCATCGAAAGTAGATGATATTTATTTCCTAAGATTGGCTATTTGCTCACGCTTCACAGAGGATAGTGATATTCATAGCTCCTGGGAGGAAATAAAAGCGTCCGCTGATGAAGTATTAGCAGAAAAGTAAATTAGACTCAATGATATAACGAAATATATTCCCCACATACTAAAAGTAGTCTTAATATTTATTAGTAGACTATGGCGGATTTGCTATTCTATTTCTAAACTATACGTTGTTAGTAGATGTTACTCGTGTCTTAATGTACCTAAAATCATACAATTTTAATAATTTATTATGTATACTTTTATGAAAGTTAAGGTTTTTACTTTTTTGTATTAAAATTTTATACCCGTTTTTATTTGAATTATATTTATACAAGTGAAATGTTTTTTATTGTATATTTTTGACAAATTTCTGAGTTTTATATTCTGATAATGTAATAGTTTACGAACGTAAATATAATATTATTTATTACTGTGTAAATGTATTCATGATTCAACACTGTTATCTAATACCATTGTTGTCATTTTACTATTATATATAAATTGATATTTGATATTGTAATAATATATTTGTGAAATGTAATCAAATGTAGTGTTCGAACTAATTATATTCCTACCCTTAGGTAGTTAGTTTACTGTGATGTTATGTTTATTAAATCAATACTTATAGACAATAATAATAAAGTAAACATTATAGAACTTTTGTGTTTTCTTAAATCACTTATCCTTGTTCGTATTTTTTTTCTGTTTTTGAATTATTTATCCCGGACTTGTTATTTTCAGTTCTTATATATTCTATAAATTTAGAATTTTTTAAACTATTATAAGAGCGCCAGTAGAAATGGCCACATATACCATTAAAAATAAAGATAAACAAACATCTTGATTGAGAGATTTTAAGCTGTCTTGTAGACAATTAAAAATATATTCCTCTAAATTATATAGTATGATAAATTATTAATTCAAATAATTTAGGTCAATGGATGAAAATGAAATTGTTACCTTTAACTTGTATGTGGCCTAGGTGTTGGACTGTTACGTTAAATTTTCTTCACAGCAGGAAATTATCACGAGTGATTAAAATATCAATAGCAACAAAATGCTTAAGAAATTTGAGTAGTGCTGTGAGCGCTGGAAAGGAACAATGTATTATGGACTCGTGCAGCATCAGCCCTACCTGCCGCGAGCCACGAGTTATTATCGTTGGCGCAGGAATGGCAGGGCTATCTGCTGCCCACCGTCTTACTCAATGTGGAATTCAAAATTTTTTAGTCTTAGAAGCTAAAGAAAGGTAAATTATATTAAATAAAGAAAAAATTAAATAAAGAAATATTGTCATTTCTCGGATTTGGTTTTTAATGTCCAATGTTGTTTCAGACCCGGAGGACGAATACATTCTTGTTGGCTTGGGGATTCCGTGATTGAGATGGGAGCTGAATGGATTCGTGGAGCATGTCTCCCTAATTCTATATACACATTGGCTTCGACGGACAGACTTTTGCAGGATCCATTAGGTCGTCTTGATGCAACTCGGGGTTTATTCTGCACAAGCGAAGGACGCGCTATTGATTTACCCGTGACAATCACTGCCTATCATACATTTAGACAAATAGAACAACAGGCGGCCAATCTTTTCAGATTAGGCTGTGAAAGACGACATGGTACTTTACTTAATTTTATAGGTTTGCGGATTCAACAAGAGTTACATAACTTCCCTGAAGATCAGCGATACGATGCAGCCAGGGTTATGTTCGGGTTAACTAATATTTTAAGAAACAGTTGCGGAGACGATTTATCTCTCGTTAGTGCCGACCAATATGGAAGTTACATTGAACTACCAGGAGGTGTTGTGCGTGTGCCATTAGGCTTCATAGGAGTTACGGCACCTTTGTTACGTGGTTTGCCGGACAACTGTATACGCTACAATAAAGCGGTTAACGTTATTCGTTGGGGTAAAGGACAGACTGGAAAAGGTAGAGTCTTAATAAAATGTTGTGATGGTGAGGAATTATATGCTGATTATGTCATTGTTACGATTTCTCTTGGCTGTCTAAAATGTCAAGCTGATAAACTTTTTGCTCCACCTCTTCCAATGTGCAAACTAAATGCTATATGTAGCCTGGGATACGGTCTGAGCGATAAAGTATTTTTGGAATACGCTGAACCTTATTGGGCTTGTAATGAAGGGAATTTAAAACTAGCCTGGTCTGCTGAGGAATTGCAATGTAGATGTGATTGGACTAGAGGGGTTTGTGCGGTAGATGAGTTGCCAGGTAGTAAACACGTTTTATGTACCTTAATTTCGGGACAGGAAGCAGCTGTAATGGAGTCAATGTCAGAAAGTGATGTTGCTGAAGGATTGACTTGTCTTTTACGGAGATTTACAGGCAATCCTTGTCTGCCATATCCTCAAATGATACTCAGGTCCCGATGGGCGCTAGATCCCCATTTCTGTGGAGCTTACAGTTATATGGGTTGCTGTTCCACGGTCAGTCACCAATGTGAGCTTGGCACGCCAGTCCCAGGGCCTTGTGATCCTCAACCTCCAATTATTTTGTTTGCCGGAGAGGCCACGGTTCCTGGTCATTTCGCTACAGTTCATGGCGCTAGACTAAGTGGTGTTCGAGAAGCTGAACGAATTATACAACTAACAAAAAAATTCGAAGGTCCTCCACATTAACCATTAGTATGTGAGTTGTTTTTTTAAATTTTATTTATCTTTATTCTGTTTTTGTTAACGTTTTCATTGGCATTTTTTATTATCTTTTTGCAATTGTTATAAATATTTTGAAATAAATTTTAATCTTTTATTACTTGTTATCGAATTACAGTAGATAAAAACATGGTAGTTATAAAAAAGTAGTACTTATCATTTTAAAATTTTAATATAATTTGATTACATCCTTATATCCTTAAATAAAATACTGCAGATAAGATTCAATCACCATTAACATCATGTTTTCAATAAATATTAGATAAATTATTAATTTAAAATTAATTATCCTAAAAACTTATAAAAATCTATACATTTAAAATACTGGAAGTTTGAAACTAACATCGATTCACCAAAATCCCGTTAAAAACAAAGAATTTTTTTTCGCCATAAAAGTTTTGATAAATATTGATACTGTTACATTTTATTAATAGATTTTGAATATAAATTAATATATATGGCATTAAACTTTTAATAGTTACGTTAACCCATACTCAGGCTAACCAGTTTCCAATGAATATTTTAAACAATTTAATAAATTTGAACAAATCTATATATACATTAGATATGGCCACAGTATGTGTGTTATTGATAAATATTATACATATGGTCAAAGCAGATATTATTCGAAATCGATAATTTATTTGGTGCAACTAGATCTTGTTACATACAAAATTTCAATGCTTTAAGGAAACTTCCACGGTTATCAGAAATGGACAAATAATCCTCAAACTCGAATTTTAATTTACCATTACTGTAACACCTATCTCTATTTTGTACAGCATATGAATAAGAAAAAAATTGATCTAACTGCGGCCATTTTATAACAATCTTATACCATACATTCATTTTAAATAACAGAGGTTCTATTAGTTTAATATCAATGTTTGAGTCAAATTCGGTATCACTCTTAAAATTACAAGAACTAATAATACTGTTGTCTGATTCACATACAATCGAGACTGAGAATTGTTCATAGTATATATTGGCAGAGTTACTGCAATAATCAGTGACTGGCGCCATTCTAGAGGGTACGCTTAATGAATTAATAAAAGTAGAATTGCTGGCTTTTACTCTGGTGTGTATTACAAAGTTATTGGGATCAACAATTAATGGAGATTCAGATCTGATTTCTGTACGATGACATAAACACCATTGTAGCTTCAAAGTTTTTCGTGGTAACGATTTGGTATCAAATGTAAGCATTATTTTATTGCTAATATGATCCGAGCTCTTGACTACTTGCTTAATATTCTCTGCTTCATTATTTAACAGCAGATTATTTTGACAAGACAATATTTCTTCTAATTCAGTTACAGAGAGAGTGAAAAATCTTAGCAATTGTAATAATCCACTCTTTATTAATATATCTCTTCTATTTTCAAAATCGTCTTTAATATTATTTTGATCACAATAATGAGAGGTCCATTCAAAGACACTTTGTATCAAATCTTTCTCTATAATGTTCATATCATTACTTTTTAAAATTTTTTGCATGCATGTGGCAGATATAAATCTTTTATTCTCCTTTAATAGATATTCAGCGTGCTGACAAAAAAGTTTTAGAGCAGATGAGACTAATTGTGTGTCTTGCATGTAGTCTGGATAGCTTAAAACAGTGATAATATTATCAATACTCATATTAGATTGAATATATGATATGCAGATCTCACTTAAATATTCTAACATATATTTTCTGGAGGCATATAGCAAATCATAAGCTTCCTCGATGGATTCTATGTTGACTTTGTCAGTGTATATATAATTTAATAAAAGCTGGAATATATTTGGTTCAATGTCTATTATATTGATGTCTTCATTTGTTGATAGAGGACCATAGAACATAGCTTCAAATACTGGACTGCTGATGCCTAATATTAATTTGTGTGCTTTAAACTTCTTGTCACACACAGAAAAGCAACAATCACTCCACTCATATGATACCAATAATTTATTAACACGGTCATAAAGAGTATTGTTTGTGGGCACACCCATTTTAAATCCCATCTGAAAACAAACACGAATTATTGACTAGGTAAGCCTTATTTTTAATGTTCTATCAGAGTATATTAAAACAGGTTGTAAATAACGGTTTATTGTTTGAAGCAGGTACCAGTTTCGCATCAAAGCCAACCTTGAACTTGAAATATGACCAGAACAGAAATTTGAACCCGACGCCACGCTAAAGAATAATGTTTTTTTTTTACATATTCATATTAAACATAGTTTTTTTTTAATATAATTTATTCATTATTAGAGCTAGGAAAACTTAAAATGTTTACCTTGAAATTTGAATATGAAGTCAGCGTTAGTCCTACTAATTGTATTGTCAACAGCGTCAGTTCATTTACACTTGCGGATGTTTGCAAACAAGGATGAGATTTGAGAAAACTGCGCGCGCGTGATAAACGCGAATCTAAAGCTGTCAAGTGTCAAAAACAATACAAACTTCAGATTTAATTTTGACAAAATAATTATGATTTGACATTCTTCATATTTTCAAAATTGCCATATTATTAAAAAAAGATGATATGACATTTGATTATTAAGACAATTTGTGTAATTCAAAATACACTTCCGAATATTAGTTAGTGGTTTTATCTTCATAAATCAACAGGTACAGTTGATTCATCCTGAAATATTTTGACCATAGTCAACATAATGATATTAAAAAAAAGACAAATTTAAATAGTACTTTAGGATGTTTTTTTCTTGAGAATGGAGCTGCAACAATATATTTTTCAAACTTTAAAACTTAATTATTCTACAATAATGCCATTCTCATAAGATACTCATTAAAATACTCATAAAGATTAATAATTAATATTGTGGTCTTATTTTAATTATTTTATTTCAAGAGCAATTGCTCAGATCTATCAAAACAGTTGAGGATTCTTAATTCATTCAAAAAAATCATTATATTTGAATTATTATAAAATGACAAACTTGTGATCATATGACTTTTATGGAGTCAGTTTTTGTTTTTCATATTCTAACATGTAAAACAAAAAATATTGTGACATTTTTTCTAACTTACTTTTTAATTCGAAATATTCAGTTAAGAGACAAAGTGAACCATCTTGTAAAGTGTTCGTCTATATTCTAAAAATCTAGCTCACGAGTTATTTGCGTCAACTATTATGTACTTTATTCTCTTTTTTTTTAAATAACTCTTTACTTCTAAACTCCATAACCAAAAGATTGAAGTTATCATGTTTGTTTATTTTTAGTTTGTTTATGAATAATAGTAAAAAGATGAGTAGGACTGATTATAAGATTAAACTTCATTTTCAAATTACTTTACTTAGTAAAATATTTTTTGTTTGTACGAACCAACAGTGGGAAAATAAAAAAATATACTATGATTCTCTTCTTACAGTTATAAAGATTATAAATTAGTAATTAAATTCTAACTATATACCCATAAAAATATTTAGGAAAATTTTTGTCTGTCTACGCTGAGTAGCATGCATGTTACGTAGTATAAACTTTGGTCTGCGTTCGTATCTGTGGTTTTAGGTTATTGTTTGACGTTTGTGGTATCCCGCCGGTGAATGTTTTGCAATATAAATATATTCTTTATAGACTTTGCAATGATTCAAAACAACATATGAAACCCTTAATGTCTTCGAAATGACTTCAACCTTTCAGGATACAGTTTTGGATTTTGACTTAAACTTTCTTCAATCTTCAAGCAACGTTGGGGTAAGGTTATGTTTCTATATATTTGTTTATAGAAAATAATATTGATCCCCTAATAACGATTATTGTGTTACAAGATATTCATTTTTCTTATAACTAAACGTTTTGTTGAATAACCCTCTTTCAATGCTTGATGACAAACTAACCTACAAAACGTTATTATATTATTAGGTTTTAATGTTATGTTATCGTATATCATAATTCATATTAAAAAATCTGTTAAACACGTTTTTGTTTTCTTTTCAGTGTGAAAGCAGATTAGAAAGACAGAAAAAGGCAATTTTAATAGCAAAAAAGAAAACTATTGCCACTGAGTAAGTAATAATAATATTAGTTTTTAGAATTTAATTTTACAGTAACGATAACTTGAAATGTATTTAATTTACAGTTTACTCATAAGAAAGTATTATGATAAAAAGGAAAAATTGGAACAATCTGAAGTAACACTGTTGGCGTCTAAAGAGGAATGTAAACAAGTTTGCATTGATCATAAAAATTCAGTAGAAAAATGCAATCAATTAGAAAAGGTACATAATTTTTTTTTTATTTAGATAACACTTACTTGTTATTATTTTATTTTTGGGAATTAATATAAAAAAATAGGTTTTACATATATCTTAATTGCCTGATGTTTCGACAAGGTTGCACTGGTCATAGTCACAGGCTGACTGATTTTTTAGATTTCAAATTAGACATGTCACTCATCTATACATATAAAGAAACTTAAAGTAACCTATGTCTGTACTTTGAATATATTTTAAAAATTTTAATGGGGGTGTAATTAGTATTTGATATAGTTACTAAATCAACAATTATTGAACATTTTATCTATCGGCCTGTCTGTATGTATGTTTGTGCACACATTACACAAAATCTGTATGAAGGATTATGATGAAATTTGGTATGGTTGTAGCTGAATGTTCTGGTCAAAATTTAAGATAAGTTTTACAGCAGAAAAATGTCTAATTCCTACTGAAAAAGAGTAAGCTATTAAAAAAATAAAAAAATATTCATTTAGATCAAATATTGAATTACACCCAAAATTTATATTGTATATAAATTTATAGCTTATATAATATATTTTATTTAAAGTGTAATAATTGTCTTAAATTTTAATGTGTTGATTAAATAAGAAATTAAAACTTGCAGTATTTTATATATCATTATTTATCATTATTTATCAATTTATTAATGCTTCCATGATCAATACAAATATTAATTGTTGATTATTATCACCAGGTTTGGTCAAGGATTTAAAATCTATGGACTAATCACAGGGCTCTAAGTTGATTTAAATTTAATTTTCTTGTAAGGCTTAAGTGAAAATTGAATACCACCCAATTAAATGTTTTTCAAAGCAAATCTTTTTTTCCAAAAGCCACAAGAGTGACCTGTAGACCTATCGAGATATTATCCTATTTACACACCAGAACACTGGCAAGGTGTAGTGATTCTTTAAAGCATGAGCATTTAACAACCTTTAATTCATCTAGGGCTTTATAACAATATCTCCAGAAGATTTTTGCAATGACTGCCTAGTGTTAACTATCAATATATAAACGAAAGGAACTTATTTCAAATGACAATGAAATATGCTCAATACATAAGCGTTTTTAGGTAGTGCTAATAAGGAAAATTTTATTTGATATTTCCATTTTGAAATCAAATCCACTGACGCGGAAATTGAAGGCACTAAATCGTTTAATTTGTACCGACTATATCCGGGAATTCAAAAAATTGTCATAATTTAATACTAAAAACGTAAACTTGAATAAGGAGATTTTATTATTGTTTTATTATTAAAATTAATAAAATAATACATTATGAATATTATTATTACTTATATTATTATACTTTATTTTCAGGCGTTACAATTGTTACAAAGCAAATATGCAGAGTTGGAACAGAACTATTTCATATCACAAAACCAGGTTGAAGCTATGAAATCACATTCAAGACAACTACAGGTTTGTTGCCTTTATAATAATTATTATTACATAATAAAAAAAGGAATTGAAAAAGATTTTATGTTCATAAATGTTTATAACTATATCTTTATCTAATGTTAAATTTTGAAGATATATCTTTTTTTTTAGGTACTAATAAACGAAAAAGAGACTGCTAGTGAAGCTTTAAAAATAGATAGCCATTTAGAAAAAAAAACTTTTAAAGATTTTGAAAAAAAAATCTCATCTTTGCAAAAAGAAAATGAAGAAATTTTAAAGCATTTATGTCTGGCACGAGATATCGCATTTGGCAAGAGTAAGTTATTAATATATTATTTCTTAAGTAAAAATACATTATTTATTTAATTGTTGTTATGACATATTGTTATTTTTTTTCAGGAAAACTGCAAAAACATCACAAACTAATTCTGCAAAAGTATAAAAATCTTACAAGTGAAAATGATTCTGACAGTTCTATGTCTGAGGACAGTAATGATGGAACTGACTTTTTTGATGAACCTCCTACTTCTCCTCTCTACACCGTGATTGAAATCTGTCCTGAAGTGAGTGAAGAAAAAAAGGTATTCAGTTTTTGTATTTGAAATATACAATACAAAAAATTTAACAAAACTAGAAAAATTGATTTTTAATTTTAATTGTATTTCTTTCTTAAGTTAAAATTAATTGTTTAAAAATAATTGTATATAAAAGTATTTAGGCAATAACTTAAAACTAATTGACAAACTATAATTAAAATAATATGTTACAGGTAGATAATACTATAGACGATAAAACTGGTGTTAAAGGTAAGGATTTATTTCATTTTTTCAATAAATTAGAATATATTTGGAAAATAAATTACTATTAAAATTTTTTTTCAGATTCAGTACAAGTAATAGAAGATCATGAGTCCGATTACAGTAATGGTGTTGTCAGTGAAGATACAGGTAGAGGTTCTTCATTAGCATTCTCTGATTCAGAGAAATGTGTGAATAGTCCAGACTATTTCACAGCTGATAGTCCACCCGCAGAATCTATAAATGCTAAAAACAGAAAAATTCTCATTGATGCTTCAACAAGTCCTAAGAGAAAAGAAGGAATAGAAATAGCAACAAGTCCTTTGATTTTTGATGATGAAGCTTTATTAAGTGATGACCCGACTTCACTCAGTGCTATAAAACAAAATGAAGTAGAATATTTCATAACTGATTTACCAATAAGTGATGAAGTTTTAACACTAAAAGAAAAACGACAATTAGTGGACTGTGCGACAAGTCCAATTAGGGATATAGAAAAAGTAAATAAAGGGACTAGTCCCATTCCTGTAATTTGTATAAGTGAAACGGTTCAATATACCTCAGAAACTCCTCAAAACCTAAAAAATATAAGCAAAAAAAATATTCCAGATAATTTGATTGAAACTGCCAGTTTTTCTAGTAATGAAAGAAATCATATTGCGTTAAACGATTTATCAAGTAATTGTGAACTTGAGATAAGTAGTAAAGAAAAAGACAAAAGACTGTGTTTAGAAAGCAATAATAGTCTTAATATACATAATGAAAATAGCAATGATTTGGAAGTGGAAATGATTTTAAATTCAATGCGATTTACTCAAAGGTTAATAACACCTCTCCCTCCAACCCCAGTTAAATTGATTGAAAAAAGTAAACATGTACAAATGCATGCACAAGCCGAGCATGAAAACACTGAAATCACTGAAAAACATGCCACATTTCAAGAAGTTTTACAATTAAGGGAAGAAAATAAAGAATTACAAACCAGCATAGCTGACCTCAATAAAGAAATTTCAAACATAAAATGCATATTAAAAAAACAGTTATTTATGCCAGAATCACCAAAGAAATCTTCCGTTATAAATAATATTGAGTCTTTAGAAGTAATAAATGATGCTAGTCAAGAAAAAATAGTTGTAATTGGTGATGGTAATGCAGAAAATATATCAAATATAAACAAAGTTCATGAATGTGAAACATCAGAAGCTTCAGCAAATCCTACTTCACCAGTGATGAATAAAGAAACCTCAGATACGAATAATGATCAAAATTGTTCGCAAGAGCCAGTAAGATGCGAGGAGTTGAATGATAATGCGACACATAATTCTTTTGAAAATACTTCTTATATGTCTCCAGAAACTATTTTATCACCTACAGAAACAGATATTCAAAATAATACTCACGATAATAATAATTCTCTAATTAAATGTCGAGAAAAGTTAAATTTCTTCGGTGATGAAGAAATTGATTTAGGGACTGGGGTTGATGATGGTTCAGTGCCCATTTGTAGGTCTGATCCAGTTGATAGCGCTCCGTTACCTAAATCGCCCGATGGCCATATTGGAAGCCGAAAAAAATTGAGCAGGCTAGATAAATTTCGACGAAAATTAGCTCCTCAGAGTAAAATCAAATTTAACGCTCTGCCCATACGAAAAAAACGAACAAAATCTAAAATAATTCCGGTTACTAAAATCCACACAAATGATACAGTAAACACTAAAATGGCGTATGAAAAAGCGCTTAACGTTATGAGAGAACTGAAGTCGAAAAAAAATATATCTAAAAAAGATAATTTTATAAGCAGTAATGCCAAAAAAGGGGAACTTAATAAACCTAACTCAAAAAATAGTGACCTTGATGGAGACCTCGTTGGACCTTTATATAAAGAAATAAATGAAGCAAAACAGAATGTTGTTTGTTTGTCTAAAGTAAATTTAGAGAAACATATGCAAAATATTAAAGACAGTGAAGTACAACAGATAGACAGAAATACATGTTTTAGTCCAGAGCGTACTAAGCGAGTGAGAAGAAGTACAGAAAGTATTACCTCTCCAATTGATAAAACAATTACGACAAGGAGTAGAAGTAAAAGAAGTGAACAAGGTTCTCCTGTACATAATATATGCAACAGATCTCCAAAATATTCGACATTAGAAGAAACAAACGAAATTATGAAGAAAGATGATACATCTGAACCAGCTCGAAAAAGATTAAAACGGATAGCTTCAGATAGTACAGATGTTAGCGTAAAGAGAGTTTTACGTAGCTCAAGTGTTAGAGATACGTGCAATGGTAATGAGCAAGTGTCCGAAGGAATCAGTCCAAGATCACCGAAGAATCTCGAAAACACAGGTATCCAAGAAAAGAGTCTTACTGAAGTTAGTAGAAATAACTTACATGCCAATAGTAGAAACGATAGAGACAATAGAAACAGACAAACAATCTCAGATATTAGTAATGATATTAACGATACGTCTGAGGATCCACAAGTGATTGATCCACGACAAAGTATTATTTGTAAAATGATAGAGAAATATGGCAAGGTTTCTGTAAAATTCACACCAAAAAAAGTTTCAGGTAAGTCTAAAAATTTAAATAATATTTATCATTAAATAAATTTAATTCTTATATTTTTTATTTCTCAGACAATATTACAAATGAAATATGTAAAAAGATAAGCGATGACATTGAGAAAATAATTAAATTATCTGTCGATGAATCAAAATTAGCAATAAAAAAACTCGTCGAATATATACAAGGGTTGAATAGAAAATATTTCTTGGCTGGTTTTATGAAGTATTTGAAAAATCCTGCAAGAAAAGAAGAGCTGTATAGCAAACAGGTTGCAGCTCCTGCACCACCAATGACCAAATCGGAACAAGTGTTACTTTACATTCTGAAGGAATTGGGACAATCTACTCCAGACTTTGTTAATATAATACTGACTCACATAGAATTTGCGTTATTTCATCTCAATAAAACGCCTGAATTCGACGTTATCGAAAGTCTCTCTCATTTCTATGCGCTAACTTGTCGATACTTTAGACTGAAGACACGCTTGAGGGTGTTTCTGCTGGATGCTATGTACTGTCTTCAATTCAAGGTTGTACCACTCATTAAACAGTGTTTAGATGTTTGGATGCACATTCTGCCTTTAGCTCATATGGGAATTGGTAAGAATTTTACTAATTTTCGTGCTCGTAAATCCATTTCGAGCCGGAAACGGGTGCTAGGCCAATTCATAACAGTTCAGAAAATCAAAAATATTAAAAAAAAATGGTAATTATTTTAAATTTTAGATGTTAATTTATAAAAGTATTACTCAGGATTACACACCAAATAAAGGAAATAGAAAATGGTAGTAATAGGAATTAAAATTCGCAGGTGTAAATTTTGTCGTTTTTTTTTATTATTATATTGTGATAACTGTTATCAACTAGCCTAGCACTATTTTTGGCTTGACTTACGGATGTGGAAAATACATAAATTTATGGCGGTTTAATGTTAATAACCTTTTCTTGTTCGCAGCTAAAAGTCCACTAGTAACATGTTTGGTGTATCTTTTACACTTTTATAAATGTGAGGATCGGTTAAACAGAATACAAGAAATTAGATATATATTAAACAAAAAGTATTTCTACAAAATGACGGATTGGAATGAGCCCAAAATATTAGAAATGTTTAAAAATACAATCACTGAATTAAGAGGTATGTATCTAATAATAATTAAATTAGCCATAGACTATATAGATTTGTTTAAATGGTAAAATATTTTGTATCTAACATGATATTTTTTCAGAAGTACCACTTGAAAAGAAAATGTTTAGATTAGCCATAATTATTCTTGCAAAAAGACACGGACCAAAGTGGTGTCAAAAGAATATTATTAAAAATATATTAACACCTCTTATTGAAAATGAGGATGTACCCTACAATACTAAGAAGTTTTGTATATCTTTGCTGGGACCACTTTTAAAACCTTATCCCAAAGATATGAAACTACATTGTGAAATAGCGGTGAATCAACTTTTAGATATATTAGATCAAAATCGTAAGTACAAGTGTTTATTTTTTCTTTTAAATATATATATAATACTGACTTATAGTTCAAGTGCAATTACACTGCATTATCTCTGAAATTCGATTTCTGTTAATTATAATGATAACAAATGTTTAATTTACATTAATTTTAAAATACCCAAATAATTATTACAGCACCAGATGACATGAAAGAAGCCATCTTCACGAGTCTTATATACATGAACAAACACAACCAAACCCGTGTGACTCAAGCTTTATTATCCTGGGCTCCGAAAAAAACTTCAGAAGAATTTGAGGCACTTATGTGTGATTTTGTCAGAGAAAAGCCTGTGAGAGTGTGGAAATGCATTTTATCAAAAATGTCTGTATAAAAGTTTGTTTTTAAAATATATTTTAACAATTTACTTTAGTCATTTCAATTTTATTGATGTTGTAATTTTAAGAAAAAAAATGTGTAAAGTTATAATAAATGTAATGTAAGTTTTAGGTTTTGTTAAATTGTAAAAATTAAGGTAAGATGTGATACTGTGATTTTGTAATTTAACTTCATTATAGAAGAACTTGTATTAATTTAACTATTTGTTTCTTTTTTTCCTTTATTTTTATTATTAAATCAAATTCAGGGTTCAGTATAGGGTCTTAGTTTTGTAAGTTTTTGTAATACTAATAATATACATTACATTAGATGTAAAAGTAATATATATTTGATGTCAATTAATTCTAAGGATGTCCATTGTTATTTTTAATAACATATTTCATTATTTATAATATCAATAGAGAACTTCATATTTTCTGCATGTGCCCTGTATATCTTAATGGGGTTTAGGATGACCAGTACTTTACTTAAACCTAATTCAAGATTAAAATGGATTACTGATCATGTGTATATGTATTATGTATAGTAAATATCAGAAACTGCTCTCATCACTGAGGCCTAATCATAATTAGAAACCATTTCATTCTGTTATATAAATCTACATAACTTTTTCAAATTAACATTTATATTATCTTTTTTAAACTTAACTTTTTCAAAATTATAGCAATAAACAATATAATTAATTTAAGTACTTACTGAAAGCCAAGTACAAGACTTCTTCAATATTGAACTGAGTTAACATATTTAAAATAAATGTCAAAAGATTCAGTAATAAAATCTAAAGAAGTACTAAAATGGTAAGTTTAAAATCAAATAAATTCGCAGAGCATTTCGTAAATAAAGATGAAATATATCACTTAATAATTTTACTGTGCCAATAGCTAGTAACTTGGAACATTATTCCCAAGCTGATAAAAATTGATGTTCTACTAACTAAATGTCTCAATAAACATATAACCAATAATAAAAACTTTTTAATAATTTGTCTTATATTTCTTAATTTCAACCATTATAACATGAATATTGACAAGTTGAGTGCGAGCATTAGGTGTCAAAAGTTTAACAAATTTATGATAATACTGTACGAAATTAGTAAGTGCCATTTGTAATAAGCCCGACCCAGTCACTAGATTTGGGAATGAAACTAGTACTTCTCTGTGTATTTCTTCAAGGCTCTGCTTCCAACCTGCAGTAAATGAGGCTACAAGTGATATAGATTTCTTCTCTAAGTTTGCCAAATCACTTTTTTTATCACTTTCAAGTAACTGTTCTCCTTCTTTCACAAACTGCATGAGTCCACCAAAATGAGGGCTAAGTATTTCTTCAACATATTCAGAGCTTCTGGCTTGCAATTGTTCTCTAAAACTCTCAGCTTCTTTTGTGTTATCTCTAGTTCTTTCCATTAAAATGTTTAGGACCATATCATAATTGTTAATTAAAAATATCAATTGCTGAATTCTCTGCGGAAATTCAGCAGCCATTTTCAAAAGGAAACAATGTACTTCATCTTGCATTGACAGTAAAAGATTACTGAGCTCTTCAGATGGAAACTGTTCACTCAAACTTAGCATGGCTGCAGAAAATTCAGCATATCTTCTAGTAATCTGTAAAGAGGGCACACACAGTTGTTAATTAACAAATAAAAGACTAGTAACAACTAAAGTCTAGTTAATATACTTATAACAGAAATAACTTGACTTTAAAAGAGTCTTAAAAGTTGTTCCTGAACTAAGTGTGTTTCTATTGGCCATTTAAATATATAAATTGTATTTAAATCTTTATTTACATAGTGAGGTCCCATCTCCTTATTTGATAATTTGGCAGGATCACAATCTCTAACACTCTGGATATTTAACTTCAGTATGTATTCCAATCTGGGTGTTAGAGTTGCTAATAATGAGTCCCAGTAACTGAAATTTATTATAAAAATTTGATAATCACATCATAAAATACATATATTATAGAAATAATAAAAATAATATGAAAATGGTAACCTATCCAACGCAGCAACTGCTCTTTTATGACACATCCATCTGTATCTGTTTATAAGCTGAATGCATAAAAATAAGGCTAGGCAGTCATAACATTCCAAAACATAGTTTTCAACATTTTTCTGAAAGCAATTTATCAATTACAATTAAAATATATACTGAACAAAAGAAAACAAGAATTTAATAATATTTGTAATTTTCTACCACAAGTAAGGACAGTGTTCTTCCAAGGATTCTGTCAAATAATTCCTGAGCATGGCTTCCTTTTACATGGAAAAACTCAGTAGTGAATAAATATTCTCTGCAACTGTTGTCCACCAAAGCATACTGCAGGCTTCTGAATAGTGCTTCATAGGAATACTGTCAAAAAAATATTAAATTTACTACAACAACAATTTATAATTACAATAACATTGCTTTCTCTAAATACCTTTGTTTTTTGTTGCACATGAGGCACAATTATGGGAGCTTCCAATTGCTGGGCGAGCACATCACCCCTGTTACCAATAGTGAATATTGTACTTTTATTCCTTAAATTTGCTTTTTGAAAGAAACCTCCCTTTGAACCATCCTCAATTCCCATTAAGTCATCTTTTGTGGGCACTTCCTCATATTTTAACTTATCTAATCTAGAAGCATATGACTTAAAATATGAGTAGTAAACTTTACTTAGTGTATCAATATATTCATTGCAAATTTCTTGTGCCACATTGCGTTCATTGGCTAGTATGAATTCAAAAAAGAACTTATATTTCAGCATAGCATTTTGTGGGATTTGGTAATTAGCCATTGGCTTTCGAAATTTATAAATTTGTTCTAATATATATGTTCTTATCTTAGATACAGCTTTAATTTTAAGCTTTTCCAAAACATCTTTAACATCATGACATGCTTTTGTTTCTTTAAAATCTTGTTCCTTGACAAAGTTCAGTTTTTGGTTTAGAATAGCCAGCTGAACCATAAACTCCTTGTCAATAACAGGAACATTGTTAATACCACTAAAATAAAATAATGCATACAGTGAGTCTCTTCATTTTTATTAAATGTAATAATAATACTATACTTACAATATTAATGTTTCTGATACAACCATGTCCTCTATAAAAGATGCTAAGGGACCTTTCAGAGCTTGCCGGTTGGAGAGTTGCACTGACATATTCACTGACCGCTTTTGTAAGCTAATGATTTCATTGCTTATGCTCCCCAAATCATTCTAAAATCATTTTTATTATATTTTAAATGCTTAAAAAGGAAATGCATTTTCTGCTTGATAGGCAACGAACCTGGAAAACCAAGAGCATACTTTCCATCCGAGCAAGAATTCCATCACAGTCTTCAATTTGATTATGCAGTGACGAAATATTTTCACTTTCCTTTAAATAATCGGCTACAGAATTATTTTCTGCCTCTTTGATACTCTTATCTATTTGTAATGCATATTCTCTTAAGTCTGTACCATTTTTTAAAACCTCTTGAATCTCTAAGTCTTCTAAATTTTTATCAATAATTTCAGTCATGTCTGTGGATTCAGTCATGGCTTTTGTTTTCCTAACACTAAATACACACTATTACCATAAAATATATTTAACATAAAACTTTAATTATCTTAACACTATTGGAATGTTTCTAACATTTTACTTTAAAAGATTCGTGAGTTCGTGTTTTTATAATATTGATTACCAGAAATTCAGCTTTGGCATATGACAACTGTCAACTGCCAAATCATAGTTAATCCATTCCTATACATTTTAATATTGAAAATGTTATTTATGTTCCGGCAAAGACTAAATCTCATACATCATATTGAACTTTTTAAAAACCAAAGTTAGTAATATTTTGAAACTATAATAGAAGAATATTACATCGTTGAGACAAAGTGTTACGATTGAAATACAATCGAAAAATCGTGTCGAATTTATAGATTTGTTTCTTTATTATCGAGTGAAAGTACCGGTAGCCCCCCACATTCTTTACTTCCATTGTCCATGTCATTCTTCATGTTTTATTATATTTCCTTATTTTTCAAGGGTGGCAACGCTTTCTGCCAGTTTCTTTTCCAACTTTCGACTCGTCTTGTCGTTTAATATCATATTAGCTAGACTATTTTTTCTTTTGTCTCCCAATCTCATAAAAAAGCTTAAGAAGTCATAATGAACACATTAAGGTTTGTTGAATGACAAACATGGTTCATGTTTGGTCAGAGAACTTATATTTAAAAATGAACTTATGTTGGCTTAAAATATATTTCACATATGATATCACCGTAATGACTCTGATGTTACGTATATGTTATAGAATATTGATATCCTGCTATTACGTAAAATTATCGTTATCGTTTTACGTAAAGTTGTAATAGCAGTCCTGTATTAGTTTTATTTTTTTGATGATTCATTTTTATTTTTATTATTTATCATTTTTATGACCCTTAAAGTTATATGTATGAATACATTAATGTAATGTAATAATAAAGGTAACTGTTGGACTATTTGCTTATTGTTATACATATTCATAAAAATCGAATAAAGACAATTTAAATTCGGAAATTAAAACTATTCAACTAATTATTTCGAACTATAATAAACATGTTATGGACAAACACTAAATAAATTTTGTTTTGGTTCATTGTAAATTTATTAAACTTTTGTACTAAAGAGCTACATTTAAAGAGATAACTTAACTAGCGGATTTAATAATTAGGGCATAGGTCAAACTGGAAAAGCCAAAAATGGAATAAGTACCAAGGTATCTTTTATGGAATTGTGTCAGGAAAATCAAAGAAAACATATATTAAATAACGCTAATGCGTCAATATAATTTAATTGTGACGAAATATTTACAAATAAAGTATAACATATAACAAAAGCACATCAATCTACATTAAGAAAAAAGAAATGCAATTAAAAGTCATAAGTTTACAAAAGTACGGATTGATTTTTTTTTATAATCTATGTATGCGAAAAATATTTAAATTCAGAGCTTACCTACTTTTATAAGGGTGCTATAAATTTATTTTTTAAGTTGTATTTTTAATATTTAGATAAAATTAACATGGTTTTAATATTTTGATGATTTGGAATGTGTTTTGTCAGCAGATATTATTATTATTAAATGATATATTTATTATTATGATTTACTTTAGGAAAACTTATTGCTATTTTTATCTTTTGTAATGATATGAAAGCACAACCAAGTTCTTTTGCAAAAGCTAGGAAAGTTTTTATAAATCGGCAACTGTCTAGCAAGCGTGCGAGCTTACATACTAATTGTGTTTGTTGATTATTTTCAATATTCTAGATATAAATAAGTAGGTAGGCATCTGACCCGTACGTAGTTTTAGTTACAGAAAATATAAATCGCGTCACAATATTTAAATAAGGAGATAATTTGTTAATTATTCTTAAAAATCTATAAAATTAACTAATACATATAAAGGAGCCCTGGTTTTCGAGCAAAAGTTCAGCATGGATGATTATAAAATACATATATATAATGTATAAAATTATCACGCGTTCGTTTTATATTAATAAGGTTAAACCCACATATTCTTATATATATTAATCGCATTTAAATGTTTTTTATAATTGTTATATCGTTTTAATTTTTTAAATTCAACGATTTACTTACGTTATTTGGTTTGTAACCAGTTTAAAATACAACATGAATTAAGCGTTCTAGTAAAATATTTATAATTTAATATCATTTATTACTCAGTTGTTAGTCTACGAATGAAATTAATAATCGCTCTACAATCCTGGATAAAAATAATTTTAGACTGTTTTCTACACAATTAATTAAAAATTTTCGGCATAGAATTCTAACTCTAGAATTGTAATTTCAATTTTTTAGTATCAAAATTTGAGTTCAAATCTCTTGTTTATTGACCATCAAGACCATTAAATGATTACTTCTGGAAAATGTTGTCTTAATTTTATCTTAATTTTCGTATAGATTGGTCCATGCAGAAATTATTGAAATTTATTAGTAACTCATTTCAAAAGTAATATACAACTACCCTCACTCTAGCACTGTAGATAAGTACAATGCATAAATTGATATGTTTTAAGTGACTACTTCTAATAATAATTTTGTTCAAGAGTGACACGTAAGGAATTCTATAAGCTATCTATCTAGGAAGGTACTCTTTAAGACACGTAGTTTTAGGATTCTAAAATAGAAATGCTGAACTTTTTCTCATACCTTATATGTATACTTTTATTTTAACAATTCATTATTTTATTTTAACATTCTATGAAATAATTATAAAATGATTTAAACCTAAAAGGTAACTTCCCTCTACATTAGGAGCCAACATGGACCGGCCTTACGTAATATACGCGCCAGGCCCGGGCGGCAGCGCTGGCATCCTTACTTTCACACTCTTACCTAGATATCAACAAATGCCTTAATCATTTCTAATAAATTTCTATAAAATTCGGTGTTAACGAGCCAAATTTTTAACATTTGTAAGTCTTGTGACTAGATTTTTCTTATTTAATAATACACAAGTAAATAACGTAGGAATATTTGTACGACAAGATGCCATTGATTACGATCGGTAACTTAAATGCAGACTACTAAGTAGATACCTTTATAAGATAAAACGGAATCACACACAATATACAATTACAATAAATTAAGCTTAATAATAGGTGTCCAATAAATTAGGACTTAGTAGGTAAGATTGTCTGTTGCACTTAACTTTATTTTATAATTCATACAAGCAAGAACCGATACCGCGAGATCGAGTCTCTTAGAGTTTCACTAGTCTCTAGAAAAATATTTTTAATCTAAGTAAACACTTATAAAAATAAACGGAGTCGGCTCTAGGTAGTAGAGAATGCTTTTCGAAGGCGGGAGTGGTCCTTGGGATGTCATTATGGGGTAATTAACGAAGCACCTAAAAAGGCAAACTGGCGCGGAACATGTTTTCAATCAGCGGTGGTGCTGGCACTAGATCTTCAAGCTTCAGATAGAAGATTCGCTGAAGACCCTGTACTGACAGCGAACGTAGTTCGGGCAGAGCACCCAGGACTCGGCTGAAATGCGGCGCACCGGCCGCGCTGGCCGCACCGCCCCCCGGCATGTGAGACCGGAGACATCCAATGATCTTCATTTGCAACTGTTCAACGCGATGTGGCTCTTTCAAACCATGCCTCTCTGCAAAATGGAGATTTATCTCTAATAAGTTTTTAGTGATACGGTATTTTGAAGTCATTTTCAAATAAGATTATTTAAGAAAATTTATGGAAAACATAATTTATTTAAAGGATATAGGATTGTTAGTAATTTATTTAAAGATCAATCATATACAATTTTCGAAAACTAAAATAGTTGTAATAATGTGACAAAAATTATTCAAATTGTCTTACTTAATTACCACTTTACAAAATTATACACACCTGTTATTAATGTCAAAGCGCACAGGCAGGCGAAAGTAGAAATATCAATGTCCATCGAGTGTAGAGTATTGCTGAAGTCGAGAACAGCGTGCAGCCAGTCCCCAAATGACCGTTGGCATTGTCGTTTATCCAGAACCAAACCGTTGCAAAAGGTAAGTTTAGTATCATCAGGACGGGTACGGTAGGCGAGACGCAACACAAACAGTTCAAGTCTTGCTGATGCAAATAATTGCTCCCTATCTTCTGAACAAAGATCACCGTATCCTGGAACTTTCTCAGCAAAAACTTTTATCATATCGATTGAAGTCGACAACAGGGTATAAAACTGTTGTATTACTTCAATGTCTGATCCTGGAGGTTCCATAGGATTTGGTTCTCTGTATTGCGAATAGTCAAGGTTAGCAAAATCAGGGGATGTATCAACATGGGCTCTCACTAGTGATGTTATTAAGGAAATTGGTGGACTTGGCGGAGATTCCTGGGGACATTTTGGCTTGGAAGGTAATCGCCCTCGTCTTCCTTTCAGAGAGTCTGTTCTAACAACTTCTTTAACCATGCCTACAGCAAGACATTTCTGGAAACGACAGAACTGACATCTATTTCTTCTTCTTTTATCCACTGGACATGACTTTTCTGCTAAGCACACATATTTTGACCCTTTTTGAACAGTTCTTTTGAAAAATCCTTTACATCCCTCACAAGTTCGAACGCCGTAATGTTGACACGCTGCTGTATCTCCGCAGACAGCACAAAGTTGACTGGGTGAAGGCGGAGCAGCACGAGCCGTGTTTTCTTGCGGCACACCTCCAGGTGAACTAGACGCGGAACTCGGTGCTGAAGCTTGCATACAGTGAATCCTACTACCATGTAGTTTAGGACTATCGTTAGAACTATTAGATTCGGACCTTTGAACAGGCAATGATGATCTTCTTTGTCTGTTAGCCTGATCTGTAGATATGTGTAAATCAACAGAAGTTGGGAATGGAGGTAAAGAGTACGAATCCTGGGTGTTAGTCACTCCGCCTGTATCGAATGTCGGTGAACAGGGTTGAGCTGGTGCATAATATGGCGAAGGAACATAAGGTAATGTTGGTTGATGATATTGATATAATAACTGCGTCGATGCATGGCCAGGGTGCGAATAAGCACTGACATTATAGCAGTCTTCGTCCATTTTTAGACCGAATTCCGCCATCTCTTGTTTTGGGTACCGAACAGAGTAGGTTTCTTCAAAACTAGGTAGCGCAGGGCCTAACGTAGGCGATGGGGTCTCACTTATTGGAGTCGTACGTTGTGATTTTGCTTCAAAAGGAATTGGCGCATGAAACTCAACGTCTGGAAATGGATCCAAGTTTTCTTCTAAGATTTCTGTGGAATCTTCTTGGTATTGCGGTGACAATAAATCAGTGAAGGACGAACCGTAGTTGCTCTGTAATAGAAAAAAAATCAATAGTAAAGGCGTTACAAATACAGTAGGCGGAACATTACAGGGGCGGTCACGACGCACCAATAGCGCGCCTTCCGTATCAATCGTTTGCAATGATTATTTTATCGTAACACCAATTTTCATCGTTACAGGAGTACCCAATCAAATGCTTTTAACTTTTCTTCGTATTTATACATAATTTAAAATAATTTGATTTTTAAACATCATATAATTACTATTATTATTATGTCTATTTTCTTATAGTAGTTGTAGATACTTACGTGTGTTTGCAGCAGTAGCATGCTGGATGAATTTGACGAGAAAGCGCTTGGCGAGCGCGGCTCAATGGCGCTCGGCCCTGTAACAATTTATTAAATTAAAATCACTGATTACAGGTGTAAGAAACATATGGTTATTACATGTTGTTTTTATATAAAAAAATATTTAAATGTCAAATGATTCATTATGAAATCGTACGTGAACAGTTTCTACTAGAGAGGGTTGATTTCGACTACGCCGGAAGAAGTTTGGCCGGCGTGTTGATGGCACTGGGCTTTGAACTATCACGCTATACAATTCATGCATCATTTATATTTACCCTCGGCGAACATACTTTGATTCCTACTTAAACACACGTAATTGACAAATCGATAGTTTTTACTTTCGCGGGTTGAACGGAGGACCGATCGCTACCCTTCTATGACTAGTAATGAGAATGGAGAAGAAAGGTCTTTTAATTTATACGGCAGTTTTGTCAGCCAAATATTGCCAGTTTGAATACATTGTGTCATGGTGCTTGATTCGCCACGCCCCGAAAATTGAATCCTATGTATACACCTCACCCATATCTATTAAGAGATACAACTAATTTATCCTGCAATACTTATATTCAACTTTAACTCGTTTTAGTAAGGTTACTTTTCGAATAGCATACCTCTATGAAAGTTTTTGGGGCGAAAATGCGATAGATCCCTTGGGAGGTTATGAAATCACTGGCATTTGCAGTTTCTATTATGTTAAGAACCATTAATTTCAGTCTTATTAAGTTATAGACAAACAAAGCTTTTGTTATTATTTTTCAACCTAATGTATACCGACAATATAATATAACATACTCTTGCTTTCATTTATCACCGACAATATATTTCAAGGAATTTAAATATATTGTAATACCTCTGACAAGGATGAAACAGGATCTGAATGTAAATTTAAATAACAGATGATGAAGAATATAAAAACACAATTAAGATCTTCGTTATCTTTTTATAAAACGAATATATGGGAATAATTTTCTATAACTTTTATTGTGCGTCGCTTTTCAATATTTTATAAACTAGCTTTCATCAGAAACTACGTTCGCATGAATTTCCGTTAAAATCAAAATATGTATTGGTTAAAAACTGTAAAAAATTCGTTACGTACTTTTTAAGTTTGTCAGATAAACAGACACAGACGGAGGACTTCATTTATAATATGAAAACGAAACCCCAAAGACATGTCACACTAGCTGCTAGTCCCTACTTTGACTTCCTCAGGCTAAGGAAGGCTTCAAGAAAGAAGAATCAAAAAGAATCAGTAGTCTCTTTATCTTTATTTGTCATAACTTTGTATAATTTTTTCGTGTGGTAATATAGCTTAAAACCTTCCTAAATCACTATTTAAATCTAATGTGGTAGTTCAAGAAATAAGCGGCTTCAGAAAATAATCTAGCAACAACAACAAACAAACAATTTTTTTTCCCACAATAATAATATTATAGAATAAGAGATAATTGGAAAAACTATGTAAATTTTTTAGATAGACCGTCGTTTAGAAATATTTGGGTAAACACCTTACAATACTAAACACTTTTTTTTTAAATATCTTTACCATAACTACATTCCAGAACTTTAAACAAAAGCTTATCTGACTAATAGACGAATAAATGGACGAAAATAAGTGTTTTGTTAAATATATATTTACGTACATTTCATTTTATTTTTTTGGCTTAACACTAAAGTTAGGATAAACATTTAGAGTTGTATATGTCTAAAAAATATGCAGATCGCGTATCTTCCTAGTCTAGGTAATTGATATTCTGTGAACATTTAGTTACAGATTATATATATTTCTAAATGACAACGTCTTTAAAGTGACTAATTTCTATTTATACTATCTACAACCAAAAAATGAATGACAAATAAACACAAGTCGAAGTAAGTCTTAGGTAACACTATAATTTGAATACTTACTAACTTCTCAACTAATATTATAAATGTGAAAGTGTTTGTTTGATTGGCCTTTTTTCTCACGTCGGTATATTTCCGTCGCAACGTGGTACAAGCTGTTTTATCCTTTACAATTGTAATGCTAAGTATGTTAAATTTTTCTAAACCGAAAAATCAAAAGAGGAAAAAGGAGATAAAAAGCAAGTTTTGTTATATAATTAGAATATTAATCACAATGTATTGGTTATAAAACATCAGTTAAGTGTTAAATAATTAACTAAAACTACAGCAATAATTGAAAATAAAAAATACAGAACATCTGCTAAACTGAACGTACAAAAGCTGAAAAACAAATATTTATCCTAGAAAGATGCAGTTAGTAATTAAAATTTTATTTTTTATCGTGCAGGTGACCGTGTAAGTATTCTGTTCTTAATTATATATGTGCAACACTGTGCTATAACATTTACTTTTGATTCATATCTACATCCATACCATTAAAATGTGATATATAGCTCTCGCAATTACAATTGAAGATTTATAAATGATAAATAATGAAATAATATATAATATTTCATGTATTGTCAGACGAAATCTTGTTTGAATAAGTTATTTGTAAGTTTCTCTTTATATTTTAACCAGCTGGACTCCATTTTGTTTTCCATTTGGATAACTATGAGTATTGTAATGCTAGATAGCTTATAGCCGTCCTCGGGAACCTGCCTATTTCAATCAGAAAGAATTTTTCAAATCCATCCGGCAGTTTAAAAGATTAGCGCGTTTAGGCAAACAAATTTATCTACTTTTTAATACTAGGAGCGCGAACAAGACCTCAATTTTGATTCGGTGCGCTCGAAATATCTCGGTATGTGTTAGCATATTGTGACAAGCGAGGTGCAAACAGCACCGAAGTCGCATTAACAAAACGTCGACGCATTCTGTCTTGAACAATTGTTTTTTGTATATATTTTTTTTCATTGTTAAACTAAAAGTCTTTGGGATTTTAGTGTTTCCGTTATTATTCTCTTGCTCCGCTCGCTTCGCTCAATTAGAACAGATTCGAAAAAAAATATCCATCCAAGATTATTATTACATATAATTATCCGGTTGTAATCACGTAAATACAATCGAAATTTACGGAACCGATGGCTTCGAAAGTGATCGGGCAAATGCCAATATTATTTATGTGAACACATTATAATATATAATAATCTGTTTATTTCAATATTAAAATCGTCAACATCGTTGATTTTAAAAATATATGTTTTGAGCTCTGTAACAAACTTAAGCTGTATATATATATATATTTATATTTATTGTACTAATTTTGTTTCGTTATTGAGCTAATCGAGCGGAGCGAGCGAAGCTCAATGACTATCTATAAGAGACTTTTCTGCATCATTTGTGCAAGCATCAATCAAAACCAGTATATCCGTCTGGCGATGGTTTTTTTTTTAAGTAACAAAAAATGTAATAATGTCTCATCTTGAAAGATAGTTGAGGACAGAATGCGTCGAAGTTTTGTAAAGGCAACTTCGTTGCTGTTGTCACCTCGCTTCGCTCCATATGCTAACATATTTGGCGAGCGCAACGAATCAAAATTGAGATCTGGTTTTCGTTCCTAGTTTTAATGTGTAAAGATTGTGAAGCAATAAATAATAATCTTCTAAAAACAGTTATTATATTATTATTTCGGCTACGTTTGAAGATACATAGTTTTAGAGAGTTGTAACAATTTCTAAATAGTAGTCATAAAATGAAACAGTAATACTAAGATATAATTGATTAAGATTGCTTGCTACTAAAATGTTTTATATTTTATTTAAAGCAAATTAAAGAAAAGATAACTTAATTATGTAATGCTTCGAGCTTTAATGGCTTTGCCAGCGTTATGTGTTAGTTTTTCTTGGCGATGTAATTATTAGTGATGGCCGACTAGCGGACTAGTGCTTGCCAAACAGGGCGAGTTGTAGATATATCGATTTTTTTTTTACTTTTTTTTTGTAAATGCAAAATTTTTTAATTATTTTTGTTTAATAAATTTAGTTATTGAATTCTTCATTGGTCCTTGGGTTCTCAATCCGGGGTTATCCACAAAGAATTTTTCAAAGCAAAAATAAAAATAAATATTGTACAGTATAAATAAAATGTTATTTAATTTAAATACATACAAATAATTTTCATTATTTATCATAAAGATAATGTCAGTAACATTTTATTTTGCAATAAAATACTGGTGTGTTTTTGTTTGTTTTCTTGCCATTGAAGTTTCGTTTCCTACATTTACCAATTTGGTGTAGGAATTAAAATTGTTTTGTTTATTCAAAACGACTTTTGTTTTTCTTGTTTATATTAAGTGTTATGTTTACAGCTAATTGGTATACATTTGAGTTTTATCGCTGTACTTAATATATTTTTATAGCATGAATGGTAAAATATGACTTATTTCTTCTAAATACTAAGCTATCTTTTTAAGTTGTCAAAAAAAGATATATTTAAGTTATAATGTAAAATCCATTAAAAACTGGATGTGAATTAATATATTTTTTTAAGTGAATTTCAGGTTTTAACCAATTAAAATATTTCTAGCTTTTGGCCGAAACAAAAAAAATCGCGACATTTTTTAGCGGCACAAAAACTTAATATATTCAAGTTTATTCTTTTTACGCTTCTGGTTTCTGCTTAAGTAAATATTATGATGATCATAACTTTAAATATGTTTAATTATATAAGACTAAATGGGCATAATAGGTTTCCTATTAATAATAGCGACATCTGGTTATAGAAAGAAGTTCTATTTAGGGTAGTCAAGTTATTATAGAGGGTGCCAAATAATTCCTTACTTTCCCCATAGGTGCCGCTGATATGGTATATTGATTATTTGCATTAATATAGTTATAAATAATAGCTAGAAAAACATCTTTTTATATATATATTATTTTTTAAATTTGTATAACGAATAAATATTTGTGTCAGATTGTAGTCAATTGAGAATGTTTTCAAGGTTAATAGTTTAACGCAAATATTATCTTATACAGACTCCATTTCGGAGAAATCTCGTCTTTAAGATTTTTATAGGATATATACTTTGTAATATTATATGTATTGCTAATGTACAGAGATTAAATGTAATACAAAATAAATTATATCTGTTGGTCTGACACAACTTTAATAAACGTTAAGATTAACTTAATATTTTCTGTGTCATGTAAAACATTATAAGTATTGTTTTTACTATCTATAGACTTGTAGCTAAATCAATGAATAAGTTGGTTATTTAGAGAAGAAACAAGATTTTTAGTAACTATCCTCAATGATTAAATTGAAGGAAGAACCCTTTATATAAATGAAACATTGTTTTTAAAATTTGTATTAAAATTTATCTAAATCAGACGTTTTCTTCATAAGAAATAATACTAAGGTAAGACTAACATTAAGAACTAACATTTAAATCCCACTAATTCAGGAGGGGTAACCTACAAAATCAGGGGGGGGGTTAAATCTTTGATTTCATGGAACTTGACTATCTAGCGAATATATACAACTTTAAAAGTTATATTTATACTTGATTTAATTCCAATTGTGACCGGGATTAAATAAGTTAGTGCCATGGAGCGCCGTCACGCTGCTCTCGCTAGTTGTGAAAAATGCCAGCGTTGCGAGAGCGCTCCTTTTTTACAGTTCTTCTGTAATTTTCATGTCAATATGTAATACTCAATTTCTTTGTTTTTATTATCATAGTATAAAATCTTCTGAAGAGAATGTTGAAAAAATATGAATATTGCTATATTATAACGGAAATGGTGAATTTTTGTCTTGTTCATATAAATTATCTATAAAAACTTTTTTTCTGGCATTATAGGCATATAATGGTAAAATATGTATGGCACTAAAAGGGTAAATAAGATTCTTACATGTTATCCACGTGCTGTTTCGCAGAACTTAATACACGGTCGATGGGTCAGCTGAGCGGGCGTCGGGGGCGCGTTGTGACGTCACTAACTGACGTTAACTCTCATTCCCGACTTTAGACGTGAAAGCGTTTCATACGTCACTTAGCGTAAATTTGAGTTTATTCAATAATATAGTTTTATGTTATACTAGATTCCGCTTAGAGCTTTGCCTGTGTATCATCCATTAACCGTATTTTTGGTATTATTATTGGCGGCGGTCAAAGGTTTGACCTTATTAAATCAAAAGTCGTTTGTATCCAGTCCATTTGTCTATATTTGAACCAATATTGGAACCAATATTTGACGAACTGCACCAACTGCACACAGACAAAAGGGTATCTTTCTCATCCCACTATTATATGTAGTAAATAAGTTTTTGCGTTTATATATTTTATTAAGATTTCCATAGTTTTGAACCGGTTATTATAGACGAAGGTTTACTCTATAGGTAGCGCCACCTCAAATTATATTAAATTGCCTCTCAAATGTGACCTCATCTAATGATTTGATTTATGTAAGTGTAGACATTTTGAAATAGTAAACATATATTTTGTAAATATAAAATTGCATTAAAAACATTTGATAATATAAAAATACATGATAAGATATATAGTATAAGTAAAATAATTTAATTTTGTATACTGTCTGATACAATAGTGTCGAATGTCGCAAAACCGTACAAGTTGATACGGTTAATTTTTTTAAGAAGCATGTTATTGATATTACATTTTAAATCTATATATCAATTTCGATTCAACTTTGATTTCTACAATTATGGCAATTAATCTAGAATTTTTCGAATGAATTGAATTTATTTGACAATTGATAAATTAAATAAAAACGTTAAAATAACTTAGAGCTTACAAACGTCGACCTTGGTATCTTGCTTTGCGAACATTATACACCGTACGAGAATAAATTTGAATATATTGATAATTTTAATAATCTATGAACGATAAGAGGAACTTGTTTGATAAAATTAACTTCATTTTATTTTATAGAACTTATAAAACTTGTCCATTTTCCGCCTTTTGAATTAAAAATTATGCAACGCGTGAATCTAATATCTTCTATGTAAAATCTTAAATATATATAAAAGTATTAAGCCTATCTTCAGATATTAATATATACTAATATAATAAAGCTGAAAAGTTTGTTTAAACGTGTTAGTTTTCGAAACTACTGAATGGATTTGGAAAATATTTCCTTTCATGATAGACCAGTTCATGGGGCTATTTTACAAACACACTACTACTTTTAATTTTCTTAATATTAAATAAAATTTGTTTGCGAGTGGAGTCGCGGGTAGCAGCTAGTTGTTAGATAAAAGTAAATAAGACTAGACTATACTATATACCGGTTATCCTATATTAATTATTTTGATCCGAAATCATTCTTGAATAACATGTTAGCTACTGTTCTGTTTTGTTATTATGATACACTTGGATACACTTACTTTGTTAATTTTATTTACTATTAATATTGTGATATATGTAAAAAATAATATTAATAAGAACAAAGTAGCAGTAACAAGTTTAAGGAAGTCGATACCCGTATAGCAAGGGCGTCCTTGAAGCGGGGCTCCGGTCGATGGATGACGTAACACGTCGCGTGACGTCACGGGCGTCGGTCGATGCGGAGGCCGACGCGCCGCCCCTACACCCCCTTTATACCACCCGTATATTTTTAGACTGTGACGTAATACAGAAAGCTTTAGTACAATACGGTTAAAAATATGCAATAGTCTATACTTTATCCGTATTTGTAATGCGGTTATAGAATAAATATATTTTTATGTCTTAATTTATTTATAATATAATATTGTAAGATATGAGTGATGAGTGTTTTGTGCAATGTTGGCATGTCTAATTGCTTGAGCTTTTTACCGTAATTCGTTATGTAACGGCGTTTGGTTTTTAAATAATTTTGATATAGTGACTGATTAGAAATTTTGTTATGAGTGTTAATATTTTTTGATTTATTTTTATTTTTTTTTGACAAAATATATATTTTTTAAACTTAATAAAAAATTGGTATTTGGATGTACTTAAATATTTTATAGGTATAATAATTTTCTTAGTTATTTATAGTATTTAATAATTTGTCGATATAAATAGAAGATAAAGATAATGATAAGTTCGCGCTGAGAATAGGTTCCTCATGGGTGGTGTGAACGTGACGTAAATGGGAGAACGAATCCGCCCTGACGTCACTCCAGCTGGTTATAGCGTGCCTACCTCCCTACATAAATTTCCTACCAAAAACCTTACCTTACTTAATCATTTCATGCAAGAAGTGATATATGAGGAAAGTTTTTATAACTAATTAGCAATCTGTTCTAACATTAACAAGATTTGAGAATATTTTGGATGTTTTATAGCACTAAGGCTTCATCAAATCATATAACACTTGTTTAACAGCCTTTTGTCTGGTTATCTTGTGATAACAAAAGTGAAAGTGATCTTTTGCCGCGCGGAATCTCTCGGTAACCGGAGTTTGTTTAGTTCATAATTGTTTACCATTTAGAACGAAATAGTGAGTCGTAAGAGTTTTGTATATATATATAGAGAGATTAATTTGCGGAGGTTGATCTGGCAGGTGCAACATCTGCTGATTGCGTCAAGACATTGGGCAAGTGGCTGCAGAGGCCATCGGCTCCGGACCGCACGACATGAACACCATTACCTAACGTGCCTCAAGCATAAACAAAAACCTTATTAATACCAGCCTTTCAATTTCATTAACTTACTTCAGATGATTACTTACAAAATAAACATAAAAAAGGTTTGTAATAAAATATAATTTTAAAATCAAATTAAATATTATTAAATGATTATTTACAGGCATATAATATTTAAGTTAGAATAATTTAAATGCGGAAATAATAAAAATATAAAGTTATTATATTATTATCATGTGAAGATGCAAATAAATTTATGGATAAGAGCCGCAGACCGGTGTCATGTTGAAACTTATTTCAACATGGATATTTATCTTTTGCGGATAGCTTCTTGCATGTGCAAACACTGGCCTTACGTTTTTAAAACTAATACTTAGAGGTGTTAATTATATAGCGGCAGTTTGTTAAAAAATAACTTATATGAATGAAATAAGCATCTTATTCATTTATTATAATTGTAATATTCCGAGAAATGATATATTTTATTTTTTTCCATTTATAAATATTTTCTTTTATTACGTTTATATTTTATATAAATTTTATGTAAAAGCTCGATGAGTAAAATGAAATTTAAGATAAGACTTAATTTGGATGTATTTCAAAAAAAAAAAAAATGAAAATTCGTTTAAAAACTTAATAAATTACTACCGATTTTAAGTTCTCCACTATTTTAAAGGTACCTCGTTTAAGAATAGCAACACCTACGAAGAAATATTCTCTGAGCTAATCTTAAATATTCACGCTCTTATTGAGGGTTATAGGTTACATATGATGATGGTTCACTGAGCAAACTGACAAATGAACTGTAAAAATTACTTTATAAAATAATAATAAAATAATATCAATTAAATAATCATGACTTCGATACTTTTTTTAATATTTAATGCTCGATTTCACTGTTTCCATAAAGTTTAAATTAAAGTTTTAATTTAAGTTCCATAAAAATTAAATTAAGAAATAAATTAAACATAAATTAAATTAAATAAATGGTTGGTAATATAATAAAATATAAGCAAATAAAAAAAACAAAAAGGGGAGTACGTACGTGTGGTAAGGAATTGTCTAAGGCCACAATGTTGGCTGGAGGGCGTCAGCAACGCACCTCGCATTCTAGCCGATGGCCATCGTCACGACAGTTCCACACAGAGTCTACGCACCCAGAGGTTCTACACAACGAAAGCGAAAATAAACACAGATATGGAAGGACGCGTATCGTCGTGCGGGCGCTGACCTGGCGCTGGCTTGTCGGTATCCAGAGAGGCGGCGCGCGACTCCAGGGTCAGACCGAGGCACGCGCCAGAAAGTCCCAGTTCGCTCAGCAGGATCCTCATGCGGCCGAGCACATTGCACTCACTGCACGCGCACTCACTCACAGTCGGTCGCTAGTAGGGGCGATCGTAAAGGGGCGCGCGGAAGTACGCGCTGGCGGACGTTCGGTGCGATACTGAGGCCGCCGCCGCTGAGGCTGGTGGCTATATCGCGGCGCCTGACGTCACGGTCGCGACGTCACGACGGTCACGTCACTAACGGTACCTCCCACAGGCCGCCCGCCTCCTCGCCGCCCGCCCGAGCCTGCGCTAACGGCATCACTAGTACGGAGCCGAGCTTTCGTCCGCCCGCGCCGCAACCACCGCATCCCGCTCCACTCCACGGACCTATTACGTTTTCACGGTCAAATACGAGCACCTTTGTGGGGTGTGTTTCAAATATTCGTTCTGTCTGGAATATATCCATGCGTGTCTATTGCAAATATATAATTTTTGATATTAAAAGATTATATTATTAAATTGTCCCATTGACTTTTATTTCACCACTAATAATTATTAAACTCTATAACATGAATTTGATTTGGAAGAACAAACCATTTTTTTAATAAGGATATATATAACTTTGAAATAAATGTATTTGATTGTCCTGGAATTATGGTTAAAGAAATTGATAATGGAAGATCGATAACAGTAAACGTCTGAAAATTTCAACTTTTGACTTGTATTTTCAGAAAAATACCTTTATTATTGGAAGTATAGTGTAAATATTAAAAAAATAATATTTTGCAATTAGTCTAAAATGTGTTTCTATTTAATAATGTGATTTAAAATAAATATATATTTCAAGTACATTTAGTATAATGCAGCGGGACAAACGCGGTGCGCAAGCTCATCTCGCTCCCATTCGCGGCTCGTTTCCGCATTGGTAAAGTTCGTCGTCACACCAGGATATCTATAGGGCGGCTAACTGCTCCCAGATCAAATGATCGTCTATTTATGATTTCACTGGCTAGGGTTTTGGTCTTTTTTGTCCTACTAAATGTTTTGTCTGTACTATTTGTCCTTAGGGGTCTATCATGGAATTTTGATGTCCTGAAGTTTAAGAATTATGCTTAGCAAGGTCAGTGGCTTGTTATAATTATAAAAACCCAAATTTATATATTATTATTGTTTGTACAGTTTTTGTAGTATTACTAAATCTTAAAAGCTATGTATATAAATAATAGAACGTTTTTATATAAGCAAAAACATATAATTATTTAATTATATGAATTTTTATATATTACTTTAAATAAAATTAGGTCAGACTCCCATTTTATTTTGAGTAAGTATTGTATAAATAATTTAGATATTTAAAACAGGTTTTTTTTACTATAAAAAAAATATTATACAATAAAAGCGCTCTTCTATTCGGGTTTTGAATTTTCAAACGTCAATTTCCTTCATAGATTTAGAAATGAGAATGATTAAAAATTCTTAAAGTACATAGTTATGTAAAAATAATTATTAGTTTTTTGTTCGCATGATTGTTTGGTTGTTACATTAATGTTATATGTAAACTATTTGTGTAGTTGTGTCAGACGGTCGCGAGACGGTAGTGCTGCAATATCGTAATCTTATTAGCACTACCAACGTACATACATGACACAAGCGAAATATCATTGTTTATATATATTATAGAACTTCTCACATATGCTGTACATGGAACATAACTCTAAAGTTACTTATTATTAAAAACATTTACAAACAGTATAACATATGTACTGTTTTTGTCACTTTCACACTTTCGACGGAAATCGTTTCACGAAAAAAGACAAAGCATAAGTTCTACTGTTTATATATATTTTTATTAGTGTGTAGTTTTTATATTAGTACATTATTTTGTTTAAAAAAAAAACTATAGTGAGATATCTTGAATCTTTTACGCAATTTAAATGTGCAAATAATATTGTTGAGTATTAATATTAATTATATTAATATTTTTACCATAAATGAAGACAATCAGTATGCATTTACTTTTTATACAATTTGTAGATACTATCGATATTTTGATAATATTTGTCGCACTATTCCAAAAAATTCGGTAACTTTTGCTCTCATGATAAAAACAAACAATTACATAAAAGTGGAAAGTATGACTATTTTTGAATGGGTGATTCACAAATGATTTGTCATCAATTTTTGAAGGGGTTAACTTAACTTAACTTAAGTTTTTTAGTAATTTAAAGGTGAAACAAGATGTTATTATAAAAACCTGTTACTATTATTACGTTAGATTTTACTTAAAGATGCGATTTATATTATAAAAATACAGTATTTTTAATATTTATAGATTGTTATTTATATATGATCTAAATCAACATTAGCAGGGTGTCAATGTAATATAAAGTTATCAAAAAAAATTAAACTGATCTGTCATTCTGCCAGTATACTTGAAACGTATATAATATATATCGAAAAGCAAACTTGTGGTCTCTCGAAAAATGCAACTTCACACCAGAGCCAAAAAAATATATTTTATTAAATATTAACATAAAAATCAATGGTGTATCTAAGTAAACTTTAACACCAGATCATTCAATATAGTATTTTTTTCGTGTGTTAAGCGACAAATATATATTATATTGACATTTTTTAAATTACGACCAGATAGTTTCTTTCGATGTATATGTTACTTAGGAACTGTCAAATTAGACTTAATTTATTAATCACATATTATAAAATGAATCGTTAAAAAGCAGTAAAGAGGTTTGTCTTCCGCGATGTGTCCGCATTCAAAGTATATTTGAGTCTTACGATTGGTCGCATGCCCTAGTACTATTTGCTGCTCGCTCATCGGGCAAACGTCCAGTTATTCTAAATTTACTTATAATCGATGCCGCAAAGCCGACTCACCGACAAAAGACTTGTTCACCGTCAAGTGATAATTGCCTATGTACAAATGTGTCGGTTTTATATATCTTAAACCTTGTCTCTAGACATACACGAGACAGAATGGATATACTCTTACACTGATAAGTATATACTTAAGATAAGCATATTCTTGAGTTTATTTATTTTTATCAAGTAGTTTTATTAAATTATATTAACTTAATGTATTTTTATTATATGAACGAAGTAAAATTTTGTTATCACATATAATTTTTTTTATCAAAAAAATTTTTTTTTCAATATATTTTTTGTTAGTTTATTATCATTATAAAAATATAATATTTATATAAAAAAAACTTTAGATTTCTTCTTCGACACCTAAAAGACATCATAATAGTTTTGACATACGGAAAAAAAAATTTTTGTATCACTATTTTTTTTATAACCGGTTTTTATGCTTCACTGTCCTTTTCATTTTCATTATTGAAATCTCAATAATTTTCATACAAAATGAATTTTAACCATTTTTTATTTTAAAATATGACCTAAAATTAACTATAACATTTCATCAACCTCATAACTTCATACGTATTATTATTGAATTTATAAAGACTATTTATTATCTTCATAGATATCATTTACTTATCGTGTACTTAGGTCTTACCTGCTGGATGCTGTGCAACGCCCCTAATATCAAACTAATATTGAAAAACGAAAAAATATTTTAACCGCGGTAATTCGAAAATACCAAACGGATTTGAGTTAATCAGGTTTATGAGGAAGGTTCTAATCTATTATGCATTATGCTATATTCTAATAGTAAATAAAATCGTTCGCCACAAGTGGGACGAACGTGGACGGAATTATTTCTAAAATAAATTTAAATACCTATTATAACTAATAAAAAAAAAAGTTAAAAATGGGCTCAAAGTATTTGTTTTAAAAAGATAAAATTACGGTTAAAATTTAAATTACGGTTTTTCATACGAGAGGATTAATGAAAGAGTAGAAATCCAAATCACTAATAATAAGAATAAAAAAATATCCTAACGAAACAATTGAGAAAAAAAGTAATAAAGTAGCAAATTACTAAAATATTGTCATTTTTATTTCTGCATATGATTTATCAAGTTTATTTTCGATAAGCAAATCTTGTGCAAGTAATAAATAAATAGAATTGATATAAGTGTTTTAACACATACAAAATATAATACATACATATAGTAATATGAATATGTATTAAACTATCATACATACACCTTAAAATACAAAAGTTTTTGTACATATTATTTCGAACGTGATATATTTACTTTTTATATAATGCGTTATAAATAATATGTATTTATTAGTGCATATAGCACAAAAATTTTGCTGAATAGTATACAAAGTTAGCTGATGTAGATACGTTGGGTTTTCAGACACAGAACCTCAAAAAAAGCTAGTATTTATTATTGTTACAAGACTAAATTAATTACTATTTTGTTTCCTTATTGTTTGTGAATAAACATTATTGTATCTTGCTATATATTAATAAATTAATTGATAATAGTTTATCATACACTATTTAAATCAACTGCGAGTCATATATAAAACACACACATATTTAATACGCACCAGTTGGATCTGTACGTATACAAATGTTTACATGTGTGCGTGCGGAATATTCGTCGCGAACGCAGCGGCAACGGCGAGCTGAGAGAATTGTTACGTGAACGCGACTTGCTTAATTCGAAACGATGCCGTCAGCGCATATGTCCGAACCGAACATCGAGCGTGATTGTAAATTATACTAATTAGTTATGGCGGTCTTTACCGTCAAAACAGTGCTTTCATCATACGGTATTCTAGTGGAAATGATATTGAACAAGCGCGCGTTCGTCCAGTGATATTAGAATTGTGATACATTATCTAAACACGCGAGACTATCGTTAGATTGGGTGCATAATGCACATTGCGTGTATGTGTGCGTCAAGTGTTCACAAATAGTCAGTGGAAAGGAGTTTGACACAATGATCTATATTGTAAGTAGACAGAATCGAAGATTATGCATCACTTTTGAGGTTATGTTTAGTATATTGTAATTATTGTTTTATTTTACCGAGTTCCAATATCTTGCATAACTCGTTCATGAATGTTTGCCTTATTTGATGTTCTGAATGACATAGATTTTGTTATTAGGCGTAATGTGCTAATATAATGTTATTATTTGTAAGTATTTTTATTACTTTTGAATATATGAAAATGTGAAATTTAACAAAGATTACTTATCGTACCTTTAAAATAATTTTGAAACAATAACAATACAATATGCATGACCTTATTTTAATATATATTAGTGTCCTTGAGATTGCGTTTTTTCTTTAAAGATTCACGAAACAAATTAATTACCTGAATAATCATATAATTGAACGATTAAAATTATACAATTGCAATCGCATTGTGTTATAGATGTAATATGTTTATTCTTAATATGTATTTTCATTTGCATTTTGTTATATTTACGAAAAATAAACTAAATAGCATCATTATCACAATTATAAAGCAATTATAATTTTCCATTAACGTTATAGTATAGTCTGGTCATGTTACATGTTTATAAATTAAACGAACCAGTCGGTATTACTAAAAACACCCACTTTGAGTATTTCAATATATTTCAATGATATAAAATGAGTTTTATCTTATCTCCAAATGTTTCCCTGATAGGTACTGGCTACCTAAGAGTTATTTGATGACGAGATTATGGAATTAATTTGAGATTTTGGAGTGACTAAATATTTGAACACTAGTTGAGTAGACGTTCGACAGTCTTATCTGTCGTACGTAGATATAAGATAACTTTTAAATATTGGTAAAGTTTTTACATTTAAAAGAAAGTAAATTGCTATTAAATATAATTATTCGGCTGTAGTTACGTTATTGCTATCGGAATTTGCCCGACTAATTTTGAATCCAAAAAGTTTACATATGAAAAAGTACATTGTGTTGAACTAATTATTTGTGACAAAGCTTTTTTTGTGTATAAAATTAAATATTACTGAATTTTTAGCAATAGTACTTAGTAGGATGGATATTGTATTATTTTAATATCATTTTACAATGCCAGGAAGATGAGGTATCACGAGAAGCAGAGAAGTCGTAATAACGGTAGAGAAAAACCCTAAAATAAACAGATTTTTTTCAAAATATATTATTATACAAAGTTAATGACGTATGTGGCTTACGAGTTTATTACTGCGCTTTACCCATGACCAGGAAGTAAAATAAATATAATATATAGAATAATTTTCTTATCATAGTTATAATATACATACAATTATTATGAATCATCCGTTCACAATATTAAATAAAAATGAAAACAATCGTATATTGGGAAATGTTTGTCAAATATACTAATTTATTAAGTATAACGTACTTTATAGTAAAATTATAGTGGCAGTTGATTAGCTATGGTTCAGTAATTAATCTGTTACTCTTGAATATTAGAATGTCACTAGTGATGGGCTGACCTGTGAATTGCATAATGCACGATAAAACACGTGAACAATCGACCCATGATTAATTTAAATGTCGTTTATACTCCCATGTGGTAATCGAGCGTCACTGCATGGAATATTATTAACACCGGATTGTATTGATCGGAATCTCCTTGCTCCCCCCTTACAAACGTCATCGTTTGCTAGCTCCATGAACAGTGACGTCATGGATCTGTGACGAAATACTACGTCATCGTTTTACGCATGCGTGTGTTTAATATTAATAACGTCTAAAAAAAGAATGATGTTAAAAATTTATCGCAGCGAATATGTATCTAATATCTACATAAGTTATAATATTTTTGTATGTATTGTTTAAATTCTGATATATAGTAAAAGAAAAATGCGTTTCCGAAATACAAAATTATGGATTAATATAATATGTTAGGAATTCCATAACATGAAAAAAAAAATCATTGAATTTATCCAGTTAAATATTCTCAGTAAAACGGATTTGTTATTAAAATTATTTAAACTATATTTGTCCAATGTTATGACATCTTACGTTTCTTACCAAAACGACATGCTAGTAAAAATACTTCCGTCTAATATGTGAACTTCCCTAATCTTGTTTCCCGCCCGCCGCTAGATGTCGTAAGCACTTTACCTACCAAACGACAATATGGCGTTTCATTCACGACCGCCGCGAAATTGACGCTATGTCAGTATATTAAATTCTTTTAACACATTTATTTCTTTACTGCTTTCGTAGCAGGCCTAGTTATTTGTTATGACAGTTTTGAAGAGATCAGTTTTTAACCAGGTACGTAAAGTGTTTATGTAACAGTGGCTTTTTTCACCCTCTTTTGAGTATTGATTTGTGAACCGGCTGTGATGTGTTGGTAATGATAAGACGGTGCAGGATTTTATTCAATAAAACTCACATAATGCTGTATTTTTGTCTTATTCTGATATTTAATATATGCACTAAGTTTCCATGTGCAGGCAGTTCTACTGTCATAATGGTGCATTGAATTGACGCATTAAACATCACGTTGCCTAGCAACGATATGGCCTTGAATAATTTTCTAATTTTAGGTTGAAGTTCATTTAAGTGAAATTTTCTTTTGTAATCCCATTTTACTTTAACATTATATCTAAAATTTGTAATAAATATATTTTTTTATTTCCAGGTGATGGTATTTTTTCTTCTGGATTATGGTTTATGTAAGAATTTTTGAATTACTATTTAATCATGGATCCTATATTAGAAAATGAATCCGCAACCTCAGAATCTTCTAGCAAACATGGAAAAAATAAACACAGAAATAAGAAGAAAAAGAGTCAAGAAATGCAAAATGAAATTCAGACTGTTGTTGGAGAAAAGAAAAAATTTGTGGTTACCACTTTATCCGGCGCCAACGAACCAAATGTTCCTACTGATGGTTTTCCTCAAAGCAATGTGCACACCATTCACTTTGGTACCCGCGGAGCTGAATCCCAAAGACCTCATGTTAGATCAATATTTAAAGACACATCAAGACCCTCAAGTGCTGAACGAGATTCGATAAATAAAGGAAAGGAATATGAAACCTTTCACGGAACCTCATCTAGTCCCCGGAGCTCTATTTTTGATATATTTCGAATTAGAAGAAAAAGTGATTCCAAAAAACACCAATCGCTTATTCAAAATGTAAAAGGTGCTTTGGCATCAACATCAAAATCGGCAGAATCACCCGTCGAACCATCGCCTTCTGAAACAAAAGATTCTCATAAAAAGTATTATTATACTGTCACCGGAGTGTCGTCTCGAAAATCTAGCCCTATAACGAGGGTTATGGATATATTTAGAAGTAAACCTCATCCTCAAACAGAACCAAGTACATCTGAAGCTACTAAAAAGAAAAATTCTAAAACAGCTCGTCGTTCTTCAATAGGTACAACTTCGCCAACGTATCATAAAAATTCTTATGCTTCACTTGATCCTGTGCAAGCAAAACAGTTGTTTCGAGAAGTTAGAGGATTGCCTAAATATGACCCATATTTATCTATCGTCCAAATATCAATAGGCGGAAGAGATAAAACCAGACTTCTTTTGAATTTTTTTAAATATCATAAATGCTATGAAATTCTACCAAAATCAGCCAAAGTTATTATATTTGATACACAATTTCCGGTAAGGAAAACGTTTCCAACTTTAGTTTCTCATGGGATCCGCTCAGCTCCATTATGGGATGCTAACAAAAAATTGCTTGTGGGTATGATCACGGTTACTGATTTTATCAGAATTCTACTTCATCTCGATGCAGAGAATTTATCAATGGAAGATTTAGAAAAACATACTCTTCATAATTGGAAAAAAATTCTTAGACCCACTAGAAAACCTCTGTGCAGTGCGAGTCCGGACCAATCTTTGCACGAGGCGATAAATTTGTTAAATAAAAACAGAGTCCATCGTCTATTAATGATTGATCCAATATCGGGGGATGTATTGTATATTTTGTCTCATAAAAGAATTTTACGTTTCTTATTTGTCTATCTTAACGAGTTTCCTGAGCTAACATTTTTCCACAAAACACTATTAGATTTACATATAGGAACTTATGATGAGATCATTTCGATTACCGATGACACAAGTATCAAAGATGCTTTTCAGCTTTTATTAGAAAAAGATGTATCAGCTTTGCCAATTCTGGATGAAAATGGCATACTCATTAATGTGTATCCTAAATATGAGGTGTTAAATTTAGTGAGTGAAAAGTTATATTTGAATTTATCACTAACAATAGGTGAGGTACGCAACAAAAAGAAAGACTGGGAAGAGAAGTTACAGAAATGTTCTTCTTCTATTACACTATATGAGGCCTTAGAAATTATTGTTAGAACTGAAAGTCATCGTTTATTGTTAGTTAATAAGGATGATAAGCTTGTTGGCATTGTTTCGCTATCAGATATTCTAGTTTATCTTAATAGAATAATACCCACCGAAAAAAAGGTGTCCTCACTTCAAGAAATATTTAGGCCACTAGAAGTAAATAAAGTTCCGGAATCATTAAAAGAAAATGAAGAAGTAATAACGATAAATGTACCCACACTCGAAAAAGCGACAACCGTACCTGAGGCAAATGAAACCATTGATTGTACTGATAATGTAAAAGTAATGAACGAAGATGAAGCAAAAAACAAAGTACCTCCGGAAGTTGCTGTTGACGTCCAGGATACTGAGACTCTCTCTGAATCCCAATCAAATGTAGCTATAGAAAATAACGAATAACAAACTTGCCCAAAGATTAAATATTAAACCAGCTAGTGTATTAATCTCAATTGCTTATTGCTTAACTTATGATATTATAATTATAACGTAATCATTAATAGTTGCGTCAAAGGCACCTTATTTATTTAATTCATTAAAAAAACGCTAAAACTCAATAAAATGTTAAAGCGGTTATTTGTTTCATTTTAACTTAGTTTTAATATTCCAGATGATTTAAATGAATAATAATTGCTTTCTCTGTTTAGAGTTTCAGAATGTTAGAGCTGAAAAATTCTTTGTTCAGCTCAAAACAGTTTTACACCGTAATATTGTTTAAAAACTAGGGGATGAAAGCACAATATTTCATATAATATAATATATTTTAATTATTTATTTTATTATATATTTTATATAATATAATTTAATATAATATAATAGGAAATGTAGTATATTTTTCTGCTTCTACGTAATCTGTTTCGTAAATATTGTTTCTGTTCTTTATTAAAGTACTCTTCATGTCTTATTTTATTGATGTTTATTTAATTTATCTATCAATACATTTAAACTTAATTCTAAATCCTTAAATATACATAAAATTTAATAGTTATAAACTCAACTTATTGATTTGTATGTATTATTATAATTGGCATAAACAGATAAAATTGCTGGTAAATAAAAGATGTCACCTTTTACATATGAATATTTTTTGCATTGCTGAAAGCTTAAAATACGCTAAAAAGCGTTTGTGTCTTATTATAATGCTAAAAGCGTTATCTAGCTGAATGTATCTTGGGAGTACGTTCAGCTAGACTTAATTGTTAGGGGTAAACTAGACAGATAGGAGACTATCATATATTATAATAGTTTAACCAAAGCTATTGCATACTTCGCATTGTCTTATTTTTTGTGGTATTATTTGTAAATGTTTTTAATTATGCTTAAAACACATTTCGATTATAATAACTATGGTAACTTTTTTTCAAAGTTTTTCCGTCGAACATTATTTCGGTAAAAGTGAAATAAAAGTTTTTAGTATTCCTATGTATAAGTATTTCTAATAAAATATCAGCTTCAAAGTTTAGATATTTAGGGGAAAAACAAAACAACAAAAAGATATTCCAAAAAAAATTTTAGTAAAGTTATTTAGCAAGAACTCAATTAAGTATAAATAATTAACGTTAAAAATAATTAATTGACGATAAATTGTCAAAAAAAAAAGAGAACCGTTGACTAAATGAGCAACTTTAATTCAATATATAATTATAGATAAATAAATTTAACTCCAAAACCCTTACTGTCACTTCTTTAAAAAATTATAAAACAATCTTACTTTCCTTTTTCATATTAAAATTAAATATTGTTTTACGAAAATTTCTAATATTAACTTTTTTTCGAGATATTACAAGTTGATTAAGTTAAAAGCTCAAAAGCCTCAAAAGTAACAATATTATAATATTACAACTTTATAAAACTATTATAGTTTTAAGTTAATGGTAAAAGTCTAGGGTTTACCGTCCAATCAGTTACAAGATTTACTTGTTGTTTTGGGAATTACATCTGACGACGCTACAGAAACCTGTTGAAATTTTGCAAGGACAGTCGCGTCGATAGGTGTGAGATCATTATCATTTTTATTTCAAATTATTCGTATATGATTATAATATGAATATACCTATAATTAATGATTTTGAATATATCAGATATATTATATCTTTAATTATAGACTGGATATATTTAATAAAACATTACTATCAAATTTTTCTATCAATATATATGTTGACCATATATTCCTAGAGAAGGTTGTTCTGAACAAGTTAATATGATTTTGTGTTTTAATGTATGCTTTTAACACAAATTACATAAAAATCATAACTTGTTAGATATTATATAGATTAACAAGACATAACATATGAATAATTTAAAAATATTAACATATGAATTAACATATGAATTTTAAAATATTATAATAATAAAAGACGTCAGAAAATAAAAATATGTGCAAGTGAGACAAGAAGTCAAAGAGGAAGAAGTAGTCGAAGTAGAAGAAATGTAAGACTCATAACGAACAGTGTAAACGGAAAATTTGGTTTCTTTTAGATGTCAATGATTCTTTGTTTTGTCTAATGTCAGTAGGTTTTTAAAAAAGTTTTATTAAGCCTTCTCTTTTAAGCTTAACTGGTAATTTTTTGTCATCTCAATAAATGTTCCTTATTAAGAATCACCTGTGAACTTTTTTGTGCCTGACAAGCAATTAAAATAAAACATATGCTTACCAAAATACCTTATTACTACTTAGGTATTATTTTTTTACTTAGGTATTGACAATCAAGAGAATATATAACCAACAAGTGGCAGCACTTGTTAGTTATAACATAAAAATATACGTGTTTTATTTATAAAAAAAAATAATTGGTGATAAAAAAAAAACATTAATTGTAAATGTTTAATATGTTAAAAGATTTATTAGATTAAAAACAAAACACTTTGTTCATTAAGCGTACATATTTTATGAGTGCAGCTGAGTGCACAGTGGAGACCGACCGGTCGGGTGCAGGTCCAAACCCGGAACAAACCACTTCGTCTCAAGGTTGCACTGTATCTTACTTCAGAAGAGAATTAATTAACGTTTACTGAACCAGTCAGTATGTAGATGCCTATAATTCGAATTATTTTTAAAACTGGGTGTTCCTAATGTCTTTCGGCACGTATAGGTTAATGGTAATTAGGATATAATTAATCTTATTTCTATGCCCTATATATAGATTTTAAAAATACCTTTCGTGTTATAAAAACTGCCCAAAATAATAAGTGGAATGCGGAAGATATCTTGTTTTGATGATATATATTATTACAAAACATAATAAAAGTTTTCCTGTAATTTTCGATCTGTGGTATGCAGATTGGAATATAGATTAAAAAAATGTAATCGATGGCATTCTACTTTTATATTATAAATAACGAAACATCATTGAGATTTGTGTCCGTCATAACAGCTGGATGAATTTGTATGCAATCCAAAGCGAGAAAAGCCGCACCCACAAACTAGTACATAAAAAAAAGATTGTCAGAGATCTATTGACAATGGCATGGACATAAAAAAATATATTTCAAGAGTATCGCGACAGTAATAAATTCTATCCAAATGAATACGAACCAGTAGCGGCCCACTCGTGTGAAACCGGTAAGTCACTCGACACCAGCTAAATAAATATGGAAGCTTGTCTTATGTGAGACAACAGCCTACACATCGTTTCTGCATCGCCAACACTTGGCGGCCATCTAATAAAATATTATATACAAATTTTAAACTATAATTATCTCTTTGAATTGCTACAAACATTTGAATAGCTTAATTTATAGGAATAGCTTCGAAAATAATAGTAATATCTATTTTTATGTATTTAAATTATATATATAAATAGCTAACCTAAAAGTCTAGACATGTCAATGTGATAGATTGACTTTAATATTTTTAAATTATAAAACTTTGATTAAAAATACCAGCCGTTGTTTTTTGACCTCTGCCAACAGTTGAGGGCATATACAACAATATATCTTGTTTTTAGTTACTAAGCAAGATTACACTAGAGGACTTCTACTTTCAAACTAAAATTAACATACATTATATGTTAATTTTTAACATACTGACAAAAGTCAATTATTATATAAAAATAACGGTTTTGTAAAAATATATATGTAGAAGTCATAAATTTGTCTTGTTTCTATAATTGGCAATAGAAATCTATTATTTCTCTGCTTATTCGCCTAAATAATCTTAATATAGGACGAGATAAAGTTGTTTCATCAAAATTGAAGGCCAAACGAAAGTAGTTTTTTACGAGATTCTTAACAAAGAATATAATATTTATTCAAATCAGTCATTAAATATTTATTTATTTCGATAAAATTAGTATTCTTTATCTCTTTTTGTACAGTTACCATCTAAAAATATATAGTTGAATTGTGGCTATGCTTGGAATAAGTAAACAAGATCACAAAGTAGATTTCGAAACAATAAAATCTTTATAGACTTTTATTTCTCTTTCATTAAAGTTTTAGAGTTCAGCTGTAGTAGTTTAATAGTAGCTTCTCAGTGAGTTCGATGTAGGTTATACCACCTCATCATCAGTTTGAAGTAGCTTACGTTTGATACGGTGAACGAGTCAATAGCTGAAATCGTCTTCTTTCTAAATGACCTAGTGTCCTCCATTCTTTTTATTAAAAAGAGGGCAAATAAGCATGCGGGTCACCTGACGAAAAGCGATCACCGCCCAGTCTGTATTATCAGGGGAGGCACAGCGGTTTCACATCGCCGTACCCGGTTCCTTGTGGATGACATTGCAAATCTTCCTACAGTAAGTATTTTAAACATATGGGTGACTACAAAAGTTAAGAAACGAATATAAATAAATTTATAAACCGGTTATAAAGCAATATTATCATATAGGCTTGTAAAACATTAGAAGTTGCCATCAAAACCGGGTCATCTCAGAAAAATATGATGATAGAAAGATATGATGATATGAGAAGAGGATGATGGTGATGGGCTAAAAATGGAGTACGAAACGCAACTATATGTGCTGTGCTGTCTGTTTCTGTGCTGTTGCTGTTCTTCTGAGTTTGCCGTTCTGTAGGAGTAAAAAGTGGTATTTTCTCCCCAACCAACTTTATTCGAACAACAGTCAATCGGCTGCAACTAGCTAACAAATAGTAGAAAGTGTGTGTAAAATTTAAATAGGATTAAATGTTCATTTGTCGTGTGTCATTTTATAATATTAAGAACATTTTCTATAGTATTAATTTTACTTAGTATGCAGACTAAGTTATTTTATAAAATTATATATAGTTTCTATATATACTTAGTAGTTAGTTAGAATTCAGATTAAATTTTTGAATTAGAGTAAATGGAAATATCTGTAGATAAGTTTTGTAACATATTTATTTATTTATTTAGTTAAACTTTAATACAAAACCAAACAAAGAAAGGATTACAAAGGGCGGACTTAATGCCTGGTGGCATTCTCTACCAGTCAATCCGTGTTGCTGGTGAGAAGGCTGAGTAGGTCCATGCATGATTCCATTAGAATTAACTAATATATATATAGTAAAAGAAAAAACAAAATATACACATACACTATGATGATTATAACATATATATTTAGTGTCGAAATAAAAATTATATTTAAATTTCATGCTTTAATAACGTATGAAATTTAACAGTGAACATTTTTCCTCAATTCACCAAAGATGACATACAGATTCATGAACGATCCAGTACAATATTTACATGCTCACAATAGGTTGATTTTTGATTACGTGTCCGGCCAAAGTCAACGGTGTCCGGCTTGTCCGGCTTGTCCGGCTTTTGTTAGGCTTATATTTCGCAAACCAGTGTATATCAAACGATAATAATAAAAAAAGCTTGATTTTACATAGATTTTTTTTGTCGTACCTATCATCAATAATGTAGGGTGTCCGGCTTTTCTAATCAAATGTTCGGACAAACTGGCTGATCTGTCAAGCTATTATTTATTTATTGTTTTGCTTTTTTTTTATTATTTTTTAACTTTGTAAGTTTTATTTTATTTTATTTTTATTTTATTTTTATTAGCATTATCCATTGCAGTTTATTTTAATTTACTGAACTTTTATTTTATAAATACTTTGGTAGGCAGCACTTATAATTGTCAGGGGAACTGAAAAGCTGCTTTTTAAAGCTGAGTTCACTCCTTTTTACTACATGCCTTTTGTTCAAATATTTTCAATTTTATCAGATTTTTTTTTGTATTTTTTATTAAGTTAAGTAAATAAAGTTCTTTCATTATTATTATTATTATTATTAGGTTAGGAGATGGCAACACTACTCACAACTAATACTTGAAAGTAACGTACGTTACTTGCGTAGTTAAAAATATTTCACAATTTGTTGTCGAGCTGAGATTTTACAAGTCATTGAAGACATTTGTAAATGTTAGGAAAGAGAATGGATTGATTACTTTTTAACTTCTATGATTATGTTTCAAACTAAAACGCCTTAAGGCTTACTTGTATTAATGACCGCTGTTGAGTTTTTAGACATCATATTTATTTAACATAAACAACTTATTAACATATACTTTCGTAACTTTTGATTTAAATGAAAAAAGATTATTTATTATTTGCTATTTCAATATCATACATACGTTATTACTTATATGTAAAAGAAAATGTGACAAGTGTCTATAATAAGTCTTATAAAAACGACTCAACTAGACCTGTGCAGGGCAGGTGCTCCAGCTGAGACACGCAGGCTAGCTAAGCATCGTAACGAGTTTTATTCTAACATAACACGCTAGTAACTTTGAAAACACGCTTTGAAAATTTGAAGTATTAATTATTATGAATTAAAACCTATCTGTTATAAAATAACTTCTAGCAATTACCTTATTTTTTAATTGATTTTTTTATAGATTAGGTATAAGACAATGTTATTGTTTATAATTATTGTGGCAAATTATTACAAAAATATTTCTCAGGTAACAAATTTTTACCTGTAAACTTATCACTAGATAAATTTACAGGTAAATTTTGCTTAAATAGTATAAAATAAAGAGCTGTGACAAACAGTCGTAATGTAAAAATTCATTGTATTGTATAATTCATATATCTATACTACTATGAAAATGCGAAAAAGTGTGTTTGTTTAAAGGCACTTATTTTCGAAACTGCAGGATTTCTAATTATGATAGACAGGTTCATGAGGAACATTATATAGCTTAATTATCCTAATAGTAAATAAAATCGTTCATCCGCGAGTGGAACCACGTGTAACAGCTAGTAAAAACTGTTACCGCAAAATTAGTTGTCTTGTTACGTGAGCGAGAGAATTTTGTAATCATAATGTTTGATGTCATATATATTGGGAGCTAGTGGATGACCCCTGACATGGACGTTATATGCATTTATATAGACAGTGACCGACGCATTAATTCGATAGAATTTACGATTTGTAATTACATGCTGTTATCTCTCGTGGTCTGTGAAGAGGTAAATTGATGGTTTCAAAACTGGATGTTTCAAAGCAATTTGTTTGAAGTACATAGATTATAATAATAATAGTATGTAGTTCTATTTATGTATATAAAACATAAGTGCTATAAAATATATAAAAGCTTAAAGCATCTATTTATTCAATACATTCTTGTATAGTTTTAGTTTCTTTACGGGTATTTCATAAGAGTATTGAAAATTATTACAAAATAGTAATATTTTTGGTTAGAGGTTTTTTTAAACTTTTGCCCACATAATAAGGCAAGGTTATGTTTGCAAGGCAAGCGAAACTTATCCCAGAAGCAGTCTTTTCAAGTTAGCCCTAATACGAACAGAATACATATTTGCGTATTGTCACAACAATAATAATAATAATAAAGAAGGAAAATTGTATTGTCGTTTACAATAAAGAATTAAAATATTAAAAGTTGTTTGAGTTTCAAAGACTTTACTGTTTATATAGTAATTATATGTTACATGGGCATTGATGAGAAAATAAATAGACTGTAAAATCGATGTTTATTAAATAAATTATAAATTCGATTAAAAAAAACATAACAATCGATTAAAACTTGATAAAACTCGATTATAATATTTTATAAAAATCAATACTAAACTTACATCTTGTCTACCAATGAACACGATTGCTGTAAAGCGATCGAAACGTCGGGTTAAAATTAAAATGTTATATTTAACATAGTTTTAGTATAGTTTATTTATTTATATATTTATTTCTTTATGCACAAGATACAATATGGATTTAATTTCGTTTATCCGAAAACTGTTTTGTTATTAAACTTTCGTGATCCATTAATATCTACATCACCTAGTGGTCATTCTGATTCCGCCATGCTCCGAGCTCATGAGTAAGGGTCTCATTATCAGGACCTGCAAAAGAAGAGTACGCCAAAATTAGTGTAAAAAGGAAAAAATCCATATGACTAGAATTGCGAACCAGACCTCAATTGAGACTCGCTGCGCTCGCAAAATCTCTATGTGTTAGCATATTGAGCGAAGCGAGATGCAAACAGCACCAAAGTTGCGTTGAAGTTTATGGGATTTTTTTTCCCTGATTATTCCTATACGACATCGAATATTTGAAAATTTTTTAAAACCACCACCATATTAGTGTGCAAAATTTGGAAGTTTTCGGATATACCGTTTTTGATTGATGCTTGTACAAAGGATGCAGAAAAGTATCATAGATAGCTACCCTCGATTATAATTTATTAAATAAGATATATATTATTAAAATGACTTGTAAAATAAAAATAAATAATTACTAAAGATCTCTTTACTAAGTTTGTATTTAACTCAAGTTACTAATTACTTTTATTTTTACTTATAATAATGTTTATGATAAGGTTATTTCAATTTTACTTTTTGTTTTTACGTCTTCTTTTTCGTTGTATAGAAAGCGAAATATTTTACTATTATTTTTACTTATTATAATCTAAACTCTTCAATTATAAAGTATAAAAGGTCATAAAAGGACGATAACTCAAATAGTTTTAAAATTGCTGTAAGTATAATTACAAAAAATAATTACTGCAATTCTTATTGAAATTATATAATAATTTATAACAATGTAAACGATATTTCATATTACGAAAGGTCATAAGTCAGAGGTCAGTTTTCTTTTATTTATCATAACAACTTACTGCATACTTTCTATCTTACTAAGTACAATATTATGTTATAATGAAGCAAACAGGTTTTACGTTGAGGCAGTATTAGCAAAATTTTATAGATTAAGGAAGTAAAAAGTGCTTGTGTAGGCTTTCAATAACGGTTTACGTAACGTAATTTTGTTTAACAACGAGAGAAACTGATGATATAATGTTTTAGACCAGGGGAGGCCAACCAAAGGGGGCAAGGGAAAAATTATCGGTACCTACCTATTCCCGTCCTAAATATTACGACAATTATTGGAGGGCTAGCAACCTTGCAACGATCATCGCGAGCAGCTCATGAAGTGACTCTGAGAGAGATTCTGTTATTCAACTAACTTTTATCGTTAAAATTCTGGATTAAAAGTACTGCTCGCTAGTATACTTTAAAAATTCTATTCGGTGGATCGCAAAGAATAGGAAAGGCAGACAGTAGAGCTCGAGTCCGTTAGAGTTAGTACTCTGGACAACGCCTCTACCATATCCTTTGGGTTTACTCATATTGTTCATGTTTCAATAGAATTATAATACTTTTATAAATAATTCATTAATTGTGTTTCATCAATGTGTTTCATATTGTTTTTTACTATTATATATTTTTATTATTATTGTTATTATTATTATTATTGTTATTATATACTTTTAATTACGTTTAAGATTTTCGATTAAAAAAAAGTCGTCCCGTGACCACAGTTGGTGAAATCGGCGAAAATATCGAAAAATAAATAAATTATTGAATAAATTTAAATAAATAAAATGAAATAGGCCCCATATCTAAGTTTAAAATGAATACAAGCAGCGATAGCTTAAAAACAAATTTTTAAATAAAATTACAGAGTAAATTTTTTTGTGTATGGGATAATTGACAAATAATATCTAACTTTTTCATACTTATAAATGTATGTAAGATGCTAACACGGTGTACGGAATTTGAGAGTGCTAATGACGCTAATGAGTTATAGAAACTGCAGTGGTGTATATTTATCAGGAGTCTATGATCTCTGTTAAAGAAAGCCAAAGTCAATTTCATTTCTTATTTTTTATGTCAACAACTCGTTTGAGAGATATTCTGTGTGTTGAAGAGGTTTTACAATAAGAAATAATGTACACAAGAATACCTAAATTTGAAAAAATAATGTCACACACACTCAGTTTCGTGTGGGAATCGAACTCTCGTCATTCCTCTTACAAAGCTCACTAAAAACCAATAAACCAACAAGCACGATTTTCTTGATAACATGGATATTAAGTTTTGAGTTTTTAAATTGTCTTCACAATATTATTGCTACATGTGTATGATTTTTTAGCGTAACTCAGTATATCTTTACTAGGTCTGCTACTGAACACCGGGTGGAGCTGAAACAAGCATTTTTGCTGAATGAGTTTCACATACTTGTAAAATTAACAGAGTATAGTGGCTATAATCTTAAGCCTAATAAGAACTCACTCACAATTTCAAAATACTCCATATGTTAACTCTATGGGTCAAACTTTGACCATTTAATAAAAAACTACAAAAATGTCACCAAAAAAAAATTCAGGGTCTTTAAGTCACTGTCGTCGATAACCCTGCCAATTTTCGACATCCTACCATTATTCGTCTAGGAGGAGTAGCATTAGTAACGAAACACACTTTTGACCAATAAAATTTTATTACTATTACAAAATTTTATTACTACATTTTTATTTAATAGATAATCAAGAAATTATCATTATTAAAATGTTTCCTTCCGCAGGAGATCAACATTTTTCTCATGTGAATAGTGCCGTTCCAACCACATGATAAAGATATATGATATTTTCAATTATTATTATGACACATTCGTATTAGTTGATGTGACCTACACTCAAGTATTTATATACTCATAGACAATGTAAGTATTTTTATGTGTGAATTAATTCTACAATTACGCACTTAATAAAGTATTGATTTATGATTATCATTTATTTTTTATTTTATTTGTAATTGATATATTGTTATCATTTTTATCGTATTTTATTCAAATATAATTTTCATTTATAATTTAAAATATACTTGTAACTGCAATAATAGGCTATTTAAACACGATGTTTTTATGTATATAAAAATAATTATTAATATAAAATGTATTCAAGCCAAATCCGGTTACAGCCCTAAAGGACATCTTTCGATGGAACGTATAGACGTTACAGGCATAATTAGAGGACTGTAAAGATTGATTTTCATATAAATTTATGTTGTTTTAAAAAAAATAACATGTAATAAATTCTTATCAAAATCAGGCCAGCCAGTATGCATCCCAGTATACTAGTAAGTTTCCGCGGATTGTGGCTAGTACCTGTTATGTAATCTAATCTGTTACATTATAAATAATATTGTTTCATATATTCTTTAAGTTTTTAGCTAAGTTTGTATGCTTATTTGTATATTAAGAGCAAAAGTTTATATGTTTGTAACAAAAAAGGTCAAATAACTGAACCATTTTTTTTTTATCCTGAGAATGATACATTATTCCTAAGTAACATAGGCTATCCATATATGTAATGCTTTTCAAGATTTACACGAATACTACACATTTTAATAACTATTTTACGCGGTAAGACGAGATGATGGTGTCACCAACATCTCGTCTTACCGCGAACACGTTTGCTGTAAAGCATTCGAAACGTCGAGTTTAAATTAAAAAATGTAATAATAAACGCGAGTTATCCGTTAAATAGTTTTATTGAAATGTCTATATACTTATATGTCATATATTATAAAACGGAAGAGTTTTATTTTTACTACCTAGAAATTTTAAAAGTAAATAAAACCGATCGTAAACGGGTGATAACGCGAGTAACAACTAGTTTGTTCTAGACATATAACATTTATATTAACGCTATCTTTGAGCTTCTATTATTAGTTTTATATTCAAGTTATTTCTTGCTTGGAGGAAGTTATGTAGTTATTTTTTGCTAACGAAGTCATGTCAGCAGAATGTCATAAATAACCCATTTCATGACATGTCATGTCATGTACCATGGTACAAGCATGCAGTCTATCAGTCGGCGGATCAAAGATACTGCATCATGACTTTTAATATTTGTACCTGCATTTAAAGTTCAATTATGAATGTTTAAAATGTAATTACTATCTGTTTCTTAAATAAATATAAATATAATTATAATATGAAACGGACAATTTGTACTTTAGTAATTATTATTTTTAATTGAGTTAATTAACTTATATTATTATTGAAAAGCTGACTTATGAAATTATTTTAATATATATTATGGAGCGGGAAAGTTCAAAACTACGTATCAATTTGAAAAATTGTTTCCGATTTTGGTAGACAGGTTCAGAAGTAAGCTATAGTCTATCTATCCCAGTAAATACAATTATTCCCCGCGTGTGAAACCGCAAGTAACAGCTAGTGTTAATATATAATTAAATATACGGATATTAATTAAATTATAGCAAGAGCGCGGTAAATTAAACTTACAACTGATGACAGCTTCAGACAGACAGACGAGCGGTACGTAATATGATATTCAATATATTTCACTTCAAGCTTTAGTAAGATGCTGAAGATGGAGTATTTCTTGTTAATAATAAATATAATAAACATAGTTTTCATTGCGAATTATTGATTAATATAATGTTAAAAAGATAATGCTATAATATTCAGAAAATATAAAATATCATAAGATATGAAAAATATATAAAAATGTTATTTAGTTTGACATCTGTAGTCGACTTTGCTACGTATAAAAATATCTTTAGCAACAGTTTTTGTATTATATTTGATATACTAATTGTTAACGATAGATTAAGAAAAGTGATAACAGATGGCGCTTTCTGATATATTGAAACTAGACCGTGGTGGCAAGATTTTGTTATTAATATTAATACAGTGTGTAATGGTCAGTTTACTATGGTACCAAAAGTTCAAATTAACCAGTACAGTTATAGTAACAGTTAAGGTTTTAGAGTAGTTATTATATCTTTAATAAATTCCACATATTAGTTCAAATACTGTCGGTGTTATACAGTAATAATATACAAAGCTGCTCTATTCATAGTAATATTTATAGATGACGGGACCTTCTGATGACATACATATAAAATATTCTAAGCTATTCAAAGCATGACCTGTAATGACATCATCGAGTTGAATCAGTAAGCACTACAGGATTTAGATTTGTCTAAGGTTTTATCTGAGTACACCAAAAGCTTCAGAATATTATAATCTTCTTCTTAAAAAAAAAATATTTTTTTTTTAAGTTGTTTTATTACTAATGTAACAGACTACTTGTGATCAAATCATCCACTCAAGTTCTTCAAGTGACTTGGAGTGACGTTTCGAGGTATTCTTTTCAAAAAATATTGTGGAACAAACAGTAAGCAGTTTTGAATTTTTTATACATATAATTTTTTTTGTTGTATATCTAAATTATAAGCGGTTTATTAATTCTTTTTTAAATAAATTTTCGTAATTATCATTTATATTAATTATATATTTTTTAAAATTTTGGTCAACTTTTAAATTACAAACTGTATATTTTATCTTTCTTTTTATATAATGTTTGTAATCATAATTTTAATTTAACTTCTTATTCACAAAATATAATCTCTTATTTTTCTTTTTATACCATTTTTGTAATCATGACTTATTCTAATTTTGGTATAAGATCTCAACTGACTGTATATTTGTCACTCTTTTTGTATAATTTAATCATTATAACTATTTTTATTTTACTTGAAATATAAATTTCACATTAAAAGCTCTGTATCTGATATCGGTAATTATGTATAAACTTAATGCATATAAAGTAAATTATAAACATTACTTTGTTGTATTCATTTGTAAATTGGTTTTAAATCACACTTTAGGTTTTATTCAGGCACTGTTTTAATGGAAGAGGCCATTATTGCATTTATTATAAATATCTTGCGAGTACAAATTCTCATTAAATCCTTTTATAGATTACTCGGTATGTTGTTTAATCGTTTTATGAAATAAGCAAATAAATTAAATATTTTTATAATAAGAAGCATAACATGATGGTAAATATATATCTTTAATTTTATACGCGCCTTTCCTTTTTTCCTTTTTAAAATATTTTTTTTATAATAATAAAACTATTTTAACGGTTTTAACTTGTACATAATTTTGGTTGCATTTTAATTTTATTTTTAAAGAATTTATCGATTGCAACAATCGTATTAACAAAAAGACGATATGTTTCTCTGAGAAAAAAATGTAACCAATACTTACTTTAGTTTAATCATTCAAAAATAGAAATATAAATAAATGTGTAAATATATAATAATAGGTTACATAATTATAAAATATGATGCCGTTATATATGTTATATATATATTACAATACACTTGTTTTTTATCAACTTACAAATCATATTCATTAAAAACATTTTAAACAGTTGCAAATGTCTTACAATACTCTGCCCACGTGTCACATGCTGAACGTAAGCCTCATTTTGATTTATGAATTCTATTCATACAATGAAGTATATCTATATATTATAATGTTTGTTTGTTTGTAACTTCAAAAAATAAAAGGTTGATGAAAGATACTGATTTTTAAAATTTGGTTTGATAATTTTTCAGCTAAGATAAATAATATTATTTTCAGCTAAGTCAAATAAGATTTTTTAAACCAAATAAAAAAAAAATTCAGCATTAAAATACTACATTAACTTATATATATGTAGTCATGCTATGCATGCTATATTAATAGTCATGCTAATCTTAAAATTGACGATTTTTCAGAGCTTGCCCAGGTCCTGTACATGTGGCGACGCAAGTAAGAACCGGTCTATAAAAAAATAAATAAAAAGCTGCATAAAAGCTATATTTGAGTAGCTAATTATAACTGTCTCAAAATATAAGTAAAAGTTGTTATTGAGCATTTAAAAATAAAATTGATTTTATTTATAGATATAGAATGCGAATATAAAAATACCCCAAAAAATAATTAAAAAATAATAAATTAATACGCAAGCAAAGTCGAGGTCTAATGTAGTATTTGTACTGTTATAGTAGATAGGTTTGCCGTTATGCATTGTGACGTCATAAATATATTGATACGCCATTTTGTTAGAGGACGCCATTTGTAATCGTTTTATCTTTTTATATCGCTTATGATTGATTTTCTGTTTTATATTGTTAATTAGATATATTTTTATATCTCTGTTATGTATATCTGGCGACATTTTATTATCTATATATAGACTAATTAAAAATATACTAAAATTATACGATGTCTACGACGCAAAATCTTTTATTTCTTAAAATAGATTTCAATTTTATTAACGTTGAACTAAAATAATCTGTTTACTTTAATTTATATATATATATAATATTTTTTATTGGTAAGCCTCGAAAAAAGTCAAAACGACTGAGAGTAAAAAAATATATATATGATGAAAAATTAAAAAATAAATCCAGTATTAACGGAATTCCTGAAGAATTATAAAAGAAAAGAACATGTAAAAGTTGCAAGTTAAAAAAAATATATAAAAGAGTTTAACTTAATAATCGACGGAATTTAAAACTCTGTAAAAAAAGCATTGGGTATAAAAAATACCAAGCTTACTAGGAGCGCGAATCAGACCTCGCTTTTGACTCGCTGCGCTCGCAAATCTCGGTATGTTTTAGCAAATTGAACGAAGCAAGGTGCAAACAGCACCGAAATTGCATCCTCAGCTATTTTTCAAGATGAGACACATTATTATAATATTTGTTTTTTTTTTTTAAATATTTCTTTTAAAACCACCGCCAAACTGATGTCTATCAGTGTGCAAAATTTGGAAATTTCCGGATATATCGTTTTTGATTGATGCTTGCACAAAGGATGCAGAAAATTCTCTCATAGAGAGCTTCGCTCAACCAGCTAATTTAGTTATTGTTTTAATTTTAATACTATATTAGGTGCTGTCTGATACAGGTGTGACACAACTTGACTGACGTTTGGCACTCCCTCAACTCTAGCACTTTAAAATCTATACATACAGCGCTACATCACTTTTAAGGTTTATAGTATCAATATTAGTAAGCGTTTTGCCATCGCTTTAATATATAAACCGTAATTTTGATTATAATTTATGATTAAATAATTTGACATTAATACCTTATTAAATATAATATCCTAAACTGAAACAATATCCATAATTATTATCGACTTTTTTGCTCAATTAATAACGGTTGTCACTTTGTTAAATTATTAATAAAACAAAACAATATTTTCCGAATAAACCTTTTTTGATGTCAATAATTCTGTGGCAGAATAAATTACAACCAAAGCACATTGCATCAACAACATAAAAAAGCATAAAGTCATATTAGAGTCACAGCAGTGACACATATTTCCTACGGCCAATAAGGTTACAAATGTACTTATATCGTGAACATCTGATAATTTATACTTATTATTCCATTTGATTACATATATAGAATATAATATAACAAAAAAATGCTATTGAATTAGCTGGGTATTATGTATTTCCGTATATTGTTTATCACAGGTGCCTTATCAATGCATTTCTCATGACAAATCACTTTATAAGCTGTGCAGGATGCATGTATCCATAAACGTTAAGATTTATTTGCGTACTTTAATTGTATTTCGTTTAACTCAATTAAACTCGTTTGTGCTATTAAAATTTGTAAAATAATACGGATATTATTTTTTATTTTCTTGTTATTTAGTTCAATGAAAATAAAGCAATGTATTCATATGATTATATCATATTTTGTAAAATTATTTTATATATAAAAGTATTGTTAAATTTTTACTTTATTAGTTTCTCAGTTCTCAGTATAATTGATTTTTTAAATTTTTTTATGAGATCCGTAACAAACTTATTATTAATCTTGATACAAAAGTAATACAGTTTGTAAGATGATATAAAAGATTACGGGCCGGCGACGTTCAAGGAGGACTAGGCCATTCGTGAACCGGAACCAACCCGCTTCAAGATATATATATAAAACTATAGAGGTCATGTCTGTACGGTACAGTTTTTAATTTACGTGTATTCTTTGTATAGACAAATAGATTTTTCATGAAATATGTATTGCAAACAAAGAAATGATCGTTTTTTATGTCAACTTTCGTGGTCCATGATTTCTATTAAATATATCCGGCGGTACTCATGTTATTATTGAACATGGCGAAATCGGGCAAATTCCGATAATAAATGATTATTTCTTGTAAAAACTAATTAATGTTCTAGAAATTTATCATTAAATACACTATTTTATGTGCATGTTTCATCTAAAAATGTAAATTTATATTCACAATTATCACGACTCGTTTGATATCAAAATAATCATAAAAAAACCGCTATCAAAATCATTTCCGTTACCATTTTTATCTAATTATACTTATTTATTTATCTTACTTAAAATATATTTAATTTAAATATAAATTTTTTGCTTTATTTACGTATTTATTTTCTACTTTACAATACAAATGTTCTCAATATATATTTAATTAACATTTTTTCCTTATTTTAAATTTCATTGCTGACAACTCAAGATGATGTAACAACTCCCCGTCGCGCAATTGTCTCTCAACTAAGTTCACACTCAATATTTTTCTCTATCATTACACATAACTTTCACTATCATCATGGAGCCATGTGACAGCATAATTGCGTACATAATCACGTGTGCTGTCCTGCACAAAGAATACCTGACCTCAGACCTGCCGGACATAAGCTCAGCTTGAATCAGCTCGTCATAAGCGCTGGCAATGCCATTATAATGTGACAGTTAAACGTTTCGGCTTAAAAAAGTTTAAGCTTATACGCTTATTTATTTACTCTATTAAAGTAAATAATATTTTATTCACTTATTATTAAGACTTTCTAGGTTGCATGTAATTATATTATATATATGTATTTATATAGTTATATGTATGTATATTATTCTACGCCTCTACCGCAACTTATTTACATGAAGGGTTGTTTGGTAGAAAATAGCAATAGACGTTAAGTTCGCCCTTTCTATCCTAGTTTCTAGATTTACACTTAAGTTTTAAATAAATAAAATACTGTTTTGATATAAATTTAATTTTTTAATCCAATGAAAATAATCCTAAATTGTAGCTTATTTTTTCAGTGCTTAAAATGAGGAAATAACAAATAACAAGACTTATTTAATATGCAACTGTTTTTAAATGCAGAGGTGTTTTTATTTCATTTCCGACATGTGCATATAAATGTGTGTGTGTCCTTATTTTGATTTTTGGACAAGCACATGATCCATTAACTAATGCAGGAAGCAAAGTGAGACGAATGTGACATTATAATATATATTTAAGCCACTTTATTGGCTATAACAGTCTCATTTCGAGTATAATATACACATTCTGGTTTATAATTATGTATAATGAATGTGTATAATTTATTACACGTTAATTAGTTTTGTTTTACTAATATAAACGTCATTATGTACCAGGCCTTATTTGTTTTATTAGTCACTGAACATGCTAGCTTATAAAAAACTTACGAGCGCATAACTGTGTTCGTCTGTGTGTGTATTAACACAAACACGCACACAGATATATAAAATTACTTATAATTTTTCTATCTACTTTCTATTGTACAATATTCTGTTATGGTTACTTTAGCTAATATTATAAATATAGTTGTAGTTTTTTTTATAATAATAACAACATGTAATATAGATATAGGTTTTGCTATATATGATTATTAAATCTGTGACATTGAATTTCAATTATTAAAATAAATATGAGTGTTCTCAATAATATCAATTGCCAGCGCAAGAGAGCTTTTTATAGGTATATTACATATTTATTTATTTATGTATTTGGGAAACAAACGAAATTTTCACGTTCTTTGAAATAAAATTAATAAATAATGCATAACGTCTATAAAGTTTCCATTGTTATAAAAACAAACAAAAAATGAACTTTAAGAGCACAAATAAAAATAATATCATCAATCATTTATCGAAACATAAAACGAAAGATAAAATTTGAAATTAAATAGTAAAAAAAACTTTCATTTTAGGACAAATTACATACATAAAAAATATAATTAAAATAAACTTATATTCCCAACATTCCAATATTAATAATTAAAAAAAATATGAGCATTAATATCAAAATCCAGTGTACGAAGGCTTATTATATGTATATCAAAAATATATATTGAATTTAAATAATTAAAATTAATATGACTACTCTCATATTAAAAACTAGTGTAAGAGATAATATTATTATTATATTAAATCTGATATATATATTAATTGATAATTAAAAAAAATATGAGCAGTAATATCGAAAAACAGTGTATGAGACCTTATTAAATGTATATAAAAAATATATAGTATTTTCCTAGATTTTCAAGAGTACACATTTCAAATAAAACTATTTTTTACGGATTAAAACTCGTGTACACTTACATCTCGTCTACCCGTGGACACGATTGCTGCAAAGCATCCGAAACGTCGGTTTAAAATAAAAATGTAACAAAATTATACGCGAGTTTTAATCCGAAAAAAATTGTTTTATTAAAAGATATATTTTGAATTTAAATAATTAAAATAAATATAATATCAAAAAGCAGTGTATTATGGTATTGTTTACTTCAGCTGCAATGGATGGTGCACTAGTGGGCGAGGTTAAGCGATTGCTTAGACGCGTTCACCTCATTGTGTAACCTGGGCCGTGGGCCGTGGGAACCGCCGAAAGCTATGAACAGCTTCCGCCGCTACGCGAATCAGCTAACGATGCTTCAACTTACTATCACCTACAATTGCTCATTATATTTGGTTACCCTGATTGTTTACGCTTTTACTTATATACTTTTTATATATATATTTTTTCTTTTTTAAAGTTTATAAATTAATTTATTTTAATTTTGTAGGAAAGTTGTATGTAATTTTAAAATAAATATTTAATAAATATAAATAAAAAATTTAAACTAAATAAATAATATGATAGTATAATATTTATAAGTAAATCAAGCAAACAATTTTGATTTTGAATTTAGTTCTATAATAATTTCTATACAACACGAGACATTAATTGGATGTTGCATCACTAGAACGCGCTTTGTATCTCAAATGGGCAATGTAAAGCTTACAAAGGGCTTGAAAATTTATGATATGAATTCATATTGTTTTGTAATTGTTTGAAAATAGTTCATACAGCTCCCTGGAATAATTCATAAGCGGTGCTCCAGCTGCGATGTTAGCGCGTCGACAGTTGAATAGGGCAATAGTGGCGGGCCGTTAGTGCAAGGGTGCGAGGGGGGTACGGAGCGGCTGGGAGGGGGGAGCGACAACAACGCGGCCGAGGGCGGAGCACCTGAGCGCGCCCTGACCTACGACCTGCGGTGAAAGGCGCTCGCGCAGCCCGACGACACGGAGTCGCGAATGAGAATCCAGTTTCTTAATCAAAATGTAATATAATATTAATGTATTTTTGCTGTTTTAATATAAGTTATCTTTTTATTATTCTACAATAATTTATACAAATTATTATTTTATTATAATAAAACATTCTGAGTTGTATTATTAAATTTTTATTTCTATACTTCTAGTAGGCTGTCGCTTCTAAATATTACATAATTTTGGTATTATTTTTTTTTTATCAAAATATACTTATAGAAATTGTTAGTTCATATAATATCGGTATATTCAACGGTCAGTAATGATTCAACTTTCACTTACCAACATGTAAAATCGTAAGACATACGGAAATGAAGATTGATGACCTACCCGGAAGTGTTTATTATGATTAGTACAATATTATTTTGAAGGTACGCTATGACTATATCAAAATAGTTTCTCTTCTAATGTACTATGCTTTTTATTTTGTTCGTCAAAAAAATTTTTTGGATCCATCGGTCAAGATTGTCGGGGGTTATTTGTCTACCCGTCATAGAGGGCGCTGCTATGTTTAGGGCTACCCAATAAACAACAGTTGCCTGGGACAGCATGGGATTGCGTTCGCACTCACCGTGACATCCCATAACCTTACTCCAACTTGGGTGAATAGTCAAATTTCATTAACCTTATCAAAAATTATTAACAAACGGTTAACCTGAAATGAAAAGTATAGCGACAGCGACATGAGAATGTCACTTCACTTAAACAGGCATTTAAAAAATATTTTCTCTCATTGCTCTACCCAATTACATGATAAAAACAGTAAAAATAAATTATCTTGAATAAAAAACAGCACAAAGGTGGGCATTAAAATTATACCTATCAAGCCGACGTAAAAAAGCTTGCAAAACAACACTTCTGTCATATCAGCCTGACTCAGAGGAGGGCCGGTAAGCTGATTACTTAAAGAATATTCAAATTTTGTGCTTTGTCAAGTGTAATAATGACTTTAACTTAAATCCTAAATAGGGTTACGTTAATTAGTAAACAATATAAATATTTATATACTTTTATTTTAAATGTAGTTTCTTTAATAATTAAAACTTTTTTATAAAACTTAAGAAAAATTCAATAACTATTTAATTCAATCTACGATATTTTTAACGGTTTTAACTCGCGTATAATTTTGTTTTCATTTTAATTTTAACCAAAATTATTCGTAATTTAAATTCGTTACAAATAGTTTTAATTCAATTTAGATAATTAAAAAAAAAAAAATAACTTAATCAAGTATATATTAATAATACTTATATAATACAAGCGAACGCTACTTTATTGATGTTCAAACACAAACTTGTTTGATTCGTCACACAGATTAATTATTCGGAAGCTGGATACGGTACAAATTATTAGGTAATTATAACGAAACATGTAATTATGTTATTTTATATTGTTATAAGTGTTACATGAGAATCTTGAATCTTGCGTAGACATTGCCAGACCTATGACACGACCCTCACAGAAAGTTACTGCCAATTAACTGGGCTTTAATTATAATTGTAGACATAAGACTATTTTGTAGCAAAGGTATCGATAAAATCGATAAAGTGGTCTGTACATAAGTACATAAGTACACATATCTGTACATACGTACATAAGTACATATTTTATAAATACTTTTGCCAAAAATGTCTTATGTCTGCGACAAGTTCATAACTGTCCCTAATGTATTAATTTATATATGTGACAGATTATAAACCAATGTTGTTTTTTTAATAAATAATACCGATGCTTAATTATATTAATTATATTAATATTTATAATATTAATATTTCCCTGGTAATAATGTCTACACCCTCTCTAAAACAAGTCTTTGTCTCCAAGGCTTATTAAGATAAACCTATATTGCCGTGTAACGAGTAAAGGAACATGGCGGCGGTTATGCTGTCAAATTACCGTAAACTATCGCGGACGGGAAGTAAAATTTACGTCACATAATAATATACAAGGGATTTTATACAAGTAATTACTATTTATGTTTAATACTAATTAAACGGTGTTTATAATTTTATTTTATAAAATATATTAAAGGGTTTTTCTTTTTCTAAACCTTTCTTTAAAGTCGCAGTGCAATTGTGTCGTTGTGTAGACACAATACATAAAATGAACTACAAAACATGCAAAATCATGTTACCTTAAGAACTAATTATAATAATTTGTATATAATTTAAGCATCCTTTAAAAGAGTATGAGCTAATAATATTACACATTCCTGTATTAAAAAAAATCCGATTATGGAAAAATGCGCTCTCGTAATCTCGTTCCTGACACATTCCACCATTATATGACACATCTTCAACCTTGCCACATTTTGTACATAAAGGAGAACATATTTTTTTCTTCAAACACAAATTTATTGAGCTGAGCGAAGCGAACCTTTACTACCAAATTTTTCAACTCCTTGTTACCCTACTCCGCCTTATTTTTACGAGGTACAGGCACGAAATTGTACACATGCGCATAATTTGCAAAACTCGTTCTGGATTGAAAATCAGCCGAATCGTAATTGTAGTTTTAGAGATAATTGATAAAATGTGTCCCATATAGTTAACATATAGAAAGTTTTTGTTTCGCGCGCGCTGCGTCGCTAACTTCGCTTGCGTGGACCTAGTTTAATAGAATATGAAAGAATAAATTAAGATGTTCTTATGTTTAAAAGAACATTTCAATCTGATTGTTAATAAACAAGTCATGTGTGAGGTGGAGCGTAAAGCGAGAAGTGATTTAGTATTGTTATTTTTACAAGCGTTATTTAGGCCTGGGGCGGTTCTCATCCGAAATCAACTGTTACCGTTCACCTCCAACTGACTCTTCGAATTAGTTTATATGTTAAAACACGCACGCAAACGTATGAACACAAAACATATATATACGCTTACACAAAAACAGCTAATCCATGACCTATGATCTATGTATGACCTATTTATGACCTATCTATGATTTATCTATGACGAACAATAAATTAAATAATAAATATAAACTTACAAAAATAAACAATATACGCTTATAAAAAATAAAATCCTCTACTATATACTCTATATATGACCTGTGTATGACCTATCTACGGCCTATATATGATTTAAGTATGACGAACAATAAATTATGTAATAAATATAAATATAAACTTGAAACAATAAACAATATACGCTTATAAAAATACAATCCATGACTTATGATCTATATATGACCTGTGTATGACCTATCTACGACCTATATATGATTTATCAATGACAAACTATACCCATATTACAAAAATATAATAAATAATAAAGTTCTCATAAATTCATCTAACCGATATTTATAATTCAGATGGACCTATTATATAAATGGCTGGCAATAGAAAATTTCGTAACATTTGATTTGCATCTCAAACGAATAATTTCATAACTGTATTCCTGCAACATCCGGCCTATCTCATTTAAATCTTATTCCAAGAAAACATTTAGAGTACGGAATTTGTTCTTGAAATACAATAGATCTGCCCACGCTTAGTCATTAATTGAAAAAGAAATAAGTAACTGTAACCGGTAGGTTTGTCCGTGTATATTATATAAAACTTATTCATATATATCTATACTTTATTTCCAATTTCTCCCCTTTAATTTATAGAAAATGCTCACATTATTGGTACTCAATTTAATTATTATTGGTGGATAAAAAAAATTATATAGATATGCCTGATGTATTATCCGTCAATTTAAATTTTATCTCAGGATTATCTCATATTAAAATCAACTTAATAGGCATAATAATTTAATGTAAATATCCAACCAATCACTTGAATGACATTATACATTGTATTAATTTAAATTAATATCAGTAGATAATAAAAGCGATCGCTAGAGAGGTCAAAATCCGGTCACGAGAACATCAAATGAACCCGTTGTTCTGAGTGAAATCAGTTCCTTATACAACAGATTTTAGATAGTTTTGAAATAAAATACCTATTAGTAAAAAGCAATAAATATAATAATAAAATTGTAATGTTTCGATATATTCTTTTTATGTTTCGAATTTATAATAGTTTTTTGTGTCATAAAAAATATACAGAAAATAATCTCAACACCACATTTATTATTATTTTTATGAATTCGATATTTTGCAATACTCGTAATTTATTCTGTAACAGCTTTATATTAAACTTTTATTAAGTACGAAGTAAACAATTATTATATATGAAATAAATTGATATATTATATATGTATTATATATATTATATTATTTTAACTTGCTTTTAAGAAGGTAAGAATGTTATTCTCTATTAATATTTTAATAGAGATGTAACTCGCCAATTAATTAAAAAAAATCATCTTTCAGGAAATCATCACATTCTCCTTAAACAGTTTCAAAAGCCTCATTTTAAAAGTGATGTAATTATTTTAAACACTGACATTGAAATGACAAGTTAAAATAATCCGAGAATACAGAATGCCCTTCACTTTGTTCATCTTATGTGATGTTGCTCTTAGACCGTATTTATATCGATATTTTAAACTTGCTTAATCCGTGAATAACGAATTTTATTATTATTTATACTTATTTTAATCCTAGAATACCGTTTTTTATTATTATTTATACTTATTTTAATCGGAAAATTCCCAAGCCCTTCACTTTGTTCATCTTCAAAGTAATGTTATTTTAATCCCAGAATATCGAATTTTATTATTTTAAATACATATTTTAATCCCAGAATACCGATTTTTATTATAATTATTTATTCTAGAATAGCAAGTGTGATTATTATTTATCTTTATTGTAATTGGCATTCCGAAGCCCTTCACTTTGTTCATCTTCTATGTTATGTTGCTCGTAGACTATTAATACTTTAAACCGTTTGGAAAAATATAATTTTATTTTGACACACTGTATAACTATGAAAGCTTTTTTATAAAATTAATTTAAATATATAATAATCTGCATAGTTAACATCAATTTGTTTTAAATTGGTCTAGATTAATTGAAACATAATGAATAAAATATATTTATAATTAAATAAATGTCATCGTAGTTGAGAATATTTTAAACTAATTGTTTTATTATTCCCGTTAAAAATTTTTTGCTGTTTTAATTCCTAGCTATCTTTAATACTGTTAATTATACTAAACATAAATATACTATAATAATACAAGGAAATTATAAGATGTTAAAACCGACTATGTTTTTCGCATAAGTTATATAATTAAGTAGTCTAAGCGTTTAATCATGTTTTTTGTATCGTAAGAATTTAAATTATAATTAAAAATAGCACCTGATCACTTGACACAGAATTTAATTCCAATAATAGTACTTAAAGAGACTTTTATCTCAATAATCTCGTAAGGTGTATCAATATAAGTGTTGAGCAAACATTTGTAGAAATGAGAGGGTATTTGTGTACATTTGTTTATTTCCAAGCGCTCTATCCTATAATCTTTTTGTCGACGTGTTGGCAGATAAATGACATATGTTGTATGTTAGCATTAATAATCTTGAATAGCATCTCATATAGAAGTTAAATGGTAGCTGTGAAATTTTTTATTTTAATTTTTGTGATATATTTTTTTTAATATTTTGGAATTTTATCTATGTCACACTGAATTTTATATTTTATAAATAAAAATAAAATGATTACTAAATTACTTATATTTTTTTTTGTACGAAGAAATTTTAAAGAATCCTTTTTATTTTTAACTCGTAAATGGAAATTCATTTTTATGTATGCTCATTACATACATTAGTAAAAAATTATGCAATGCAAATTTACTTACTCCAGTTTGGACGATCTTTATAAATAAACTATTAACAAATACAAAATACATGAATAATAATTGACTAACAGTAATATGGTATTAAGAAAATATTTATTGGAAGGTTGGTAATAATAATAAGGAGGTTTTAAGTGATATTGCACTTGTAAGAAACTTATGATCGCGAGGTTCATGTTCTAATACAATTTTCTTAACAAACTTAACACAATAATAAAACTAGGAGCGCAAACCAGACCTCAATTGAGAGTCGCTGTGCTCGTAAAATCTACGTATGTTTTAGCATATTGATCGAAGTGAGGTTGCATTTTGTCCTCAATAATATATATATTTTTTTTCTCAAATGAAAATGTTTTCTCGTTGAAATCTATGGGATTTCAGTTTTTCCGTTAATATTCCTCAAAGATTTCGAATATTAACATTTTTAAAACTACCACCAGACTAATGTCGATCAGTGTGCAAAATTTGGAAATTTTCGGATATACCATATTTGATTGATGCTTGCACAAAGTCACGGAAAAGTCTTATGAAGCTCCGCGCTTCACTCAATGAAGATTATGAAAATTAATTCAATTATCGATGACTTGATGATTCATTAATTCACTTAACATTCATAAATAATGTGTTAATTAATCAAAAGTTTGAAACTGGAAGGTTATTGATGCAAATCCACGGAAGTCTTACCAGGATACAAGCGAGGCGGAAAGGCCGAACATAATTTATAAATAGGAAGGGATAACTTTCAAGATCTTTGAAATCTGTATCATCTAGCACTTAGCTAGATAAGTCACGCAGTTAAATATAAAAACCAATCACCTTGGTGTATACTGTATGAGATAAACAATCTTTAGCTGAAATGTGGGTAGACATGTTGACATTTACTTATCTCTGAGGCTGCCATTACTAACAATTAGGTGGTGAAAGTATTTTTGGCTGTTTTAGATTGCAGAAGGCTAGCCTAGATCTAGACGCATAAAAAATACATCAGGATTAGACCAATAAAACGGCTTAGCAATCTAGATGTTACCGCTTGAGTGATCAGATAGATTGCTGCAAATGCCAGATTCCCAGTGCATGTATATATATAAAATATATTGTGCCATATCTTGTTATAATTAAACTTATTTTAATCCTATCACGATTTGATATGTTATTATAGTTGCATATATTTCAAGAGCTTTTATTTGCTTGCATCATTATCAATGCAATAAATTACAATATATATTTTATATCTGAATATAAATGTTATTGTTTTTGCTACTTGTACACACACACTCTGACGAATTTTTATATCTTTAATTACTTATTAACTATTATCCATTATAAATTATAGACAGCTGAGAGATAGGTTTAATTTTTATATTCGTATTGGTGTTATCGTTTTGAAAACAACCTAACTTACTCAATTGAATTGTTTAATAACTTCAGGGTCTGTCTTCAGTAGGTCATCGATATTTTTGTTTAAAGTAAGTCTCAAGTAATAGATTAATATTCTGATTGCAGCAGATAAAACATCGGGCGCGCTCAGAGGTGGTGTCTGGAGGTGAGAAACGTGGTAACAGGGCGTGAGATAGAAAGACCGATATCGTCCGAGTCTCAACAGCCGCCCGCGCCTCCTCTATCCCCTCGCACATCCAGGCGATACTGTACACTTATTTAATTGTTAATAGTACTGTTCCATTTCTGTGACACTTCAGTGATATTTAACCAATGTTTAACCTCACACGTTTTACCTGACCTACTTTTATGAAATGGATGTAAAAGTTACTTTGTACTGATTTAATAATTATGATTTACGACAGCTTTAAGTGGATGGTAAACCAATTTTCGAGTCAACACCTCCTAATAATTAATCGTTGTCACGCAACAGAAAAGAAAGTGAACCTTTTTTGATTTTACATATACGCTAGGTCTGCTACTGTATGACGGGTGGAGCGGAGCGAAGCATTGTTGCTGAATGAGTTTCGCATACTTGTATTAATTGTACGATAAAACGAAACATACTTTTGACCAAGAGCTTCGCTTTGCTAAGCTATGGGCATTTCTTTTGTGCCTGGGCGATCTAGATTCCCTTTTCCGTATTGCAAATACGCGCAACTGTTCAGGTCTGTCCGTATATCATGTCCATACATGATATACGCACAGACCCACAGATTAATCGTTCCATTATCTGTATAATTTTTGGGGACGTTTAATAATTGCTGACGGCGACTTGAAATTGTTCACGCGGTAAGACCGATGACAGCTGATATAAGATATCAGAGCCAAAGACCCCGAAAACATATTAAGTTAATGCGTTCAGCTTTTAAACCATAATTATTAAATTATGTTTCATAATATTTAGTCATATTTTTTATGAATATACTACCTATTGTCCAATACAATTTAATTTATTAAACATGAAATAATATCTGATGGTTGTAAAGGATGGATTGGAACTCAAATCAGATATTCCTAACTTTTTAACCGATTTTATAACATTTTATGGAATTTTTTATAATATATATATTCCTTGATTCTTGTTAATTATATTCAGGTAAAGAATATTATTAACAGTAGTCAAAATCTTGAAATAAAATATCCGAGGCAGTAAACGTTTCGGTATCAATATGAACTTAATTATAGAGTCAGGCGAAATAATTATATGCTCAATTGACATGTTGCCAAGACGTGTGAGGACTCTGATAGCCCCAGAATCCAAGGTGTGATGCTTGAGTAAAATCGTGGCTGATTACGGGCGGCTCCCTGTCATTACCTTGTCGTGGACCTCGTGGCCAGCTAACGAGCTCTATATCCCTTAACCAATTTAATTACAATTATATATAATTTGCTATATTTTTAACGTAATTTTATTCTACAAGTTTTAATATTTAATATAAATACTAGTCAGCGGGTTTCCCCGTTCGATATAAAAATATGTTTTTTTTTCTTAATTTTTATTTCTTTGTATTTTAAATATACCTACGTTCCTTAAAGCTATGTATTATAATATTTTCTTAGTTTATTTTTATGTGGTTTGATGTGTCAAACAAAAAACAATCCTATGAGCATAATTTGTGTAGGATAAAAGCTCCAACAATTCGCGATTAGAGAAATATAAATCACAAAAAACTTTTAAAGAACTGTCTTTTGAATACTATCTATGACATATATCTAATTTAATTAATTATATATCAATATTATAAATACCTTTTCAAAGTAAATCTATCTCAAATAAAACTATTTTTTACGGATTAAAAGTCGCGTATAATTTGGATAGATTTTAATTTTAACCCGACGTTTCGAATGCATTGCAGCGTGTTCACGGGTAGACGAGATGTAAGTGTCACTTTATTTGAAATGTGTACTCGTGAAAATCTAAGATACTAAAATATCTATTTCTGTATAAATTAAAGATTAAATACCTTTTTTATTCCCGACTTTCGGCTGAATTCAGCAAAAAAAACCACTTTGACGAAATATACAACATTTTTAATTGCAAATAGAAGTTGCGATAAAAATATTATACAAATAAATATATAATTTTGCAAAGTAAAAGCCAAAAAGATTGTATACATTTTTTGTCATAAAAAAAATATTTGATAGACGTTATAGGCAAATATTATTAAATTCTATTTATAAATTGTTGTCACATGTGTTATCTCGGCTTTTATAGATAATTTACAATAAATATATTATTACGTTTTTTATATATTTTTTTAAATATAGGTGAGTTTTTGCGAAACAGTAATCAAAGAACTAAAAGAGATGGTCAAATGTCTTACATTTTTTAATCTCAGAAGATATTGCAATCACACCGATTTTCGAAATCGGTTTTTTTTGTAATATCGTTTTAGACACTTTTAAAAGACATGTTTGTATTCGTGTGTATGTGTGTGTGTTTGTATATGTGTAAGAGTATTTTCGGCTCCATTTTCTCCCGATCTGATTTAGCAATTGACTCTTTTTCAGTGCAATCAATAACTTAATCGACCAAATATTTTTTTTATATTTTTTTAAAACTGAAAACCACTTATTGGTGTTTTTTTTTTTAAATAATAGAGCTGTTGAAGCGATTGTGGCACAAATCGACGCGTGTTAATGGAAGTAAAAAGTGATTACTATTAAAAAAATATTACGTGTTTTTACCGCAAAAGAAAATGTATGTTGATGATTTTTTAATTAAAAAACAATACTGTTTTATAAAAATTTTTGCTAATTTTCCTTTTGAAGTTATTTGTTGTTTACTATTCGGATTGCTCTTCTTCTAAAATTATGTCTCAAAAAGTAGAATTATTGTAATCTTGAAACAAAACGTTTCTAAATTATTATATTTATAAAAGGTGGGAAATAATTGGTGATATAATTTTTTTTCTATAAAATGGGTTTTTACAAAAAATTATCTAACTTATTATTACACAGTATAACGTATGGTTTTTAATGGAAATTTAATTAAACATTCTGCAATATAGCCACAATGTTAAAAGATAATCTTCTGTCGTAGTATAATTAGTGACAATTACAAAGTTTATACTCGTGTACAGAATTTTCTAAAGGTACCTGCGTAAAATACGTAAATGTCAATCGATGTTATTTACGCAAAATATCATGTCACGGGTCTCATATAATTACGAACCTTGGAATGAGAGGTCAAAAAGAAATTCACTTAAAACTGTAACACGCCCGCGAGTGACCGCAAATGTATAAAATCGCGTAATTTTCAAAAAACCAGTGTTGGTCGGAAAGTGAAACTACGCGCATTTATTACCAAGTAAAATATGTAGATTGCCGACGAGATAATAATGATATGTGCTTGTGGTAATGAAATTTCCCGCCGTCAAACGGTGCCAAAGTAATTTGCGTTGCTTGTCTCTGGCAACGAGTGGACGAAGGGCCACTTTCGAACTTGCGCAAGTCGCTAATGAGACTTTTGGTGGTTTTATATCACGCACATTGTGTATACAGACATTATATTAGATCAGTACAAATTAGAAGCTACATTTACAACATATATATATATATGTATATAAACAAAATTCTTTGTACAATTATAATGTAAAATGGATTAAACATATTTAAAGTATGTTATGTTATAAAAATGTCACTTATTTTTTTATTTAATAAAAATATATATATTGTGAAAATATTACCGGTTTTTAAATTCATTGGACAATAAAGTTTATTACAGGCACTTGAGTATTGTATTTGAATATGAACTTGATATTTTCCGCCAGTACTTTAGCTCAATGGTAGCAATTAACCCTGGCCGTATTTGTGAGAAATCATTTGGTTTTGAGTCGTCGTTAAACTCCATGCAAGTGGTTGAACAACTCAATTGGGAAAGTAATTAAAGAAATTGGTTCAGCTCAATGATTAAGCAAATTATCAACAAACCCAGAAGACGCGGCCACCCTCAAAGCTCTACGCAGAGGTTCTTCTTATATTTGTTAAATCAACAGAACCCTATAATTTTGATCGATATCTTTATTGATGTATGAAATTTATTGAGCATTTCTTCATAAAATGTATGAATACAATGACGTAGTATGTTGTCGCAAGAATTAAGGTCTTTTCACATGCAATGCTTATTGCTATTGGTTTCGTTTTTCAATAGCCCCTTTATATCAGATTGACCTACTTGCGTTGAGAGAAATGAACATTGTTGTAATTTAATATAACCTTATCAGTTTTATTTAAATAGTTCAAGTTTTTAATACTTGAACTGTTGTATCACTTGATTTTTTTATTAATATTTTTGGTATAATTTTAGATACGAGCAGGAATTGAACTTGTGAACTTGCGAACTTTGGTCCACAGATGGCATGTTATTGAGCTGAGCGAAGCAAAGCTCTTTACCGGTCAAATCGATCAAACTTTTTCCGCTATCTTCTACACTGATCAAGCTATACTAACCAAATTTGGAGCATTTGGTTATTACATGCCTAGCTATCTATAGATAAAATTTTAGAAAAAATCTAATTGTAAATTAAGAGTAATTTGCAATTTACTTTATTATTAAATCAAACGTTCTATTGCACGCGCAGGTGGTAAATACTATGACTAATATATGTATATTTTTTTCTTAATTGCAGACGTTGGGGAATTCGTATCAAACTAATATTTTTGTTATATATTTTCTATTCGTTTAGTTTCCTCCGTTGACGTGCTGGCGGCCCTCGTACATATCCACAGTTATTTATTAAAGAGACTTAAGAGTTATATGCATTTACAGATGCCAGGACAGTACAGTACAGGACAGTACAGTTTCGCAGGTTGCAATGTTATCAGAACACGACGATATGTCACGTGTTGTCTGTTTGTCCGCTAAACACCGACACGACTCGTATTTCATAGACGCGCTTATCTTAACATGTACCAATGATTTATACATATTTGTGAACTTTCGAGGAAGTGTTGTAATTGTTATTATGAATAATTACTACTTGTATATGTCTTACAAATAAGCTTGGTACAGATAACAAGAATAACAAGAAACTGTAGAACGTGTGAGTAACACTTACTTGTATATTGTCAATATATTTTACTATACAATTAAAGTAAGAGAATTATTGAGAATTTGGCTAACTATTTAACAATATATATTTTCTAACTTAGTAGTATAGAGTACCTAACACTAAAAAAAATTACAAAACTAAAAAGAATGATTTCAAATTACTTATATATTAATATATTTAGCTTTAATTTTTTATTCTTTTTATTTTTTATTCTAAAACTGCATCAGTTTTTCAGACTTTAATTTCATAAAAAATTCATTACGTAGGTTTTGTGTGATGCTGGCACATATATAGAAACAGACAGACAGACAAAATGTGAAAAAAATTGGCATTTTTTTATCTATATATCGATTAATTATTACATATCCATTACAAGTTTTAAAAAATATGCAATGTACAGACACAAGTTATTTATAGTTTTATTATATATATACGGTCGCAGCGCCAAAGAATGTGACAGGTAAGAAATCTTTATAATATACAAACTAAAAACATCTTAACCGGTTTTTAAAATATTTGGATCATTTATATGTTGCAATACAGGATACGTTTAGATTTTATTAAAATATTCATTAATACTTAACGATATATTTAATTCGATCAAAAATGAGATGATAAATTATACTTATCATTTTGTAAAGTTATATCCTAAGCGGCGTCTGTCTGTATGTCTGTATGAACGCGAACTAAAACTTACTTAACGGTTTTTGTACGGTTTTTACCAAAAATATGATTCCTGAAAAAATTCCTTCCTGAAAAGACTCCTTAAAGTAAATTAAACTGAAATTGGAAATAATTTTTGTTAAAAAAATGTTGCTCAAATATATATTTCATAAATTTAAAAATATCCTAAGTAGAAATAATTCATTTTTTACTATTAAAATTAATGATTATCGAAATATAAAGGGGCGAAGCTGCGGGAAGAGGCTAGTATGTTATAAATATGCAACAGAAATGATGAAACTTAATAAATAGAAATATGCTATCGAATGCGGACGATTTAAAAATGTAAATAATATCGACCGAAACTAAAGTTCCGCAATTTATTTTACTTGGAACCCTGAATTAAAATGAGATTATTTCGATTTCAATGTAATATAATTTGAAACTGGATTTTTTTCAAATTTTTGACTTTAAAATGACCAACGCTATATTTTTGTCAGAATATTCTAAAAAAAAATATGTATTTAAAAACAATAATATTAAAATATCTGATGGGTATTTGTTTTAAATATTTCAAAGGTTTACAGATAATAATTTTTTTTAAAAATATAAATAGTCATCGTCAGAATATAGTAAAAAAATATATTACATAACTTTAAAAAACAATATTATTAAAGTATATCTGTATTTGTAACTTTTTCAAAGGTTTAAAGATAATTAATATTTTCTTCAAAAATATTCATCGCATATAAAATCTCATTCACTCGCAAGATAAGTGTTTTTTGTTCAAAAAATAAATTAAGTGCCACAAAACGCGCCCTTCAGAGTGATTGAATGGAACAAAAATGTCAGTTAAATTATTAACATGATCGGTTATAAAAATCTTGGTTCGCAGGTTATAGAAAGTGTCTCGACCTCCGAGCTTTCGTTATTTCATCGGGTCAGCTTATTTCACCGCACATAAATATGTCAACAGCCTGCCCCTGGTACCACTTTGTTTGTTAATATACTGCCAATTATAATCAAACCGCACTCGCCACTGTCAGCCGTCAATTTCTTAATCCATACATGGGATTGCATTTCTTTTGGCACTTTTATTTTCTCATGCCACCTGTCAACAGTTACATTTTCATTTAACGTTATTTCCATACAACGTTTAAACTGCTTTTTTTGAGCTTTTTTTAATAGAATAGCTTGAATTTTTGTACGACTTATTTTGCTATATAGATCAAAATTTCGACCGTAAGTAAATTACTAAGCCTGATATATCCATATTAAAAATAAGTTACAAAACAAGATAAAACCTTTTAATTTGCGGCTTCTTTTATTTATAATGAGATATTAATATTTATATTAGTTTAATATAAACGTCATCGTAATCATTGCAAAACAGTTCAAGATGAATTATTGTTCCCACGGTGCTCGCGCTGCCGTCCTCATCTTTATCTTTTAAAAATATCAGGTCATATTGTTCGCGTTTTGTACAAAGCAACTTTTGACAACAGCGCTATCTGTGTTTCATCTTTAAACACCTATAAATCAATGTTATAAAGTAACGTTACGAAATAACTCTCCCTCTTTCCAACATGCAAAAACAGAGAGATCTAAATGATAAATCTTTTGATTGGTTCGTCTTTGTTGTGAGTTATTGTTTTGTTTGCTGCATTCGTTGAAATAATTAAGCTTCATATAATTTACAAGCGTATATAGGGTACATATGTAACTTGCTTATTTTTAAAGCGGTACATCAAAAAGCTGTACAATAAATAGTAGTAATTCGTTTTTAATTAACACAAGAAACTCATTTATCATTACTTTTCTTGTTATAGTGTCATTTTGTGATTTATTCCTGTACAAGATAAGAAAACGGTCTAATTAGGGTTTGCAGGTATAATTATATTTGAAGCGGGTGGTACCATAGCCTGTAATTGCTCCAGCCACGTCCTAGAAACCTCACTGTTCGTTACGGCCCTTACCACTGATTTATGCTCGCAATAAATATTTTTTGAAAGTTCCAGTGCGATAATAACTCCATTAATTTTGATTAATGACAATTTCTTAAAAGTGATTTTAACCACGCGTGCTTTTACATATCTTGCCCATGATGGTGGTACCTTTAACATCTTAATTATTTTGTTTTCAATGATTGTTCTGGTTTTGATTGCAATTATTTTCATTATATTTACTTAAATTGCTATGCATTTCCGCGTTTAAAAATATTACGTTGAAATAATATCAACTTTAAAAATATTTTTACAATTTCTACATTCTACAAGACTGCTAAAAAATCGTTGAATAAATATGAGGTTGTATAAAATATTTGTCTTGAAACATGGGTATTTCTAAGCAGTTGTGCATTCCGAGGACCGCTTATCGTAAGCCAGCCGTAGCTCGGCGAGGGCGCTCTCCCGCAACACATTCAACGAATTTGCAATGCGATATACCGTATTACCATAAACAGTACAAGGCGGAGGGCACGCCGTCTATCGCGCTAAGACATATTATTCAAAATAAAGTATCGCTTAGCCTATGACCTGCTGCCGTAAGCCGCACGTTTGCTTTGCTACGAGGACCTCTACTTACTATACTTCTTAACAAACCATTCTTTTGATGTGTTATTCAGTTACAAAAAAAACAATTCATTCTTTTGATATGTTACGTGTGTATATGTGTGTGTATGTGTGTGGGTGTGTGTGTGTGTGTGTGTCGTCATAAACAAAGCAACCGCTAAAATTATTTCTATAATAAGGATTAATAAGCATGCAAATTTTTCTTAATTGGGATTTAAACCCGTTCAGCAAACATTCTCGTATATTTGAAGGTCGTTCGTGTAATTAAGACTGATTGATAATTTACAGCTTTGAGACGTATTTTAATAGCTATTTGTAACACGTATTTGAAAATATCTAGTTTATAAATATAAACAAAATACTGTTACAAGTAAACAGTTATGATTGAAAGTATTCAAATCTATAGAATGTAATTTATAAAAGTTTTACAGCGTAACTGCAATGTATAGGAACATGTGAGTCAGATACCACGTTAGTACAGAACTATTTACTCATCAGCTTTCGCAAAACGGCCCATTAGGGATAACTGTACTAAATAATTATTGCAATGTGCTTTCTATTTCTATGTGCGGTTCACAAGCGCGTGCTCGTCCACCTGCCGCTGATCAGACTAATTATTTACTATGCATGAATGCGGCACGACGTGGACGGCGGCGGGCGGTAGCGTGTCTAGGACGATCCGGACAAAGAACGAACCATAAAAACCACAGACAGGTTCCAATATCCACTTGGGTGTGCCGTAAAACAAATTTTAATGTACTAATTTATTTTACCTATATGCAAAATAACTTAGTAGTAACTAATTAATTGTACAACGTTAATGTAAAATGCATCTAAAACTATAAATATACAGCAAAATATGCACCTGCATATAAAAAATATGTTATAATCATATTATTCTTGCTATTATTAATGAGATAGTGGTAACTAGTTACATAAATATACATATGTACATTAAAATTATCTTACACCTTGTTTGAAAAGTTCTTAAAGAACCTTAAAAATAACTGTATTTAATGAAATAACTGGATTTAATTTAAATGATAAATAAATTATTATTACAATTGAATGATCATAACAGTTCGGATGTTATGCGACCTTCTTGATACAACCTTGTCAATACTGTAGTTCAATTGGAACCTTGAGATATCAAAAACTGACAGGATGTGCCGTTTGTGTATCTTATAGCTAATAATATGGTATATCGGTTAGAAATAATAAATGTTCTGTATTCATTTGTTGCTAACATAACCAGTTATATACTTAATTTATTTCTAGTATTGGTAGTTTAACAATTATTGTTTAAAAGCCAGTAAAAAGTCTTAAATATGTCCTTTCCTATCTTGATGCAAGTCATCGACACACACCTGTCTATGAATGTACAGTTTATTTGTTAATATTTTTCTTTGAATTGTTAAATGCTAATGCGTCACTACAAAGTACATGAAACTAAAACATTCTGTAAAAGGATAAATCCAAATAATTTTTGTTATAATAAAATTCCTTATTAAGTTATGTGCTAGTATGTTTTTGCTTATATTTATTCTGAAACTGTTAAGTCAACTGTAATTCTTAAGCCAGTTCTTAAGCCAAATATGTAGATATAATAAAATTGCTTATTAAGTTTTATGTTAGTATATTTTTGCTTATATTTATTCTGAAATTATTAGTTCAATTGTAATTCTTCAAACAGTTCCTTAGCCAAATATGTAGTTATAACAAAATTGCTTATTAAGTTATATGTTAGTATATTTTTGCTTATATTTATTCTGAAATTATTAGTTAAATTGTAATTCTTTAGCCAGTTCTTAAGGCAAATATGTAGTTATAACAAATTTCCTTATTAAGTTATGTGTTATTATATTTTTGTTTATATATATTCATAAACCAGCGCCATCTAGCAATAAATATGTAAGTAAATGTATATAGAATGTATATGTATATGTATGACTGTAGTTAGGCTCAACTAAAATTTTCTATAAAAACATATCCGTTATTATCGATAGATAAATTTTCTTTAATATATAGGCGTTCATATAATAACAATGAGATGGGCAGCTGAGATGCGACCGCAGGCGACCCGCAGACAATTGAATTGATAAGCAACTTTCTTTTATCATAGACTCTACCGGTACTGTTGTGTAAGACTAAAAAACTCTTCAATCATGCTTTAATATTCAGCTGGACTTTTGAATACATTTCAATGAGGATTAATAGTTGATACAATATTAATTTCATTATATTATATGATTAAATAAAAATATTTAAAAACATATATACTTATTTTTATAGTAATTTTTGAATGAGTTTGTTGGTTAGTCTACCTATGAATTCTTTTATATATGTATTTAGACATATAAATTCAGGGAAAGACAAAAAATATATGTATGTAATAGTAACTTGCATATTTTCAGGAATAGTTATTTTTATAAATAAACTTCATTTAAGTTGTCCAGAGACTTATTTAAATAAATAAATTGACTTCTACTACTACTACTACTATTACTACTACTACTATTTACTACTACTTCTAAATATAATCATGTTTTAATTGGTTTTAAAACCTACCTACTGTTTTGTTGTTTATTGGTAAATTTAGATTAAGATTTAAATCAAATACATAAAACTTTTTATTCATATATCTCAATGGAGTACTTATCATACTTATCTTAAATTATAAATATTCAAGTTTGATTTAGTTACTGTTCAAAATACCACTGTTTTTAAATGAAAAACAATGAGTGCGTGAGACTGCGATGCAATCAATCTACTTTTAGTGTCGAAATTACTTTCATGTAAAAAGTTTAAAGTTCAAAATAACTCAGTTAAAAAAATTTAAATTATAAAATTCCTCAATTTTTTTATCTCAAGTGTGGAAATTCAAGAAATCCACGTTTCTACTTCCTTATACTGCTAAAATTATATACTACAGATCTAGATATTTATGTATAATGTTAATAAGATTTTATTAACTTATATAATAAAATAAAATGTTTTTATTATACATATAACATGTCTAATGGCTCTTTTGTTATCTAACACCATCCAAATCTGTTTATAAATATTAATAAAATGACTGTTTTAAATAAAAGTAAAATGAAATTATGTTAGAAAATAATATTAGCTATAAATTGTTTAAACAATAAGTTGAATTTATTTTTAAATAACGTACAAAAGTGGAACTAATTAGGTTCAAAAGTTGTTTAATCAAAAAGTTGAATTGATTTTTAAATAAAGAACAATATTGACAGTAATTTGTTTTATAAATTGATTAAACAAAATGTTGAATTAATTATAATTTAAAGAACAATAATGACATTAATTTAAAAATTGTTTAAACAAAAAGTTGAATAAATTATTAAATATTATGTATTGATATTATTCATACACCTAATGTATAAATAAATAACATTTCTAGGAAGTCTTACAGTGTAATATTAATTATTATTTGCACAATCGTTAATCGCTGGTCCGTTTTAATGGCTGCGATTCATCACACTCTCCGGTTTTTACCGTGTACCACAATCTGAATCCACTCAGCTGCAAGGTCGTCGAGTATAAAAAAATGGCGTCTCGTTTTTTTACTCTATTTTTGTTCTTAAAGAAAAAGAATATCAGAACGCGCCGTTTTGGAAGTGCCCGTCGCCGATCTTAAGTCTCTGGCGCGCCGGCCGACTGGCCCAACAGGAAGTTGATACAATTCGACAACCAAAGATTTATTACTTTTTTCAATCCGAGCTTAAAACAATGTATGTTGAAGTGGGTAAATATTATCATATATATGTAATATTCACGTTATTGTAATGTTGCGTGAATCGGGGCGGTTCACGCCGCGATTCTACTAAGCTTATGAATAAAAGCCCTAGACGGTTTCGAATCGAATGAGGTAAATTCCGATAAAATTAACGTTAGCACTTACAGACGGATATTTATTATAGAAAGCATGGCACACAACAATTTCAATATAATATAAATTGGTTAAATATTGTAAATGATTAATAATTAATAAACAAAATCTTTTGAACATTATTAAGTTGTATAATTTATTTTGTGTATCGAATATGTAGTACAAAACTTACAAGCGTTATGCAAAATTCGAAGCACCTCTCGATTGTGAGATACCTATCTATAAACAAAGACAACAGATCGTGGGATTGCGGTGAACGGTTGTTTTGATATGTTATTTTAGTATAACTGACCCTCGTAACGTACGACATTCTTCAATTGTTCTATACTGCTTTATATTCGGTAGCTGGGTATTTTTGTTAATAATAAATCATATTTATTAATGTTGCTTTCCAAAATCCATTTGCGACGTAATAAAAAGCGTCGATTACGAAGATATGAATCACTGAGCGTGTTGTACGTTTATGCTATTAAGCTTTCTATGCTATCATATCTTAATATGATCGCAATATGAACCCTCCAAATTAAAAAATGTATATTAAAAGTCATATGACACACTTATATTTAATTTTATATTAAACGACATATGTTTATCATATAATAATTGCACTTTTTGGACACATAATAATTGCACTAGATTTTTTATTAACATGTAGATTATTAATGAATATTTATCTAGAACTTTTATAGTATAGAGAAAAATTACATCATTATAATTTCAACTAAAGAATAACGCTTCTAACTAATTACAATTATAGAAGATATGCATAATATATGATTACTTAATTACTTAATTGCATTAAGTAGTATGGAGTCCGCAAAGTAACATATATTTAATAACTTTAGATGTTAATGATTATCATGCCTCTGATATTTCCTTCACGTTGCAACACTAACTTGTTTGTATGTGTGTGTTTGTGTATATGTGTGAATATGAATTGATTTTAAAATTCACAATGCATTACAGCAGAGACAATATTGTTCACGGGTCACAGCGGGAGATCGAGATGACATCTCGCAGCGTGCAACCTTACTTCTAAACTCGTGCGCCGTTCTAAACCCAACCCATCCTACAACCTTCCTACCGTCATAATAAGGTCAATTTTTGCGTATCACACACAGTGTTAACTTAAAACCAGTCTTATATCGTAAAATTAGGGTTGTAATTTGAATAAACATGTTATTTATTGAAAATAAAAGCTCAGATAAAAAAGATAGATAGAGGCAGTTACAAAATTAAGCAACCAAATCGTTTTCGATTACAAAGTTCATTGTTTGATTCGCGGTGTTATTGGTGAAGCAGGCGCTAGTGGATCTGAGGGTTATCTGGGCTCGTCACGGTTCCCACGGATTGCTATTTTAAATACCTATTTGTAGCGACAGGACCGGTGCATTCTATTTGAGTAGCCTCTTCTGGATGGGTCAAGGATACAGGTGATTGCGGATCTGCGATGGCGAGCGACCTGGCCTTGCTACCTTGTATATTATAAGCGTATCCTATTACTCACTTGCTAAGCGAAAGGTCCATATTTATTAAACCTAATGCTAAATTTACCAAGTTAACTTAGGTATTTTTTTTAAGTCAGGTTTTTTTCATGTCTACGAATGTTATTGATTAAGAATGTAGAACTAATCGAAAAAAAGTTTAGCATACTGACTAGTATCAAAACACTTTTTTATTCAGTCAATGTTAAATCGGTCGGTTGTAATTACTTCCTGTTTAAAAAACTCTGCATTCAGATATCGAGTCCAAGTTTTTTAAAGAAAATATCGATACGGAAGAATATTGTATTAAATGACACTTTACACTGGACGATGATAATATTTTTCATTTGAATTACACATCTATTCTTATATTCTGCATTTTAATTTTCAAACTTTATTATGCATTATTTGTATATCAAATTAAATATTATATATAAAAAAATGAAATTAATATTCAAATATTTTATTCTATTAATTATAATCAATAAATTAAAAAGATACGAGTGTAAATTATAAATATTAATCATGCATGTATAATATTCTAATTATTTTTAAAATGCTATAAAATATTTGTTTTATGCTTATTGCTTTACTTAACATTGCTCTTTTAATGTATATTTAAATAAATTATAAAAACATGCATATTCTTAAATAATTCTGAAAATAATTCTAAAATTATATCTTGCATTTAAATGCTTCTTCCATTTAAAGTAGATCATTTGTTATTGAATATCTATCTCTGATTGACTTAACGTGGGAACATGAGTGACTTCGGATTACGCTGATGTCTATCAGTACGAAAAATGATTTTATAAGAGCACTGGTATCAACAATTTAATCATCTTAGAAGCGACCTTAATATTAATAACTTATGAAATAATTGAAATAATATTTACATATATTTTTCAATTATCATAGTTTTGTTTCAAGACTTTTTAATAAGTTTAAGTGATTATATATATAAAGTTTATGTATGTCTGTGTATATTTGTTTGTCTGTGTTTATCTTGAAAAGATAGACAGATAGATAAACTTGGCGAAATTTTAGCACTAATCAGAACAAGTTAAGTCTAACTTCAGATTAAATAAGTAATCCCCAGTCAAGGTTTTTATTTATATCCTTTAATATTTCAGACCGAAAAATTATATGACTGTTATATTAGAGGAAAGAAAGATTAAATAAAAGAATCGCTTTGAAATATAAACTAATTAAAATATAAATGTCAACAATTAATGACATGTCTGACACAAAATTTTGACAGTTTAAAAAACATTCATACATTGTTAAAAGAGGTTTGTATAATAAATATATTGTTAAAAAACGTTTTTCCTGAGTGCTTTAAAAAAAAAATTTACCATAAATTCGTTCAGAAACAGTAGTCTGTTAAATAATTCTTAATAAGGGCAACACGTAAGAATGCATTTACCTAGATACAAAAATTTTATTCAACAAATTTTGCGGAGCGCGCGTTGAAATCTTATATATCGTAATCTTTGTCCTTTTAGAGTGTTCGTTTTACGGTACATAAAATTGATTTCATATTATCTTAAGGTAATATTTTTAACATATGTTCACTGTATTTCATAGTAAATTGAGGAACCTTCGGAAATAAGGCCACATTACGTGTAGTATATGCATTAAGGGAAGCTTGGAATTAAAAATAAAAGCTCCATTTTTGTTATATAAATTGTAATAACATATATATATATTTAATTAATATTATGAAAGAAAATTCAAAATTAAATTGCATTGCATTCGTAACTTGTTTCATAAAATAATTTTAATGTAATGTATTGACAAAACTCATTGAATTTAAAGTTTTCAATAGTGTAGTGTCATTGCATTTTACGTTAAAGTGTTTCTTTATCGATTCAACTTTCCCTTAACCAGATAAATTGTAATAAAATCGATGTTTTATTAATCGGTAAGTGAACAGATACAAAAGTCGATTGTTATATCGATTACGGAGGGGAGGAGCGACATTCGACACTAAACCCTTTATTTTACGAGTACTTGTCTAATAAAACAATCATATAATTTGGTGTTTCAACCTATTTATTTTATACTCAATGCACTTTAATTTTATGTTTTTATATTAAAGAGCCTATAAACATTATTATATGAATATCGTTTAAAATATCAGTGCCTTTGTACAAATGGCAAGTGTCAGTTGACGATTCTACCTAAATTGCGGCGAACGATAGTAGTATTTTAGACAATTCTACTAAAATATATTGCAACGAATGATAGTAGTATTTTGGACAATTCTACTTACATATGTTGCAGCGAATGATAGTAGCATTTTAGACAATTCTACTCAAACGGTTTTGCAACAAACTATAGTAATATTCTAGACGATACTATTTAAGTTTATTGCAACGAATGATAGTAGAATTCTAGATGTTTCTACTTAAATATATTGCAACGAATGATATTTTTTTTTCATTAATTTATTAATCCGAAATGTAACATACAGACTATATATAAAAACCTCATAAATCATATCATATTCCATCAAGACACGAGCATTGGAAAAAACATTATCTGTTATCAGTCCATTATGGATTTAAACAAATGATACAGCTTAAAGCCTTTTAAGAGAGAATCGTGAGTCGCTGGAGTAATTAACCCAGCATTCGATTGTGCCCAATGACCGCCACGATCAAGTTCATTTGACACAGCTACTCGTATATGTCAATAAAAATGTTATATCTTTAAATTATTATTTATAAATATATCTATTTCTTAAGTAATAGTATTTAATTTATTGATAAATAAAACATTAATACTTTTTGTTGATGTATTCTATAAAAACTGAAATCCACTATTTCTTTTGAAATACATGTCATTTGTTTTATAATATTTTATTTTTGTATACTACTATTTCCTGTGTATATTTCCAAATATGATTTATATAAATAAAAGCAGACAATATGTGATTAAATAGCTATGTATAAGGAATTAAGTTTAATGTTATGTATGTATTTAAATTGTGACAGTCCATATATGAGACAACAATGTGTCTTGTAGGGTACAACAGAAGTCAAAATCCTCAACAATGAAAGGCTGAAGAACTACAGTTTGTATACAAAGTAAGAGTTTGGTTAAAGAGTAATTATGTACATACCATTCAACTAAAAAAAAATAATACATATAGGAGGACTTCCCCGTAATTTCTCAGAGATGAAGTCCTATAATAAGTTCCTGTATTATTGGATCTTTTAAAAAACGAAAGTCTTTCCGACTGAAAATAATATCATTTTCTCGGCCCTTTCAATCTACGTTTTATGATTTCTAAAAGATATCCCTGGAATCTTTACTTCCCTAGGATTCATAGCTGGATTTCTGCTTATCTTCAAATCCTTTCATGCTTAGTTTGAATCATAAAAATGAGCTTTTAAGAAGTCATCTTTAAAAATATTTGTAAAGGTTTCAATCAAATACATATATTAAATAAACACTTACTTACTTCATTTATTGGTAAATTAGTAGAATAAAAACCTTTATTTTTTATGTTCTCAAATTTATAAGATTTTTTTTATTACAGTTTAATGCATACAATTATACTTTGTTGTTAACGATAATTTTCGTCAATTATAAATATATAAGACTAATTATACGCACTTTAAATATAACCTTATTAATAAAAATATTTATACCCAGTGTAACATATTTTCTGTTTTGTCACTTTTACACCTTTGACGTAAATAACTAGTGAGACAGTGACAAAACATAGAATAACTTCTATTTTTATTAATAGACCAGAAAAAGAACAAGTACCGTCGCCAAATACGTTATTTTTGTAATATAAAGCAAAAATATCATAAAGCATATTAATTTTTGTCATATTATTAATAAAGTCACATATGTTACAGAAGTGAAACATTATTCATAACATACAAACATAAATTACTATATTCTGGCATCAAATTAACAAAAGCAAAGAATCGAAGATTTATTGTGTTGTAACGTTCTTACACAGACTATAAATTAACTTATTACACAAGAAGTTAATCTCACTCCGTAATATTTTGCGTACATGACTACAGTATTGACTGCATTTGCACTACTCATAAGTATGACTATAATCAACATAACCGGCTGATGCAAGCATTCTGAATAGGCATTAGGTTCGCTTTCTGGAGTCAGAGAATGGCTGAGCCAATTTAAGAGTACCTGATCTATACTTTCCCATACGTAATAGTTTGTAGATGAATCGGTATTGCTATTAGCGGAAATGATTTCTTCTATCGGTGACCACGTCGTAGATCGTCGTGCGCAATGCGCGGGCGCAGCTGAGCACGAGGCAGGCAGCGACGTGGTGCGATGAACGTGTGCGATACCATTCATTAGGCGGCGGCAGAATGCTCTCGCGTCAAATTAGTTGGAGCCGCGCTTAATTAGACAGTACATCGGCGCTTGCGCACCGCACCCGCCGTCCTTCCGCCACAATATATGACCACGCCGCCATCGCTTTATATACAACTTACACAATCCAACATCATTAGTACAATCTATGCAAATTTTTCTAAACATTTTAGCAGCTGTTGCAATCCTCACTAATTGCATTAAATGTGAATCATAACTTTAAAATAATTTCTTTATTAAAATTTCTGTACTTTTTTAATATATAAATATTAACCAACTATGACATATAATATTATATTCCTAGATCTATATCACTATATTTTAATATGTAAATTATTAAAATTATAACAATGATCATGTCATTGATTCATTAGCTGTATCTAACGAACAGCTTTCTCCTTGCTACGGTTATCAATGAAACCAATAAGTAGGTTGTTATCAGTGATAATGTTATCAATTATAGTAGACGTAATAATTATAACGCCTCATCTATCGTTACTAACCTATCACACATTGAAAACGATCAAGCATTTATAAACCTGCCATACTTGTTTTGCTGTTTGATCGGCTTTTAGAATAACTTAATGGATTATAATAACATATAATAAAAATAATATTAAACGTTATGTTATTATGCACTAGAATTAATAATTTTTGTATTTTTAAACACTTATTGTTTTTACTTAATTGTAGTGTACATATTGCGAATGCTTTTGCTAGAAAATGCATCCGTATCCGAACAATTAGTATAATTACAACGGTCCAAGCGCAGGTGTAAAATGCGACATCAAGTCATAATTCCTAGTAACCGTTAAGGCTGCTAGGGAAGCGTGCTGTAGGCTGCGAAATTACTGGTTCAGTATAATCGATCTCTTTATAATTCTAAGCTAGTTCACCTGACCATTTTAACGGCAATTGTTTATTGTGAACGTATCTAGTTTGCGATGATGGAAAGATGCCTGGATATCTATTTTTTGCACGCAATGTGCAATTTAATTAAATAGTTAATGAAGACTTGTAATGCTATTACATTAACGAGAAAATCATTTTAAAATAAGTTTTCAATTAGATTTTGTAATGGATAATGTTATATTTATGGCCAAATTATTGTTTTTTTGTTTTTAACTAAATGGTAATTTGAAATTATGTATTTTATATTTGTATTTGTGTATCGAGTTGATTTGTTACTTGGAAAAAGAAGAAACGCAGGCTATTTTCCACTTCAACATATAAAAGCTAATAGATATACAAAACCAATTGGTTAATAAAGCTTTAGCAGTCCAATTTTGTAATTTAATCATAGATCAAACTTTATTCTACTTGAAATAAAGACTAAAATGCAAATAGTGAATAATAAATCTAACTAAGTCATAAAATAACACCAGACTGTGCTTTGTTCCAAGTATTGGTAAAATCTCAGCGCACATAAATTTGCGGGGTTAGGTTGTGAAAGTTAATTCTTTGTAGCGGTGCTCGGTACTCTCGATTCTATTTCTAACATTAAATAAGTTACGATATTACAAGAACGAATCTGTGGAACTTGTTTTAGATGGACGTGTCTGTTTTCTGATTTGATATTTTTGCAATACAATCTAAGTTGCTTTATATATATCTAAGTAATTCGGAGTAAGCACAGAAAGTCTGTGCAGATATTGGAGGTTAAATGTCGTTCGTTTAATTAACTGGCCGCACTCGAACAAAGCTCATCATTAGAACCGCAATCGTGTACCTCATTTGTGTCGATAGCGCTATTCGTGTCAATGCTAATGAACACGCCAATCTAATATCTTGTAAAACTTAAGGAGCCATTAACTCTGAAACTCACTATGATTTAATACGGTGCGCTTGATAATATTGTACTTGGATTCTAAATGCCTTTGAAATTGTTGTTACTTTCGCAAGCATTTTTATAACACTTAACGGAATACGGAAAAAATAACAGACTACAGTTTTATTGAATGTATTATCACGATAATTTTATAATAAAATATATATTTCAATTCATTAATCTTTTTAATTTAATTGTCTTTACAAAAAATTTTAAGACTATCAGCAAAGAGATTTTATATAAGAGCTAGAAACGGATGTTTATGACACGGAAGAGTTTGTTAGTGACCAAAGTTTGTTAAAACCGAAATACCACAGTAACGAATCTTAAAGGAATATTCTAAGAATTTGATTCGTTAGTGTGTTGCGGCACTCAGTAATTCGATGAGACTCGTAATAAACACTATAAATGTACGAGTTAACAACACAGATAATACATGTTTACCTATTGAGAAATACTATTTCCTACATTGTATGCTGTGTTAATAATAATAAATATTATATATTATTTTGAACGAGATTTTATCGTTCAAATATTTATTTATATTCATATTAATAGTGATTAATTTTATTGCGTCTATTTTTGTATAATTGTTATATATCTCACGTAAATACTATCGGAATTTATCCGATTACTTCCGAACCCATTCGGGTTTTTTATTCTTAAGATGGGAGAAAGGCGGAATCGCGGCGTGAATCGCACTCTTATATAATATTAATTTATTGAACGAAGCTTTCCATATGAGACTTTTCTGCGTACTTTGTGCAACCATCAATCAAAAACTGTATATCCGAAAATTTCCAAATTTTGCACACCGATAAATAAGTCTAGTGGTGGTTTTAAAAAAAATCAAAGAAAACATGACAAAAAATGTAACAATGTCTCATCTTGAAAAATAGTTGAGGACATGTTGCGTCGACGTTTTGTAACTGCAACTTTAGTGCTGTTTGCACCTCGCTTAACTCGATATGCTAACACATACCGAGGGTTTCCGAGAGCAGCGAGACACAATTGAGGTCTGGTTCACGCTCCTTGTTATTTTCAGATATTTATTTTATGTTTATTTAAAATATCTTGACATTACAAGTTATTTGTATTAAAAAATATATAACAGAAGTATCATTTCCTTGAAGCGATCTTTTTGAGGAAGTCAAAGGAAGTTAAAAGTTCACGGTTTAGTTCGAAACCTTCCGCAGGAAATACTCGAATAAAATGTAGTATCTTTAAAGATATAATAACAAAGACCGTAACCTATTAACCTTTACAAAATTAAAGTACAGTCAGCTTCAAAAGTCGATGGCCATATATAAAGTTCCAAAATAGCTATACTATAATATAGTATTATACCAAAATTGATGAATATGACAATCGCCAATATTGAATGAAAATTATTAAAGTTCAAATTATATTTGACACAAATCTATAATTTGGTAATTATCACGGCATAAAAGTTGAGACAAAGAATGTAGCGTCTCTTTCTTTGCATTAGTTCTAAAACAGTGATGACACATTACAAAAAGAATCTTATATATTAATGCAGGAAGCGATTTCGTTGGCACACTGTAGCTCGAGAACCACTAAAGGGAAAAATATCGTTGATGGCTCAAATCAAAGGTCTCATTATGCTACACTGCTGAAAAATAGTGACAACTCTCAAATCTCATTAGCCTAATTGCAGTAATTAGTCAAAAAATAAATTTTTCCCATAGACTTTGCATGGGGAAATTTTGCGCGCGCTTTCAAATTTTTTGTATTATCTATTGTGACTAGCTGGTCTTAGCATACTAGTATATTAATGATTTAAAAATATTTTTTGATTATTAATTATATGTGATTTATTTTCATTAACAACACTTCATTTTATATATTCCACTTTATTAAAAAAATTTGGTATATTGAAAGTGGCAATGTTAGTAATAACTTTCTATCTATTGTCACTTAGAAGACGAACAAACTGCATAACACCTCAAATTAAATAAAATCTGACAGGAACATAATATGTGTTTGATGAATTTGACAACTAGATATTTAGGTAATTTGAATTCTAACGATGATCATTCAAAATTGGCGATTATCATGTTCAGCAATTTTGATGTAACATAGTATATTTTTGAACTTTTATTATGGCCATCGAATTTTGAAGCTGACTGTACAATAAACATATATAACTGATATCGTTTTATAATATGAATATCTTTCTTCATTTTGTATGTCTGTATTCAAAAGCAATGTTAATTGAAGTCTTTATTTATTATATAACCCTGAATGCTAAAGTTTTAATTTCAAGCTTTCTTTAAATCGTCATCCATCATACGATAAAGAAGTATATTAAAGTATTCAAAATTGCATGAATTTCATTCAAATATTCGACCCGGATTTATTAAGATTACCGCATTACGTAAAATGTATATATATTTTATATTATGGTAACGCACATGTTTACGTGTTTTGATTATATCAATTTGTTTCTTTGATTCTTTGTATGTTAATAATTTTTAATTTAAAAACATTTAAATCTTTTAATAGAGTAATATTTAAGTAAAGTTACTTTTATTTTGTGAATTGGGTACGTTTTATTTTATCTTAATTTTGATATAATTAAGCTATAATAGTAAAATGATGAAGTTAGACTTTTATTTCTGTCAATATACTCTTATCAAGACTGCTGATAAATTCAGATTGAAGAGTTATAATTATTTTACTCGTAACTAGCGTCTTCACTCACGTACCAAAAAGTTTTATTTACTAGTAAGATAACTAAGCAGTCTATTATTAAAAAGTCGTTCTCATTTACTTTCTTATCATAATTATTAATATCTTTTAAAAGTTAGTTTTGAGTTTAAACAAACAGATTTTTCCCTTGTATAATATTAGCATAGAATAATGTATTATCAATTGCATTAATTGCAATGTATTTTCCAAGTTACTAAAATATAATCAAACATAGCAACCGGTACTTTTGATAAACTCGTTTAAACAAATAAACTTTTCCGATACTATTAATATTAATATATTATTAATTACAATGTATTCTATTCACCAAAACCAAACAAATATTCAATTATAACATCAATATTCCCTATAATATAGTTACCAAATATCATTAGATAATCATGGGAACGTCGACTGTAAGTAAAAAAAAAAAAAAAAAAAACACCTGCCTGTACTGGTCATTTAAACCGCAGAATCAATGGTGATAATTGCGACTACTAACCACGATACGCTACAGCACACGTGTTTAATAAGCATTTTAATAATGGCCGCGGTTTTATATAAAGTTAATTATAATAATAAGGGCTGGTTGCGGTTGATACGCTTCACTTCTTTCAACTAATTCGTAATGTCCTGTAGACGAATTATTTTTAGTTGATTTCTTTTAAAGATGGCCAAATTTTGTGATTTAAAAAAAATATTTTTTTTTAGTTATCCTTATAATTTGTTACTTCTGTATTAAGTATCTTGAAGTTAATTAATCCAAGTTTAATTACACATAAAAGTATCTATCATATTGTGTAAGAATTTTATTTAACAAGTTTAAACAAAATATGGCTAACTATTACGGACTTACCCTAATAATAATAATACTAGCTGTTATCTGATGTTCCACCCGCGGATTAAGTATTTTATTTACTATTAAGATAAATAAGAGAAGTAGCTTAATGCTAGATATCTTATAACTTTCTGGTTGTCCATGAACTTGTCTCTTGTAATCAGAAGGAATTTTTAAAATACATCTGGAAAGGTTGAAGATCAGCGTGTTTCAACGAACCTTTTTTTTAAAGTTTATAAGATAACTGTAGAGTTAAGCTAGATTTATAAGTAAAAATTATTTTTTAAAAAAATTGTACTATCCAGTAACTTAGTTAATTCTTAAGTTTCCTTAAAACAACCCACTGTGGTTACACACGACAATAATGTATCATCCAAGGCTTTATTAACAAAATAAATTATATTAACATTTATCACCTTACATGATAAACATTAAGAGCTTATCCAATGAAACTAAAGGTTTTTTATAAAGGGTGCCATTAAAAAAATTATCTCATTGTTATTTATTAACTCGTTTCTTTAAAATGAAAAACTTCAAGTCGTTACTAGTTATAATCAATTAAACATTGTAATATAAAAAATACGCAACATTTAATTTATAAGACTTATTATTAAGATGGATAAATTTAATGTTGTTTTTACGATGTTTTTCTTAAAATTTTATCATCAATCAGTGGATTGTTATGAAACTGATACACTCCATTTTCATCATTCAATCTTGGGTATTGCACTTAATATGTGAAGTATGGATAGACTAGATCAGGGATGGCGAACCAATGGCACGCGTGCCACAAGTGACACGTTTGAAAGTTTTGATGGCACAAAAACAATATTTTTTTAAAATCTTTTTTGATAGGAATGAATTAAAAATTATTACTCACACTTAAATCAAATTATAAAAGGAATAAAAAAAAGGCAACAAAACAAAAAGGTACAAATGTGGTACAAAATTTAATTTTATTAACGTATATTCACCACGCTAACATTTCGAATGAAATTTTATTGTACCTTTTTAAAAAAGTTTTTAGATTTTGTGGCATAGACATCAAAAAAGGTTCGCCATCTCTGGGCCAGTGCTATCTACTCATTAAAGTTACCACTCAATTCATCATTATATGAACCATCTTCGCAAGTACCACTGATTGCATTTGTCTGATCTGTGCTTTAATAGCATCTCGTTTGACTGCAGATTATACCAGGATGGAGTAGACCAGGGATGGAGAATCAATGGCACATGTTTGAAAGTTTTGATTTCACGCACAAAAACATGTTTTTTAAAAGTAAATTATTTTGACAGAAATGAATTATAAATTATTAATCTACACTTAATTTATAATTTATGAAATAAATTTTTAGTACTGAATACCTCTTTTGGGTATTTTGCTTATTTCTTATTTGGAAAACATTGTTTAAAAATTAAAAAAAAAAGTACTTCTAATTGTTTATTTAGTTATAATTACACAAAGTTTCACCACGCCAAAAAATCAAAATGAAATACTAGTAAGGCGTGTTATCTATTTGAGAAACAATATTTTTTAAGTTGTGGCACGGATATCAAAAAAGGTTCACCACCCCTGTAATAGAATATATAAAAAAAATATTTTAAGAAAGTAAATATTTCACAAGTGTAATTACAATTTTGTGAATTTTCACATTTCTTCAAAATTTTTGGTGTGTTATGTTTTTGGGTACCTCATTATAATCATTAAAAACATGTTGCTCTCAACTATAACTCTGTCCGAGTAAAATATGTACATTGTTTTGAAACATCATTTAGGGTGTTGAATTCGTTTTTAGTGAATACATATTAATGTATACACATGTATATACAAGTAAAATATTATATATATATATATATATATATATATATATAAACTAGCTGTTCTAAAATAAAAGTAGCCTAAGTAACTTGTAAGCCATATAGCTTTATTATATCAGCTAGACGGAACAAATAGACCGACAGACAAAAGTTAAAAGCAATATATATTTGGTATATGTACCGTCTATACATACACATGCATTAAGTAAAAAGCGGTTATTTTAATGTCACAAACAGACACACAAATTTTTTTTTTGACAGATTTTTCCACAAAAAAGAAAACAAAATATTTCCCAATTATTTCGCAATAATTTCAGCAATGATTTACAAAAAAAAAAAGTAATATGGTGAAGAAAAAACCCCTGAAAAATATATGCCAAAAATTGTATATTTATATATTTAATTATCTCTGCAAAACTCGTATGTTATGTAGGTTAGGTTGAATGTTAAACGAAATCACAAAGGCCGGTCAAAAAGTTACAATGACATCACCACAACTCCACATAATTGAGTGTATAATTAAAATACTAAAGACAGAATTACATGCATTTTATTTTTACCTTAAGAGCTATTAATTTCTCCAGAAAAGCATTCATTTTAAAATATATGCAGATTCAGTGCAACTTTAAATTTAATCTTGGTTTTTTAAAACGTCTTTTAAAAATTAATTTGAGTTATGAAATTAGGTATAATAATTTTTGTATGTATTTTTGTGATCCTTGATTGCTATTATACCAGATAATTATCCGGGTGTATTCACGTTACTGCAATGGTACTCAGTTCACGCCGCGATTACGCCATGCTGGAACTCATGAATAAGGACCCCGAATGGGTTCAAACTAGTCCGGCAAATTCCGATAGTAATAACGTGAGTTCAGCCGGATAACTATATTTAATAATTATAATATTTTAGACAGATGAACTATCTTTTATATTTTTATCGTTAATATATATATGTGTAATAATTTAGTATGTTTCTAGTCAGTAGGTAGGGCCTCAATTTCTTGCAGGGCGTACACGTGGGTTGTAATCATATGCTTACCATTGACCAAAGTCACAGATGAATGGATACTTATCTCAATAAATGAGCTATTATTCAAGCAGAGTCGTTTCACTTTAGGCTCACTTATCTATTACCACATTGTCGTAGGGATCAGTCAACCACAATCTTATCTGTGTATCGTGGGAGCAAGTATTCGTGACGACTTTAACCGTTTAAATCAATGCGATCGCAAAGTTACATATAACTTACATATAAGTCACTTGTGTAGCCAGTAGTCTTAATATCCTATTAAAGTTCCTATATCAATAAATGAAACTGAACTTCTCAATGAAAAACTTCACAGTACCTCTAAAAATTATTTATTAATAGTGCAAGCTGATTTTAGTTCTATTAATTATGGGGCGAAAGCTACACATAAAAAAATCGGTTATAGTTTTATTTTCAAGGGCTCCAGTTCTGCAGAAAAAAAATCATTTTGAAATCAAAATGTCGATGAAATGAAAACAAAACAATAGGTTTAGAAATTCTTAAAACACGGATCTTCGCAAATAACTCGCTAGTTAATAGTAACATAATAAAACAACAAAAGAAAATACCGTTGCACTAACGTTCTACCTTCACATTGAAATAAACTGACAGACTAATTAACACATATTATAACTAAATATAACATCTATTAGAATATATTACAATTATAATACTAGGTGTAATTGAAACAAAAAATATATTATTCAAATGCCAATGATATTTATGGTGTCCAGTTTGACTGAGAAATTAAATAATAAATATAAGATCAAACAGTAGCGCCTTCGGTTAACAGTCTCGTGAGAACTTTGCAGTTTATCCGTTTAATCTTATCTGAGAAGCCTTCGATACCCGTTGTTTAATAGACAATATCTGCAAAGTGAACTGGGAGTGCCTATGACTTAATGACTTACCTACGCTATTGAACCTACGAATATAACCTAGCTAGGTATCTATAAATATAATCTCCCTATCATGTCTGTTGGTCTGGAAGGAAGCGTTGTAGCAACACGTGCAATATGTCATTTGAAAGCGCTTAAATTAAAAAGAGGAATGATTTTGAAATTTTAAAATTTTCGAAAATTTGGCGATAAAAGCTGTAATCAAAAACTATGCATGTTAGAGCAAAATGTCCAACAGCAAAGTCATTCTTCTTTAAGAGTTCAGTAAAAATATTACTTAATCAACGAGAAATACATCATATTCTAGACGCCCGGAATATGTAAACAAAAAGATGAATCCGATTTAGTTTTGAAACTTTGGGTGATATTAAAATATGGTCTATACTTGCCACAGATTTTCAGTTTCATATTTATTTATCAGGGTATATTTTATGTTTAATATGTTAGTTTTCATACAAACAAATATTTTTTTATTTTTTATTTATTAAAAACATAAATTAGATATTTCAACAAAACAAACTCGTTAGAGTTTAGCCGTGTCAGATTCGTCGACTTAAAACTAAGAGAAAATAATAATAATAATAAAGATCAGAAGATGACATTTATTAATTACGATTTTATGAAGGTGCAAAAAATTATTGTAAGACATCAATTTCTTTTCAATACACCTACATTTGTACAGTTATATCTTTATTATAACCTGTTCACTGATTCTTTCGTAACAGTCTGTACAATAATTATTAGTCATCTCATCAAGGATTAGACGTGAGACTCAAATCTGAATTTGTTTTCTCACACTGTCAGATATTGCACTTAGATAAGACAACTGATGACTCAAAATAGTTTTGAACTTTCTAAATAGTTTTAAATGTTATAGTTAGTCAGTTTTTGTGCAATTTGTTCTAGATATTTTATCTATATATTAAAAAAAATATTTAAATTTAATAAAAATGAAGTATAAAATGATAAGCATGCTTTTATGTATATAATTGTTAATTTATTCGTACGGAAACTCTTCGCCGCAAGCCGCACCCTGGTCGAACGCACTGACCTTGTTACCGTAATGCACCCTAATTTCACCGCGCTCGTAAACGCACTCCAAAAACTGGCACGTCACCGTTTGCACGACTTGTCAATAAATTAATACTCTCGACTCCTGGGAGATATCACGATTCAAGACCTGCTGACATGGAAGCACGCATGTGATCTCAGTTCAAGTCAATGAAACAGCAGAATCATTGCGATTTATAAATCACCTTCGTAATTATTTATAAATTTTTAATATAACATCGCATTTAATTTTTTTTTTAAATTGCTGCCAATTTGTTTTCGTAATTGCTTTTTAAAAGGGTCAAAAGATAGCGATAATTTTGATTCTTATCAAAATAAACACACGCAAGAGACAAGATCGCCGTTCATAACAGAATCCCGTTCTAAAGATGGTCTATGCAAACGGTTTGAGCTGATTAGCAAGAGCGATTGAATCTTGGGCCGAAGGGCAGATAACTGATAAGCGGCGACGTCCACAGCGCATGCGTAATTAGAGATAAACAGAAAATAATTGGCCGCAATCACTAGGTATAAGGAACGTGCTAGGGCGGTTCAAAGCTGCGATTTATAAGCGCCGGTCTAGCGGAAGTTTCGCCTTACAAGTCTGCCGTGTGCTCAAGATACGCAGCTTGATATTACGGACATTGGCGGTATACTGTGTACAAAATTAATTATATCCAATACTTACACTCCCATATCGTTATCTGTTTATAATGTTGTATAAAATAAATCTATAGAAAATTCACTAGTTTAAATTGAATTTGAACTTGTATTACGGAAGGAATAAAAATGAAACCGTATTAATAATTTAGATTAAAGATTTATTGAAAACGATCTTCATTTCTTATTTTTTTGTTTTTAAGAAATTACTAATATATCTTTATGTGGAATTTATTTTTAAAATTCGTGTAAAGTTACTGAAAAAAAATACCATGACGCGATAATTAGATATGTATTTTAATAACTCTATTACACATTCAAATATAAATATTATGCTAGTGTTGAGTTTAGTTAAAAAACGAAACTAAAATGTGACTAAATTAATACAAATATTAAGGTATTTTAAATATATCGCTACGAGATCTGATTATAAGACTAAACTGAAACTGACTACATTGTAAAATTTCAAACAAAGGACAAAAACATTTAAATAAGATAATATCATTCAGTAAATCAATTGCAGTAGATCACTGGGACATTTCAACAACCTGTCTCTCTCTCTATGAATTATAAACAGTACATGGAAACATGACATAATATAGAATCGCAACCCACTACATGTAGGCAATATTTCTTAAGGACAGAATAATCTTAAATAGATTAGTCAATAATTATCTACTATGGAGACATTAACTTAGTTTATAACTAAAACTTATTTACTTTTAAAACATATTTAAAACATTTCAAATAAAACTATTTTTACGGATTAAAACTTGCGTATAATTTGGTTACGTTTTAATTTTAACTCGATGTTTCGAATGCTTTTCAATGTCGTTTTGAAACGTCGGGTTAAAATAAAAATGTAACCAAATTATACGCGAGTATAATCCGTAAAAAATAGTTTTATTTGAAATGTGTACTATATTTAGAACATGTATAATAATATGTTGTGTGTTGAAACTCCTTTCTAAGGCTTCCTCGCAAATGGTTTTCTCTTTATACAATTATTATTCATAGTATTGCTTTTCATAGATATATAATTTATAAGGATTGTTATTATACTTATTGCATATTATATGTTAACTTTTCGTTTACGTTTTTCGTAACTACATTTTTAATTCCATCAAAATATTACTAATATTTTAATATAAAAGAATCTTTTATAAAGAATAAACTAAAAATTCAAAACCCAAAACTCGTTTTAATTAATTACAAGTTATACAACTTATCATTTAAAATGATGTTAATATTTTGTCATAAATCGTATATTAATAAATAATCGCAGCACCTTCGAATATATTATAGATTGACGTAAGCAGCCTTGTATTTGACAAAACTAACAATTAAGCTCCAAACTAAGCTATGGAAAGGTAACTGAATTGAAGTTAAAAGCTTTGAATACACGTGATGTTTAACGCTGATAAATAATTTTATGAACCATCATAAAATTTACAGATAATTTGTTTAAGAACTGAAATTAGTGTTTGCTGGCATTTAATAAAATTACCTTAATCGACTTAAAATACTGTTTGAGGTTCTCATAGCTTTAATGCGTTGAATGTAATATAAGATCGCATTCAAAACTGTTTATGGTTAACCCTTTTAGTGCCATAGAGCGCCGTTGCGCTGCTCTGGCTAATTGTGAAAAATGCCAGCGTCGCGATAGCGCTCCTTTTCACAGTTCACTCTGTTTCCTTAACTTGCTTGTCAATTACGTATTATTCAATTTCTTTGTTTTTATTATCATAGTATAAAAGGTGCTCAAGAGAATATTGAAAATAATATGAATATTGGTATATTGTAACCGAAATTAGTCTTGTTCATATAAATAAACTATAAAAATGCACTTTTATGCTGGAATTTTTAGTATATGTTAGTAAAATATAGCAGTAAAAGGGTTAAGTGTTGAGATTGTTATACGTAGTTATCCCAATACGTGAGTTCGCTCTCACATCGGGGACGAGGTGCCGGATTAACGACTTGAAATCTATGTTTGTACACGTCCGACATCAACCAATAATAGGAGCTGATCGATCTCCGAAGTAAATTACAGATATATACTTTAATACACGCTGTATATTATTGAAACGTGTATTTGTTCAAACACTCTAATTGTCACTTTGCATGAACATTGCAAATAACATTTGTACTTACCATATCTAAATTTATCGTCTTATTAGCTCAATACCCGCGGATGATATTTAAGAAATTAATGCAGCAATATATTCTGAGGTAGATAGAAATCAAATTCTATAAATATTAAAGGATCAGCAATTCGTCTTTTGCTTTCGAAAGGTAATGAATCAATCTAACAGACATAGGGTTTCCACAAATATGTCCAAGCTCTCAATCCGGGCCGGCGGCGGTGAGTGCCTTAATTGACATGTGTCAGAATGTGCGGTTGACCCCAGGGTCATGTGAGAACGGAGTTTCTTGCATTCCACCACTTTCGCCAGCACGCGTATACGCCTTTGGCTATTGGGCATTGTGTATTAGAAATTATTACCATCAATCACTTTCTGCAAACTAAACAATAGATTAAAACAGCACTATAGAAAACAGGCCAAAATGGGAGCTTCAATTATTGTTATATTATTAGAAATAAAACAATTATTAACATATAAATATATTTTAAACACAACCATATCCGTTCTAAGAGACATATAATAAGAAGTTTATTAATAACATATCTAACAGTACAGATAATATCAAACACGAGTACAATATCTCAGAAACGTCAATATAAAATAGCAAACGTGGTCTTGTGGTAGTTGGTATCAGCACCTCGCAGAACACTCACCCCGCGGCTGCGCCCGGCATTCTTGCGGAGTCCTGAACCGTGCTGAACTTTGCTCTTATTGTCAATTCGTGCTTACTTGTGCGTCTTTCCTAAACATTATACCATTTAAGAGGACTTCCGGAGACAAAGGTTTGATTATTGGGTAACTGACTCAAATGGAAATTTTATTAAATTCAACATTTTCTTTATATAAAACTTATAAATACAATGAAAATAAGCTATTTTACGGATATAACTCGCGTTTATTTTTACATTTTTTAATTTAAACCCGACGTGTTCGTACAGCGTTCGTGTGCGTTCGTTCGTGTTCGTATAGCGTTTGCTGCAAAGGATTCGAAACGTCGGGTTTAAATTAAAAAAATTAATAATAAACTCGAGTTATATCAGTAAAATAGTTTTATTGAAATGTGTAGTACTCGTGTAAATCTTAGAAAACATTAAAATACACTATATATTTAAAGCAATTTTTGTATGTATTTTTGTGATACATGATTACTATTATATATAATCATCAGGCTGTATTCACGTTACTGTAGCTGCAATCAGTTCACGCCGCGACTCGACCATGCCCAGAGTTCATGAATAAGGAACCCGAATGGGTTTGAAACTATTTTGCCAAAATCCGATAATAGTTACGTAAGTACAGCCGGATATTATATATAATATTTTAAACATTTCATAAAACTTAACATCTTTATTAAAATATTTAATTTTTCATTATCACATTCTGATAAACATTTCGTCTATATAAAACCGAAATTAAAATAATAGTACTATACAGACCCTTCATAGAATAATATATCTTGAACTTATCTCATCACTTTCAAATACAGTTATACAAGCAACAAACAAACATAAATACAAAGAGTTATAAAATATAGATATTAAAATATATAGGCATTAGATCATTAGTGTAATACAGACACAAACTTCCACTCACCTGTAGCATATAGAATTAGTGATTGTAAAATAATATATAAAATAAATTAGTCACGCAATGTCTGTAACAATAGTAAGATACAAATTTAATTCATTGTAGCTCGAGGCAGACGATACGTTGACGCAACAGAAAACAATGGGGTTTCGGTTCAGCGACCTTTCGGGAACTGTGACAACGCCGTGAAAATATGGGCACAGCATGGCTTAGGCTGACGTTACACCATTATTTCATTATAATTAATTTATTATTAAATGATACAGCATTTATAATGTAAAATTTCATGATATTAAATATATTTATTCGGCGGAGTGAACTGTACGGTTCGAACTTTTCAGTTCAGTTCACGCCGCGAACCTGTCATGCACAGAGCTCATAAATACCCCAAACAAGTTTGAAACTAGTCGGTCAAATTCCGATAGTAATTACGTGAGTACAGCCAGATAATTATATTTAATAATATTTATAATAATTGCTGTGTTAACAAACTCATAGAATATACTTTATTTAATATAATATTTTAATTTTAAAAATTTTGTATTTATATAATTTAATTAATTATTTTTTTTACTAATACTGAGAGGAATGTGCAGTGTTCTTATAAACTCTTAAGAGTACCCCAAGATACACTAAACTTTTGTATCTTTAAAATAATTAATAAAAAAAAGTATAGTTAAGTTTTAAGCGCTATATAATTGAAGTTCAAATACTCGTAGTATTAATTTAGTATATTGAGTATTTTTAATAATACTTAAGTGTTAAGCGCGAGGTTCATAGATGACGAGATGAATGGCGCACAGCTCGTGCTGTGTAACGCCCAGTTCAATTAGGTATTGTTGAATTTTAAATTAGATTCAAAGTATAGGACAGTTATTTGTTGTATAATTGAAATGACGTTCTTTATGAGTCATGTTTGAAACAACACTTTTGATTATTTCTTTTCTTAAAATAATCAATTTACTATTTGAGAATGTTTAAATTATAGTATTTTCTTAGATTTTCACGAATACACATTTGAAATAAAACTATTCTTTACGGATTAAACCTCGCGTATAATTTGGTTACATGTTAATTTTAACCCCACGTTTCGAATGCTTTGCAGCAATCGTGTTCACGAGTAGACGAGATGTAAGTGTCTGTCTGACAGAGTTTTAATCCGTAAAAAATAGTTTTATTTCAAGTGTTTAAATTATCTTTAAGGAGAGTCTGGTTTGCAGAAATAAATAGACTTATGTATGAATTGAGATATGTCTCAATTTATTTGACTTATTTAGAATTGGATAACAAGTCATTTTATAAGAAATATAGTGTTGCCGATAGGTTTGCCAACGCGTTGTTACTAAAATTCATGTATTGTTAGACGCAACGGACGGCGCAGGGCCGCCTCTAGCAAAAGATAATGCGTTCCCTGCGGCTGTTACAAGAATAATGCTGTTTCTTTGCAGTATAGAGAGAAGTCTTATTTAGTCGCAAACGTGCCTCAAATTGGTGCTTTTCAGCGCAATTACCTGAGCGCTAGTCGGTGCTTAACTGTCTAAGATCAAATTAATGGAGCTTTGGCGAGCTTTTGCGCTCAAACTGTTTAGCTTTGTATTAATAGTATGCAAATGAGTACACAGAAACTTAGTAACAGTACGGTTACAAAATACTCAAATCAAATGCTCATTATAAGTGATACTTAAAAATGTGCTTTCAAATTATCCTTTCTGTTCAAGGTATAATTACTAGAGATGTAGAACGCTTATCTGTTTGTTTCGCAAGACTATTGTTCGAGGATGTTGGCACACAATGGAACACCAAGAACGAACCTGCCGATGGAAGTAGGTTGCACGAAGAACGTCGCTAGGCTGCGGTGGTGAAATGTGGTGGGCGGCGACGAACACGCCGCCCCGCCCAGCCCTTTCACCGCCCCGCCTCCCTCCACCCCTTACCACTTCAATTCAACTGAGCTTACGTAACCCTCGCTGTAATCCCTGAATAGAAATACGCCCGAGGCTGACGCCATTCTATAATCTATCAAAACAAACTCTCCTTGCAACCCTCGTCTTTCTTGATGCAATCGTGCATTATGAAATTTGTAGTCAAAGGACACGATTACATTATAAATTGCTTAAGATGAAAATGAGATGTTTTAATTAGCTCTGTGGCTGTGTCGTGCACAGGTTCATTCGTTAAAGGTAAGCCATTATGGAATCAGTTCGCAATTAATAACAGTATTACAAGCACACGTGTTTTGACGTAAATATTCTGAACAATATTTCATTTCGTTCATTATCAAATCAAATCAAATCAAATCAAAACTCTTTATCAATGCAATATGCATGTAACGCTAATTTGAAATTTGGCTTTGTTTAGTTCATTAATACCTGGATAGACTATAATCATTAGTTTATCTGGTTCAAACACTTAATGGCATTTTTGTTGGTGAGTTTCAATTATTTCCCAATACACTTAGATATGGTACTTTGATAAACTCCTAGGTTATATACTATATATTTTCCCTAGTGTTGTTTTCTTTTTGTATACTAAAGAGTATCTATCTATCTATCTATCTATATCTATCTATCTATATATTTGAGATTAGTCACACGGACAAACAGAATGGTTATATGTACATAGTAATAAGCCAACAATGTCCTTAAAAGTGTTTTAGATAATCTGCGTAACAAAAATCCCAAGTTCTCAAGACATAAATACGTAAAAAGTTCTTAAGAATCAAATAGTGTTAATTAGAAACCTTTCATAATCTTCTGTCATAATCATAGAACAAAAGACAAACAGTCAGTATCAAATAGATGAAGAAAATAGACTGCATACATATAACTAGCACACACACATATATTTATATATATATATATATATATTCATATATATTTAGATCCTAGAAACGGTACAGGTGGCACTATATTATTCGGTATCAGTAATCTCAACTTCACAGTTTGCCATTGAGCTGTTAATATCTAATTAACAGATGATTTATTACCAGCAAATACAATCTGATTAATATAATATCCATGATTTAAAAATGATATAATATTATAATAACACACATTTTTCATACAACAAAATTGAGTAGTTGTATGAAACTAAAATAAATAAATAAATAAGTAGGTATTACTGTTTCTGTATTCAATAAATCAATATAACGTTAAACACCATCTTTATATATTAAAAAGTCTTCTGGTTTCTTTTGTCTGACTGTATACACGATAAACTAAAACACTACTGAACAGGTTTTTGTACGGTTTGTACCAATGGATACTGTGACTCCTTAGGAAAGTTTATGTATATAATATAACATGCAGTAAACAGTACAGTAATTCAGAATAAGTTAGTTGGAATTTAGAAATATTATCAAAAAATATCGAATCAATACGAGACAAGCTGCGGGTAAAAGCTAGTTATATTGTGAAGCAATGAACCATAATTAGAGGCGATAGAACAATAACAATCAGTTTTACGTTTATTGTTTATGCTCCAAACTCAGCAATGAACTCAGATGAAAGGTTAAAAAGCTTAAATAAGCGTGGATTAAGAAAGAGGTGGCCCGGGTCGCGGTTAAAATGCAAAGTGCCTCCCATACATTAAATCTCTGCATTAGAATTGCGGAGTCGTGATTTGTCAAAGTATAATCTAAAGAGCTTCGATATTCGCACATTGTAATTATTATCTAGTAAAATGGCACCCAAATCTTGAAGGGATCTCACGGTTTAGGGATATGCAAATTGTGTCCCAATAACAATTGAGTATCATATGCGTTTAATCAGTAAGGATGTGACGAGGTATATACTAAATATTTATATTAACTAGATGTCACTCGCAGCTTCACCTGTGTTAACTTCGGTATTTTGCTTAGGACATTTACAATATGTCAATACAACTAATTTACAGATGTAACTCGCGTTTATTTTTAAATTTTTTTATTTAAATCCGACGTTTCGAAAGCTTTGCAGCAAACGTGGTTGCGGTAAGACGAGATGATGGTGTCTTAGAAAATAATATTTTCAATATATTTTTTGTGACTTCTTCAACAATATATATAAATAAACTGTCATACAACTAGAATGAATCACCCATTTCAAGCTTTCCAAAAAACTACCATATCTATTTGTAAAACCCGTTTAAAAATCAGTTTGGTAGTGGTTGGCTTTGAACACTGGCAAAAAGATGGTATAAGCATATCAATTTTACTGATTCGAAACTTTTCTACAATAAGCAATGAAGTTTTAAAAAGCTTAAACGAAAATCGATCATTCATTGGTTTTTAATTAAATACTGTGACATACGACACAAATATAATTAATTGAATGCTCTCAATTATATTTAAGTACATCGAGAACAGGTGTCCAAGCAATGGCTAAATAAAATTAAATGATCAAAGAAATCAACCGCCATGTTTAATTAATTCGTTATTTTTTGAACATGTTAGGTAAATGCAATTAATCTGAAAAAAAAATGTTAAAAAAAGGTATGATGTGTATTTTAGTTACAAAAAAATTTTTTTTTTTAGATTTTTTATATATTTACATTTTGCTTTTAAAGTTTTTTTTGCATGTTAAAAAATTAAGATTTTTTGTTTAACAGGATTTTTTTTGCAAATTAAATAATAATATAACCGAACATAATATTGAAAAAATATACTATTAATTACCATTATATTAAAAAAACAAATAAAAATAACAATTCAACATTATAAGAGTAATATAACTCATTGATACGTTAATTCATTTTATTTCAAACACAGTACAAATTGTGATAACATATAGTTCCCAAGTAGATAAAGTTATTAAATTTTAAGTAACAATTAAAAGCCACACCTTATAATGAAATTATGTAAATGTGTGTTGTCTTAAGGCTTTATTATTTTCTAGACCGTTATTAATCAAAGATATCTATATTAATCAATCTCTTAATTACATCAATAATTTATGTGCGAAGTGAGTTTAATTAACTAAGCTTAATTCGTATCTATAATATATTATATGGATTTTGGGTTATCTTGATATACTCTTAAATGTATCATCGTCTAGTATCATCTGTTTATATTTGTGAAATTAACAAAACTGATTGCTGTGTACTACTAGCTTTTACTCGCGGTTTGACTTGCGTATAGTTTTATTTACTGCTAAACTAACTAAAACTATACTTAGTTGTTTTAGTAGTACATATAACTTAGTAGTAGCATAATACTAGCTAACCTATAGTCTCATGAACTTGTCTATTATAATCAGAAAGATTTTTTAAAATCAATTTGCTATTTTCGAAAATAAGCGCGTCTAGACAAACAATCGTTTGCTTCTATTATTATTATTTTTTTCTTCTTTTTCTTATGTATTACTTTACCTGTATATTAAAATTAATATTTCTAGAAAAAAACAAACTTTTGCACTTTATAGCATTAGTATACCTATAAATTCAAAACTAATATTTTTAAGCATAAATATTGAATTTCAAATGGTTCAGCAGTCTCGTGTAATTCATAAAAAGTATGATTTAATTATCATATATTATATAAATCTAATTTAATTTAAATTTAGTATATCTCATCTTTCTAATATCTCATGACTCCTTATAAACACATACCTAAATATTTAATTTATATTCTAAACGAAGATGCATTTACACATTTATGAAGACTGAGCTAAAAATAATATAATAATAATAATAATATCGTTTATTGTACATCCTCAAAGAGTATTATAACATAAAAAGGAAAGAAGTAACAACAAAGCACAAATATAAATGTACAGTAGGCGACCTTATCGCTTATAAGCGATCTCTTCCAGGTAACCCAGTTATAGGAGATTACAAAAATTGGCGGACGAGGTGTACAGCTTTTACATCATATAATATATCCTATCCATACTATTTAAAAATGTTTTGATGCAGGGTCTTTATATGTGGGGTAAAGATTATATGGATTGAGGCATTGTCTCATGGGGAGCTTTAACATTGCTTGCTCTGGATCATTCCTAAAAAATATTTTAGTTTTAGCGCAATCCCGGGGTGTCCCACTGCGACGATGAGGGCAACCGTTGGTTTTTTAGTGGGTAGCTTTAAAAATAGCAGCGTCCTGTATGCTGCAGGGTAGTCCCACATGACCCCTATCACCTACTTGGCGAACGGCGTATCCGTGACAGATTTTTCCAACGAACAAAAAAATGGTATTTCCTCTAAAACTTTTCATGATTAGGAGTTCAGGGGATTTTTTATCTTATCCAGAACATTAATAATGAGTCAAGTTTGAGTAGATCATGCCTTTTAGGTAGATATTCGCATGAAAGTCTAGAAAACATTTAAAAAATATATTGTTGACAGGTTTCAGATGGTCTTTTGATATTATTTGGCCAATTTCTTCAATTACAGTTCACTGAGGCTCTATAAGTCTCTTTTACCCCTTTCTAGATCATGACTGAATTGAGTAATTTTGCTTATTGTGCTGTTTCATCATTTCTATTCATCCGTATAGAGTATTTCTAAATCTTTCTATAAGTTCTTACAAAACCATTCCTCTTTCAATTATGGTTTTTGACAGAAGTGTTGGTCCAACTTTCAAGAGTACAGAACAAAGATAAATCTATCAAGTTTTGACGATATTTCATAACTAAAAATAGTTCCATTACTCACTTTCTGAAAACGAGTATAATCTTTTTTTCTGAAAAATCCATTTCATAGTGATCAAAATCTACAATATAATTTTATTGTAATAACAGAAGATTTTTCTTCTTTTGCACTTACATTGTTCCTGCTTATATATTACATATTTATGACTTTCTACAAACTTTTTCTAAATTTTCGCTCTTCTTGCACCGCTTTTAAAATCTCTGCAGATCCCCAAGGTTGACTGTTAGAGAATGCTATTTAGCATTAAGTCCACATTGTAACATTTTTTTTTTGTTATAAATAAATAAATAAATAAAGATATTAGAAAAAACATAAACAACGACAATATTAAAATGAAGGGCAACACCTTTATTTTAATTTATCTAAATTGTGTTCGATTTGTTGCAACTTTATTCTACATCAATAAAAAAACGCGTTATATTTCTTAACTACATAAATTGAGGAAATATTAAAATAACATGAATTAAAATTAAATTCACTTATTTAAATTATGCCAAACTTTATTTTTATAAATATTTATTATCATTGGGTAAATTTAACATATGTTATTAATGCAAATTGCATTCATATATTTTTCCACATATATATAAGAAAATAATTGCAATATTAAACGGTAATTGAATTAGTATATTTTTTGTAATATACATACGAAAATATTTGTATATAATCAAATAATATATTATTATGAAATAAAACTCTTTTTTAAGGATTAAACAAGCGTATAATTTTGGTTACATTTTAAAATTAACCCGACGTTGCGAATGCTTTACAATAACCGTGTTGACGGGTACGAAACGTCGGGTTAAATTTTAAATGTAACCAAAATTATATTCGAGTTTAATTTGTAAAAAATTGTTTGTCTACAAATGTGTAGTCATGAAAATCTAAGAGTATATTATTATTATTTATACCTTACAGAATATAAGTATCGTAATGCAAATTAAGTTAACATTTGCTATTGTAATCTATTAATATACAGCTCAAATCCATTTATAAATTAACTATTTATTTATTTATTTATTTATTAGGAAGACAAACAGTTAAATAGAACACATACATAGGAACAATAAAAATATACATAAACAAATAAAGTCTTCACATATTAATAGAAACACAAAACTATCGTAAGACAACAAAAGATAAAATTAAAACTATGGGAGGATATATTTCTTAGGAGATGTTTTCGTTTGTTCGTAATCCTAACAATCGATAACATTAAACTATTTCTCAAAGCCCTTGCTGTGTAACACCCGACGACTCCTGATAACAGTTTGATTTATGGAATGGAATATTTAAGGACAGCAGAATTGCAAAATTGCAGAATTGTAAAATTGCAAAATGGGATACGTTAGGAATAAATTTACAATATATTTATGTATTCCACGTGAGGAATTTTATTGAAGAGTTTAGAGGTAGGTCGAGAACAGCATAATTGAAACTCATTACGGACCTTTAAGAGGTTGCTCTCGTATAATTCGACTAAATGCTATTGTATAAATCTTTACAGTCTAGTATTACTGAGATATAAATTTATTTGATGCATTATAATCTGAGAATTGAATTAATAAATAATTTATCGATTATATTATAAATCATTCTTGTCGTATTCTGAATAACAAGATCAAAAGTTTTGTATCTAAGATTTGTATTATTGGGACCGTGAGAACTACCCTCCAAGATATCAAAAAGACAAGCGTGGTGCACGATGCCGCCATATCGATATAGGGATATTTTAATTTATTACTACAATTACATTTAATTAAATTGAGAATATAACTACGAACACAGCTGTCGGTATATATAAGTAATAATAATAATAATAACAATGATAATAATCTTTATTGTACACACGAATCAAACACAAATGGAATTATTGTGTTATTAAAAAAAATGGTACAAATTCGGCGGCCTTATCACTTAAGAGCGATCTATTCCAGGCAATCAGTTAGGTTGGAAAGAAAATATATATGAGACGGTGTGTCGGTGTGTGTAAATAAGATCAGATAGAAAGAAGGTAAACATACATATGATACATATACTCCTACTATATATGTATATATTCTAGGTATTTTCTTAGATTTTCACGAGTACACATTTGAAATAAAACTATTTTTACGGATTGAAAATCGCGTATAATTTGGTTACATTTTGATTTTAACCCGACGTTTCGAATACTTTGCAGTAATCGTGTTCACGGGCAGACGAGATGTAAGTGTCACACTGACACGAAACGTCGGATTAAAATCAAAATATAACCAAATTATACGCGAGTTGCAATCCGTAAAAATAGTTTAATTTCAAATGTATATATTCTATTTCGCGGCTTCTCAGAACTAATAATTGAATTTCCGTTTGAAAACAATTGCTTCGATTACAGCGCGGCTAGAGGATAGACGGCTAATGAATCTTCTCTGTCTAGTTATTTACCAAGATAAACTCAGTGTTTACTGGGTACACGCTCATGATTGCACGAGCTCCCAATAAATTAGATTTATCAGAACAAAGGCAAGTATACGCGTAGGTATGATATGTCACTGCGATATCAAATCTTAACAACCTCATTATAAAAGGGTGCCATCAAATTAATTCGTATGCATTTTATTACAATATAAAATTATTATCACGTAGTAAAATTTTGGTTGACTGGTAGAGAATGCCTGCGGCATTAAGTCCGCCATTGTATTTTTTATGCATAAAGAAATAAATAAATAAAAATAAATAAATAAAATGTTGCAAGTTTCTTGTGGACAATTTGTACTTAATGCAATAAAAGGGAAAATTTTATTTGTTTAAAAGTGCTGAAACTACGAGATGGATTTGATTTTTTTTGTAATTATGGTTGGCAGGCACATTATAACGGATATAGGTTTTCTATAATTAAGTCACTACTCTAAGTTAACTTAAAAAGAAAAATAATAATAAGTAAATAATATCGTACATCAGCGAGTTTCCACCACGTTAAACATAAAAGTAAAAAAAAAGTTATATAAATAATTGAAAACTTTAAATAAATAGTAATACTCAAAACATAAAAAAGGTTATATTGCTTTGTTATATCGGAAATATAAATCTTGAAGGTTGACGAAACATCGGTAAAAGCAAGTGGCGTATAATGTAAATTGTAACACGATACAAATCAATAATGGGCAGACAGACCGACGCACGCGCAGCCACCAACCGCTTCAATCAATCCAATGCAAGCCAGGTTTCACGATTTCAATATAATTTAATGAAATATCAGCACTTAGTGAAATATGATTTGTGCAATGATATTATTATTTTTATACAAAATTATATATATAAAAGAAACTATTTCTTTATATCTATTTATATTATTTATTTATTTTCAGTTTTGAATCTATATCAGTGATCAGTTCATGTCAAATGGAAATGACAGAAAGGCTTATTTTAATGCTATATCGAAATAAGCCCTTCTATTGAGACACTTTCTAACTTAAAGCTAAGGCTGCGAAGGTTTCAAGCACGCCCTCTTCTGAGAAGAATCTCACAACAAACTCAGCAAGGTATATTTTATTGTGATTACTGTTTCACAAACGTTTATTCACAATATATTTATTAAAGAATTTGCGAACAACTGGAACCACCATAATAAATCCGACGTAAAGTCTCAATGTTTCTCGTAAAATTAAACTAGATTTTATCCGCAGTTTCGGCCGCGTGGATTTTGGGAACAAAAAGAAGTTTGTTAATAATCAAAAGTTACTACTTTTATATTCTAAATATATTTATTATTGTATAGGCAATATACTTTTATATATATCATATAATTTACATTAACACATAATGAATAGTACATTTAAATTTTCCTCAGGAACCCAATATCTAGTTTAAATTTACCGCGTTCATACAACCAAACAGATGTAACTTAGGTATATTATTATATAACATGATACCTTATTAGTTTCTGTTAACATTGACAGATAATTTGTATATGTGAGGTTAGAATTATTAACAATTCTAAGTACAAATAAATTGACAATATGTTTAATGACAACACAATATTTTGAAGGTTGAAACACAAAGATCTTTGTTTATATTATCAATATAATAAATTAAATAATTATGATATATTATAAATAAACTTTTCCTATATTAATATCTAATCGCACGGTCTGTCTAATCATTTATTAAGGTAAATTGAAGGGTGCGATGTGAGCGCAGTGGCTACGGCTAGCGGCTGGATGTTAATATCTATTAGCGGTAATATCTTAGCTGAGAGATGGCTCTGGCCCAGATCTGAAGCCGGTTGGACCAGTTCTACGGGTATTCTTGCGTCACACCCGCACGCTTGCAAAAATGCATTATAAGGCTTTCAAATACGCCCCACGGAATGATTTTAAGAGGACCGCATTGTGTTACTTACATGATATAAATTTTTGATTCTTGCACAACTCTTGCACCCGTTCTCGACAGGGAAATCGAAAAAAAATTGACTTTATTACGCGGTATTATAAATCATGGAATTATAATTTCGTTTTAACCACGCCCTGAAATGACATGCAATTTTATTTTCGAAATTATACAGCAACATCTTATTTATTGAGCTTCTTTTGGCGATTAGCATATCTACCTACGGATGCAATCATTTAGGAAAGAAGACGACCTCGGGTTTGAATTCTAAATATATATAATAAATCTATTACCATTTTGTCGGTAATAAAATTTTTTACAATTAATTAAAGGCAAAATAGGCACTAGCTTGTTTTATATAGGTAAAAAATTCTAAGGTTCCTATGTGGTTAAATAGGAATTTCCAATCCTGATAATATTAGAACAAACCATAAGCGAGCGTATAACCAGTTCGTGTGTTGCCCTTGGACTAGGGCAGTACCGTGCTCATCTTTCCTAGTCTGTACTAACGGTATAACATCACTATTATATATTTATTAACAAAAGAACCTTCTAGACATTACAAGACAATTATACTATAGCTTAATTTATCAAAACACTTGATACATTTCTTATTGTTGTTATGTCTTCTTGGACTAGAGCAGTGTCGTGCTCATCTTTCCTAGTCTGTTTATACAGTATATATTAGTGATATATTAGTAGTATTAGTAGTTATATATTAACAATAAAACCTAGACATTACAAGACAATTATAATATATCTTAATATATCAAAACATACATTTCTTAATGTTGTTGTTTTTTGTTATTAATTATATATTAAGTTCATGACTAATACTGTTTAGTATATGCAAAATAACCAGGTCTGAGTGCAACAATATTCTCACGGATATTTTATTACTATAAAATCTATATTCAATTTACAGTGTGCTATAGGAATGTAATAATTTCTTACATTGAGACAAACGCCCATTAAACTAACATTCAGTTGAATGTTTACAAAATGATCATTGATCACTAAATAAGCAATTATTTATTGAAATATACATGCTATATATTAGCAATGATTTTGACTTTATAATTTATTATATAAATAAAGGTAGGGTGATCCTTAAGTTAATATATTATTATTAATGTCACAAAAAACATTAATAAATATAAATATATATATATAATCTCTTTTGTTGTATTTTAAGCTTTATAGTGAGAGAAAAGTATATTTACATATAATACAAAATACTGATTGGTCTTGGTTGTATTGCTGTTGTAATAAACTCAAGCACAATAGATCGTAATTTTCTAATGTCTTAACAAACTAACGTGTGACAGAATTATTAAGCAAAGATGCGGCCATTAAAATAATTACATTTCAAGTGTAAATACAATATAATATTATCAATTAACAACAATAAAACTTTTTTAACAAACACACAATAAAAAAGAAATCTTAATATGACTTCAAATTTATAACTATTATATTGTTTATTAATTTTTTTTTGCAAAACTTGTAAAACCCGTTTTAAGTTTCATTTACAGAATTGAATAGTTGTGTAGAGTGCATTTATACAACTAATAGTAATGGAAATGACTATTTCTCTTAGCTTGTTCGTAATTAGCACTACATTCCAAGAACATGTTAGTATTGGCTACCAGTACTAATTATCGTTTGTCCACGCTTTCCTTCGTGAAATTGAAATAATTAAAACATAGTGACATTTGAACTTTTAAGTACGATTATAAAACAGCTGTTTTGGCTTTGACAGCTGACACTGTCAATAAATAGAAACAGATAAAAAAATAACAAAAACTAAAAATAGTTTCTATAAATATAGATGCCATATATTTTTTTATCTCTTTTATATATACCAATAATTTTGTTTTACAAAATAAAACTTAAGAATGGAACAAAGGTGGAAGTTATTATTATTCCACGTCATTAATTTGGACGAAAACTTTTAATGATTTGGTTGAGCTCATTTCAAACTAATTAACTAAAAAATCACTGCATGATGTGTCAGACTTAAGCGTATAATATTTTTAACTTGGATTTGCCATGTATATTAAATAAATAGATCTAATTAATTCCTTTTGCATATTTAAGAAATATACCTGTCAATAGTTTAATGTGTAAATATATTTCATAAGTCAGTAAGAGTGTCTGTGTGATGTATGTAATTTAATACATTAGTGCTTGTTGATTACCGATTGTGTAGTTCCCAGCCGAGACTACCTTCACTAAAATGTTAATAAAATTGCAGTTGTATGCAATAAGCATTACTTTAATGCGCCCAGTTGGGCTTGGATCCAAGACTTCTATAATATCTGTTCGTTTACTTATCACTAATTCACTAATATTAGTAATATTAAGACATACCTTAGGCAGTTTGTATTAATGTTTCATAATATTGAAGGTAGGTTGCAACATATTAAGAGAAAACTGACACCATCTCGTCTTACCGCGAACACTCGCAACGTCGGATTGAAATTAAAAAAAATAAAAATAAACGCGAGTTATATCCGTAAAATAGTTTTATTGAAAAGAGATACTGTTAGAAATACATCTAAACAACAAAAAATTAATAGAAAATGTATGTACATTTAAACTTTGTACTTGTTGGCAATCGTGTCTTCATGTAAAACAAAAGATATGGAGAGCATAAAATGGACTGAGATGTCTTGAAAAGTAATATGTACTTGTAATGTTTGTCATAAATAAATATTTATTGCTTGTGAAGAGGAAAGGAGTTGCAGTCGGGTCAGCAGAGCGGTTCGTGACGGAGTGCAGGCTGCGGCGGCGCTTCGTCACGACCACTGCCCTCGTCGCCTCCAAATAACATGATATTACTCACTAACTGGCCATTTCACGCCACGTTTGGATCTCGCAACGGTTTTAGTGCAGTAACAAAATATTGTCTGTGTCAGATTAATCGCTATTATGATTTTGTACACGATTTAGAGAATAAACATTATGGTGTTTGAATTATTGTGTAATTCATAACTTCTGTTGGTTTATTCTTATTGATCACAATAATTGAATATTAAAAATACATTTATTTAGTATTTCTACAGAAACGAGAAGAATTTGCTAGGACATAACCTCTTATAACTAAATGCACACGAATTTGAAAATAAATGATGCTTGAATAAAAGGTGTTATTCATTCTTGATACCAAAACATATATAATATATCCTATATTTATAGAATAGTTTGCCAATATGGCTTATGTGTTGTATTTTTCATTATCTATATATTTATGCTTAACATCTCAAAATATTTTCTTAAATTTTTAAGAGTTACACAAATATTATTTTTATTATTTAAACCCAACGTGACGATTGCTGCAGTAATCGTGTTAACAGGAAGACGAGATGTATCAATAATAATACACGAGTTGAATTGTTGAAAATAGTTTATTTCATCGCTAAACATATTTATAGACAATTTCAAAACAAAGATAACATTTAATTGGTATTAGTAATAATTATTACACTAGTGTTTCAAATAATTATATATAATAAATTTAACTTATTAATATTACCAATACCAATAAAGAAGGCAAGCGATGTTCGCTTCGCTGGAAGCTGGATGTAAATGATCATCGCCGTTCACAGTCTCAGCATTTTCAGGGGAAGTACAAGAGAGTTGGGACCTATGAGGAAGGAGGAGGCGCTCTTTTTGAAGGTACCAATATGGTATCGATTCCTAAACACCACAAAAAGAAATTGCATATCGCTCCTTTTGGTGCTTCGTGATAAGATAGAGAGTTCCTTGAGAATTGCATTGTTGAAAGGTTGGAAAGGAAACACATCTAGATGGTTGGGAACCACATATCTTAAATACAAATAAATATATGAAGAAATTTAGAGTTTAATATATTCTTGATGGTAAAGAAATGAGGTCCGAGATATTTTTAGATTTAGGTCAGAATTACAATGTTGCCTTATCTCAACGTATCTAAGAAAATAATTCGAATAAGTAGTTTATTAAAGTTATATGTCATCTTTATCTTTATCATATGAATGGTTATAAATAAAAAAATTACTCAATATTAAGTTTAACCTCGATATCACAGATATCAATTAAATTTGATGGACTACAAGTAATAAACGAAACATCGGCGAGTAATCAAAAAATGTGCATAGCAATTAAAACTTTCACAACCCCACTTATCGTTAAATCTTTACTTTATCTCCTAGCAACCACTTTAAACCACTTTTAACCACTTTAAACTGCTTCAAACCGCTTTAGTTTGCGACTCCAATTAGAAGCTATTCGTGGTGATTAAAGATAGCCTGCTAGCCCATTGTTCGGTGTTGGTATTTATGTAGGCAGTACTTGCCACCAGTAATCGCTCAGCAGCTGTCAGGTGGTAATCGTTGACTCTTGTGATTGCTCGGCACTCCATCATTTGACGGTCGTTTTATTAAATGTTTGCTGATACTAGGCCTGAAATGTTCACATTGTTGCAACACTGATATCCGTTATGCCTGCTTAATAAATAAAATATATGTTGCAGGTACATAAGAAATATATAATACCTACCAAGTAAGACACATACTTTTCGTTTTGCAACGTTTAGTAACAACAAAATTGAAGATCTAGCGACGACTTATCGCAATTAAAATCACAAATATAATTTAAGTGAAATCTTATCCATGTTCTAAATAAAAGTTAATTGTGTTCAATAAGTCTTTGTAATAGTTTCAACTTTAAACACATAAATTTATGGGTGTATTTTTAACGCCATCTAATGTATAGAAATCTTGTCGCAGCAGCTTGCGTCAAATTTTTTTTATTTTGATTCCTATTTTAGTCTTAGATGGAGACCCATTTGTTTAAAGTAAAAACATGGAACTGAGTAATAATTAATATATTATCTGTAATAGGCTAGTTCTCTAATAGGCTACTTTTCTGATGCTTTACTTCCACCGTGTGTGAATTACTCATAATCTTTTTTATCTCTAAAATATTTAGAACGCAATTTAAATATAATCCTAAACTATGATTAATAAATATATAATAAAAAACAATAAATAAATAATTTATTAATTAACAACCGAATGTTTTAATGATGTATATAAAAATCAAGACTGGACTAGACCTGCATGTAATTACAGAATAAAGTGTGGGATTACCGGTTATGTTCACGAGACGGTCAAGTAATTTATTTATTGCATTTTATATTTTAGATTAAAACTAGTATATTATTTATCACATTCCTATTTACAACAATACTAAAATAAATAATATCAAGACATCGAAATTGAAATTTGTTAGATTTAATTAAAACATGTTTTTTTTAATATTGAAGAATACAGATTCTCGTAAACATTTTGAATGAACCTTCTTGTACTTTTGCTACTATAATTTCATATTTTTATTATATATATAAATAATAAATTATTTATTCTTTCTTATTCAAGTATCTTATAATTGGAGCGACTTTATGTACCCCTTTCCCATATTCAAATAATAACCCTTTTAATGAGCTTTTAAGGTGTTATTTAAATGTTATTTGTTTTTCGATTTTTGTTTTTTTATACCATAAAAGGAAACATATATAAACGCTAAATATGTTCTGTTTGCAATTTTTGAACAATTATTTTTAAATATATGTAAGACATAAGTATGTCATTAGAATATTTAAAATTATATTACTATTATAAGCAGTCTATTTTGAGTTAGTCGAAATTATTATAAAACGTTAGAGAATAAATAAAAATCTATGTAATGATTAGTCTAATGTGTGAAGTGAATATTAATTACATATTTGACTAAATTGGGTAATTTAAATTATATCATTTCCATATATATTTGTGCATTCCGAGTTTGAATGTTCAGGTTTTGTCTATAACGGATGCCACTCTAATATAACCTTGATGTATCAACATACTATTAAATTATATACTTTAATATGTATTTATAATATACATTTAAGTAAAAATTTCCGCCAAACACTATATATAAACTTGTCTATCATTTCTAAACTGAAGTATTACCATCATCTCTAAAAGTAATATTACAACAAACTTACTTTGCGTTTTACTATCATGTGCAAAATCAAAATTGTTGTACTGTGGTTATTTTTTGTTAAGGTGTTACCATTTGATTCTTGTTTTGCTCTCAAAAGGTCTAATAAGTATAATTATTTTAATATTACAACAAATCTTCTTAAACTGTTATAATTTTCAGAGTTAATGGTAAGCCACCAGCAAACAAAATGCGAATAAGGTTCTCTTTCTCATTCTTGTTTTCTCTTTCTAATGACAAATTTGCTTGTACAGCAATTGACATAAAATGGCCGATTAGAGTCCACTCGGACTCATTATACTTAAAAAAATGTATTCTTTTTTAAAATATTAAGTATTTTTTATATAAGTGCTTGTTAAATATTTAAATTATGTTTGTTTTTCGATTTAGTAATAAAAACTTATTTCTTACTTTTAATTCAATTTAATTTAGTTAATAAATACATAAATATTAAAATTATTTTAAACATATTTTTTATAAAACTAGTCACTAATTTTATGGAGCAATTTATATGTTAAATTAATACCAATAAATATTTAATTATAATTTAAAATAAGGTGTTAGAAAAAAATTTAGGTTGTCCTCTTTTATTTTATGGTATTAGTCTGCACAATAATCGTGTTTATGGGAAAACCAGGGGTTGTTAGCTCTTAATGTATTTTTTGTCCAATATCCGAAACTCGAAAGTAGTAAAAGGGTGGTGCCTTTTACAACTTTCGAGTTTCGGGAAATAGGAATACAAAAGTAATATTCAATTCGATAAAGTCGTCATTATAAAGCTAGTCATCTAATTTAATTAAAACAAATCAAACCGTTAAATATTACAGGGGTTTGAAATTATCAATATTATTATTATTTGCTTTTCAACAGATTTTTTCCAGTCTTCTTTTTTCTTTCGAGTTTTTACAAATTTGATTACATCATTCTCCTTATTTAGTAATAAATCTTCTTATAAAGTTTCGTCATGGAATTTTTTCATCAATTCGAATTTATTTATTTATTTAAATATTATATATTTTTGTCATTAAGAACCCGTTATAAACGACTTTATGTGGCCGCACCTACATCTTTGTCTTAGGTCTCTTGTATATTTTATAATCTTGATATTCTTGATGGCGTCTAAATATTTTCCACATCTTTAACTAAATGGTAGACTTAGCACTTACCATTCTTTTGAAACAGTGACGGAAAAAGCTTAAGATACAGAAAAGAGCAAAAAGGAATTCCAGGAGTAATTTTTTTTAATAATATCATAAAAACAAATACAGTGTTTTATAATTGTTACTTCATCTTTACATTAAAAAAAGTAGCAGCTCTAATGGTACTGCAGCATGGTTCCCAGTTAGGTAAAGTAACTCCACCATAGTGACATATTATGGTTTCCATTATTACGACATTGGAATACTGCACGTGGCTGAACCATAGCCAGAACCAATTGGTATTAGAAGACAGCAAGATTATGGAGCATGCATCTTTTGATAAAACTTCTATATTCAAAAAACTGATTTTGAAAATTTTTTTTTAGTAAATATTTTAAAATTAATTCTTTGTCATGCAATGTTTCAACCATGGTGATCGGAGTCACTGCTATCACCATAAACTGCTGTCTATGGTGATAGCAGTGACTTATGACTGAGTCGTTATGCTTAACGACCACGTTGCAATAGGCCGCCATTTTAAATAACACTTTAAAGTTTAATTTCACACAATATTACCTATAATGAAATTTTGATTTCAATATTATGTATTAGTTACAAAATCTAAATATGCAAACGAGGGTTTTACTATGTATGTTTCTACTTTCGGTACAAATGAGATGTTGCAGGCCTTGACGAACTGAGTATTTGCATCAGACGCTTTATCTATAATCGTCTATAGATGTACACTTTTCAATCTTACGTAAATTCAAAGCACGACAAAAAAAAAAACAAAATAATTTTTTAATATCATTTGCAATTTTACGGACCATTATCAAAAGGATTTTTATCTACAGTCTGTATAGCCGGAGAGTTTTTAATGTTATATAAATCCAGAGGTTCAAATAGTCTATAGACTCATACTTTTCAAGTTTACGTAAATTGGAAGCACGACAAAAAAAAACAAAAAGATTTTGTGATGTAACATGAAACTTCACGGAGTATTTCCAACAGCTGTCTATAGACGCAGAGTTTTTGATGTTACGTAAATTCAAAGCTACAAAAAAATGCAAAAGATTTTTTTTATTGAGACATAAAATTTCACCTCTCTATTTATTTTATTTTCAATGTACGGAAAACGTAAAAACTCCAGAATTTTAATAGTAAGAGTATCATACCAATCATTTACGAATGCTCTGTTGAACTTTATTAATATGATATATATATCGTTATAACGTTCGTGCAGTCCATATTACATTGTTATTAAATAGATTGATATTTAAGCGACGTGACCAGATCTCATTAGAAGTAAAAGAGACAATGGTAAGGTGAGTAGGTGGTAAATAGTAGGTACAGCTCAAGCGTAAAACCAGAAGCAACTCTAAACGACCAAATGATTAATGACCATTATATTAATCTATTTCAAGCTGTCTGTTTGTATTTAGCCTCTCAAATTCCAACCTTGTATTTTTGATAAATACCAAAAGCAAAATAATCTAAAATTAAATTATATATAATTATCCGGCGTGAACTGTTCACGTCGCGATTCCTGCTTCGATTCTATTTAGGATCCGAATTTATTTCGTCAAATACAAATACATGAATACAACTAGATAAATATATAAATGAATACAACTAGATAAATGTATATAAAAGTAATCATGAATCGCGAAAGTTTGAATAAAATTAAAATATTAAATCAATTTGCGCGTTCAATTAATTTTATTATCACAACGTAAGAGTTAAACGTTAAAAAACTTTAACAGATTGGGGGCAATGATGTTATTCGAAAAATGTTTCGATTTTACAAAACATATTAAAATATACGTTGTACTTATTATATCGAGTAAATCAGGTATAAGGTTGAATGCAAAATTATTAAAAAAAATACATGATTAAGTGAAAATGTTCTGATTAATGGTCTCAGTCTGACCCCAAGGGAAATACTTACGGTGAACTGTGATTAAGTTTTTATAAATATTCATTATCAATTTTATATACCACTCGTAATATCCGTCAGAACTGGTCCGTTTTCTCTTTCGTCGAAATCGTGCAAGTGGAGGACAATAAATCAGAAGTGTAAAGTTGGCTCAATTTACTCTCATTATTTAAGTCGCATGTGCAATTTGCCGAGGGCTAATTGTATTAATTAATGCCCATTAACTTCGTATATATTAAAAATATCATGCAATATTGTCACTAAAATTAAGGCAAGAGGTCACTGTATCATCTTCATAGACGTTTAGAGAATCCTTGTTAAAGTTCTATACTCACTAAATCTTAGGAAAACCTACATTATTCATAGACTTAATGTCTACCGAATAAGTAAAATCTAATAAATATAACCGGGATATATAATTTAATTCTTGAAACCATGCATTATGCAATACAATATTATCTGGATATCTCAATCCTTCACAAAACTTGGATAGTATTTTACGAGTTAGTTGACGTTTAAGTGAATTGTTGAACATATCATGTGTATTCAAGCATAGAGCAAAAGCTTTGGAAGCATTTACCGATTACTCACAGCGCTATCGGCGAACTTTGGTGGTGACTTCGCTACCCTTTGCCTCAGGTCATTTAGGAGCCAGGCTCACAGTATGCCCCACTAAAGTTCTGCTATTATTTTTAACATAAATATAGATATTACCTGTTTTGACAAAATGCCATCGATGTTATATGTTATAAGTATTTATATGCTTTTCTGTAATAGCTGACCCAATAAAAAATACAGGCAGATTCTTTTACTGGAACTGCGATAATGAAAAAAACTATTTTTTTTGTTACTCGATTTTATGAGAGCACTAGATATGTGTTGACATTTTTATTTTAAACTTGTGATTGATATTTGGAGCGATAACTCTATCCAATTTACTAAAACTAATTGACCAAAAAAAATTTGTGATTCTTGCTAACAGCTTTTTCTTTATTGTATGTACTAGTTGATCTCATGCTGGCTAAATTGGACGATGTAATGGCTCCATTATGTTTTAGACTCCTCTTCGTGGTCTTGAAGTATTTGTACCTAAGTAACATAACGGTACAGCCATGGGACAGTTATTTAATGTCTATTCGGGCCGGGGCCGCAGCACTCGCCAATCCCTCAAGGCGGGGCGGTGGCATGCCCATTGGTTACTGCCAGAGCGTGACAACACTCATTGGACAACACAAATAGTGAAAGTGACGACTTCACAGCAACACCTTGCGCAAAATAATTATTAGATAGGTCAATTGCGAACCTATTTCACAATTATTCTATTGTTTATGATCTCCATGTTTATGGTGATTGTATGCATGGTTTAGTTTGAAATTGAATTTACATATAATTTGAAAAGAGCAACTTAAAGCACATTAATATGGCAACATCAACTTAAGACTATAATTTTAAATTCATGCCGGTAATTCTAAGCAACTTGGATGGATCTTTCAGGTACATTACTTAGGAACTTTAAAACTTTACATAACCTTACTATGCACGGGGTTAACTACAATATTAATATAGCGTTATTGAAAAACTGTCAGTGCGTTAGATAAATATATTATTTTTAATACTTTTGTTACTTTTGAAAAGAACTACTATTGGGTACCTCCCGTTTTTAAGTCAGGCACAATTTTTTTTAAAATACATTCCAATTTATTCAGTGTCAACTGACTGCAACGTTAAATTGTACGGTTGACTATAAAATTTTGTGTTGAAAAAGTCAATACTTCTGTTTAGTCTCTCTGTCTGTAAAATATAATAAGAAGATTAATATTGTTGATAATATTAAATACAAAAATAATACATAACATACTAACATTTTTTCATTGTCTACTTTTTGAAAAATAATGTTGTTGGATATAATCGTAGAAAGAGAAGGTAAGTCTACATTTTACAGCTGACAGAGACGGGCTGACAGAGAAAATGATTTTAATTATATATAAAGCCATCAATTAAAATTTGTCTGATATAATTTATACAACATTTTTAAAGTGGACTGTAAATTTTTGGTTATTGTTATATTTTAATTTAGCTGTATTGAAATTGCAAAATTTAGTTATTAATTTCCTGATTAGGGAATTTTTTGTAATTGCCACGATTTTCGAAATCAGTTTTTTGAGGTGTAGTGAGTCTGGATTGTTTTAAAAATTATATGTATGTGTGGTTTTGTACGTAATCGTTTTTTTTCGGCTACATTTACCTCGCGATCTGATTATGCAATTGCACTTTTTAATGCTGGTTGTAAAGATTTTAAATATTTTTTTTTATTCCAAAACGCGTTTGACGACAGCCCACGTGATGTTAGCAAGCAGGACTGTAGTTTAAGATATGACATGCTTACTTAGAAGTTGCTTAGGTATATACTTTAGCTTTGAAAACCCCTTTTTTTGTTCTTTTAAAAAAATCCGTTACGGATACCCCGTTGGTCAAGAAGGCGATGGCCGGGGCTTATGTGGGACTACCTGGCAGCATAGAGGAAGCCATTTTTAAGACTACCCACTAAAAAACCAAGGCTTGCCCTCATCACCGCAGTAGGACACCACGGTATCCCGTTAACACTCACCGTAACGCCCGAAGCTTTGAAGACTAATGACTAAGACAATCGACATTGTATATGTTTTATACTAGAATGGAATTGAAACATTTTTAAAGCATACGAGCTGCCTATCTACAAATTTAATATCATAATTATTTTTTTTACCTTTAACATAAAAATATTTTTTATGGCTGTAATATAAAGCTTAGATATATGGTGTCGCGGCAATCATTGTAAAGCTAAAAGTATTGAATATTATTGCTCTACATTTTATATCTTTATTTCAAACTTATCAAAATAAAAAGTGGTACTTAAGGGTAATATACCTTTCTAACTGTTGACATGAAAGGAACGAACCAAACAGTTCGGCACCTCGTTCATAAGTCGAACGGCTAAAGCCTGGAACTACCAGCGCATGTGTTCTCTTCATACCAACCCTCTTCATACCAACTTGGGTCCTTTAAGCGAGGCATGAAAGGTCATCCTATGAAGCGCCATAGTGAAGATCAACATGCCACATTGGTAGTTCACCAATAGGAATGTTGACTTCCTAATGCCTGACGTTAAACAGTCAGTAGAGTCCAAAGACATAATGGTAAACTATCTAAGAAAAAAAAGACTTCAACATTAAATCAGTAGTACAGGAGATTCCTGCAAACATATAAACTCAAACCTTATATATTTATATAAATACAATTAACCTTCAACTTATGGAATACCAAATGTAAATAGATTTTACTAATAAAACTGTACGTCAAGAAAGTTTTGATAAACATACTTTATTTATATTGTATAAGTCAGTGCTTAGAAGTGTATGTCGGCGCGGCTCCAGCATCACACTTACTTGTTCCATGTTAAATATATCAAAAAAAAAATTAACTATAAGAATCTATTATATAACTATTCTTCTATAATCTGAGCACAGTGACACTTTATAGTTCAGATTAAATCCGAATCATCTCGCTCCGGTAGCGAGCAGACTTAAATAATAAGTGATAAAAAAGCCTACTAGTACCCTCATGTCACGTGACATAATTAACATTAATTGAAGTACTCATTAAATAATTTTACATTAAAAATATGTTACCAATATAAGAATACATATTTTAATATACTAACGGTTCGCTGCCCATTTGTAATATCTTTTACTCGCGGAAATACGAATTTATCTACTAGGTGTACGGATAACCAAGATTAGCGTATAGATAGCATTCTTCACTAACCGGTCTATCGTCATCAGAAAGAATTTTTCGAAGACAAACAAATTTTTTAGTATTATAATATTGGTAAGATAAAAATAAGAAATGACCAAGCAAATAGATACATTGAAAAAAATGAAAACTTAACGTTCGAGATTTACTTAAAACTAGAAAGAATTCTAAATTCCCAATACTGTTGAAAAGAGTATATAACTTAATAAAACATACATTTCTGTTAATACAATACAACCAAGTTCCTAAATTAATTTTAACTTCATATATAGACAATTTGATTTCAATTAATTTATTAACTGATGATGATTATTTCAATAAGTCGTCGGATCTTGAGACAAAATTATTGTAGATAGGTACAAAATAGCTCCGGTGATTGGCAAATTGGCATCAAAGGTTTTTATGTTTTCAAATATATAATCTATAAAACCGTTGAAATTCCGAAAATTTGTTATAAAAAAAGGGAAAATCGACACGAAACGAAACTAGAATTATGTTGAATATTTAATACTTGTTATATAAGATAAAATGTTCTTAAAACAATGAAAAAAAAAATTCTCAAAAAGTACTACCTGAATCAAAAGGATTCATTAAGAATTTTCTATCCTGGGTCCACGCTTGAAGTACATTTTGTCCTTGTCATTTCTAGGTCAGTCTTTTTACCATCCATTGGTATGTGAATACATAATAAACTAACACTTATTAAATATTTATTAAAAATAATTGACTGTACAAACGAAAATACAAGCGGCTGACAAGTTTTGAACCTACTCCTAATGCGTCAGTTCCGAGCTTGGCGGGAAAATAGCAGGGCGAATTCCAAGAAAATTGACGTGAGCACAGCCTATACTTAATTTTGATACTTATTTATAATAGTAATAATAGATCACAAAAATTTTAATAAAAAAAAACTAGTCTTATATAAAACGTAAGGAAGTAACAAGCACTGCAAAATGTAATTAATAACTGAATCAATTAACAACTGATGCTTTCATTTCCTAATATAATAACGTATTCTTAAAATAATTATTATAAAAATAGCTGAAATACAATAAGAAGTAATGCGTCTTTTATAAACAAATAGAATAACCGTACTAGAAAGTATTAAGATGCAAATCGGTACACGCATAACGAGAAAATTAACATAATAAGCGACAATATTGAAGAATGACTCAGCGTGTCAGTCATTCCGTCAACTCCAGTTACATTGTGCCTCATGACGCAAGAGTCGACAAGGTGACTGCAGTAATCCCGCCCAAGAGATCAATCAATAGCTATGAAATTCAATTATAAAAACCAGGCCATTCTATGCAAGATAAGGCCTCGTATTTTGTACATTCATGCATCTTAACTACACATTATTGTATAGTGAAAATCATTATAGTTGCTTCTTAAATTAGCCACGATACAAATTGACTATCAAATAAAAAAAAATGCAATAAAAACATATGACTTTGTTTTAAATACTATATTTAATCTTTGGTTTAGTGTTTTCGAACGATAACCAATCCTTTACAATTTAAACTATATTAAAGTGTAGACCTGATATAAACTTTAAACGTAGAGTAAATAGGTACCTTCCAGGTAAGAGTGTTATATCATAAACTACAGTCATTCTTAACATCAAGCAGGCTGCAGTCAAACACGTACCTATTTCAAAATAAAAAAAAATAAAAGAAGATAAAAAATTCCTCAAGCGTTTGACGTTTCACCAACACCGATTTTATTTTGGGACCACAGTTAATGAAACTGGAAAGAAGCACGACGAAATTGATCTTACATTGTCATTAAAGTAGGTAAAGTAGCAAAATTGGTGGCCGCATATGCTAAGGGGTATAAATATGGTCCAAACTCTTATAACATTTGATACGTATTTACGGCACTAATCATTTTAAAAAAATGTTTAAGAATTAAATTGCTTAAGAAGACTGCCTTTCCGGCTTTTATCGCAATTTCTGTGATAATGTAGAAAGACCGGTTGATAGGTATTTTACAATAAAGCCCTGTTTGAGTTTTGTTCATTTTTTGATTCACAAAATAGAAATGACGGACACAACTAATACCTAGACTCAAAACAACAATTTGTTGATCAGACAAACAACTGTCCCGTGTAGTAATCGAAGCCACGACCTGTAGTTAAACAGGCAGATCACCAACCACTAAGCACTAAAAAATCGACCAGTATATGCTTTTTTCAATACTAAATAGGTCCTAAGTACGATCGAAGTACGATCGTAAATCATAACATTCGACTTAAGTATTTGGGCCTAGCCCAGAGTAAATTGTAAGTTTTGTTTAGAAGATTTGAATACTGGTTTGCTTGGAGTTGACTTAAAATTGATTTATAACCATATATAAATTTTGTGAATACAGTAGTTTAATATACTTACGTAATAGATTTGATAAGTATTAATTCAAGAATATTTAAATATTATTATTACAATGATTTAAACGTGACTTCAATGCAAAATAATATATATTATTATATGATTTTTGTTACACTTTTTTATTCTACATTGTGTATTTGCTATGAACAACAACAACAAGAAGCAGAAGGATTCGGAATTAACATATTTGAAATATAAGTACGGAACTATTTACCGAACCCGGACAGCAAGATTATTATTTACACATTTGCTATAATTTTTCAAAAGGCTCTTTTGGTAGTGAAGTTCGTAGTAATTTATTATACTATGTAATAGTATATTCTTCGATAAAAGTGGTGAATTTCTATTAAAACATATATTAATAAAAATATTAAAACATATATTATATTTAATTTAATTTTTTTTTCTAACTATTCATACAATCTTAGCACTCAGACTCAAGTGTCAACTGTCAATTTTATCACTTGACATTTCAGTTTGACAATGTATTATTTCCAATATTTGTCATTTGCATTTTGCGTCGATACTTTCAGTGCATTATAAAACTAGTTTCTTTATATTTGTAAATTGATAAAGATTTTAATTTATAACCCTGGTTTATAAAATATTGGCCCTACGGACAATTCCATTATGATAACAAATTTTGATAAGCTGTGCGGAGATTTAGAAAAACAGGAACTGGAGGTAAAACCAATTTGAAAGCAATTTTTTAATATTCTACCAGGTGAAATTTTGTAACAACAATAATAAATCTGTAAATATAAAATATATATATATATATAAATGTGGCATTCGAATTGCTTTTGTGTCTCCTTTATTATATTGCATTTCTCTAATCAATGAGGTTTTCAACTTTTAATAACAATTCTCTTTTAACTAAAAAGCCTGAGCTTTTTAGCTATTCTTTTGTTATTAGTCCACTTAAAACTCAGTTAACAATATTTCTTAAAAAGCATAAAATAATTATATGTCTAAGTCTCATTGTTGAACATTTTTAAACAAAATTATGAATATTTTTTTCTGAATACCATGAATAAGTTGCAATCAACTAAAATAACTGTACTGTACTGTATTTATCTCTGTTTAAAACAACTTTATTTTGTTATACAGTTAATATTGTAAAGATTAAATGCTCAAGTAGCACACATCATTTATTATTACTAAAAAAGACTTAATCAATTAAAGGTCAAATTATGTTTAAATGAATAAATCTACTTCAATGATTTTATTGTACATACTTCAGTAAATAAGCTGCAATTATAATATATTTCAGGCACCAAATGGAGTAGCATCTCCTTCGACATATGCCCAGCTATTAGCAATATATTTATATCAAAATGATTTGTAAGTATAATTAATGGAACATTTGTAAGTTACTTAATCTACCTAATATTAAGTGTTTATATTTAACATATGAGAATAATTTAGCAATTATTGACTCTAACAACTATTGATATTAATAAAAAAACATATAAAATTTTTATATGATATTAAATCAGAACTATACACTGAGTTTTTATTAGAATTAATAGAGTATTAAATCAATATTATTATTAAAATATGCTGTTAATATGCTCATACTGTTTTAGATGCAATGCTAAGTATTTATGGAAAAGGATTCCTCAGAGTATAACAAGTAGTAATCCTGAAATCCCAGCAATATGGGCTGTAGGGCAGAAGCTGTGGAAAAAAGATCTAGCTGGCACTTATCATGCTCTAGCAGCATTCACCTGGACCGAGCCTGTTGCTAATATTATAAGAGCCCTTGAAGGTAATTTTTTCTTTTTACAATCTCTTAAATGTTACTTTCATTTCCTCATTATGTGTGTATATTTATTAACTATATAATAGTAATTTGTTAGTTTTTAATCATAATTGAATATTTTACACTTATATTTGAATTTCCATATTGTTTAGGACAAAGAAAAGTAGATATTTTTGATAAAAGAGACCTAAAAATTACGTAAATAAATTAAATATTCCAGATAAAGTTCGTGAGAGAGCTTTCAATTTAATTGGGCGATCATATAGCACTATTTCTCTAGACACCATAGTGTTAATGATGGGTCTTAGCAGGGATGCAGTACTACAGATTTGTAGGGATAAGAAATGGGAATTACATTCGGATGGTATCACCATCAGCCCCACACCTCCTGTACAACCATCTCCGTTACATACATCAAGTGAAGATCAGCTATTCAAGCTTACCGAGTTTGTGACATTTTTAGAAAATTAAAATGTTAGAGGATATTTTTTTAAGGATTTCTTTTGGTATTGCTTGTAAAAAGCAATAAATTAAACTTGATTATCTTTGGTAATTAAAAAAATTATGAAATAAATAACAAGAAGATTTGATATTTATATGGAATTTTGATTTTATTAACCCTAATTTAATAGGTATAAACAAAACCAACACAGTTCAAATTTATCTGTATAGATATATCTTAAAATAAAATACAATATTTAAAGTGGCAGTGTAAATTCAGTATTATTGTTAACTGTACTTAAAAAAGTAAAGAACACATTGTCAGCTGTCACTTTTCAAGCAACATGTAAATGTCACTTTTCAAGCAACATGTAAATATTATCACAAAAATTATGATGTAAATAATTCGAGAATAAAAATTACTATCCTATTAAATGAGTATCTACATTTCTTAAAACTATTTTAATTCGTAATGTTGCCAAGTCTTAAAATTATGGATTTCAGAATCTTGCTTGGAAAGAAACTTGATTTTGTCTCGGTTGTAGTCTCATAGAGTTGCCATCATCGTCGTCACCTAACGAAGTCTCATATCCTCTATTAACCATGCCTCCATTGGGCTCGGCGAAAACATCTTTCACTGATATATTTGCTGTTGAAGTTCTGTGACGTGGGGCCACACCGTGGTTGTTGTTTAACTAAAATGAAATATAATGTTATATTCAAAACAATGGCAACATTATGAATTTATATTTATAAATAAAAAAAGATTACCATTCCTGTAACTCCATACTCATTATTTGCGCCAAGAGTTTGCATTTGTGACTTTCGCCTCTCAGCCATTACCGAGTTACGTCTCACTTCTAAGGCTTTTAATGTTTCTCTTCTTAACGTCATTTTACGATTTAGTACTGGTGTTCCTTAAATGAAAACTTTTATGTCAATAAAAATAAAGAGTTACTTATTTACATATGTAATAAATAATGAAGACTTATTTATAATCAAGAACAAAAAAAAAATATCTTCAAAAAAAAAAATGTCAATCAATCGATGCGTAATTTTATACAGAATCTAAAAAACCGACACTCATAACGAGCCAAAATTTTCCCTAGAAGTTATCAGGGATAAACTACAAATTTAATAATACTATTAGTGTAAGACTTTTGACACTTATAATCTTAGTACCTGGACCGTCATTTGCATTCATATTGAAGAATCGTTTCTTAAACGCAACATCCAATGTGCCAATATTCCTCTTCTTTTGTCTCGCCTTCTCCAAGTTATGGATGGTTTTTCTTCTGCCTACGTTCTGCGGACCCGAGCCTGAGTCATTGTCGTAATCATCGTCCAAACCGTTTAATTTTTGCAAATCTTTCACTATTGCTATTGCATTTTTATCCAGTAAAGCATCTTGAGACAAATCATCCGTCTGTAAATGATATAAAATTTAGTACTTGTTTAATATTACTACATCTTCTATATATCTAAGAAATATATAATATTTTACCTTCTTTGTGAAGAACCAATTCAATTCAGTTGAAGCTAATATGTGCGATATTGTACCAAATCTATGGAACAGCATAGCACTGAATTGAATGATTAAAATCAAAGCGAAGAAGAATACAAAGACCAAACCAATCGGTTCCAATTGTAGGTATTCTTTTGATATTAAAACCTGGAACATTTTATACATTTACAGTAAAGCAATAATTATATGGAATGCATTGACAAATAAAGCAAAAATAATATTATAATGAACATAAAACTCTAATATATAAATAGTAATATTATTATCATAGTCCTTGAAGTTTTTACGTATAATGATAATAATAAATGACAATTTACATATTATAATGATATGAATTAAGATCATGGCGAAGATATAAACATTTTTAAATACATATGTATGTAAATGAAATTACATAACATTTATTACATTTAATTTAGAAAAAACAGATATGTATTTTTTAAATGATTCCTTTTGCGATTATAACAATATGCAATCCCATGAGATACATAAAATATTAAAACATCACAAAAATATTAATACAAAAAGAAGTTTTTATTATATTTGAAAATTTAATTTAGCCTAATGTTAAACAAATCACCACCCAATTTGTGATTGAAAATATATACAAAGGGTAAAAGTGACTTAAAAAAAAGACAGGTAAATAAAGAAATTTAATAGAAGATTTCCACCACCTTAAAACAGAGATAGCTTAAGATATTCATTTGTGGATAGGACTGTGCAATTATTATATTAAAGGTTTTTGACCAGTTGCTTTAACATAGAAGCAGGTTCATGTTTCTATGTTAAGTCAAACGCTGTTTGGAACTACTGGGGCCTTTATTAGGGTATTTTAGACCTCGCGTGACACCACAGTTTGTTTAGTCTTCGGTGTGGAAGATTTAGAATCTTCATGCTGGTGTGCCATCCCAAAACAAATCAGTTAGAAGGAGACCGTTAGACTTGTGAAGTGACACACATAGTTTGTAACATTTGGCTATACCTCGCCTGTATCCTCGATGTACGTAATGTTTGTCTTTACACCCAAAGGCCAAATCACGTGGAGTTGATCTTTGTTGAGTTGTAATAAAAATACTATCAATATAAATAAAGCATTGAACATGACAAATGCAAATACTGACTTATTGCGAAGTTCTAGTAAATCACTTGCAATTCGAGCCTGCAAAATTACATACACGTAAAGCATTAATGGTATCGACTTTCAATGGTGACTGAGGGGGACTATCTGTGGTTGTTTAATAATAACGTGAGAAATGAAAACGTTGTATAGTGTAGCTCGAGTCATCATTGAAGGCCGATCGTCAGACACATTTTCTCACGTTACCTCTTGTGAAATTTCATCGTATGTAATATTAGTTTTAACTCCGAGGGGCCATTTAATATGAAGGTTGTCCTTGTTGAGTTGCAGCAAGAAAACAATTAACACAAAAAGAGCATTAACCATAAAGAACGAAAACACAGAAGAGTCTCTCAATTCTTTTAGATCTCTGGTAATACGTGCCTAAAATTCAGGGAGGATTAGTAACAAGTAAATGTTTGAAACATAAGTTTTAAGAAAAGCAATTTTGAAGGCTCCTGAAATAAAAGTTGTGTTCATTCATAAGTAAGTATTCAGTTATATCATTTTATAACTCAATATATGTATATAAACTTCCCATGAGTAGTTTAGTCCATATGTAATTTCTCCATATCGGCAATTGGAATGCACAAACGAAGAAACACACTTTGACATAAAGATGTATGTAATGTATGTACGTAAATTTTAGACAGGACAACCAATGATCCTTCAAAATAGTACCTGTTCTTCCTTGTTTGCATCGATTGGATATAAGTATTTGTCAATAAGATCCTTCCAGAAAGACAATTCAGCTGGAGTTAAAAAGTCCATTTCCCCTTTCTTCAACTCTGGGTCTTCTATCCAATATGGATTGATAAGATCATCTCGCTTTTCCTATAACAAAATATTTCTATTACAGAAACAAACCTCACAATACTTACATTCAGTGATTGTAAAGCCTTATACATACTCTGGGTACTGTAGACATTGTATCAGTTTCTGAATCAGACCCATCTTCTTCTTCTCCCTCGGCTACCGTCACTAATTGATCACCATTTGTACTTCCCCGTGGTCCTACTGACAATTTTCTACCTCTCGCATTTCCATGAGGATCAACAATTCTAAATATAATAAAGAGAAACACGTTAAAATTCATTACAATAATTCTAATAAAAAACACTTAATTACAGTTTAAAAACAAAATATTTGTTTTTTTTATGTTCACCTTTCGACGTTTTCCAATTTTCGCTCTAATTTGTCAAGCGTTGAAGCAATGTGCATGAGTTGTACTTTCTCTTCATTACCTTTTGGTTGGGTGCAAAGTAAACATTTAAACAGTCCAGCAAAGGAAAACTCTATTGAACCTTCTTCTTCGTTGCTATTAACTCCTTGAAGGAATCCTAATAGAGATTTCTGTTTAGCCTTTTTTTTAGCTTCCTCCGCTTCTTTCTTTTCTGCTTCGATTTCCTTTAATTATAGAATAATAATAGATGTAGAATATATTGAAAGAATATTTCATGATTGTAAAATGATTTAAGGAGATTTTTAAAAATAAACATGTACCTTTTTAGTCTTTTTAGTTTGAACTTCGCGGGTACCCCATGATACGACGTTTAAGTTAGTTACAGAATATAAAATCAAAAGCAAGTACATAGAAGGAATAGACAATAAATAAATAATGCCAGGAACGACACACCAAAACTCTTGCGGATGCAAACAAGCCGCTATAAAGAAGGAACTAGAAAGTGATATTAAGAAAATAGCTGAGGGCGACCCTATACCGTCCTCTCCTAATTGAAGAGCAGTACCAACAATTACAGCCATCATTATCATTGCATACGCTGTCGACAATATTTGTGCGACTAAAAGCTGAAAAAAAAAAAAATTTAAGTAAAGGTATATATATATATATATATATATATATATATATATATATATATATATATATATATATATATATATAAATCTTTATAATAAGAACAAGAAAGTTATGTTTATTTTTCTAATTTTATGCAATGTATAAACGTATGTTGGCACTTAGACGGGGGATTAAAGAATTCTAAATATTTTTAAATCGTTTTAACCTAAATAAGTTATTAGATATAAAGAATACAAATTATTAAAAAGAAGGGGTGTAGAAGTGTAATAAAAAATACCTGATATTCCGATTTCATCGTGAAACACACAAACATGAATATAGCAATAGGATAGAGATTGTATTCAAAGGACGTCCAATTATCGATTCTAAAAGCTGCCACGAAAGCTCCCACCAACATAAGAAATATGGTACCAGGGCCCAGAATTGTACCACCCATCAACATCATCTATAAAAATATAATATTTATTAACATGATCTATTATTTATAGTTAATATTAATAATTAATTTTATTTACTTGATAAGCGATGTAAGGAGAAGAAATATTGTCGTTAATTTTAATCGTATGTTTGTAATCCGCTAACAGGTCCATAATATTGGCAATAGTGGAGGGTACCCAGCGACGACGTTGATTGTAAAATTCATTAAATCCTTCAGGGCAATGTGTGTATGCATCAGATGCAGCAGAATATTCTACCCGGTAGCCTCGTTGTAGTAAAAGAGTGCAGAGCCAACGGTCCTCTCCTATTAATAGAAAAAAAAAACAATTTATAAAATTTTAAATCTTTAGATAAAAGTCTCCTTTAAATTGGTCCAGATTTTTTGGATTATGCAATCAGACAGATATAAATATTTAAAAAGAGCGTTTATATTTAGGTAATTTGTAAATAACAATACAAGTAAATATAAGAGAAAGGCTGTTACAAAACACTAGATAGGGCATAAAATATGCACCTATACAGAATAAAAATTTTCGACATAAAAAATAATCGTTTTGTCATTAAAATTATGATGATTTTATTTAAATGAAGATTAACCCTATTAATTAAAGCATTAAAAATAAATTTCATTAAAAATAAATTATGTCCAAAACACGTTAATTGTGTATTTGTTACGCAATAATAATATGAACCAATCATGAATTAATCAAGGAATCACGACGTTTTATTCAATTTACCTTGATCGTATTGTACGTAATGCCGAGCTTCGTCAGATCTCAAAGTGTATTTCTTCATAACGTTGTCGTCCATGAGAGCTTTTCCTCTAAACAGTGAGAAGCATCCGGGACTACAAAGCACGCAGCCAATCATGTGCTCAGTCGCCTTTTGAAGCCAATGACCGATGGCGTACTCGAATAACTGATACCACACCATTGGTCCTGTAAATTAAGATTTCAATTATCACTTGTCTTAATGAAATATACGACTATATTAAAAAAAAAAATTCTTACCAGAACCAACAGGGTGAATACGTCCGCAAGCAGCTCCTAGATTCTTATTTTTTTTCATCAAGTCAATCAATAAACGTACTGCATGAGGTTGGAAATCAATATCTCCATCGAGGGTAAGCAAGAACGTATTTTCAGCCATGACCTCTTTTCGGTCGACTGATATAGGTAACTCCATTAGTCGATGACCCAAGAGATAGTACATGTACATTACCTACAAAAACATATATTTAATTATATTTTTATTATGAATATCGATATATTATACGTACTCTTTACTTCAGTGGGACTTTATTACCTGAGACCAACGTTTCCTGTGACGAATTTTGGCCTTGTCTTTTAAATGGCAAATCATTTTAGTTTTTCCGGGCAGAACCCAGGTTAGTCTTCCTCCATATGGGGCGGGATATTTCTTTGGAGGTCGGACACGAATGATGGTTTGATGAACTTCAGAAGCAGCTTCGTCAATTGTATCCACAAGAAGCTTAACGAAACGGTTCACTTGTGAATCGTCATCACTGTGATCTGATATTTCAAACGCATCATCCAAATATATGTGAGCTGGAAATTAAAATCATTTATTTTATATAAAATTTATAGGATTCAATTTTCAGATAAGGTAAAAATCTTACTTTCGAATTCATAGTAATCTGGATCCACAACCCGGAGATATTTCTGTGCGACGCGACGCGCACACTGATCTTCATCTAGACGTAAAATAGACTTCAAGAACTCCATCATCTCATCTTTAGTTTCATGCCACATAGTACAGCATGCATAAATTCTTGTAATTTGATCCGATGACTTGATAGTTTTAGGCGAAGAACCAGTGTTGTCCGTGTGTACTGATATGGTTTCGTAATATTCGTCTCCTTTCTCTTTTTCAATTTCCGCCAAATCCTGTTATACATAACACAATAGCGTCAGCTGGTATCAATAATAAAAAACCAAATTTGAATAATACCAGTTCAACTTTACGCCGACAAGGCATTTTTGTTTAATATTGTAAAATTATCTTATTTCCATATAAAGATTACGGATATTTTTTAAAGAGATGTAGGAAGTAGTATAAAATTGACAAATAATATTACCTCCGTTTTTACATCTTTTTGATCGTCCCTCTTCCGGTTAAGGGCCATACTTTGATCAATGAGTAATCCATTGTACATTGGAAGCACGAACAATTTTTCTGTAGAAGCTAAACGTTCTGCTTTTGGGGTCCAAATGTGAATTGTGATCCACGTTTGCGAAAGCAACCACAATAACCAAATCCATGCCATTTGCCGAGATATAAAATCACTTAATGAAAATACTAAAACAATAATAAATATTATGTATTCGAAAACAAATTAACGTAAAATTACGTAAAATAGAATTTTAGTATTAAAAGTCAGTATTTTACCTGGTGGACTCTCAAAGAACAGGTAATCAGGAATAGTGCCATGGAATATACAAGTGTCACCATTTCTTAATCCACATGCAGCAATTAAAAAGTTCACCACTAGTGGTATTATTAAATTAATAGGAAAGGCATAACTGAACCCTTGAATTAAAATTTTACAAGCGAATTTGCCGAAAATGTAACAAAAATATGCTGCAAACACTTGAATTAGTAGGACGTAAAAAGCCGACTTGTAAACTGCTGCTACTTCAACGGAGTCTCCAGTGAGGGTTGCATTTGCAAGATCAGGAATAACAGTACCACCTAATTGTATTTGCACCTGAAAACAAGAAGTAAATAATAAAATACAAATAGAAATAATATTCTTAAAAATATTGAACATTCTTGTTATTACCTCTTCAACAACAATGTTATGTGGTCCAAAACCAGGATTAAACAGCTGGAAGAACATCCCTGGTTCGTCTCCATCCATCCAGATCGATAAAAGAATGCACATGAGGAACAAGATAATTTTCCAAACGGACATAATACGATATGTGTAATATCTACTTGAATTTAATTCGTCTTTTAATCTCCCCAAACTTTTGATAATACCTAAAAATTAAAAGACAATTAACAGTAATAGTGTTATCGAAGCAAACTGAAGGAAAATACTTAACTAGACGTACCAATAGGACTTTGCCGATTTACATAGTTTTCCCACCATCCTAATGATATACAAAGTGCCGCAATGGGTATGAGCCATAAAACAGGTTTATTTTCTAGTAAAGGCCAAACAATAAATCCAGTCACTTGTGCCACTATAGCAGCTATATCAACTATAACTTTCATGAATCTTTTCGAATCTCGCGAACTGCGGGAGAGTAGTCCAAGGATAGCTGGGATGATACAAAGACAATTCGTGATCATAGCCCCCTTCACGACGTCCAATTCGGGTAGAATTTTGAAGAATAGTAATCCCAATCCAATTGTGTGCAAAGATTCAGCTATAAATATCTGAAATTATGTCGTATTTATTTAAGATATTATAGAAATTTAATAAAAGAAATCGGCCATGTTTATAAAAATATTTACACCCACAACAACTTATTTCTTGTTTTGTCACTGTTTCACTAAGGATTTACGTAAAAGGTGTGAGAGTGAGAAATCAGAAAATATGTCATACTGGCTATATAAATATTTTTATTAGTAAGGGGGTCAATATTTAAATAAAATTCGCTGATTACTTATGCTATATATTACCACAATAAACTGCACACTACTCGGCCTTTTAGAAGATTTAAAGAAGCAAATACGAACTGATCGTATTAACGTTCCTAATTCCGGTATCGCAAAAGCTGCGAGGAGCGCCCACATCCATGCAACTCTTTCTTCATCCGGCAAGCTTACTATAAATTGTTTATCTCTACCTGAAATAAAATGAATGTCATTATTACATCATTATTACAATGGCTTTATTATGAAATAAATTTACATGTTCTAACTTACCTAAATTCCTATTACAATATGCCAGTCGCCTATCCTTCCTTAGCTGCGAGGTCATAAATAAAACTGTGCCTTTAGCTATCACGCCAGATCCCAATACCACGATGAAGGTGACTGTGTATGCTAGTACTTTCAGTACCTTTACTGTGAACTCCAGACATTTTTGACTCTCCATGGACCCACTGTCCTGCTTCGGAGGAAACTCTCGGAAGACGTCCCATCCTTTTGTTTCTTGTACTGTTCTTTGACTGAAATTGTAAAAAGAAATCTTATGCATACAATTGATTTTCTTAGATTTTCCCGAGTACACATTTCAAATAAAACTATTTTTACGGATTAAAACTCGCGTATAATTTGGTTACATTTTTGATTGTAACCCGACTTTACGAATACTTTGCTACTGCAAAGGTGTTCACGGGTAGACCGAAACGTCGGGTGAAAATCAAAAATGTAACCAAATTATATGCGAGTTTTAATCCGTAAAAATAGTTTTATTTGATACAATTGATTATATCTCAAAAATACTTATACTTTTATTTAGATATAGCTAATTATATGGTAATCAATAATACATTCCGTGCCCAATTCTTGGCTCCTGTTTTAATAAAATCAAGAAAATCGAATTCTAGCTCGACTATAATAAAAAATGTTCTTATCAGCTTCCTTTATCAGATTTTGTCATAAAAACTGAAGATGACAAGGGAAGAATTACTACTCGTAAATAATTTGTATTTCGTAGCATATTTATCAATATATTTATGACATTTTATTATAGATTAAATTTAGTCAATTTAAATAATAATAACGTGACAAACTATAATAGCAACTTTCCTTTAACGGTAATGGAAAACGCTCCTTTGTCTGAAAAATATATTTTAATGAGAATAAGTAATATATGGCGAGAAATTCAACCAGAAATGATGGTTTTTTTTTATTGCGGAATAATACAGAATATTAAAACAAAACGATAATTATATTATAGTTATAAATAATTTGTGACAAAACTAAAACTCGCTAAAACTCACGACTCACGCTAAAACTTAGCCTAGCATTAGGTTTCAAATGCCTCAGACCAGTATAAAACCTATTAAGTAAAAACCCTAAAATTTAACTTATCAATTGTATAATTAAAATATTTATACATCTTTATTAATATATAGAAAGCTGTTACAATACTCGTGTGTCGACATGGTAGTTATAAACACTGCTGTGACCATGGGTTTGCGTAAGGCATGCAGAACAGTATAATTTTGCGTTGCAAGTGTGCCCAATTACTGCCCTCACGCTCAAATATGTATGAAACTTTATGAGAACATTTTAATTTAATTAATATTACTTATCCATTGTTCTATATCATGAAATGTTTAACATGAGTACAATATAGAGTATAGTATAAAATATTTTTTTTTTTGGTTTGTAATATTTGCCAAGTTTGGAGATAAAAATATTAAATAAAAATAGTTAAAAATAAAATTAAAAAGTTGATAATATAAACGGTTTTCCGAAATAGCACCGAATTTTTTTTGCAAAATATATCCGGTATCGACACCGAACTTGCGGCGGATCACAAATAAAAAAATCCCAATATAATTTTAATTTTATTGCTTTAATTGCTATTGTAAAATTTTCGTTTTTTGTTAGCTGTTAATTTCCAATTAAACAATGTACAGAAAGCGGCGTGATGATAACCCATGACGATATTTATGAATTAGAAAGTTATAAAACTTAACAAGCATGTACCTACTTATTGTTAAATATTTGAACTACAACTTATTATACATTTAACATCTAATATATATGCACATGAAAAAGTAGGTTTATAGTTTTATATATCTGTAACTTTTATTCCTTGCAGTATTGGCATATGTTGTAGTTTAAGATGTTATAGAAAACTCCTATATATACTACAACATATGTCTTTTAAATGGAATTTCTTATTTACCACAATTTGTTTGTAAGGTAATTAATTTAATTTCTGTTAAGAGCTATCTTTCCGTCTAGACCGTTAAGAATTAACGGGGGGTTTACTAGTTCAAATATATATATGTAACAATTTAAAATAACATTTTTTAATAAGATAATTATAATCACTGATGTTAACAATATATATATGTATATTTAAATATGGATATTAATAAATTATACATACCTGTAAATGCTACAGTAATTGCTATAAATTGAATTATTATTATTAGGAACGTATATAAGTTCCTCCAAATTTTCTCTTTCATAAGTCTTGCTGTCTTGATCGAACATTTTACCAATACTGTTTACTTTTCACCGCACTAATCATATTAATTAAGAAATACTGAATGTTATTTAATAACTCAATGCTTAAATCTATTGGGAACGGCAAACGGTGCGATCGCAATAGCTACTGGTAGCGGCGCGCGTCCATCGTCTATAGGATTCGGCGTGATGTATCGCGGGACAAAAGAAGAATATTAATTTTTTATATTTGCAATTGAATAATCGTGAATAAAATAATAAAGAAATTTATGCTGTATGCACTTTATTACGCTATTGTTAAGCTATTAATTTTTTTGTCAATAAGCGGCAAACGCAATGGGCATAAGTAATTTTTTTAGGCAAATTTTTAATTAAAATTTCGGATTGCGTTATGTACAAAAAGGAAAATTAGACTCGTTACCATTAACTTTATTATTATTCTCTGAAATCAAGCATCGTTCTCAACAAACGTAACTTACTTATTTTGTTTTTAAAAACAAATAAAATTAATTATTGCTTTGCCTAAAGCTCTGAAAGATACCTTATAATATTTAAAGTTAAAAATATTAAGGAACATATTTTTCAATTTTTACAAAAATTAAATTAATTAAATATTAAATTAAAATTTTGTCCAGCGTTTGCTGTTAAGCACCAATATGCTATTTCTTCGTTCTGCGGCAGTGAGCTCAAGAAATTACATCGCTTCTATAGGACGCTAGAGCGCGCCACCTCACGTGGAAGTTAAATGAAAGTTGTAAAATACATTTCATAAATGTATTCATAGTGTGACTGACACACGCAAACATTAAATTTCTTTGAAATATGTTATTGACAAGTCAAATTATTAGTTCATTATTCGATATTTCATACGTAATCTTTTGATTTTCTTTACATGCGAGTAACGTATTATGTATATATTTTTTGTAACGTATTATGTATATATTTTTTTGTATATTTACTAAATATTATATTATTTATGCTTATTTTAATAATACGTTTTTAAATTCGAACATTGACAAGTCAATATTATTCATAAATCTTATGTTTTTTAAAAATAACATATTAAGTTCGTAACAAAAACATATTGACCTTCCAAATATCACGATTTCGATAGAACTTTAGTATTATATTTTGTCGGAGGCTAGCCACTAGGTAGCTGTTAGGTTTACAAAATGCCGTCACCACAGCACAAGCGATATTAGCTCTTATATGTATGAAACATAAAAACAATTATATAATTTTATTAGATACCTCAATGTCGTTGCAGGTCACGAAAAGTTACGAAAGTCTACCTGGCTTGCATTCTTAGACAACACCTAGTATTTATATGCATTTATACAATACTAGTAAAAAAAAAACGAAAATATTTTAGTAATTAAATTTCATTAGAAATTAAAAAGTAAATCACATCGCAACGGTCTCTTTATTTGTATGCAAAGACCATTCCCAGATTCATGCCCGGAGTCCAGCGGTCAATGATCTTGTCATACTAATACGATTCATAAAAGTGTATGAACCGATTTCCGCATCACGATATACATAAGATATCCTAATATATATTTTCAATTTTATTATAATATATCGTAAATATTTCTTTGATATATATTACATATATAACTCAAATAACCCGTTGAAATATAATATTCGTATCACGCACGACCCCGTGCCGGTAAGTACAGTGAAACTAATAAAAGTTGGAAAAATAAAAGTATAAACCATTTTATAGCTTATTAACATACAAATAAATGCGAATTTGGTACTTTAACAAAGTTCTTAACTATTATTTGTTAGTATACTCTGGTATCTGTATACGAAATAACACATATCAAGCAGTAGTGCTGTGAAATCAAAACTTCATTTTAATAATATTTTGTTTATTTTTATGTATTCATAGAATATATTGCTAAAATTTTGAAATGGAACGAAGAAGGAAAGACGCGGGAAACAGCAAGTCATATATGTTTACAGTATTTCTATATAAGATTATCTAGTACATTGTATTTATAAATCTAAGTCTAAGAAGTGGGGCGCAAAAATGTGGCGCACCGCGAAGTCGATCGAAAGTTGTGTCGTCAGAGTTGACAGCCTTGGCATTTGAGCGGGTTCCGGGCGACCAAGCTTTATAAAACTTGTGTTTCAATAGCTTATCTTTGTTGTTTTTTAATATATCCTTTTTTCTTTAGTTATAAAACACCAGAAATGGATGAATATTTAAGGTGACTGGTGAGAATGCTTGTTAGCGTTAAGTCCGCCTCTTGTACCTATTTTTGGATAATAAAGACTGCTTAAATAAATAAATAAATATTGTCAACAAAAACATACTCGTTTTAGTTTTTATTTCCTAATTTCTAGAAACAAACTGTCAACATAAACCGGTTTTACCAACAATTTTCGCAGACGAATTAATATGCAAAAGCGTATACAACGTAGCAAGTAAAAATATCTAGTTTTAAAATAAATAGACCGTGAAAAATCAAGAATTATATTATTATATACACTATATACTATACTATACAATAATATTATTATTCTAGAGTTAAATATATATTACTATATAAACTTATTTTACTGTCTGTATGAAGAAGAATATTAAATTTTTAGTTTTGACTGTGACATTTCTATTCATTAGAGCGAAATTATTGTTGCAATAACTTTTTTGATATAAATATCAATTAGTTAATGATTCATTATTATTGTTTAATGATGTCATATTATCTTTTATAATTATTGATAAAAGAAAAGTATATTAATGTTGTTTTAATTGTTCGTTTTATCTTTTTAATTTATAGAAGATAAAAGAGAAATGTTACTTCATGACTGAAAAGGATGTGGTTATAATAATGCAATTAAAATGTTAATTTAATAACTGAATCACTTTATAATATAACAAGAAACTTTTATAAAATATTTATATCATGATTTGTAGTTATTGTTATTGTGGAATGTCCAGAGATGACTAAGATGTAGGCCTCAAGAAGGATGTTTTAAATTTCTCAGATCTTATACAAAGCCAATTATAACTTACAAAAAACTACCGTTTAAAATAAAACAGATTATCTAACTTTACAGTGCTAATATGACTAACATCTCCCACATATAAAGAAAAACTTTATTTTGATGTATTTTATTAAACTTAATTTTGATATCAATTCTTAAACATTAGTATCTTACATGTGTTAAGAAACTTGTGAAATGTAAACTACCTACTTTCTTAACGCTAAGTGAAAAGATTGACCTCACTATGACTTAGCTCTGTAGTGTGTGTGTGTGTGTGTGTGTGTGTGTGTGTGTGACGCGTCATTACACACGGTGATATCATACGTTATGCTAATTGTATCTAAATGCCAATATCAAACAATCATCTAAAATAAGAAAATAAGGCTTTTAAGGAATACGTATCGATTATTGTAATTTAAGGTGAATTTGATAAAATAATATATAAACAATACACGTGAAAAGATATATAACATATATGAAACGTACACTCATGATTTTATATGATAAAATTTAATTATTATTCCATCAGCTTTTAATATTTTTTTTATATTCAGAACAAAGGAAGCAAGTAACCACATACATATAGTATATGTCCTAACATATAAGTAGGTCAATGACAATACATATATAAAGAGTTCTTAGTTGATCGTATTTCGATCAAGTAAAAGGTTAGGTTGTGAAGCTTTATTTGTTGACTCATTTGCAGGATATTCTAATCTGTACATCAAACATTGTTCACTTATTTTAAAAAGAGCAACTGTTGAGTTTCTGGCCAGCTCTTCTCAACAGAACAGCACTCCGAGCTGGTGGTAGCTTAATGACGGACTGACTATACTGACATTTTTATAATGTAATGATTGACGATTCAAAAGTGCGTGTAAATGCCTATTTGAATAAAGATATTTTGAATTTGTGAATTTTGAAAGAAGTTAATAATAAGTTAATTCGGCTACCAACCTGCCGCCATAGATGTCGTTAGGAAGAGGCAACAACTCGTCATCGGAGTTGTCGCTCGCCTCCTCCCGCCGCGACTTGCCTCCTGAAGCCATCTTTTAACCCTAAAAAAGATATACTTAATTTAAATAACATATCTTAAAAGATAAAAATGAAAAACAATCCAGTAACCAAATATTACACTTAGTAATTTGTTTGTTTACTATTATTAAAGTATTTAGTATAAATTTAGTTGCATTTTAATTTTAATCTAACGATTGCTGCAAAGCATTCGAAATGTAACCAAATAACCAAAATTATACGCGAGTTAAATGAGATAACAATAGTTTTATGTCATTTGTTACACTTCTGATTACTGTATTTATTATACCATTTTTTTAAATAATAGTTTAAATTAGAAAGGCTTTAATTAATATACATATTGAATAATAGCAAAAAGTAATAATCTAATATAAATTGCTATTACTCAACGTACTTATTCCACACATATGCAATCAGAAATGCATAATATCTATGCACATATGCAATCAGAAATGCATAATATCTATGCACATATGCAATCAGAAATGCATAATATCTATGCACATATGCAATCAGAAATGCATAATATAATTACAATTGGAGCGCGTTGAAGTCTTTTGATCCGTACTTGATACATAGTTCATTTACAACATTATAACAACAAATTCAATTAAAGATAACTTATTTTAATATAATATGACCCTCAATTTTACATATAAAATCATACAAAATAAAAATAACACGTCAATACATTTAATATATACGAATTAAAACATCGTTTTTGATAAAACTGGTTTTTGATTTATAGGTTTTTAATATTTTCGTTGTTTCCTGATAACGTCGCAATTAAATAAATTTATTATTGTCTGTACACTTGTATGTTTTAGTGAATCACGCAGCTTCAGAACAACTGTGCACATTCCGCAGCGAGCAGTCCCTTAGCCTTGTCGGTCATTCATCCTCCTATGTTTAATAAATCTTATTATATACATACATACATCATCCAAAATTATATCTCTGTAAGTTATTCATGGTTTTTTCCAAATAAATTCAAATTTTCTGTAGGTAAATTTTAGATTTTTATTTAAATATGTATATATAATATATTATTAGTGTCCCGTAGACAGTTCAAATTAATAATTATAATACATTTATGTACGGGATAGTACATATCCGCGAACACGCTTCGCGTAATAATATAAATGTAATAATAAACGCGAGTTATATCCGTAACAGTTTTATTGAATTCTGTACTTAAAGACAACATTAGAAAATTTAAGAAAATATTATTAATTATTTAAATTATTATTAATTATCGATGAATATTAAAACCAAGCCTAAAATATGTTATATGTGTTTATTCTAAGTATATATTCACAAGTACCTATCAGTGTAGAGGCGGAGGAGGGCACGCCGCAAGGTCGTCGACTTCCTTGCCACCTTACAATAAAACTATTCTCTATATATACGAAATAACGCAATACACGGACGAACAAAAAATATTATCGATTGTTTTTTGTTTTTACATCTTTATTTTGTGCATAATGTTCTAGAATAAACTCGAAAATTTCAGACAATGTATGTTTGCAATTAACTACAATATAATCTACTAAACTACGAAGAACACAATACACAGACGAACAAAATGAAAACATTATCGATTTGTTTTTGCGTATAATGTTCTAGAATAAGCTTGAAATTTTCAGACAATGTTCGCATTGTAATATATAATCTACTAAACATTTCTGTTAAGATAATAAGATCAATCAAATGACTAAGTGGAAACGGTTTGTCTGAACTCACTTTCACTCCTGACGGCCGCCAGCTGTACTCCCCCCCCCCCCTCAGCAGCCTTAATACGCAATGCCTTACATTCTTAGTTACCAACCATAAATTAAACCAAGTATTCTATAACTTTACTCAATTTTTGTTAACTAACCGTTAAGGCCATACGCGTATACTTATTATTAATATATTAAAAATTTGACAATAGACATGAAATAAAATGAAATGTTGAACTACATATGTATAATGACTCAAGCTTTTGATTACTTAAATATATATATCTCTGGAATCATGTCGTTTTTAATAAAGTTATAACATCAACTATCTATAATATATATATTTACCTAACACGTCAAACACGAATTTATGATTCATAACATAAAAATTTAAAAATCTAGTCAAAATATATTCCCAGTATATTAATTACCTTTTAATGTACTTGACTGGTTCAACATCATTATTTAAGACATTACAATCAATTTTCATTATTTCTTTGTATTTACATAACATCCTAAATTCACATTTATCGCGTGATAACTGTATTAAATTTTAGATATTTAATATATAATAATAATTGGAATTATGTATTACATGATAGAAGTGCAGGTTGATCGTATGTAGTTGCGATATAATATTGAACGTAACATAATATTGAGGCCAACTGTGGACCAGATAGACGCGAGATAACGTAAACAAAAAAGAGAAAGTATGAGTAAATAATCTCAGAGTAACGATTAGATGAATGGTGAGAAAATAATTAATACACTGTAACTATTGGTATACTTTGGTATAAACACGGAAAGACCAAATTAATCTTACGTCTGTTCCATATTGATACAAATTACTTGTGATATTTAAGATAATATATATTTAAGACGTTAAAATAACAGTTGTTATGCCTAAAAATATATATATTTCTGTAGTAATATGAAATCGCAAAGCGATAGCCATATCATGTCGCGTGTGCAATCGAATACATTCATTTCCTATTTCAAACACTTATGTTAATATAAATAAAAATTAAAATACAAACTTACAAAACATAAGTTAAAAAAATTGTATTCTTGAAGTCATGACTGGACAAAATCGATAACCATTAAAACTTATGCAAGTTAATAAATCATAACTTTGACGTTTCTTGAGAAATGATAGTTACAACATTTGCAACTTTGTAATTTAATTCAGGCTATATTGTAAATTTGTAACACGAACGTATTCACAATTAATAATTTACAATAATATTTCGATGTTTCCGGATTTATATTAAAATAATTTAAATCTAAGTTAAAAGGTCGCGAGAATTGGATGAGCTGTTAAATTGACCTCAATTTAATATATAAAGTTGATGGTCAATTATTATTACAATATGACGTCTTTTAAAAAAAATTAAATGTCATACAATTCAATGCCATTATGAAAGAAAAAATGCCACTCCAGATACTGTTTACCATAAAACTCATAGATTTATATATATGGTTTTCTTGACTTCATAAGGTTTAATTCGTTAATATAAAGAATATCAGATCAAAACATAAGATACCATCAAAAACTTGTTATGATAAATCTTATAGAATCTTATGGAGGCCTTAGGTTATGGTGTTTTCATGTCTTTTCATAACTTCATTAAGGTGAAATTATAATAACAAATTTCGTTATATTAAAAAAGATAAGTTCAAATTAAAAATGAGTACCGTAAGAGTACTGGTGTGTTTTTTGAATGTTTTGTAATTTTACTAACGGCTCGAATACGCAATAATTTAGCTAATTACATTATTACTGGAGGGAAATCATAATACGTTTTTGTTTGAGTGAGAACGACCCTCTACTGGAACCGGATATAATCGAGGCCTTAAGGCCGCCACGCTGTGTCTTTCACATATTCTTTATATTAGTACAAGCTGCAAAGAAAACTAAAAGTACAATCGTCATGAACAGTTAATTTTAATATTGTACATTACTTTGTGTATCTACTTTCACTTGCTTAATAGAAAATTAATGTTATGGTTGATATGAAATATCTTATCAATGATGGTCATTAAAAGGTTTTTAATTTAATTTTTAATTAAAGTAACGATTTGTGATTTTTTTTTTTTCTATCTATATTATAAAATACTTGGCCAATTTCGTTAACTCTCGATAGTGAGAAATGTATTAGAAAGGTCATATAATATTAATTTATTATAACATATTATAAAGTAAGTGACAGAATCAGATTGTCACTCTTACTTATACCTACATCGCAACTACCAACGCAAATGTTTAAATATTTAATATTAGCTTAATATTGTCACAATATACAAAAACAGATCTGATCACAAAAAAAAAATAGCTCTTAAACTATTTCACAAGAATATTTTTATAGTAATTTAATTTTATAAATATTAAACTTTCGAAAGCTTAATAGAAACTTATAGAAATCTAATATTAACATAACTATAGAGAAAAAAAATAGAAATAAAAAATTATATATATATAAAATAAATTGTAACTATTTTCTGTATAAGGTCACGTGAAAGTACTTACTGTATTGTAACAGATGTGTACAATCCTTATGTAAGTCACTTCACTAAGTAAAACACGCGGGTGCGCATGGTGCGTGAGCGCGGTCGGGGAGCCGCGAGTACACTGGGCTGCCTCAGAGGTACAGCCACCAGCCGGGCCACCACTCACTTTGCATTGACTAACTATTAGACTGAGTGAGTGAGACTTAATGGGTTTTTCTCAATTTTGGCGCTTTTTTACACATTTTCGTGAATTTCTTTTGCGGAAGTTGTCGAGGTTTAATTGAAAAAGTTGTAAATAATGATTTAATTGACGATGTTGTAATAATTAAATTAATTAATAAATGCTTTTCGGGTTATTGAAATATAAATTAATTTTCATTTGTCAATTATTTACTAAATAATAATTTACTAACATTTTGTAAAAGTTTTGAAAATCCTATTCGACTAATGCTGTACTAATACTGTAAAAAAAAAAACAAAAAAAAGAATTTATATAGGGCGATTCAAGGTAAGAAATAGTTATAAAAATAATGGCAGACATATATCATCTCGTATTTTTCAGCAGCCCGCTATCAAACCAGACTTGTACTCATAATGTCAATTGTATTTTAAATAGTTGTTGACTTTGCAATTTATCATGGTTTCTTAGGAAAATACATTTTTAAATGTCAGAAAATTTCCTACTAGTTAAAAATAATAAACCATATTTTTCAGTCATTTATTTCTCTATATACAACCAAACCTCAAGACATATTTAGTTCATATTTAAATATGATTAATAGTAATATTCACGGTTTTACTAAATAATTAAAAAAATTATTTTAAAATACAAATAGTAATTTAAGTACCATATAGTAAGGTATAAGTGCTTGTGACGTCACTGTTGCGTGTGTGTGTGTGACGTCACTGTTGCGAGTGCGTGTGACGTTACAGATGCGAATGCGTGTCACGTTAGAGTTGCGAGTGTGGCTGAAGTCACAGTTGCGAGTGCGTGTGACGTCACTGTTGCGAGGGCGTGTGACGTCACAGTTGCGAGGTCTTGAACCGTACGGTGCTTCGTCTAGGCGGCGCGTCGTCGTCGCTGTCGAGGGCGGGCTCGTAGCCCTTATTGACGTACGCACCCGACGGACTAGCGCCCAGAGACATGCGGTTCATCTGAACATATTAATAATGTTATATTTATACGTTCGTAACGTGCTAAATCTTAGTTTAGGAGTAGCTTGATTTCACTGACGCACTGACAGATGGATAAGGAGATTCTATATGACGAGAACTTACTGCGCTTATGGGCTCGTCATATAAGTAAGCAGTGGAGTCTCTAGCAGCTTGTGAGCGTCTTTTCTCTGCTAGGACAGAGTCGCGGCGCGACATGAGAGCCCGCAGCGTGGAGCGACGTGCTGCTGCGTTGCCGCCCAATGATGGCAGGCGGGAAGCTTCCTCTGAATATTGAGATATAGAACGAGTGTGAGATGGATCATCATCGTATTTTCTTTCGTATACTTTGGCTACTAGCACTAGATTATCAAACCATATAAAAATTGTAAAATATTGACAAGTCAATTTATTGTCTCATATGAAAAGATTTTTTTTAGGAATTCAATATGGAAACCTAGAAAAAATATTATAGGCTACCATAATAACTCTTTCTTTCTAGAACTTCTTAAACCAACAAATAAATTCTATATATCAATACATTCGTCGATTCATAACTAATTGTTCCCAAAAAATTTTAAATTTTACCGCCATACATCAAATATACTGAACTATAGTTTAACTTAAAAGCCGATGACAGAAGATTCGCGTAATATAGTATAGAAAAACCAAACCTATCACTAACCTGGATCGGCAGTCTGCAATATAGTAAGCCTTCTCTTGAAGTTTGCGTCCAAGTTGATAACGTTCTGCTTATTGTCTCTCGATCTTTCGAGGTTGTGAAGAGTTTTACGGCGGGCTACATTAGTCTCGTCCACGCCCCTTCGATCCAGATCATCTACGTTCAATTTCTGGAGATCCTTAGCTATTTCAACAGCTCGTCTTTCAAATTGCGCATCATCAGTTACTTCATCAGGCTATAAAGAATTTTAGAGAAAAATTTTAGAATTTTTTTTTCAAAATCAAAATCAAAATGGATAATATAGATCGGTATAATAAGAAACTTACACGTCTTGTGAAATACCAGTTCAGTTGAACAGTGGATAGCAAATGTGTTAGAGTTCCGAATCTATGAAACAGCATTCCGACGAATTGAATGAGAAGCACCGAACCGAAGAATATTAAAAACACTGACCCGATAGGCTCCAGGAGAAGGAAGTCTTGTTCTATTCGTACCTTGAAAATGTTATCACATTTTGAAAACTTTATTCATTCTTATTATTGACTTATTTAGAACAAAATAACAAACTGGCCTTGTCTCTTAAAGTAATACAACAATTTTTTTTAAACATTTTTTTAATATAATTTCATCGATTCATATTCTTTGGGCGGTGTTATTAGTTGCACTTCCTTTAAAAACACAAGTCTCCAAAAAAAAATTGTATTAGTATACAATTTAAATAAGTATAAAATTTTAATAAATTTAATTAAACAACTTAAATTTAAAATTACAGTGGTAAAATTTCGTAAAACAGTTTTTTAAACTATACTTTCAGTTTCTGGCGGGATACCAAAACTTCCGTACCATCTCTATGTCATCAATTGGATAAAAATATTATAAGCTAAATCTATTCAAGCATTAGCTTACTGTATTACTAATCCTGTCATAATCAATATGAACTTTCTGTCCGATCGGCCACTGCAGATGCAAGATATCCTGTCGTAATTGCAGAAGGAAGATGACGAGAACGAACATGGCATTCAGCATCAGGAATGCAAAGACCATGTTGTCGCGGAGTTTCCTTAAATCTGTTTCTATACGTTCCTGGAATTTGATATATTATTGTATTTACTAATACACTCAATTTACCATCTGTACGTTCATTGTAACTAAAAACACCAAAAATTTTCATACCTTTTCCTCTTTATTTTCTTCAATGGGTCTAAGGAACACGTCAATCAAATCTTTCCAGAATTCAGTTTCTGCGGTAGTCAGGAAGTCTACTTCTCCTTTTTGCAATGTAGGATCTTCGATCCAATATGGGTTTATTAGGTCATCTCTCTCTTCCTGAGATAAATAAAGGTCACTTATTGAATAATATAATTTGAACAAATCTAGTTTATTTATACAAAAATATTATCAATTTTAACGTCTGTCGTAACAAAAATGGAGGATATTGTTATGACACTACGGTACGCTAAGAACTAAATTGAATTGGACACCTTTTACATAATTGGAAAAGATAGGATGCCTATCGATGAATCTGTTCGATGAAAGAGCTTTCATTCAATAGACTTGCTGGATACAAGTTCTATATCAACACAAGTTCTATATGTAATTTTAGGCAACCGGGAAACAAACAAAGACATTGACCAACTGGATTTGAACCCTAGATCTAAGTTAGATCTAAGTAAGCAGTCTAACTGTAGTTATTTATATAAAGGTAAACGGGAGCTCATCGATTGGTAGCGTTTTAGCTCGAGTAGCTATTTTAGCTAAGGTTCAGTAACTGAATGAAAGATCTTTTAGCTAAGGTTCAGTAACTGAATGAAAGATCTTTTAGCTAAGGTTCAGTAACTGAATGAAAGATCTTAAAGTAATAAGTCCTAGAAATTAATTCCGGTCAAATTCTGAATCTAAACCCTGCAATCTATAATTTCTTTTTTATTACCAGCCGTATCGGAGAAGTTAAGTGACAAATGTTATGATGATATATAATATACCCTAGGTATGTCTGTGGAGATCTCGCTGTCCTCGTATTCCGGCAGCGCGGCCAGCGTGTCCCCGCGCAGTCCCAGCGAGGCGCGCGCGCGAGGGGCAGCCTCTGCGTCCGGACGAGCGCCTCTGGACACACCAGAAATTTCTTTATATCTCATTTACCACCATGAACGTACTCCGTCCCGTACAAATGTATGGGTGGAGTAAATGGTACGCGGTAGCTGGCTTTTGTTGGTTAAATGGAGTATAATGTCAAGATCCTTTCGAAATCGAGGACTTCGATACAAACTTTTATTTTTTATTTCCCAACCTAATTCTGTATCAGTAACTAAATCATATAATTAACCCTAATGATAACGCAAGTTCTAAGAGGAATCTGCAGTAAAAATGTCAAGTTTAAGCCTATTCATACAAAGGTCTGTCGAGACAAGCCTTTTAAAGATTGGAAGTTGTAAGACTATTTTTTGTTTGTTATTTTCTCTGGCGTTTTATTGAAGAAAAGTTCTGTTAGGGTATTAGAAATAATTGCGATTTGTTGAACTGAAGTTCAAATTATTAATATTTAAAATTGTTATGGTATTGTAATGAAGATTTTGGGTAACTGCACTGTAGGAGTCTGAGTATATATACGTAAAGATAAATATATCTAAAGTTATTATTATTTTTTACTTAAAAGGTATATTTATATATATATAAATGGTGTAGTATTAATTAATTTATCTTACTGTGTTTCCATACATTTTTAAAAAATTTTACATTGTCTGAATTTTAAAATAATATTTTCAATGAACAACTTACAATGAGTCCAATTTATTGTCAATTTTATCCAAGGTATTGGATATTTGCAATAAATGCAAGTCATCTTTATGGTCTTTTGGATTCGTGCAACATATGCATTTGAATAGACCAGATATACTAAACTCTAGAGACCCAGACTTTTCTTCGGTTTTACCAAACCATGCGGAAAGAGTTTGAGTGTCCATTTTCTTCTTTGCCTCTTCCACGGTTTTCTTTTCCAGTTCCATTTCCTAAAAGTAATAATATTATAAACAACCATTTATTTATTTTGAATATATATTTTGAGTTATAATATGAAATACCTTAAGCGTTTTCTTCTGGGCTACCTCCCGAGTCCCCCAGGTCACATTATTGAGGTTACACAGTGAATATATGATCAGCAACATGTACATACTAGGTATAGTTATGTAGTATATAACTAAATATATCAAACACATAAACTCCTGAGGATGCAAGGCTGCGGTGATGAAGAATATTGAAAAAGTTGCTACGAAGAACATACTAGATGGTGCTAGCCAACCGTCTTCTACAATCTGAAGCGCTACACCAACTATCACCATTAACATCACCATTGCGTATACACATGTTATTAAGTTGGCTAACCATAGCTAAAAAAAACAAAATTAGTGATATAAAACCTTCTAGATATTTCTAGAAATTTATATCAAAGTAAATGAGTAACGGAATTTACCTGAGTTTCAGATTTGCATGTCAGGCAAACAATTAAGAATATGGACACAGGAACCAGATTAATCAAAAGGGCATTAGAGTTGCTGATACCAGTGATAGCGTTCATGGCTCCTACCATCATTAGGAAGATAGTTCCAGGACCTAATATGGTACCAGCCATTAACATCATCTGGAACAATATTTTTCTTTATATCGACTGAAAAAGAGGCCTCTAACCTTTTCAACCTCTATTTTTATTATGTACGTCTACATTTTTGTTTGTTCCAATAAAGATTATTATTGAATTAGAGGTCTAAAATCATAAAATTTTGAAAATATAACCAATCAATATTCACTAAAACATAAAAAAAGAACTCCACCTGATAAACTATATAAAGCACTGATATATTATCATTAACAGAAACAGTTCTCTTGGAATCGGCGAGCAGGTCTAATATATTGGCCATGGTGGAGGGCACCCAGCGTCGCCTCTGGTTGAAGAACTCCCCGAAGCTCTCCGGACAGTGCGTGAAGGCGTCGGATGCAGCGGAGTACTCCACGCGGTAACCACGCTGCAGGAGCAGAGTGCACAGCCAGCGGTCCTCACCTAGCATTTTTTTTTTTTGTAATTTTTTTGTGGCCCTGTCTTTTGCCAAGCATGAGAAATAGGAGCATGAAAGGAGCCTATTCTTATGTTAACTTTAATCGGTCGATTTATAGCAGTTTCCATCATTTGTGTACACGCCCAAGATGGACATGTCCAAAGACGATGGATACAAAGAAAACGGATGCGTTGCTGCGTTTCAAAAGATTTGAAATGGATTTAGAATTTAGAAAAAAAAAAGGAAATAAGTGGCAGGAAAAATAACAAGATGAGATTTCCGGAGAGAGGTTCCTATTTCACTTATACATAAAAGCTATAATAGGTATGACTCTTATTCTGATGTATGAGTTAATATTTAGTCGTATATGAACTAACATCCAGACATTATCCATTAAATTTTTAGAGTATGATGTTTGATGTTTTAATGGTTTTGCATTTGGTATTCTGTATTGTGCAATTGATTTAGTATGAAACTAAAATGAAAACTAAAGATATATTGATAAAACTAAAGATATATTTGAAATTGATTTAGTGTGAAACTAAAATGAAAACTAAAGATATACTTACGAGTTTTTGTCACTTTTTCATATCTCACCTTGATCGTACTGCACATAATGGCGTGCTTCGTTCGACGTCAGCGTGTATTTCTTCATAACATTATCATCCATGAGAGCTTTTCCTCTAAACAGTGAGAAGCATCCGGGACTACAAAGCACGCAGCCAATCATGTGCTCAGTCGCCTTTTGGAGCCAATGACCAATCGCGTATTCGAACATTTGGTACCAGTACATGAAACCTACAATGTGAAGATAATTTTTTGACTTTGAAAAAAAAAACAAAGGCAAAAGAATCATAATAATGAATAATAATTAAAGTCGCATAACACACTCGTATCTTATTCCTTCAAAACTTTTAGATAATATAATAACCATTTTATAAATTTAAATAATTACGCTTTTAGTGAAATATATTAATTACTTCAACTCAAGCCATAATCAGTTTGCATTTTAATTATTTCCAGAAAGAGATAGCACAAAGATTACCAACATAAGGTAATGATAAGAACACATTCTAAACAAAACAATATTAACTTTAATCATAGAATATTTTAATCCTACTTTATCTTTAGTATCATACAGCTGATTTGATTTTGTTAATATTATTTTAGGAAACTACTCTTTTCAGCAATCGCTTTGCAGAATATCAATGTTTACTACCCAGTTATTACTGTACTTTATAAATTTATAGACCAAACAAACATACATTTATAATATATATATATTTTTTAAGTTTTTAGTTTTGTATTATGATATAGTGGAACCAAAGAGGTCACGAGTTCACGAGGTCCGACGTTATAGAGGTGTACCCTGTACCCTGGCTTTTTGACAACCGCTTTCAATAAGAAAGAGGAAGAGGAAAGCAATGTATCATACGCTGACCAAGGAAGTATTCGTCTTAGTACTACACACCTGAACCCACTGGATGAATCCTTCCACAAGCAGCGCCGAGGTTGCTGTCCTTCTTCATGAGATCTATTAACAAAGTGACGGCAACGGGCTTAAAGTCAATGTCTCCATCAAGAGCTAGTAAGTATGTATTCTCTGCTATCACTTCTTTACGATCCACTGACAAAGGCAGATCCATCAGCCGGTGACCCAAAAAGTAGTACATATACATAACCTATAAAAGTACCATCTATTTTTACTAAAGTTAATTGGATATATCTAGAGAAGGGGATATTAGACGAGGATCTTTTAAAGTAGTTTGGGTAATGCTCAATGAAATTGTAATTTTTTGGACTATATAAAAATATTCCAGAAAGATGGAAGATATATAATGGTCGATGATGGTCTATGATGGTCTATGCTAGTATATAATGGGCCAAGACCGTGTATTTATTAAGGTTAAGGCAAGGATTTGAGTGGCACTGTAAAATAATTGATATGTTATCAGCTAATATAAAATTAGTGAAGCACACTCGAGATAATTTTGCATTTAATATTGTCCTTATAGGCACGTTGCATTCGTTATTTAGATTTATTTCAATGCAAACAATGATTGTTAGAAAACTGTGTATTTTATTTAAAAGTCTTAGATTTTCGACTCTATTTTGTCCAAAAACTACTAAAAAGCTGATTAATAAATTGAAAAGTATTCTCACCTGAGACCATCGTTTCCTGTGACGAATTTTCGATTTATCTTTCAAGTGGCAGATCATCTTATTTTTTCCAGGCAACGTCCATACTAATCTCCCTCCATAGGGTGTTGGGAACTTCTTAGGTGGTCGTAATCTTACATTAGTGAGATGTACTTCTGAGGCCGCTTCATCAATTGTGTCCACAAGGCATTTTACGAAGCGATTGACTTGAGAGTCTTCCATAGAATGGTCAGAAACTTCATAGGCATCGTCCATGAATATATTTGCTATAACGAAACATTTTGAATTACTCGAAAAAAAATTATCACAATTATCATAATTTATGACTTTTAAACAGAAATTAAATAATGTTTTGAAATTAATATCAGCATGTACTTTCCCGTAATCTAAAAACCTATAAATACGTTATAATTTTGAAGAAAAAAAACCCAATAAAATTGAAATATCAGTGCATTTTATAAAAACATATTTATGACGTATAAATAGGTTATCGTTGGATTTCCTTAATCTTTGAGTTTTATAAGAATGAATTTGTTAAGAATTATAAATCTATTGATAAGCAAATTGTTGTTGTATTTTATATACAAATTACAAAAAAATTAAGCATTTACTAATTTGCTAGATACAGGGAGAACAAACCAGTACAAAATAATTTGAAGATATAACTAGGTTATTGTTTTCTCTATTTAAAGTTAAAATACAACTGGGATTAAAAACTTATTTAGCTTATTTTATACCTTCAAGTTCGTAGTAATCCGGATCCACAATACCCAGATATTTCTGGGCAACGCGACGTGCACTTTGATCTTCATCCAGCCTCATTATAGACTTCAAGAACTCTATCATTTCTTCCTTTGTTTCATGCCACATCGTTGCACATATGTATATTCTAAAATAGCAGGATTATATTATACGACATCAAAAAACACATAATCAAAAGAAAATCTAAATATTGACCTTGAAATAGAATCCGTAGGTCTGACATCTTTTAACACAATCTGTGAACTGTTGGTTGAAAGTCTGCTTGCTTCTTCATAATTATTCATTTCCTGAAAGTATTATATAACATAATTAAATTGAATTACATCAAATACTTCAGATATTTCAGCCTATTCTCCCACTTCCCCTTCTATACCTTCTTTATAGTAACTATCAATAGGTACAGGAGTATATTCATTGACGGAGATTTATTCTTTATAGCATCTTTAACGAAAGAAAGAAACATTTATATCCTTTAAATATGAAATAATCAGAATATTTTTACGCGACTCAATATTCTTCAATTTGAGTGTCTAATAAGTGCATCCTACATCTCTATATTCGAAACCCATAATATTTGCCATATGGCCTTACATCAATAGATATATCCTGTTCGTCGTCCTTCGTCCTGTTCTGCAACAGCGACTGGTCTACGAGGGCGCCGCAGTACCAGGGCCGCTGGAACAGCTTGTCTGTAGCAGCGAGGCGCTCGCACCGCGGCAGCCACGTGTGCATCGTCACCCATGCCTGTGACATTAGCCACAGCAACCAAATCCATGTCATCTCACGACCTATATAGTCCTTTAGGAAATACACTGAAACGGTTTTGAGGATTAAATCTTTGACTTGATCAGAAAATTATTTCTTTAGCTACAATTTGCACATTATTGTGTCAATTGCATGTTAGTATGTCTCTTTGAAGAAAAAATCCTATACACATTTGAAATAGGTAAATAGAGAATAGAACAAAATATTATTCCTCACCCGGTGGAATTTGGAAAAATATATTTTCAGGTATGAAATTTCGAAATGCGCAAGGATTTCCATTTTGCACACCACAAAAGTAAATGAGCAAATTTACAGTAACAGGTCCGACAAGATTGAGCGCAAATGTAAAACTAAATTTCTGGATTAGAATCTTGCAAGCAAATTTTCCACATGCATAACAAACATAGGCTGCTCCGACTTGGATCAAAGCAACCCATAGCGGTGCGGTCCATTGCGCCGGCAATTGGAAATTACCCCCCGACATTTCATAGTCTAACGAGCCTTGATACAGATCTTGTAATATAACTTGAATCTGCAAAAATATCCTAATTGTAATAACTTTCAATTCAGTTCATATTTTCCGATGTTTCATCTTACCTCATAGACATAGTAGTCCCGAGCCCCAAATGCGCTTTTTGCGTGCGTAAAGAATGCAAAAGCATCATCATCCTGAATTGCTAATGAAATTAGAATGCAAGCCATAAAAAGTATGATTTTCCAAATTGTAAGAAACATTTGTGTATAATACCGTGTACTTTTAATACCATCCCGTAGATTACAGATGTTGATTAGAACAGCTGGAATAAAAAATAATAAGTAATCTAGATCGATAGACTGCTGTATTTTTTTTTAAATTATGTTTAAAATAACCTGAGTTGTGTTTTCCCAAATATCCAACAAAATTTTCCCACCAACCCAGAGAAATTAAGATACATGCAGCTGGAATGAACCACAATTTCGGGGTGCCATCTAGAAGTGGCCATACTACAAACGCAGTAGCTTGTGCAGAGATGGCCAAAACATCGATTATTAACATCATAGGATAACGTGGATGACTCTGATCCCTGGTGACAGCATTCAATAAAGCTGGTATTATAATCATAGCGTTCATTAGCATCGCCCCTTTTACCACATCTAATTCCGGCAACACTATCAATAAGAAAATTGCCATTCCAATAGTCTGTAGTGTTTCGATAATCCAAGCCTAAAAACAAGATTTAATGTAACCCATAAATATTATTTATTACGATTAAATTTTACAATTAATTTATTTATATTTATTCTCACCACAAAAAAATGAAGACGTGTAGGCTTTTTAACGGTTTTGAAAAAGAAGATTCTAAAACTTCTTAAGAACATGGCGATCTCTGGTACTCCAAAAATTATTAACATTGCCCACAGCCATGCTATACGCTCGTCTAACGGATGTATTGATATAAATTGCTGATCTAAAGCTAATAAAAAAATTATAAGAGAAGATAATTTTATTTCTTTATTTTCCAAATATAGAAAAAAATGAATGTAATATACTTAATTTAGTTTTAAAATTACCTAAAGCTCGGTTGCAATGGCTGATATGTCTTCCTTTTTTTAATTGAGAGCTTACGAAGAGCAATGTTCCTTTGGAAACAACAGCAGCTCCGAGAACACCGCAGAAAATAACTATATATGCTAAAAGTTTAAGAACCTTTACGGAGTTGTCCACCCAAACTGTGGACACCATAGACCCACTCTCCTTCTTCACCGGAATCTCTCTGAACAGATTCCATCCTTTTGCTTCCTGGGCGGTTCTTTGACTGTTAAATATATGCAATTATAAGTATAATTACAGTGGGATAGAAACTTTAAAGTGGGTACTGACAGGCGTTACGAGGCCTAATGTAACATCTTACACAGCGCACGTTTTTGCCATTAGTACGAAAAACAAGGTTTTCGTAGCGAGTAATTACACAAATTTCAGCGCACTGCGCAACGTATCATGCTCTCTGAGAATGTTACATTACATCAGTCAGTATCCACCTTTTGCTGAACAAAATCAATTTCCATATATATTATAGGAATATTCGTTAGATAACGAAAATTTCATTTTACATAAGATTTTGACAAAATCTAGTGCAAAGTATAAAAAGTAGACTGTATATATTCCCGTGGCATTTTATCTCATAATTTATCTGAATTGACTCATTCATTACATTGTAATTTAATCCAAATCTGCTCAACACTATTTGTACTGATCAGATTTTTATTAATGCGAATTCTATCTATAACTATGTATAGTTACAGTATTACATCTTTTTTATAATTGTTTTTTAATATTTAGTTTCAATATTTGGCCACGTTAACTTCTTCATTTTATGTATGAGTATAGACGTTATATTTTTTACAGAGATGTTAAGTAACTCCCTTTAGATTGCAAAAGCAATTGGCATAATGTTAAACATAAATAGAATTACTCATAAACAATTTTAATCTCGGTATTTAATCTATTCATTAGATATATCTAATCATTAATTTCAAGTGCATATTGTGACAATCAGATTTAATCATATTTATTTATTACACATACATTGTTTGATTTTCAAGTTTCAGAACTGTTTGTCAAGTTAACAAACTGACCACAAAAAATAACTTACTTTAAATCATCAGTATCATCGAATAGCGGTTGGAACTCTGCATCTGATTGATCGCTGTCATCAGGAAGTCCCTTGAACCGATTATTTGGTTTTGCCATCACTCTGAAAACGTTTTCACTTAAAATGCCAAACATATAAGTCACAATGTACTTCTATTCCTCATTAAGCGTAGTTTTGTATACCTTGATTTTATATTATTTCTTTTGTTCTGATAATAAGTGAACATTATATTTCGATGGCATTCATTATTACAATTTATTGTCTTAACATGATGCAATGAATTGTTATTAAAATGTTTTGTAAAGATATTATAAAAAGAAATCATAAATTTGAAATTGAGAAAATGGGTGCTTAAATTATACTCAAAATTTAAATTAAATTTACTATATTTACACATTAAAATAAATTCACTTGCTTTATTCGATCAATATAGATTGTTGACTAAAACTGTTTGAAATACAAATTATAACGAAATTATCTTAGTATTAACATTAATAATAATGTTCAAGTTACCAAAGATTTAAAGACTATATACTTTCAAATATTTAGTCAAGTTTATATACCCCGGCACATTGTAAGGCGATATTACTTTTAATATGATATTACCTTTCAAACATTTATTTTATTAAATAATGAGTGTATAATTAAATAAAAAAATAAGAATAAAAGTTCTACTTTATTGGTTAATCATAATCCAATGCAGTCTTAAATAATTTATATATATCAATAACTGTATTTTACTGTTGCTGATTGTAAGAAAATTATATAAAAGTAAAATTCTTGAGTTTTGTAACATATAACTATGAAAAATACAAACCTTATACTTAATGACATTTAAGATTTATGTTACTTACTTAAAAATATTAAAATTCTTAAGTTATATAAATTATATATAACTAAATGTATCCTACCTTGATTTTATGCAAACACGAACGTCTACTGAAAATATTCAGATACAGAATAATCGTTCAGACGTTAAATTATTAATACTTTGCATAATACCACGCATTATATATTGAAATTACATACATATAGCAAATAACATACCTTTTGAGGAGTTGGTTCGAATCACAATACCCACATCACTAAAAATTTGAATACTTTCAAAATATCAAGAAATTAATATTATCTTTGTGAACTTGTACACCGACACAATGCCAGTAGGCTAATATCAAATGTATTATTAGCGTCACAATAATTATTATCAGTGATTACCCTATCAACATTTATCAATTACTGATCATCGCCGACCGTGATTTCTATGGATTCTAAGGAAGTGGTACTTGATATATGTTATCTTTAAAGAAATTTATTTATTACAATTTATTTTAAATAAGTTTTTGACCTTACCAGTTTTACCTTGAATAATTATGACAAATATATATGTTTCAATTGTAATTATTTAATAATAAATGTTAAAGTCTACATAATTTTCTTATATTTTTAATTTTCAGTCTCATTACTTGTACTTTTGGGGGTTGAATAATCCTGACTTGTGGAATAATCCATGACCTCTTCCATTTTGTTAAAGTTTCCCATAGCTACTTGGGCTATAGTATCTGCAATACTAGCAGCGCTTGAGTAGGATAGTGAAGTGGGCGTAAGTTTCTGAACATCTTCCTCCATCTTCCGCGATTGACTATAATCCGCCGGATAGTCAGGAATTGTTGTCTTCTTAGTCAACTCCAACATCTGATTCAAAAATGGATCTCCCCCCACTCGCGGTGACGAACAAATTTGAGGATACTCAGGTAATTGAGATTCAGATAATACTGATTTAGACGTCTCGCCTTTAGATGAGCTTACGTCTGAATGTTTTATAGAATCAATAGAACTGTCTTTCGATTTATTGATACTTCCAAAATCTGGAGGAAGATAATCCTTGCTTGGCTTGATGAGATCATGAGGACTCTTCATTAACATATTCTGATCGAGACCAACTTTAGAGGGAATTGGACTGCTGCTTGATAGAGGTTTCATCAGTGATTCCTGCATTTTGAGCAACGAGGGCGATAAGAACATGTTATTAGCAGCTAAAGTAGATTTAGACATGGGATCTGGTATTCCTAATATACCAGCACTAGAATATTTACTGGCAGAAAATAAGGCGTTTGCTATATCAGCTGAACTCATCATAAGATTGGAAGCAATACTAGCTGGGATAGGAGCAACGGATGTGGTACAACTAGTTGATGTGGTTGTAGACGTTTTCTCATAATTTACCATACTATTCGATAGGTTCTGTAGAGACGCAGCATACGATGGCAAATCAGGAAGTTTGCTTGATGATAAAGTAGAAGCTAAATTTGAGGATAAGGCTGGATTAAAACCTGTTAACATACTGTTAGCAGCTGCTAAACTCTCTAAACCAGTTGCACCTAAAGGTAGAGGCATATTGGCAGATCCAAGTCCTAAAGCCATACTAGTTAACATATCCAACCCAGTAGGATAAGTTGGTGGAAGAGACGACGTTGAAGACTTAGAATGTTTAGAAGAGGTTGTTAAAACAGGTATATTTAGTGGGGGCGTCTCAAACTTATGTGGGGAAACTGATCCTATAGCGGACGAAACATTTATTGGTGGAACTCCTGCTGGTCTACTGACCATTTGTTGCAGTGTGCTGACAGAGGGGAAATTAGGTATAGATGTAGGTTGAGGTTTGGATGGGGGAATAGGTTGTGGAACAGCTAATAATGCATCTAAATCCATTTTATCATCTTGCTCCGATGCACAACCCAGCTCATCTCTTATAAAATGCCACAATAACCCATCACTTTGTTCACGAGGAAATTTAGGAGTTAGAGTACATTTTAATTTGTCCAAATAAGTGATATCTGGTTTGAAATTGTCTTTGAAATTCACCAACGACTCATCTGAAAATGATGTGTAGTATTTTATGCTTTTTTTAATCTGTTCCATGGCGTGAGTTGATAAATGGCTATCGTGGACCATATTATATTGCAATAATAGAGGTCTGGGGTATTCCGTAGGTCTTTGTTCTGGTGGTGGCATAACCCAGAAAAATGTTAATGATGATTCCAGCACAGGACTCTCTGGATTATAGGGTGCTAAAACAGAACATTTTTTTTTATAATGTATACTTATTTCATTGTTGCTGTTTCTGTAAATCATTTTAAAAAACAATAGCATATAAATAAATAAGCTAAAAGACTTATAGCAGTTTATTTTTTATAGATATATAGAACCTTCTATACATATAGAAGACGGCTATTCCAATATGAGATATAATTGAGCTAAATAAATTTCCTTTAGCTGATGATATTGATATAATTAACTTCTTATCAAAATAACTACTTACAACAAATAACTCCAATACAAGGAATGTAAGATATTTCTGTTGGACCCCTCATTTTAATCTGGTATTCAAGTTGATTATCACAATCTCTAAGACTCGGCATGGCCGGGTTTGTTGGGTGGGAGTGGTACCAACCTAACAGAGATAGACCTAACTTTTCTATTTCCATTTGTATTTCTAATTCAACTAAGACCCTGGGTCTTGTATCATTTTTACTTATTAAACATGGAAATGTATGAGTTATGCAGACATCTGTAAATAAAAATGTAATTTTATAAATGTTAGTAACATATAGTATTTTTTTATATATAGATATTGTAGTACATATAAATATATATAACTTACTGTGGTTATTTAAATCCCAAGTTCCAGCTAAATAGCCGTAAACTTCTTCTTTCTTCAAATGACAGTGAATATCAAGAATAAGTAGGGCATTAGAATTTACTGAAACCAAAAATGGCTGAACCTTGCCTGCCGATGAAAATGATACAGCTTCAATCAGCATATTTGCATCACTGGAAGTCATGTAACAAATGTAACATTTTATACTATGTAAATGATATTTCCTACAAATATCTTTTATATTGTTAAACATTATCAACAAGTAAATTTAGACATTTGTTAATTATTTATAAAATGTACATGATATTTTCTACGAACACCCAAAACTCCAAACTCCAACAAGTAAATTTAAATTGTTAAGTGTTAAATATATTGTGAGTATAAGAAAGTAAATAATTAGTTATTAAAATAATTATATACACTAATATTTATTTACTTACTGCTGCATCATTCTATTTGGAATAGTATTATGTTTCATAACAACTCGCTGTGGTGGAGGCTCTGGAGGACTTTCTACCTCCATCTCAGTTTCTTCTGAAAATAATTCATAATCCATTTACATATTTTTATCATATTTGTGCTCAAAATATGAAGAACTAGTATAATTACCATCACTATGCATATTTTCTCTTTGTAACTGTTTCCTTCTTAAATAGGTGGCTTTTATGGTATCCAATTTTTTTCCTCTGTATTTGACAGATGCCCAACCACACCCTGATCTCTTGTCAGGGTTAATAATTCTCTTACAGTGAATTGCCCAAGCAGATGGAGAACAGAATATTGTTTCTGTTTCATGTGACTTTATTTTGCCATCCACTTGTAAATCCCCAACAAACTTTTGACCCTACAAAAGTCAATAATATTTGAATATATATTTTTAACAAACATTTCAATAAAATGTTTGAAATGTAAAGAGGTATATTGTTAATAAGTATTTAAAAATATATACTGTTAATTAAATAAGTTTTACCAAATATTCTATTGTCATTGCAGCATGACCTGGTTCTAACATTTTTTCCTCTAAAAGCATTTGCAAAGTGACTCCTCTCCCTGGCATGCATTTGTTTTCAGGTTGTGCTTCGGACTCCTACAATATTTAAAAAAAATGGTCTAGAAATATAACTACACTAAACATGAATGTACTTCTTTTTTTTTATTTAGTATTTTAAAGTTAAATATAGAATATGTTTTTTTTATACAAGCAGGTTTCAAACCCGCATTAGATTTGATGAAGTTCATGTTTATTGGAATGGAGGTGTCATCTATGAAGTTTTATCAATAAACCTAGCTAATGTTTTTGATTTTGCAGTATACAATAAAATTGAAATGAAAGAACAATTGAAATTAATGTTTGAAACTATATATATTTAGCTAACTCGTGAATTATTGAATCCTGCTCATATTAATACAATTTTCATTCCATATTTATTGATAAACAAGTTAAGTACCACATGGCTATATAACTTTCAAAACAATTAAACATTTAGTACTTGGCGTTTGCTGGATAATTATTACATTATAGTAAATTTAGAAAACAAGGGTAATGTTAAATACCATGATAATACCTCATCAGAAAACTCCTCTCCACTTCCTGGTTCCTCTTTTTCTTCAAAAGTTGTAGTCTGCTTTGGAGTTTCTACAACGGGTGGTGCGGGTTCATCTTTAATAGTTTCATCTTTCTCATTAGTGGAGACAACAATCGACGCTCCTGGTTGTTCGTTATTAAATAAATTGTTATTAGACATTAGTGCTGCAGCTAAGTGAGATGTTTGCAAATCCATTTTATTTATGTGTATTTTATTATTTTAATATTTTATTTAAAAGTATATTTGAAAAGTTAAAAATTATTTAAGCGTCACTTTAGTTAAATATAAATACTGTTTATAAGTAATCCATTTAAGATTTTATTTAAGTAGGTAAGCACAGACATTATTAATATATATAATAATACATATTAAATGGTTATCAATATTTGGAGTTTCAATGAAGTCTTTGCAATTCGCATCATAGATCGAATTGTCAATTGTCAACTGTCAAATTCTAACTCGGGACTTTTTTTTTAATTTTCTGTGCTCTTTTACGAAGAATTGGGTCGTTTTTTCTAATTCGTTAGTATAGTATAACTATCTATTATGCATTTTAGACACAAGGAATTAATATATAAATAAAAGGGACGAAAAGAATATGTGTGACAAAAAGAATAAGAAGGCTGAGTGATAAAAAATATTGATTGATTTCTTATTTTTTAATCATTTAGAATTCCAACTCCTTCAAATTTTAAGACGATAAAGAAGTTTAAACTAGTTCATCAAAACTAGTTTAGGACTTTAGTGCTTTTTAATGTATACTTTTCGGTAATACTTTTGTATTCTTTGTGTATCGTATATGACGAATAGAGAAAAAATAACTTACAGCCTTATATGGTATTACTTTTATGCACTAAAGGTATGGTATAAGTAAAACATAGAGTGCTAAATTGAGTTAAAAGCTTGTATGCTTGAAGACACGGTTTTTAGCTTAATAAATTCTTGTTGACACTCGGGTCAAGCAATAACGTGGTTTACGCCCGCGTTACTAGAAAGACATATTTTAAATGGTATTAATTTGACCAGATTAGAAATAGAAATTATACTTTTAATTTATATTAGTATATGTAGATATAAGAATAGTTATGGGGATAGCTAGAAATATTAGAGAACACCAGATTGCAGGGGTTTAAGGTTCGAGCACCACCAAACGTAAAGTGTATAGGTCTTGGTCAGTTTATCAATAAGCAATTTTATCATTTTCTCTTCGATATTTATAACACTCCTACACCATCTGCTCCCGTATATATTGACTGTGGACACTACCTAAACTCCACACACGTATCCCTACAACCCTACAATCCTTTGCTTGATTACAAAATTTTATTATAACTTTTTTCGACACAATACCATTTTCAACTATTCTTAACGCATCGCATTACATTTTTCGACATAATGCCATTCGCAATTAATAGCATAAGACTCTTTACCCATTTCAGTATGGTATGTAGTGTATATTTTAGATTTCAGTAGATTACCTTCTCTGGACTTTTTTTCTAATAAAATAAATCTATGATAGTTTTCTTAGTTGTGATCTCTTTGTAGTCTGTGGTTTTTTAAAATAGAAGGTATTACTAATTAGTATTCAGTATAGTATTATCTATGGTATTGCATACCTTTATAATATTCAATACAAAAAATCTGAATTGTATATCGAATTTGTATACAATCTAAGCCTATCTCCTGAAATAATTAATAATTTTCTATTTATTATAGGGCTTACGTCGTCTGGATTATGTGGTGATAATATTCAAAATTGTATAATTCAGTGCAATATAATTTAGTTTCACCATTTACATATTCCACAAAATCGCACGTAAATATTAATGATTATTCTAAATATGATTAAGTGATACACTTTGAATGTGTAGCAATATTAAATTCATATTACGCATATTATATAAAACGAATTTATAAAATTATGGCTGTTGTTAAAACTCCTATACTGAAGATAATTTTGTGCGGTGAATATGGAGTGGGAAAAAGCTCAATATTCCGGCGGTTTATCAACAATACATTTCTACCAAATTCAGATAGGAGATCAACTTTGGGATTAGATCATTTCGAAAAGATGTACCAAGTTGGGGACAAAGATGTCAAGGTTATTGTTTATTTGATTATGAATAGTGACTAATACTATTTAATTCGATTTTAATAACATTGCTACGTTGCTTAGTTGCAGCTATGGGACACCGGCGGTATGGAAAGAATAGCATCAGTGACTTCAAGTTACTATAAATATGCTGAAGCAGCTGTTTTAGTTTTTTCTTTAGATAATGCCTCATCATTTCATATACTCAGTCAACACCTTCTAGACATAGTGACTTATGCTGAAAATGCAAAAATCTTTTTATGTGGTAATAAATCTGACTTAGAAGGTTCATGTCCGCAAGTCACAGATGCTGACATAGAAAGTTTTTGGTAATGTTTATTTTAACAAACTTCAATTAAAAAGATTGTATTCTGTAAATAAAGCACAATATTTAAAAGTTTTATTTTTTTTTAATTTCAGTGAACAATGTCACAATTTAATAAGCAGTACATATAAAACTTCGTGTAAGACTGGAAAAGGTTTAGAAGAGATGTTTTCAGACATTGCTCATCAGTTAGTAGAATCGAATAGATCCAGAATTGAGCTACAAAGATTGGATCACAATAGCTTCAAAATAACAAACCCTGATCCACCCGATGAGCCACCATGTAGTTGTTAATTTTAAAACTCAATTGTAAGTTTTATATTATATACAAGCAATGTGACAATTTTGAGTGAAAACACATAACATTTTCTTGCTTTGATGATGATGTTACTTTATGTATTGGTCTAATTAATTATACTTTCATTTAGTGAATTTCTGTAAATAATACATAAATATTTTTTAAATAATTGCTTATATTGAGAAGTTTTGACAGATTGCATATTGTTACATGTGTCTTTTATAACCAACATGGTTGGTTGCAGTCCTGAATAACTGGTTGTGTTTGATTGTCTACTATTTTTTTAATACTAAAACTTGTTACTAAGTAAATTTTTTAAAGTTATATTGAAATATCAACATTTTCATAAATTGGTGCATTTAATAGTTGATTCTGTATCAAATTTCATGATTTTTGTTTAGTTACATTTAGAAACATGTTTGTTACGAAAATATCATTGTTCTTTTAATTTGAAAAGAATATTTTCTCAAAGATAGTATTTTTTATTTTTCAAATAGGTTTTAATTTCTTATGGCACAAAATTAATTAGTCTTTTTTTCATTCACCTTTTTTTATCTTCCACAATTCTAAAAATAGTTATATTGATTTTACTTATAACCAAATATTTTGTGATCTGAAAAGGAGTTTTAATCTTTGTAATTTAGTTATGTACCTGAAATATTTTAATTTTATTTTTTGTTACTTTTAACTACTGACTTTCTCTATATATATTGGAAATGAAACAAAGAAGTGTATGTTACATAAATCCAATTTATCATTAACATGACTTAAAATACATATTTTGGGTATTAAGTACATGGACTGAACATTTGTTAAAACTAATTATTTATTGATATTTATACATAATATAATAACATTTATGTTTATTGTATAATAATATTAATTAGATAATTTGTGTGGTTTGTTATGCTGTATATAATCAAATGGTAGCTTTAAATGTTTGCCAGATATTGTAATGGTGAAATGTGAAATGCTTTCATTAATATTTGTTATTGGCCTATATAAGTATTATTTCTCAAAGTAGAAAGTCATTACAGCATGAATTTATTACTAATAAAAACATTACTAATTAATTTGTATTTATTTCTCTTCACATATTACTTATACATTTTAGTATAACCTTCAATTATATATGCAAAATATTGAAATATGGTAGATAACATTAAGGCAAGGTTACAATGTAAAATAAAGAAATAGCAAACAAGAAAATTGCAATTTTTTTTTCTCTTTTACACATTAGCCATGACAACAGTCTTTTAAAAAAAAACTTAAATTTTATTATAAAAATGCACAACAACGCCAATTCTTTCGCCTTATTAAAAATGTTAATTTGGTATATTTAAATTTCCAAGGGTAGTTACAGGATTGAAACAAATGAACAAGTTATCATTTTTATTTAACACTAATACTTAAATATGTTTACATACTTTGGGCATATATTTTACTATATTATCTATATGACAAAATTAATCTGGAATATAAAATTTGTAGACTACAAAATAAAATTTAAATTTTGCATTCATGAGAGCTTAATATTACAGTAAATAACGCAAAATTGTTCTTATTTATTTGTAATGACAACAATCAACAGGAAAAAATCATTAGACATATAGCAGGTGCTTTGATACATTATATATTATTATAGTATCTTTTACATAGAAAACATGTGCTGCTACTTAATATGTAAAAATTACATTTGTTTACTAACTATTATAATGTATTTGTTCAGCTAATTACATATGGAAATGAAATCATTTCAAGTTTTGTTTTTGACAAAACATTGAGAATTTGTATAATCTAACTTTAAAATTTTACTGGAATATAATTTTAAGAGTTGACAATCTTGGTACTATTGTATTTTTAATCTTTATAGCCAGATCTTTTCCCTTTTTCTTTTTCTCCGAGCCTTGTGATGATTTGTTAATAATGTTGTAATTAATGCTGTTGTAATTAATGCTGAGACCATTGAATATTTTTCAAATCAACTCCTTCTTGTACCATTTCCCACAGTGGGCTCATTTCTCGAAGTCTCTCCACATGTTTTATTGTTTTTTCAGCTGTATAATCTACTTCTTCAATTGTTGTGAATCTGCCTAGTCCAAATCTAAAATGTGAAATTTATAATACAAGAACTACTTTATTAATAATAGATTACACTACACTTTTTATTATTTAGGTAGATAGTACCCCAAAATTTGATAATAAATAACATACTTCTATATTCTTATTGATCTTTGTTATAAATAGATTAATATTTTTAAAGTACCTAATAGAACTGTGTGCTAAATCTTCATCTGTACCAATAGCTCGTAAAACATATGAAGGTTCAAGAGAAGCAGAAGTGCAAGCAGAACCACTTGATAAAGCCACATCCTTTAAAGCCATTAATAATGATTCACCTAAAAACAAAAGTAAAATATAGTGATATTTTATTTATATCATTCTCTTGACATTTAAATTAAATTCTGAATAACCTTCAACATAAGCAAATGATAAATTAATGCATCCAGGATATGTCTGTTTAGGGTCTCCATTTCTTATAACATGGCTAAGTTTTGAATAGATTTTGTCTAAGAATCTTTGTGAAAGTGTCTCCATCCATGCATGATCATAAGCCATTTCTTTTTGTGCCAAATCACAGGCTGCACCTAAATAACAACAGAAATAAATGTACATAATGTTTGTAGGCTGTATAGTTTGTTATTTGTAAACAATTTTTATACCCAATCCAACTACTAAAGGTGTAGGCACTGTGCCACTCCTCATGCCTCTTTCTTGGCCTCCACCACTTTGGATTGGCTCAACACGTACTCTTGGCCGGCGTCTGATAAATAAAGCTCCAACCCCTTTTGGCCCATAGACTTTGTGGCCAGAAATGGACATGAGATCAATGTTCATACTATTGACATCTAGTGGCACTTTGCCAATTGCTTGGGCTGCATCAGTATGGAAGAAAATCTTTTTGCTCTTGCATATAGCTCCAATTTCAGCTATTGGTTGCATTACTCCTAGAATGTAAAAATTATTTGTAACATATAAAAAACAAATTATAATTTACAGATGATATAATGTACCTATTTCGTTGTTGACTGTCATAATAGACACTAAACTTGTCTCAGGAGTGAGGGCTTCTTCCAGATCTTTTATATTAATTATTCCATTTGGTCCCACTGGCAAATAAGTTACTGTAAAACCCTCTCCCTCTAGAGCACGGCAAGAATCCAGCACACATTTGTGTTCCTTTATGAAAAAAAAAAACTTTTTACCCACATTCAACACTAAATTAAAGAAGAATTATTTAATGTTGCATTACAATTTGTGTAGTCACAATATGCTTCTTTCTAGGTGCATAAAAATGTGCAACTCCTTTCACAGATATGTTATTGGATTCCGTAGCTCCAGATGTGAATACAATTTCTTTTGGGTCAGCCCCAATGAGACTGGCAACTTGTTCTCTTGCTTTTTCAACTCCAGCTTCACTTTCCCAGCCATAAGCATGCGTTCGAGAATGTGGGTTACCATGGAAGCTGACTAGATATGGTAACATAGCGTCAAGGACTCTTGGATCCTACAATCAAATATGTATAATCGATTGTTATTAGATCTTTGAAAATAAAATACGTAATCAATAAAACAAATTCTATCTTACCACAGGAGTTGTTGCCTGTGCGTCAAAATAAAGTGGTCTACCGATTTCTTCATGTTTTAACGCAAATTTTTCGTTAACTGTAAACATATATTTATTACTTGTAAATTTAAAAGAAATTACATCATAATATAAGAAATATATATATTTACCGGAATCTGATAAAAACTTTTTTCCTTGAATGACCATAAGAATCGAATTTTCATGCTGCGATCTTTGTTGCAAAGTTTTTATCAGAGTAGGTGTAATACTTTTGAAAGCTCGAAACATATTTGTAAGTTTTATAATTTTACTTTTTAGAAATTCCAACAACTTATTAAACCTACATGAAGTTGAAGTAAAAATACTAATAATGACAATGACAATCAATCTGTCAAGAGTTATGTTATGCTGTCAAGTAACGACAGAAAACTAAAGCTGGGTCTCCACTAAAGAAGACTTTTACCAGAAGACAACTTTTATTTTCTGTTGGAAACGAAAAATGGAAGATAGATTTTCAGAATTGTTTTTTGGTTATTGGGGGTAAACATCAAAAGACTTGTTACCAATATTTATTCGCTCTGTGGATACGTTTTTATTAAGCAACATTACTCATTATATGTAATCGAACTATATTGAGCGGCTTTTCAATATTTGAAACTTTTTTGTTGTCGTAAGAAGAAAGTTTCAGATTTTCTGACAGATTTTTTTATTTTTCTCTGCTGATGTATTTTTTTTTACACCTTTATACTCAAATAGTACTTAATTGTCAAAGAGTTTTACTTACTTTTACGTAAGTATTTTTCCTTGGTTAAATAATAATTAAAAAATTATATCATTAAAATTTAAATTTTAAAATGTAGAATAGACATATGCCTGTTTATAACTTAATCGCTTTGGACGAAGGTAGGTACATCATGGATTTGATCGAAATAGTTATGCAAATATAAAAAATAATCTGGATTACTGCATGGAATACTTTTTTACTGAATACTAAAAAAATAATGCAATAAAAAAAAAAATACATTTTTTTTATTCAAAAATGTCGTCATAGATCAATAAAGTTCTTTTGGCATCTTTCTGTGGTGTAGGCTGTGCATTCCGTGGTGTTGCAGCTGCAGGTGTCCAAGATCCAGTAGGTTGTGGTACTTTACGCACATATGTGGTGCGCCATCCTTCTTCACATCCATCAAGAGCAGAGTGTGCATGTGTTGCCATATCAGTGGTCTCAAATGTCAAATATACCCTAAAAATTGCCATAAATGATATATTTTAGACAGTTAAGGCTTTTAATAGAATATATAGGTTTTCTGTAATGATTACTTACTTTTCTTCATCTGGCTCTTGTGTAAAAGTAAAAGGCTCAAATGATGCTAAGCGCCTTCTCAGTAGTTCTTCTGTTATTTTAGTTCCTACAATTTGTAGAGAAGTAGTTTTACCATTGCTATTTGGAGCTTCTCCAGGAGCTTGATTTCTAGCTGATTTTTCCTCCCTAAAAATATAAATTGTTTTTTTTATTAAAATAAATAAATCATATTTATCTTCAAAATTATTTCTACAATGAACTATTCAGTTTTGGAAAGATTTATAAAACCTAAATCAACAAAACAGGTAAGATGAGTAAAAACTAACTTTTCCCTTGCAGTTACAAAGGAGTCATAAAGATATTTTACTCTTGGTGAAGCTTTTTCCTCAGGAGGTGGTGGTTCCTGGGATGCACTAAATGGTTGATAAGAAGCCACACCACCCGCTGATCCAGTGGAACCACTTAACTTCCGTTCCCTACCTGGGACAAGCATGTAATAAATAATATTCAATTTATATTTAATGATAACTATCTTATATAAAAACATGATAACATAGTGCTAGGATATAATATGTTTGTAACCTTACCTGCTCGAGGTCTTTTAAATGTTGCATTTTGTGGCTGGGCAGGTGGACTTTTAATTGCTTGAATAGCTCCACTTTTAATTAGCTTGCGAGCTATTTCACGAGCATCTCGTGCTTCTGTGGGCCGTTTAGGTAATATTGGCTTTTCTGGTTCTTGTTTTGGTGCTTTAAGAGCTTGGAGGGCCTTTTTCTTCTTCTTCAATTTTTGATACTTCGCTTGAAGCATTAACTCTTCTTCGGTTAAGTTAGATGGAAAGTGAAGGTATACCATTTTAGATATTTTGGTAAATTGTATTGAAGTTAAAACGAAATTAATTGAAACGGTATTTATACTACTTTATTTTGTCAGTGATAAAATTTGTTTTAATATGCTAGTAGATGTCAATTTGACATTTAGTATGTCAATTAACTTTGACAGTATTGACAAACCAAACCAGTCTCGAGAAAGAATAAAAATAAAATTCGATTAAATAATTAACATAGGCTATCTTTAAAGCGTGGAGCTGTTTTTATTATTGTAATTGTTGAATGTTATTATATGCAGCTTAACTTAGCAAGAGTACTAGTTAAAAGTATGTAAACGGAAATGATGGTTGATGGTAACTATGTATAATGTATTTAAGATATAATTTATAAAAATATAAATAATCATATTTCAGTTAACTCATAATTTCAGAAATCATGTGAGATATTTCAGTTCGCGAAAAACACATTATATAAGTTACATTGATGTACAGCTTTTAATTAAAAATAAAAAAAGATTAAGGGATATGTTAGGACTGGTTTTAGTTTTTCTGGCATGTGTAAATAAAACAAGCAAACCAAAATTGTCGTGTCTTCAGACCTAATATTACAAATTAGTTAAGTATTATTAAATATAATTTTCCCGCTGTATCAAATAAATACTATTGGAATTTGCCCAACTAGTTTCGAACGCATTCAGGGACCTTATTCATGAGCTTCGAGAATAGCTCAATAAAAACTGTAGTTGGTCCCTGAATGGGGTTCGAAATTAGTACGGAAAAAATCGATAGTATTTACTTGAGTACTTGGATAATAATATATAGCATCTAGGTATTCGTAACTACCATGTTACGTTGAAAGGATTTGTATTCTAAATTAGATATCCCATACTCTTTGTAAATATCAGGAAGAAGGGATGTTAGATAAATCAAGAAAAACGGTCTACATGAGAAAGTTACCATAATAGTCCTTTTCAAATATATTGAAGCAACCTTTGTCTAAGTAATAACTAAACAAAATGTCTAAAATTTCTTTGTTAATGTACCCTTATAGACTTAAACTTGCTTCTTGTAAACAAAGTAATTAAGACGAGTAATGAAACCGTATGATTAGATATATCATTAGCTTCATAATCACAGTTCTTCGCAGATATCAACACAATAGCTAAAAGTTTATTTTCAGCTTAATATTTTTTTTAAATGCGCTACAATACTTATGCTTCCAGCACTTTATATCTTAAAAAACGCTAACTTTTAAATACTCAGTTTAAGACATACTCGCGGAAATACAAACATACTTACACACTTGTGGGAGAAACAGACAACCTGATTATTGAGCGAAGCGAGCGAACGAGCGGAGCGCTCTACTAGAGAGAATTTGCATTGGTTTTACAAAGTTGGTTGGTTGGTTTCAAATTTTGCACACATACCATGCTGATATGTGTGATGGTTTGTAAAAAAATAAATTCAAAAGAATTCATTGTCGTTGAGGAATAATGTTCAAAAAACATCACTTCCATAGACTTCAATGTAAAAAAATTAGCGCAAGCAAGTAAGATCTACAATTACGATATCCCACAGCAAGACGAAGCCTTCGGCTTGGCTCGTTTCGCTCAACATGCAAACGGCACCCGAGATTTCGCGATCGCAGCGACTCGAAATTGAAGATCTGGTGGCGTTTCTAGTATTTTAGTCTCTTAAAAATGTACTACCTGAAAATAATGCAAATGTTTATTGTAAAAAGTGACTTTTATAATATAAGCAACGAGATTTGCAATAATAATATAATTATTATTATATTTATATATTATACATTATATTTATTGCTATTATTATTTCATTTAAAAATTAATATTATTATATAATTGTTTTAACTTCATGCTAAAGAGGGATATATATATATTTTTATTTATAACAAAACGCAAAAGGTTATTAACTCTATAAAACAGTAGGGGTGACCTTCCTTTCAATCCGAATACGAATGTTGAGATGCTTTTTATTCACTGATACCCATTAGCGATCTTGAAGTACTGCATTGTGCTGTGAATTCCATTCATGAAAATAATTATAAGATTGTTTTAGATATTAATAAGACCTCAGATGTTTATACATATTTTTTTAACATGTTTTGAAAGTCAAAACGGGAAAATGAAAAATATCGACTTAATTTGGCAAAATCTACTTTATATACATGTTATTTAACCGACTTATAAATATATCCACCAAAAATGTAAAACAAACTAAAACATATATTACATTAAACAGTTACGAACAGCTGTTCAAAGAATTAACTTCACTATTAAAAAAATGTGTCTTAAAAATACTTTTGATTATAAGAAAATATATATAAAAACTGCAAAGAGTATAATTATAAAATATTTCTGAATGCAAATATATAATTCAATATACATAGAGGTTAAGATATGCAGAATTGTCCAACACATACAAAACCAATTATATATACAAAAAAATAAAACTGCCTTGTGGTAACGTTATCGTATTTATATAAGAAAATATAAAATTCGTGAGGGTACATTTAAAACATTACTAACAAATTTTTGTTTATAGTAAATATTAGTACTGACTAAAGAACAAATCACTCACTAAATATTAATACTGGAGATGTAAACAAAGAATAAATTGGAATTAGTGTTTTCCTTTAAAATAATTTTATTTGACTAATATATTTGTTACTTACTTCCTGTGTAGAATAGTTGGAAACTAATATGTTTTGTTAAATAAAGTTAAATCTTTTTAAAAGAGAAGAACAAAAGAGGAAATAAAGAGAAGTCAAAAGAGGAAATATAATAATTAATTATTATTATATAGTTATAGGTAAAGTTATCCTAATGAGGTTGCAGGAAACAGGCCATTAGATAACAAAGTTTTCCAGGAAATCTTAAAGTCGTATCATCATTGTTTGCTCAATCATTGTTTGGTTATTCATTGTGACTATTAAATTATGAACAAATGAGTCATAACTATGTCCTATTGTAAGCAAACTCGTTTATATTGACCCCGCATTGCATTAATTGCATTTAGCATTCATAACCGTACTTTCAACTAGTGAAGTCGAATTTTAAAATGGCCCGTGATTCCATATATACGCTTCTTATTTTTACCGTAATTTTTTTACATCAACATTCAGCCTTTGCGTTGCCGAGAGATAGTGTTATTAAAACGGAATTTGTGCGTGATGACGTACCGTCGAAAGTGAAAGAAATTTCTCCGCCAATAATCCTGGAATCTGATACAGTTAATGGTATGTATTTTTTCAATCCTTTCACTTAATGGCTTTTATACACCTGTCTTTTTGTTAGAAAATATAAAAAGTGTTGCGATTATTATAAGTAATAATTTTGTAAAATCGATTCCATGTTATATGAAAGTAAAATTATATTTTTTTGTTTGTCACTTTATCATTATCTACGGGGGAATGTTTTAGGATTTTTTTCTTTCCGATCTAAATTATTTTTTCAACTAATACGTAGGTAGGTATATAAATTATAAAATAAATTATAAAATTGATAATCATAAAAATTTGACATGAATGTTGAATTTACTATCTTTATGTATATTTCATACTAGCAACTGCTCTCGACTTCGTTTGCCCTCCGTAAGGTTTTTACGGTAGTATCGTCTATTTTATAATAAAAATATATGTAGATATACAGTTCCTATAGCCCCTCTCACTTCCGCGCGTCACGTACTTTTCTCGTATGGCAAGTAACGAATCACAATAATTTTAATGGCTTCTGAAACGTTATTTTTTGTTTATTTCAATCTAGACATATTTTTTTCTGTTTAAGTATTAAAAAAAGATGTCGCGAACTTTATTGTAAATCTAAAAGTAATTAATATTATTATTATAAGTTATATTTTTTTAACCGTTTAAGTAGCACACGTCATATTATAGAATTTTTGTCGAATTCAAGTTATTATATTTATTGTTATTAATTATTAAAAATATATATTTACATAAATTAAAGTAGTCTTATAGAACTTAAGGAAAATACCATTCCAACAATTAATGATTTTTCAAAATAGAATTGATTAATTAATAATAGAAAATTGGACATATAAACATATGTTCAATTTTCATAAAACTTTACCTTTTTAGATATTACAGTATTTTTGATAATCAAACCAGTTTAGAAATTAAATTTTTGTTGTTACAGGATTAAAAGTTCCCGGCCGTTTGAGTTGTACACATCAGGAAGCTACCGAGGACCCCAGCTGTTTAGAACATTGCCTTCCTAAAGGATATTCGTACGGCCTGTGTGTTAGCTATACTTGCAGTTGTATTTAATTTGTTAATAAAATACATGTGAATAAGTTATTTATTATTGTATTATTTATTTATTTTTTATATTTTGAAATGATTTTTTCAGATTTTTTTGTAGATTCTAATTAAACCAAAGCTAAAATTGATTTTGTCTATTCTATCTCTTTTACATTTGATATGTATCATACAAATGTACTTATATTTGAAATGTGAGATAAAAAAAAGTTTACCCTAAACAAATGGTAATTTTTTTTTTTGTATCTACTTACATAAGTGCATCAAAAGGATTTTGTTTAGAAGAGCGCCAAAGTTTTAAATTCTTTCGAGCATGTTACAGTAGGTAGCATACAAGCTGACAGGTATTATATCGATTGTATTTGTGTCTGTGTGGGTGTGAGTGTGTGTCTCTCTCTCTCTCTCTCTCTCTCTGTGTGTGTGTGTGTGTTTGTGTGTCTGTGTATGTGTGTATGATTGGTTGTGTTTCTGTCGCACGTATGACTGCATACACAGCATTGAAATGACATAACAGCTAACTGGCATCTCGAATCTCTAATTCTGGTTCACAAGGCAACGTGAGAAAAGACTCGTAGACAGAGTAACAAACAATCAAGATTTTTAATTGCAAAAATGGATAAAATCAGAACGAAAAAACATAATTACATTTAAGTGAACATCAAAAGTTAAGATAGAAACTTAGAATAAAGATAGATAAGGAAGTTAGATAAAAATTAGATTTAAAAACAAGCTTGATAACAAGGTTATGTTGCAGTTATTTTATTTAATACAAATTAAAGTTTCACTAACGTGATCCAATTGTTTGATAATCTCGCCGAAAATATGAGGGCCGAAACATATTATACATATTCAAGTATGTATTTGTTTACATTTTCCGTTTAGAAACCTAGAACCATAGATTAAATAAACAGAACATGTTATCTATATTTTATTTATAACAATAATAACACTATCTTCTATTGTCTAATTACACTGTGTCTATAGTCTATGAAAATAAAAACAATATATTCCATGTATTTTTATTACTTAAAAGTATAGAATTGTTACAATAATATTATTAATATAGAATTATTAATATTTATTTTACATTATAATAATAATTACATTAAGCTTTCATACATAAAGAAGCAATTAATGTAAAATACTGTTTTGAAAACATTTAATTAATAAATGTATTTTTTGGTGGCTTTTGATTATTTATATACTCTGTAATGAATGAACGAATATTTTTAATATCCTTACTGTGATTTTTCACAGATAGTTATAGTTTCTAAGTGATCTAAAGCTGAAATGGACTGGGATTTAGCGTTTATTTTATTCGTCACTAATCTATCTGCCTCTTCTCTGATGATGTTCCAGCTAGTCTCAACATCTTCTTTGGTTGTCAGCCGAGAACACACAACAAACCGTATGACGTATCTATTCCTATAGGTACAGGCAACCATAAATAGTTCTTTGCCTTTGGTTAAGTTATCTAATAACTGTTTTGTGATTTTGTCCCCATTGATAAGTCTAAAGCACACCAATCCCATAGATGGCTCTGGTTCTATTACAAATCTTTCGTCTAATCGTACCAACTTAGCAAAATATTGTGCTAAACTAATATGGTTTCTAATGTGCCTTCTTAGACCCTCAGCTCCATAAATTTTTAGTACAGTCCACAATTTCAGTGCTCGGAATCTGCGACCTAGTGGCATTTGCCAATGGCGATAATCTGGGATATTAGCAGCTGTTTTGACGTCATCTAAATAAATACGCTGGACATCGAAAGCATTAATTAAATCATATGAATCCTTAACCCACATCGCTGAACAATCAAAGGTGACAAGAAGCCATTTATGTGCGTTTACATCAAATGAATCAGCATATTCTATACCTTTCATTAAATGTCTGTACTCTGGACATATAAAAACAGCTCCAGCGTATGCAGCATCGACGTGTAACCAGACGCTTTCTTTTTGACAGACTGGACCAATTTCATAAAGAGGATCAAAAGCACAAGTTCCTGTGGTTCCTAAATTAGCAATAACATAGCACGGTATTAGACCTTTGGCCTTATCTTCTTCAAACGCTTTTTTAACTGTTTCACCCCTCAATTTACCATTTGGATCACTTTTTAAAAGCCGCATTTTCATGGAACCAAGGACTCCTGCCTTTTCAACTGATGAATTACACTGATCAGATGTATATGCAATGAATTTGTTTTTGGTTTCATCTTCATTCAATGTCGGATCATCTTTTAGAAGTTGACGCATTTTTTTATCCTTAGCTACCAACAAACCAACCAGTGTTGCTTCACTTGCTGAGCCCTGAAAAAAATATGAAAATAGTATTGTTTAAATTATATTAAATGCTATCGGGATGTGCGTGACTAGTTTCGGACTCATTTGGACCTATTCATGAGGTCAGATTCGGGGCTTGAACATCACGAATGGGTCAAACATTTGGTCGAAAAAGTCAAACAATTCCTTATAGTAATAACTTAAGTATAACCGAATAACTATATAAAATAGTAATCTTGAAACACAAAAGTTTTTTTTAAATAAAAAAATAACTTTTTTTAGTGTTTTAAACAGTACATAATGCTTAAACTTTAAGCATTTTGTTCTACACTTCTTAGATTTTTGAATTATAATTAAAATAAATTACATCAAACGAAATTATTATAAAACAAAAAAAAATATTGTGTTACACCTAAATTATTGAAATTTATTAAAGACATATTTAACACTTACTTGTATAACACCACCACCAGGTCCATCTGAACAGTTTAGAAACTCCTCAGGTAAACCCAGCAACTTGCCAAGCCAGTTCATGGTAACCACCTCTAGCTCGGTACATGCAGGACTTGCGTTCTGAAAGAATTTGCTAGTTAAGTAAAAAACTTTACGCTGCTGTTATTAATATTAAAATATATTTATTTTTGTGTTGATAAATAAATTGTAATATTAAGAAGTCACCAAAGGGTGTATAAATTTTTTCATAGATTTTAAAGAAATATAGAACACAATAGGGTTAGATCCCGCGACTTGTAGGAAACCGTTCCATCGCTTTATTAATTGAGCTACCGTGTCGCTGCTCACTTTAATAGCTCGCTAGTGAAACAAATTAAATCTTGCTCGTATTGATAAATTTTAAAATCTAAATTTCTTCAAAATTATTTATAATAATTTTCAAAGATAATAGCGGAATGATTTAATAATTTATACAACGCCATCTAGTGATCAATATAAAAAATAGGGATAATGTTATAATGTTCTCAGTGTGTAGGTATACTAATTTTGATGATGATCAGTCGACGGCTGAATGTATCAAGGTTTAAAAATACAAGTTGTAAAAATATACCAAATCCACCAAGCCAATCGATACAGTTCTTAAATGTGCTTATTTCATATATACATTGATATTTATTTATACAGATATATTGTTATAATTATAATTAATTAAAATACGTACCCAAGTTAATCCAATAACGCCCAATCCATCGCTAAGCATGCCCCCAATAACGCTAGCGAAAGAACTTCCAGTCGGAAAATACGCGTGGAATTGCGGAGAATGCCAATGAGTTACCTATACGACAACAATATGCAATAATAATATTTATTATATTATTATCTACTTTGATTATTATCTTGAATATAATAATTACTATAATAATATCATGTTATAGAAGAGTTATTTGTATTGTATTTGTATTTACCCCTGGCATTATAGTCTCATAAAAATCCTTAAGGATATTCATATGTTCTTCTGGTTGTTCTGGAGCTTCCTCAGGTAATATTTTTACCAGATAACCTGGTTCCACCGATGGTAAAACATTTCTGTCAAGGAAATAATAATTAAAATTAAAAAATAATAAAGTATATGAAAGGTTACATATACTTACGTATATGTATAATTTAAATAAATTATACTCGCACTTATTTTAGATATATAAAATAAATATTATAAATACTGTTGTATTATAAAGACTTCTGTTGAACTAATTATTATAGTTTTTATCAAATTATATGTAAATTAAAGTCCGAAATGTATCTAAACACTAATTACTAGATTATTTCGTTATTATAATATAATAATATAATAATAAGTTAATATTTAACTAAACTACATTAGTCTGTAATTTTATAAGGAGTTTTTAATGAGTATATTATCAATAAATATCAAAATCATTTTTTTTTGTTATTACAATTCTTATCTTTCTTATACATATAATACATTGTTTTTAATTTAAAGTAATATAAAATTTACTTTAAATGTCATAAATGGCATTTTCTTAGATTTTCACCAGTACACACATTGACATGTACATTTGAAATAAAATTACTTTATTACGGATTAAAACTCGCGTATAATTTGGTTGCATTTTAACTTTAACCCGTTTCGAAAGCTTTGCAGAAATCGTGTTCACGGGTAGACGAGATGTAAGTGTCATAAATGGTTTGTAAGTATTGAGATTTTAACAGTTATTTTTGTTTATATATATATATATATATATATATATATATATATATATATATATATAAATTGTATTCTGCTTTGTAAATGTTTAATTTTGTTTATTAAAATCATTGCATAAATGTTGTGCAAGTGAATAAATAATTACTGTAATTATGTTAAGCCGTTAGTCCTCAAAACAATAGCGACCTAAGAAATACAACGTATAAAGATGTACCTCATTGTTAGTAATTGTCTTGTATAATAAGTATAATTATATTTATTACGTGGTATATTTCGTGTCTTAGGTGCTTAGACACAATGCCTGGGAAGTAGTTATCTAACTAGCAAATAAAATTAAGATTTCAAGAAATTTGCAAAACAATTTATGTTAATTGTTTTAATGATTAATACAAATTTAATAAATTTAATCGAATAATTTATTGTCTATTATTTAAAGTGTTTAATTTAATTATTATTATATAAATTATTATTTAATATATACCTGTTTCTAATGTTATCGTAATAATCAGCGAGTAGATCAATAGTCGCTTTTCCTAACTCCCGAAACTCCTTGGAATCCATCACTTCACTTTAACTGATCACGATTATATATAAATAATCTGTATACAGATTGTTTTTATAATCAATCTCGTAACTGAGGGTTTGACGATCGAAGAGACAATGGCAGTACGTTTTCTTGCGAGCTGTTTATATGCGACAGCAGCTTTCCACTGCAACGTAACAAGAAGCTCAAAGTATGATAGTATAATAAGCTAAACCAACTCACTATTCAATTTATCTCACAATTCTGTTATATAATATTTTGATTAAATATGTTATTTTATATTGTTTTAATTACTTAATTTGTTAGCTACATATAAATGTTATAAACATATATCTCCGAATGAACTTGATTGATCTTAAAAATTATTTCTGATTATGTAAGGCAGGCTATCTAGCATTTCGCGAATGCTTCTAATTATCTTAATAATAAATTAATTCGTTCGTCTGTGAGTGGAACCGCGTACGATGGCTATATATATTATATACTAGCCATTATTCGCGATTATTCTATCTTCTTATGACTATATATAACTATATTAGTTTAGATAGTAACGAGTCAAAATCTGATTAAAATAATAATTGCAACATGACATTGAACTCTAAAATAACCGTTTAAACTTTTTTACAAATGTATATTTTATATATATATGTTTATTTGTTTGTTGTGACTTTCATTCCATAAAATATATATATTGTGGAAATTAATAAAATTTGAATTGAAATGACATATTGAATTTGGAATGGATTTTGATTTTGTATGTTTATAGATTATTGCCACTAACATGTAATATTTTTGAACTCCGTTAAACTGTGAAGAAAATTAATTTATGAAATATACTTTTAGGGCTACATTAAAGAAATGGATATATTTTTTGTTTAGTATTTTTTTTTAAATCTGAGTCGGGGGCAGACGAAATCGCGAGCAACAGATAGTTTTCAAATAAAAGTGACCCCATAAAAGTAAATTGACTTTAAATAAGTAAATTGGCTTTAAATAAGTAGTCTTTACTTTCACATCATAAAGTTGGTCAGGCTTCAAACTAAAGGATTCATAAAAAAATCATTACAAATTTTTGAGAGAAACCTCCGTTTATATTTACAGATATGATGAGCAAATTTAAATTATTATATGTTATATTAGTTTTTATTATTAACATTTAATTTGATAATAATGTTATATATGTTATCTAATATATTAATATATTTCATCATAATTATACGTATAGATATTATTTTAATTTATAATTTTACTTTAAGATTATATTTTTTATTTATTTTTAAATGTTATCTATCATTATATTATACAGCAGAAAAGATTGTTTGTTTGTTTAAGAGCTCATCTTCGAAACTAGGATGGATTTTATTTTTATATTATGATTGGTAGATTAAAAGAGGACGTTTAAACTATCCAAAATTACTAATTACTTATTAGTTTTTTTAATAATAAATAAAATCGCTTATCCGCGAACGAAACCGCGTGTTAAAACTGTACTATATAGTGTAATAATTCATTATATTAGACCATTTAATTTTCTAAAAATTATGAACAATGAAAATAATCAAAAAATAGAAGTAAAAAATATATATATAATATATTTCTTACTAAAAATAAAAACCACTAAAATTGCTAAAGAATTTATTTTTTTATTTTACATTTTAGTTCAACCACAAAAAAGTTTTGGTTAACCAGAAGTAGTTAAATCATCATAAACTACATATTTTAAAACTACCGAAGTGTTTGAAATAAGTGATTAAAACTCGCGTATAATTTGGTTACATTTTAATCTAAGAATATACTACCGAAGTGTTCTTTAATGCACTACTTTTGATTTTAAATCTAAGATAGATATTTATTTGGTAAACAAAATAAAATATTTTGTTTACTCGAAAACTTATTATTATTTACTTTCGTTTAGCTATTAATTTTTAATTCTTTTTTTTTTTTGTAGTATTCATTTAGATATATGTTTTTGATTTTGTATGTAACCGTTTTTGTATGTTTGCTGTGTTTTAAATAAAATTAATCTTATCTTCTCGTATCTTATTTTATTGATTGAGCAGGATTAGAACCTGCGACCTCTGGGAAACTGTTCCGTCACTCTGTTAATTGAGCTACCTTCGCTGCTCGCTTCGTTGAGTGTAGCATTCCATATTATATTACCGTTTATCGGGACATTTTATTTGTTTTTTTTTTTAAATTTTATATGTTCAACATGACGATATTTTAAAAGTTAATTTCAAAAATTACGTATTTGTTATATTTCGTTCGTGTGAAATAGTTCAGAAACTCTCCGTCTCAAAACTGAGGTCTAACTGCACAAGACATTTCCCCAAAACTCTTAACCTCAATTATTTTAATAAAATAAACATCAAATAAAATATTTTGTAACCATAGCAAAAATGGTAAGATATTACGTTTCTCTACATAATATTATCATTCATTAAGTTTAGGAAGTTTGTTTAAAATTTAGTATTTTATATTGACAATTTAAAAAAACATGTGTTTAAAGGCTTTTTAATTAAGTTACTAATAAATCTTCCTAGCTTTGATATCCGATAAAGGGTACTCATCAACTTGAATAGGACATTTTAGTTCACACAGCAGACAGACCGGACCGTATCCAGGTCACAGGTTCGAATATCTATACATTTTTTTATAATTTTGAAAACATTGTTATCAAAATCAAACCTAAACACTCACAAAACAATATTAGTTCAATTCCTGAATATTTTTCAGGAATTTAACTAATATTGTTCCGAAATAATATTTTAATATATAAATAATAATATTGTTTAGAAATAATATATAAATATATGTATAATAATATTGTTTAGAAAGGTTGTATTTTTGAAATTTCTGAATAAATCCTTTATTGTTAAAGAACTTCTAGAAGATGAATTTATTGGGGCAATTAATTATGTTTGAATAATTATAATAATAATAGTTTGTCTATGCAGAAAAAAACTACTGAGCCACATGCATCGATTTGGGTGTTAGATGCTGTTAAAAATAATTATAAATTTCTTTAATAAGAGTCTGATTGCCGTTCATTAGTTGTATGTAGAACAAGCCACTGAACGGTAATCAAAAGTACTGTACTTTTGATAATGACTTAATAAAAATATAATTAAAATTGAAGCATATAATCACATCAAAATATTATATAAATATTCTTATAAATTTGTATGTGACTACAAGGTACTGCCCGCGACTTCGTCTGATCTCTCAATTTCGGTGTATAGTCTAATCTAAATTCAGAATATTTGTATGTATATATATAGATATATATTTCCCCTCACTCCTGCGCCCCCCCCTTGATGTTCTCGCGCGGTCAGAGAGAGCGATGAGGTAATAGATTTATGGGCTTATTGTTTTTATTTTGCTTTATCTTCTCATCAACACCATTGATGGTGTATGAACCATGATGTAAAAAGTTAACTTCATTTCCATTAAAAAAAAAGATGAAATATACGTAAATCCTAAGTTCATACAGAATTTTATGAAGTTTTTTCTGCTCAGAGACGAGTTTATCATATCACGAAGCAGGTCCAGGTGATTTACGATCATTATATTCAGGTATACTTCGCCTAGTAAGGCCAGATTGAAGGCCTGGCCACTATTTTTGGCAGAGAAAAAACACGCCTGGATGGGTGTTCACTGCATTAAATCTAATCAGGTTGGCGTCACCTCATTCGGAAACTTCTTGGTGTGAAGAGTTTAAGCACTCAACCATAGCCTTTTTAAGTGACTGGATTTTGGCCGCACCAGCTGGTGTGTTTGATATAAAGCTCTCCACAACTGTGCTGTCTGGATACCCCAAGGTACGGATATTTATAAAATCGTTTATATGCAGCAAGAAGAGTTTTGCACCAAGCGACTACCAAGAACTTTGCTCTTTTCCAGTCTCATCCATCAATCATCAGGTTACATCATTCTGATAAATTGTCTATGCGTACCGCGTGCTGATAACCGCAACTCTGGAATGATAACTAATATACTTTCTTAGACGAGACATTAAGATGAAAAATGAGAGTAAGAAGACGTCATGATCAACTGCGTTAAATTCGGTAAGGATTAACACGATTAACTGACCACCGTTCATTCCATCTCTGACATATAACTAGTTATATGTTACTAAAAAAATCGGATCAATAGTAACGTAGACAATACATATACCCTCACTTTACCTCTTTAAATATTACTGTACATAAATATTTAAAATGAGACTTGAATTAACACAATTAAAACTACAATGATTTCTGTCAAATATTCGAGTGATGGTTGAATGAAATAATAGCTATTCTTCAATATAAATACGTCTTCAATATACAAATAATAGAAATTCTTCAGTATAAATATGTCTTCAATGTACAAATAATTAGAAAGATTGTGATTTATTAATAGGTTCTTTGAAATCAAAGTCTCCGTTGTTTAAGCAAGCGTGGCTAAGTGGGTCGGTCAAGGCGACAGGCGACGCGCGGCGGTACCGGCACCTCATCTCTTCAACTTCTTACCGACATTGACTTTAGTTTCCTATTTTTTTATGAGGTACTAACACCGTTACAAAAAACTGTAATACAGCGTGTTTTAAACGATTTACCCTTTTTGCTGGGTAAAATTTGTATACAGTAACAGTATACAAATTTTAACGTGAATAAAGGTTTTCCTGCAAAAAAAAAATTATAAGAATCATAGGCTTTTAAACATACTAAATAAACCATTCATTATTTAAAAATAATAGAAATGGGAAAAGTTGGTAGAATGGGTTTCTAAGCTACATTATTCGTTTAATAATCTTCTTAGGTACTGGAAATGCCATGATATTTCATTCGTTAAGAGTAGTAAAACCTACGTATAAAAATATTATTATTATTTATATAGGTTGCACTGTTGACTATACCAATAACTTATCTGTAGCCTGTATGCATGGTAGGTCATGTGAATTGCACTTCTTCATGTTTCAATCGGTTGCAATTACATTTAAATAGGTTTTACGACTGCTGAGTTCTGAATTTTCTATATTTCAGTTAAATTTTATGCAAGTTGAAGTTTAATTTATGTATTTAATTGATGAGGTTAAAAAAGTCTTTTAAAAATAAATAGTAAAGTATTTTAAAATAAAAATCGTAACTCAAATCCGTAAGATGACTATAATAATATTATATTATTATAATCATCTTTGGAAAACTATTGCAAATTAACTTAAAATAACCAGAGGAAATATTAAAAAAATATTATAACAGGGTAATCACAGATTAGTACAAGTACAAAACTTAATATAATGTTAATTTTAGTCATACGGTTTGCGTACAGAAAATACAGCATGTAATAAATTATTTAATAGAACTCTCTGACAATGAGTTAATCGCTGATTCTAGACATTAATGCTTTTGCTCATCTTTCCTCTTACGTAGGATGATCATTTTCATTATTGACGTTTTTCTTTAGAATAATTGTGATATAAAACTCGATAAAACATAAATTAGTAAGAAAATACTGTCAAATTTAAAACTTATTGTCTTAAAGTTGAGCAAAAGGTTTTTTCAAAGCCAGTCAAATATTATATCTAAAATTACCAACGACCTATATATATTCAGATTTTATCTTACCAACGTGATCTAAATAAAAAGTCTGAGTTGGTCATTAAATGATGAATTAGGGAACTAAGGTTTAATAAAGAAAAGGCCAAATGTTCAGTTCTGACTAATGATCTAGTAAAGTATTTTTAGCTTCAATTTCACACACATTAATGTGTAGGTTTTGTTTTTAACTCCATCTAGCGTCTAAAAGTATTGTCGTAGTGGATGATGTATTTTTACATCTCCTATTTTAGTAAGTTATCATAAACCTCTAACGACAATTCGTTTAAAATAGAAACATGGAAACAGATAATATTTAAGTAAGTATTCATGTAATATATATTTTTTTAAATAATTATAATATTATAGTAATTTTCTGATATACCGTTTTTGATTGATGCTTGCGCAAACGATGTAGTAAAGTCTCTTATAGAGAGCTTCGCTCGCTTCGCTATCTTCGCTCAATAATACTGTAATACGATAAACAGATAAAAGAAACTAATTTATTTGTTATTGCTTTATTTTTAATATAAATTATCTTAAATAATTTTAAATATTTCTTTATCATATTAATAACTTAACATTTTTTTTTTTTTTTTCCGTTGGAAAAACCCGTTACGGGTACCCCGTCGGCCCAGGGGGTGACGGCCGGGGGGTTATGTGGGACTACCCGGCAGCATAGAGGATGCTGCCATTTTTAAGGCTAGCCACTAAAAAACCAACGGTTGCCCTTTTCGCCGTAATGGGACGTCACGGGATCGCGTTAGCACACACCGTGACGCCCCGGCGAGACCCCCCGAATGAGGGTGCCGAGAAAACGTAGAGCACCCTCCAATCGTAGGCCTATGTTAGGTAAGAGGGGTCACCCTCCCCCCTCACCAGGCCTACAACTGGGGAAGGAAGCGGCGGGCGTATTCCCGCCTCCTTCTACCCAGTCTCCCCCTACGGACCGCGGGTCAGCGGTCGAGGCTGACTCCCTGTCCCGCTCCGAGGCCTCCTTTGCGGCGATGACTTGCTCGCAGAAGGAGGCCATTGTGACCCAGCACCTCTCGCTGCTGACTATCGCGCTGATGACGCGCGGCAGCGAGAGGTCCCTGCCAATCACGCCCACCAGCTCAGTACGCTGGTGGTCCCAAGCGGCGCACTCTGCCAGGGTGTGACGAGCCGAGTCGACGGACTCGTCACAGGGATGGCAGGAGGGGGTCGTCTCCCTTCGTGCTATCCTGTGCAGGTACTCACTGAAGCAACCATGCCCGGTCAGCACCTGCACAAGACGAAACGTAAGCGTTCCATGCCGCCGATTGATCCAGTGGTCGAAGTGAGGGCGGACCGCCCCCACTGTGATCATACCGGCGGCAGGGGCCTCCAAGTCCCTGTTCCACCGTCGCATCAGGGCTCGGTGAGCTAGAGCCCTGATTCGCGCCGCCTCGGGCCTTACCCCCGTGGCCAAGGCTTCTGCCCGGTGCCAGTACACGGCTGCGAGCACCTCCGCCTGTAGCTCCCAGGGCGGATCGCTCGCCAGGCGTATAGCCGCCGTGAAGGACACCGTACGGTACCCCCTGATCATCCTCACCGCTAGGACCCTTTGCGTTCTTCGCAACAGGGTCCTTGAGTCAGCGGTGAGGAACCCCGACCATATGAGAGCACCGTATAGGGCCATGCTCCTCACGATGCCGGCATATAGGCGCCGGCATGGAGCCTGCGGCCCACCGACGTTGGGCAGAAGCCTTCCCAAGGCAGCTGCGGTGGAAACCAACTTCGGGGCGAGAAGATTAATAACTTAACCTAACCTAACCTAAGATTTTTATAATTTTTTCATATAAGTTATTTCCATTTTTTTAAATAAAAAAACAGCTAAATTCAGCAGCAAATGATTAAATTCTAACTTTTTTTTATTTCATCTTAATTGTTTTTTTTTTCATCTTAATTATTTTGTAATTTTTTTCATTTGTAATAAAAAAGATTTTAATAATTTGTAGCAAAGATCTTTGCACTATTCAAAACTACGAGTATAACTTGAACTTTACTTAAAATTTGTTATTATTTATTTTGTTATTATTTATTTAATTATTTTGGTTTCATAATACACTTATAGTAATATTAAGTGTCGAACTGATAAGGTTTTTCATCTGATGCCGATATTACAGTCTTGCTCTCAGATACAGCCGAAACACTACTATTTTGTATATATTTTAAACTTATATTATATACTTAATATATACTGCGTATATAAAATATTTAAAAATTACTCATACATCGTCAATTCTTTAGTGATAAATAAAATAATTATTGGCGCACTTTATATCTTTGTGTTTTATTATATTATTTATTATTTTAAAAAAGAAAACTCTTAAAAAGTATTGTTACTTACATATTTTTTATCGATATCGATATGAATATTTTCGGAGTATTCTTTAATAATTGAATTAAGATTGATTTACGCAGATATACTCGAAAAAAGGTTTTAATATTTAACGTAAAAATTGACTCTTAGAACTTCCAAAATCGGTTTTCCGTCTTTCAATAATTGTTTTATTTTTATTTCTTCGTTGTCAAAACTGTAATTGTTTTATTTTTTTTTTGTAATTTCTTTTTCTTTGGAAAGCAAAAAAGTTTTTTGAATCTCTCTTTTTCTAAACGATCTGTTTATTGGTTCTTAAAGTATATTTTACTAGGATTAATTGTTTTTTCTTAAAATTTTTAATTTATGTATATTATTTGATTATTTTTTTGTTGATTGTAAAAATGCGTAAAAACATCGATGTTTAATTATTAATACATATCTTAAATTTTAATTTTAATTAATAATTATCACGTGATATACGTGATAAATATACCAATACAACAGAATATTAATTCGTTGTCTAGTTTTATATTTATAATTTAGTATGTATTGATAATACGTTTGTTTATATATAAAAATTTTCTTTAAGCTGCGTAGATTGTATTAGTTAATAGTCTTTTTGACATCACAAAAATGTACGTCAGTAATTTATTTGGTAAGAGTGTTAACAGAATATATCATTTATTAACAGCAGCTTTCAGCTTTCTTGATTATATTGACGAAGGAGTAATCAAAATCAGTTCAGTAGTTTTAGGGAGAGACGCGGATATATAAACATACATACAATTGAAGTACAGAGCCTTTCTTTTTTGAAGTCGGTTAAAAAAGCGGGTGAGCACGAACTTGTCCTAAAGTTTACCGAAACCGAACTGTCGGTAGGTCACTAGTAACAATGCGTGCATGATGTATATACGTTTATGATGTTCAAGATTTGTTAATTGTTATTTCTCCGATGAGTATTACAAATGAGTGAATGAGTGAGTGCTACGCTTCTTAAGCACATTTACGACGCATGGGAAAAATCGCAGAATGCAATCGGGGTTTTTTGCGATTTATCCAAGGCCTTTGATTGCGTTGACCATCAAACGTTACTATGCAAACTTAACCACTATGGTGTGCGCAGTGTTGCGCTTGATCTTATTGCCTCTTACCTAGATCAAAGAGTCCAGACGGTTGATGTAAATAATTCTAAATCGGCTGGTTCTTACCTAAAGATGGGTGTTCCACAAGGATCTATTCTTGGTCCCTTTTTATTTTTACTTTATATTAATGATTTGCCCTTTTTCGTAAAGGGCTTATGTGACATTGTGCTTTTTGCTGACGATACCTCGCTTATTTTTAAAGTCGGGCGTAATAGAACTAATTATGACGAAGTAAACAGCGCTCTGTCACGTGTTCTTTATTGGTTCGAAATAAATAATTTGGTCTTAAATACAAGGAAAACCAAATGCATGGAGTTTACACTTCCCAATGTAAAAAGTCAGAATTGTAGCCTGCTCCTTAACAATGAAGTTTTGGAAATGACTGAATATATACGCTTGAATGAATATATACGCTTCTTATTTTTACCGTAATTTTTTTACATCAACACTCAGCCTTTGCGTTGCCGAGAGATAGTGTTATTAAAACGGAATTTGTGCGTGATGACGTACCGTCGAAAGTGAAAGAAATTTCTCCGCCAATAATCCTGGAATCTGATACAGTTAATGGTATGTATTTTTTCAATCCTTTCACTTAATGGCTTTTTTACACCTGTCTTTTTGTTAGAAAATATAAAAGTATTGCGATTATTATAAGTAATAATTTTGTAAAATCGATTCCATGTTATATGAAAGTAAAATTATATTTTTTTGTTTGTCACTTTATCATTATCTACGGGGGAATGTTTTAGGATTTTTTTCTTTCCGATCTAAATTATTTTTTCAACTAATACGTAGGTAGGTTATAAAATTGATAATCATAAAAATTTGACATGAATGTTGAATTTACTATCTTTATGTTTATTTCATACTAGCAACTGCTCTCGACTTCGTTTGCCCCCCGTAAGGTTTTTACGGTAGTATCGTCTATTTTATAATAAAAATATATGCAGATATACAGTTCCTATTGCCCCTCTCACTTCCGCGCGTCACGTACTTTTCTCGTATGGCGAGTAGCAATGACATCACAATAATTTTAATGGCTTCCGAAACGTTATTTTTTGTTTATTTCACTCTAGACATATTTTTTTCTGTTTAAGTATTAAAAAAAGATGTCGCGATCTTTATTGTAAATCTAAAAGTAATTAATATTATTTTTATAAGTAATATTTTTTAACCGTTTAAGTGGCACACAGCATAGAGAATTTTTGTCGACTACAAGTGTATTTATTGTTATTTATTATTGAAAATATATATTTATATAAATTAAACTAGTCTTATAGCACTTAAGGAAAATACCATTCCAAAAATTAATGAATTTTCAAAATAGAATTGATTAATTGAAGAATTAATAATAGAAAATTGAACATATAAACATATGTTCAATTTTCATAAAAGTTTACTTTTTTTACTTAATTTATTATTATCATTTATTTTCTTTAGATAATACAGTATTTATGATTATCAAACCAGTTTAGAAATTAAATTTGTGTTGTTACAGGGTTAAAAGTTCCCGGCCGTTTGAGTTGCACACATGAGGAAGCTACCGAGGACCCCAGCTGTTTAGAACATTGCCTTCCTAAAGGATATTCGTACGGCCTGTGTGTTAGCCATACTTGCAGTTGTATTTAATTTGTTAATAAAATAAATGTGAATAAGTTATTTATTATTGTATTATTTTTTTTTTTATATTTTGAAATGATTTTTTCCTTCGGATTAAAAAAAAAAAGTGTGTGTAGATTCTAATTGAACCAAAGCTAAAATTGATTTTGCCTTTTCTATCTCTTTTACATTTGATATGTAGTATCATAAAAATGTACTTATATTTAAAATGTAAGATAAAAAAAAGTTTACCCTAAACAAATGGATTTTTTTTTTTGTATCTACTTATATAAGTGCATCAAAAGGATTTTGTATAGAAGAGCGCCAAAGTTTTAAATTCTTTTGAGCATGTTAAAATAGGTAGCATACAAGCTGACAGGTATTATATCGATTGTATTTGTGTCTGTGTGGGTGTTTGTGTGTCTGTATGTGTGTGTGTGTCTCTCTCTCTCTCTCTCTCTGTGTGTGTGTGTATGTGTGTGTCTGTGTGTATTTGTGTGTGCGTATGAGTGATTGTGTTTCTGTCGCACCTATGACTGCATCCACGGCATTGAAATGACATAACAGCTAACTGGCATCTCGAATCTCTAATTCTGGTTCACAAGGCAACGTGAGTAAAGACTCGTAGACAGAGTAACAAACAATCAAGATTTTTAATCGCAAAAATGGATAAAATCAGAACGAAACAACATAATTACATTTAAGTGAACATCAAAAGTTAAGATAGAAACTTAGAAAAAAGATAAATAAGGAAGTTAGATAAAAATTAGATTTAAAAACAAGCTTGATAACAAGGTTATGTTGCAGTTCTTTTATTTAATACAAATTAAAATTTTACTAACGTGATCCAATTGTTTGATAATCTCGCCCTATTTTTTTATACTAATTAATATAGTTTTATGCATAATATTATGTCAGGGGCTAAATATGAGGGCCGAAACATATTATACATTTTCAAGTATTTGTTTACATTTTCCGTTTAGAAACCTAGAACCATAGATTAAATAAACAGAACATTTTATCTATATTTTATTTATAACAATAATTACACTATCTTCTATTGTCTAATTACACTGTGTCCTATAGTCTATGAAAATAAAAACAATATACCCCATGTATTTTTATTACTTAAAAGTATAGAATTGTTACAATAATATTATTAATATAGAGTTAGTCAAGTTCTGTGCACGGCGAAGGACTTTTTAAAAAAAGATTTATTTTAATTAAAAATTATATTTGTTAAACAAGTATTCACTTAAGCTACCTTAAACAGACTGATCTTAATAATTATTTAATGAATAATTACAATTAAATCGGACCACCCAAAGGAGGTGCCGCTATTGTCTTATTCTTAGAATATCGCCTGACGGCGGACAATACCAGGTGCTAACTCAGCGGTTTGGGACGACATAACTCCTCCCTCCTTAAGATCGAAGTTATCCGGTGAAATGGGAGAACTTCGGAAAAACATTTTTAATACAATTTTGCGGTAAATGAAAATTAAAACACATATAATAATTATAACTATGATATACAATACAATTGTCCAAATACTAATGCTATTCACTATTTTATGATTTTCACTATTTTCACTATTTTCACTTAAATCACTTTTCTTCAAGGTATAAGCGAGAAGTTTCAAATCTGAAAGGTCTATTCCTTTTATATCTATTGGTTTCCTTTTTGGATTTTCAGGAACATGTAATAAGGGTAATGTAATTATAGGCAATGTTGAAAAATTATCATTTTCTAAGAGTGTCTGATGTTTTCTCAGGATCATAGTTCCAATTTTTACTTCGCAAGGATCATCTAGTATCAGGATATAGGTTCCTTTAATTCTTTTTCGGGATATTTCATTTAAACATGTACTCGTTAGTAGTTCTTCTCTTCTGGAGAATAAAACCCATGTGTTCGCTTGCAGTGGTTGCAGGACGACATCTTCAGTAATTACAGTAACAGGAGTACAGGATGTTGTATTTTCTTTATAACTAATTAATTCACTTATACAGGGATCGTTGGTAAATTGAAGAATTTCTCTTTCATAGCAGAGATAACTCGCTTTTTCGATCTCCTTGCAGGGATGATCTAGTAATTTAGTTTTCAACCCTTTTGCTATGAGGTAAGGGTGTTTAGGAACTATAATGACTGTGGAGTCTAGGGATCAATTTATAATAGGTATATGTGTCATCCTTAATTATAGGTATTTGTAAGAGATACGTAATATAATTTCCTTTCAAATAAGCTTTTATAGAAATTGTCTGCTCCAGTTTAACTAGATTATCTAATATTGGATTATAGGCAATTTGTTCTAATTTACTTATTTTTTCTAAAGTATTTAAAAGATCATTAGAATTAATAATTGATTGATGTAAAATACCTAATCTACTTAATGCAAAACTTGTTTCTATTTCATTTAATCTTATATAGATAGTTTGAAAATTATGTATTAATAAATTATACGTACTAATTATTTGAGTCTCTATATGATTGAGAGCATCTTTTTTCATAATCTCTGTTAAATTATGTCTTAACTCTTGAATTTCTAAATTAATTCCTATAATATTATCATTTAATTGAAATGTTGAATTCGTTAAAGAGAGCATCATTTCAGTAATTAAAGTAATTTTATTTTTAGTTTTACTTTGCTCTAATTTAACTTCATTAATAAGTTTCTCATATCTAATAGCATCGTTATTATCTAGATTTCCAGTAATTATCTTAATTATCGATCCTAAGGGGTTGATTAAACCTCGCTTAACTCTAATATTTGGGGAAATCTGTTCTAATTTTAGTAACGTTATATTTCTTAAGTAGTTAGCTTGAATCCTAACATCGATAAAATTTTCAATATAGTTATCATCAAAATTATTAACTAACTTATTTAACTGGGTACATTTATAAAAATTATCTTTAAAATCTTCTATTATATTTCTTAAATCTAATGTTTTTGCAATGGTCCATTTGTCATTACTCACGATGGCTAAACCATTTCTTAACGGTAGTATTCCAGGATTGTCACGTAATTCCTGAAGTTGAAGGGCCTGGGACCGCCTCATCAGGACCAAGATCAGGACCAGCAGGTGGTACCTGTGGAGGTCGTTTCACATTCCTTATTGGAATTTTCGTACTACGTTCGTTACTCATAATAACAGGGACAATATTTCTACTTATATCTTTAGAAACTTGTGCTTTAATATAGCGTGGTTTATCTTTACTCTTTCTTTTGTTAGTGCTCTTGGCAAAGATAAAATCTCCTGGTTTAATTTGAAACTCAGTTTCACCACCTCTTTTTTCAATATATTTTTCTTTACTTTTAATTGTTTTATCACTGATGTGTTTATATAAAAACTTTGTTCGTTTCATATGCTCTTTAATCAATTGTTGCATATATGCTCGATTAAAATCTATATCAAAAGTATTTCTAGATTCGGTATGTCCGAATAGAACTTCAAAAGGCGTAAAACCAGTTGATGAATGTATTGAATGATTATATGCCATTATTGCATATGTCATAACCGAAGCAGCATCGGTATATTTATGTTCGTATTTTGCAATTCTATATATTTCTAAAATAGTTGAATGGAATCTTTCGATAAGACCCATAGAATTCGCATTATTCGCGGTACCTATGTGTATTTCAATTTTATACATGGACAAAAATTCTTTTAGTAAAGCATTGTTAAATTCAGTACCTGGGTCGGCACTAATTTTTAAAGGTAAACCATAAAAAGAAAAGTATTTAATTAACGCTCTAACTATTTCTGGCGTCGTTCTGTTTGGTATATCAAATGCTTGGCCTAACTTACTAAATGCATCGATAACAGTTAAATAATAATTACCTTTGATAGAAAATATATCAATAAATATTTCTTTTAAGGGTTTCGTCTGCGTTTGGGTTAATTGTAATTTTGGTTTTATCGGGTTTCTATCGTACTTCATTTTTTTACAAACTTCACAAGAATTAATTACGCTTGATATCGTTTGTTCTATTTATGCCAAAAATAATTTCGTTTAATGTGTCCTAAAGTTTCACGAATGCCTCTGTGGCAAGTTTTGCCTTCGTGATATTTAATTACTATTTCTCTTTGATCGTTTTCGTCATCTATATAACTAACGCGTTTTGTGCATTCCCTAAATTTAACACATTCTTTCTTAAATAATGATATAACTAATTCCGTAAATTGGTTGCGATGTATATCGTCTTCGAAATATATAAAATATTTAGCATTATTCTTAGTATATTCTTTTAAAAATTGCTTAACTAAGTCAGGTCTATTTTTAGGTAAATGAACTTCTAAAATACGTTGCTTAGGCCTAGATAAATCTTTAACTGTTAATTTATTTATTAACCATGTAAAAACTAAAATTTGATTTGGTTTGGTATCAATTGCTTCTTGTAAAATAGGGATACCTTCTGATTCAGTATCACGAGCTGAGTGAATAGTTTCAGTTTCAGAAGCAGTTAAAGTCGAACTAGAGGGACACGGAATACAATAAGGTGAACCATTTCTAGTCCTAACTGAAAGAGTTTTCTCTGAATCTGTTTCACAATTAATAACGGGTTCTTCCGTTTCAGTTTCGAATATATTAGATTCTGATTGAGGAAAAACGGTCTTTTTTAATTTAGCTAGTTCTTTTAAGTCCTCTGTTAATTTTCTAATTTCTTCAAGACGATCGTCGTCTTGTTCAACATTAACTTGAGTTGACATATTTTTGTCATTTTCTATTGCGTTAATGCGGACGCGCGATAAAGCATCGGCATTACAATTAGCTTTTCCACTTTTATGTACAATTTCAAAATCGTACTCAGATAATCTTAAACGCCAACGGGTTAATCTACTATTAGTATTTTTAAGGGAATTTAACCATGCTAAAGGTTTGTGATCTGTAATTATTTTAAATTTCTTACCATATAAATAGGGGCGGAAATACTTTACTGCCCACACGATAGCAAGAAGTTCTTTTTCCGTAGTACTGTATCGAGTTTCAGCACTAATTAACGTACGACTTGCATAGGCTATAGGCTTATCGCTTCCAATTGGACCTTGAGATAAAATCGCGCCTACTGCAAAGTCTGATGCATCTGTTGTAAGGATATAAGGTTTACTAGGATCAGGATATTGAAGTATAGGTGCGTTAATAAGCAGTTCCTTACATTTTTGGAAAGATTCAATATATTTTTTATCATTTACAGGCATAGTCTGTTTTTTCTTAAGTGGGGCTGTCATAGGTTGTGTTATTTTTGCAAAGTCTTTAATAAATCGTCAGTAATAACCTATCAGTCCTAGAAAGCTTTTAATTTCAGTCGTTGTCTGAGGTAAAGGATACTTTAAAATGGCTTTAATTTTGTCATTATTCGGTTTAAGTCCGTCACTTGTAATTGTATGTCCTAGATAAAGTACTTCTTTACGTAAAAACTCGGATTTGTCTAATTGTACCTTTAAATTTGTTTGTCTTAGTCTGTCAAATACTGATCTTAATTTATCTACGTGTTCTTGTAAGCTAACTGAATAAACTATTATGTCATCAAGGTAAACTAGGCAATGAATACCTTGCAGTCCTCTTAACACATTGTCCATTGTTCTTTGAAAAGTTGCAGGTGCAGTTTTAAGTCCAAAAGGCATACGTGTAAATTCGAAATGTCCAGCGTTTGTACTAAAAGCTGTCTTTTGTCTGTCTTCATTTTTAACTTCTATCTGGTGGTAACCACTTGCTAAGTCTAGAGTGGTAAAGTAACAACTTCGTCCTAATTTATCAAATAAGTCAGTTATGTTGGGTAAGAGGTATTTGTCATCGATAGTTATCTCATTTAATTTTCTATAGTCAATTACTAGTCTAAATTTTCTTTCATTTCATCAAGTTTCTTTGGAACTAGGTGCACAGGTGCACTCCAAGGAGAGTGAGACGGAATAACTATATTATTTTGTATCATTTTCTCTACTTGTTTATTAATTTCATCATTTATTACTTGAGGTTGTCTGTAAGGTCGTATATATATAGGATCTTCGTTATAGGTTCTAATTTGATGTTCTACGTCATTAGTAAAAGTTAAAGGTAGTTTGTCACAATGAAAAATGTCTTTATATTCCATACAAAGTTGTTCTATAGCTTTCTTTTCTTCGGAATTCATATGATCCAATCTAAGTTTAGTTAAGTTTTCAGTCAATATTTCGTCTATTTCTAAATCATAACTGTCATCTAATTTGTTAATATTACATTTACTAGGATTATATTTTGTCACAATAAAAGGGCTAGTGATAGTCAAAACTAATTCTGTATCTAACGTATTTTGAATGATGGTCGTTGCATATCCATCTTTACAATTAACTAAAGCACTAGGCATTCTAACACCGTCACAAAATTGTTTAAAATTTAAAATAGCAAAACCATTACGAAGGTTCGTCGGTACTTTTACTCTTTGTTCACAGCGTCGGTCTAAACGAATGACGTTAGTAGGGTTATAAGTTATAGGAATAGATGTTGTGTTAGTATAAAGGATTTCATTTTTCATGTCTATTTTAGCATCTAATTGCTTTAAAAGATCGCTTCCTATAAGTCCGTCGTAACGTCCGTCTACGTCGTATATATAAAATTTATGAGTTTCATGATTTTTAAAAGTCGGGAATAAAGGAATAACTATAACTTCATCATGTCTACTAGAGGCATGGGTACTAATGACCTCGAAGGGCTCTTGATATTTAAAATTATTAAAATATTCGTTAGCTTTTTTAGAGCTAATAAAAGATCTTGAGCTTCCAGTATCTATCATGAAGTTAGCATTAATTTCAGGAATGTTAATATAAGGTAGTGTTAGTGTGTTACAATTTAAATGTATTACCTCGGGATGTGGTAAGGGGTGCCTATGTGAAAATTTTCAAATTGTTCAATAGGCTCGTTTTGTTTTATCGTATACTTATTTTTATCTTGTAATTTTTGATCATTATTCATATTATAATATTCATTATCTACTATTTCAGGATCTACCTGATAAACAATATGTTCATTTAAACGAAAACCTTGAGGTTTATTAGGTGGAGCAGTTCTCATACTCACATCTGTATTCATAGGTCTTTGGGGACGGTAACCAAAGGGTTGCTGTCCTTGGTTTTGATTAAATGGTGGTCTATAGCCAAAATTATTTTGGTTGACCTGGGGCTTATACCCTTGATTAAATTGATTAAATTGAGGTCTATAACCAAATTGATTTTTATTTGGAATTTTTATTTGTTGGCTTTGAGGAATGCCAAATTTAAATTTAGGTAAATTTTGTGCATTATTGTTTTGTAAAAATTGAGGTTTTGGTTGAAAACCATTTGGATTCGCTTTAATCGTATTATAAAATGGTTTCATACTTCTTTCTAAATAAGGATTGGTAGATGTAGCAGATCCAGTATTATTATAAGGATGCTTCATCATTTTATTTCTGGAATTATATTGGTGCATAAAATTAACCTCTTCTAATACAATACTTAAGGCATTTTCTAACGAACTACATGCCTTTAAACGCACAATTCTTAATAAATCTTCAGGTAAATTATATAAGAAAACATTCATCGCTAAGTTGTCATAAATAGTAATCTTACTTTCGCGTAAACTCATATTCGATAATAAATTAACTTTAGCAATCAATGTGCTCTTTGTATGTTGAATTCTATTACAGAAATCTAGATAAGATTCGTTACTATTAATCTTTAATGTTTCTAATTCGATCGCGATACATTCTTCGGAACGCGGATCACCGAAATGTTGCTCTAGGGCGGATTTTAAGCTGTTCCATGTATTAAGGTCTTGTCTTTCACTTATTAAACTAGCGGCTCGGCCTACTAATTTAGAAGTTATTACATGATATAAGTATAAATCTTGCGCTGGGTTTCCTTCCACTACGCATGTTTGTATAACGTATTCGCATTTTCGAATAAATAAAGATAATAATTTCTCATCTCCATCAAACTTTGGGATGATGTTACTAATCTCAACGGGAATCTTTACAATATTCTCCATTTTAAAATATTAAATTTATATTTATATAGATGAATATAATTTATATATTATTTTTAATTCAATTTAATTCACTCAATAATATCGTTATTAATTTTATTTTAAAATACTTAATGCTAATCGTCAAGGAAATTTCTTAGAATCTTTTAAGGTTTAAAAAGAATTCTACAATTAAATTGACACATATAACTAGGGTTGAATAGGAAAAGAAAAGATGGGAATAGCTTTGGGGTCTACTCACCAAATCATCTCCCTCGTGAGTCTGAAGGCAGCAGTAATTTCTTGTAGAGCAGGATCACGTGCAGGATTCGACTTATTTATAATTTTGGTTCGGATTCCGTTAAAAACGCTAGAAAACGTTCGTCTCTATATAGTTTACAGGACGCGGAATCCTACCGGCTGCGCCAGTCAAGTTCTGTGCACGGCGAAGGACTTTTTAAAAAAAGATTTATTTTAATTAAAAATTATATTTGTTAAACAAGTATTCACTTAAGCTACCTTAAACAGACTGATCTTAATAATTATTTAATGAATAATTACAATTAAATCGGACCACCCAAAGGAGGTGCCGCTATTGTCTTATTCTTAGAATATCGCCTGACGGCGGACAATACCAGGTGCTAACTCAGCGGTTTGGGACGACATAACTAGTTATTAATATTTATTTTGCATTATAATAATAATTACATTACCCTTTCATACATAAAGAAGCAATTAATGTAAAATACTGTTTTGAAAACATTTAATTAATAAATTTATTTTTTGGTGGCTTTGATTATTTATATACTCTGTAATGAATGAACGAATATTTTCAATATCCTTACTGTGATTTTTCACAGATAGTTATAGTTTCTAAGTGATCTAAAGCTGAAATGGACTGGGATTTAGCGTTTATTTTATTCGGCACTAATCTATCTACCTCTTCTCTGATGATGTTCCAGCTAGTCTCAACATCTTCTTTGGTTGTCAGCCGAGAACACACAACAAACCGTATGACGTATCTATTCCTGTGAGTACAGGCAACCATAAATAGTTCTTTGCCTTTGGTTAAGTTATCTAATAACTGTTTTGTGATTTTGTCCCCATTGATAAGTCTAAAGCACACCAATCCCATAGATGGCTCTGGTTCTATTACAAATCTTTCGTCTAATCGTACTAACTTAGCAAAATATTGTGCTAAACTAATATGGTTTCTAATGTGCCTTCTTAGACCCTCAGCTCCATAAATTTTTAGTACAGCCCACAATTTCAGTGCTCGAAATCTCTGACCTAGTGGTATTTGCCAATGGCGATAATCTGGGATATTAGCAGCTGTTTTGACGTCATCTAAATAAATGCGCTGGACATCGAAAGCATTAATTAAATCATAAGAATCCTTAACCCACATCGCTGAACAATCAAAGGTGACAAGAAGCCATTTATGAGCGTTTACATCAAATGAATCAGCATATTCTATACCTTTCATTAAATGTCTGTACTCTGGACATATGAAAACAGCTCCAGCGTATGCAGCATCGACGTGTAACCAGACGTTTTCTTTTTGACAGACTGGACCAATTTCATAAAGAGGATCAAAAGCACAAGTTCCTGTGGTTCCTAAATTAGCAATAACATAGCACGGTATTAGACCTTTGGCCTTATCTTCTTCAAACGCTTTTTTAACTGTTTCACCCCTCAATTTACCATTTGGATCACTTTTTAAAAGCCGCATTTTCATCGAACCAAGGACTCCTGCCTTTTCAACTGATGAATTACACTGATCAGATGTATATGCAATGAATTTGTTTTTGGTTTCATCTTCATTCAATGTCGGATTATCTTTTAGAAGTTGACGCATTTTTTTATCCTTAGCTACCAACAAACCAACTAGTGTTGCTTCACTTGCTGAGCCCTGAAAAATGCTATCGGTATCGGTCGATTATATTAAATGCTACCGGTATGTGCGTGACTAGTTTGGTCGAAAAAGTCAAACAATTCCTGATAGTAATAACGTAATATAACCGGATAACTATATACAATAGTAATCTTGAAACCTAAAAATTTTTTTTTAATAAAAAAATAGCTTTTTTTAGTGTTTTAAACAGTACATAATGCTTAAAATTTTGCATTTTGTTCTACAATTCTTAGATTTTTGAATTATAATTAAAATAAATTACATCAACGGAATTAATATAAAACAAAAAAAAATAATGTGTTACACCTAAATTATTGAAATTTATTAAAGACATATTTAACACTTACTTGTATAACACCACCACCAGGTCCATCTGAACAGTTCAGAAACTCCTCAGGCAAACCCAACAACTTGCCAAGCCAGTTCATGGTAACCACCTCTAGCTCGGTACATGCAGGACTTGCGTTCTGAAAGAAATTATTAGTTAAGTAAAAAACTTTACGCTGCTGTTATTAGTATTAAAATATACTTATGTATTTTTGTATTAATAAATAAATTTTAATATTAAGAAGTCACCAAAGGATGTACAAATTTTTTCATAGACTTTAAAGAAATCTAGAACACAATATGGTTACATCCTGCGACTTGTAGGAAATCGTGCCATCGCTTTATTAATTGAGCTACCGTGTCACTGCTCACTTTAATAGCTCACTAGTGAAAGAAATCAAATCTTGCATGTATTGATAAATTTTAAAATAATAATTTCTTTAAAATTATTTATAATAATTTTCAAAGATATTAGCGGAATGATGTAATAATTTATACAACGCCATCTAGTGATAAATATAAAAAATAGGGATAATGTTATAATGTTCTCAGTGTGTAGGTATACTAATTTTGATGATGATCAGTCGACGGCTGAATGTATCAAGGTTTAAAAATACAAGTTGTAAAAATATACCAAATCCACCAAGCCAATCGATCCAGTTCTTAAATGTGCTTATTTCATATATACATTGATATTTATTTATATAGATATATTGTTATAATTATAATTAATTAAAATACCTACCCAAGTTAATCCAATAACGGCCAATCCATCGCAAAGCATGCCCCCAATAACGCTAGCGAAAGAACTTCCAGTCGGATAATACGCGTGGAATTGCGGAGAATGCCAATGAGTTACCTATACGACAACAATATGCAATAATAATATTTATTATATTATTATCTACGTTGATTACTATCTTGAATATAATAATTACTATTATAATATGATGTTATAGAAGAGTTATTTGTATTGTATTTGTATTTACCCCTGGCATTACAGTCTCATAAAAATCCTTAAGGATATTCATATGTTCTTCTGGTTGTTCTGGAGCTTCCTCAGGTAACATTTTTACCAGATAACCTGGTTCCACCGATGGTAAAACATTTCTGTCAAGGAAATAATAATTAAAATTAAAAAATAATTAAGTATATGAAGGGTTACATATATATATATATATAAAACATTAGTGACCTAAGAAATAGCGACCTAATAATTGTCTTGTATAATAAGTATAATTATATTTATTACGTGATATATTTCGTGTCTTAGGTGCTTAGACACAATGCCTGGGAAGTAGTTATCTAACTAGCAAATAAAATTAAGATTTCAAGAAATTTGCAAAACAATTTATGTTAATTGTTTTAATGATTAATACAAATTTAATAAATTTAATCGAATAATTTATTCAATATTATTTAAAGTGTTTAATTTAATAATTATTATATAAATTATTATTTAATATATACCTGTTTCTAATGGTGTCGTAATAATCAGCGAGTAGATCAATAGTCGCTTTTCCTAACTCCCGAAACTCCTTGGAATCCATCACTTCACTTTAACTTATCACGATTATATATATATAATAATCTGTATACAGATTGTTTTTACAATCAATCTCGTAACTGAAGGTTTGACGATCGAAGAGACAATAGCTATACGTTTTGTTGCGAGCTGTTTATATGCGACAGCAGCTTTCCACTGCAACGTAACAAGAAGCTCAAAGTATGATAGTATATAACTATATACTTCATTTCCATTAAAAAAAAAAAAGATGCAATATACGTAAATCCTAAATTCATACAGAATCTTATGAAGTTATTTTTGCTCAGAGACGAGTTTAGCATATCATGAAGCAAGTCCAGGTGATTTACGATCATTATATTCAGGTATACTTCGCCTAGTAAGGCCAGATTGAACGCCTGGCCACTATTTTTGGCAGAGAAAAGACACGCCTGGATGGGTGTTCACTGCATTAAATCTTATCAGGTTGGCATCGCCTCATTCGGAAACTTCTTGGTGGGAAGAGTTTAAGCACTCAACCATAGCCTTTTTAAGTGACTGGATTTTGGCCGCACCAGCTGGTGTGTTTGATATAAAGGTCTCCACAATTGTGCTGTCTGGATACCCCAAGGTACGGATATTTATAAAATCGTTTATATGCAGCAAGAGTTTTGCACCAAGCGACCACCAAGAACTTTGCTCTTTCCCAGTCTCATAAGAGAGTCTAAAGAGACCTGTCTGTACAGGAGACTATTTAGACGCACATATCTTCAATACAATGAAGGCAGTAATGTCTGCAGGAATATCATCAAGACCGATTTCTCATAGTATCAAGTCTAGATTTCCAAGCGTTTTAAAAACCACTTTCATGTTAATTTTCGATCTACCATCTATTAAATCTATTAAAATTAAGATTTAAAATTAAGATTTAAAAAAAATAGAGACGCTAATAAATATTCTTTGTTTTAGTCCAACGCTTAGGTTCATTCTGACAAATTGTCGATGCGTACCGCGTGCTGATAACCACGACTCTGGAATGAGAACTAATATACTTTCTGAGACGAGACATTAAGATGAGAAATAAGAGTAAGAAGGCGTCATGATCAACTGCGTTAAATTCGGTAAGGATTAACACGATTAACTGACCACCGTTCATTCCATCTCTGACATATTCAACAACTGTAAAAAGATCAGTTATATGTTACTAAAAAAATCGGATCAATAGTAACGTAGACTATACATATACCCTCACTTTACCTCTTTAAATATTACTGTACATAAATATTTAAAATGAGACTTGAATTAACACAATTAAAACTACAATGATTTCTGTCAAATATTCGAGTGATGGTTGAATGAAATAATAGCTATTCTTCAATATAAATATGTCTTCAATATACAAATAATAGTTATTCTTCAATATAAATATGTCTTTAATATAAAAATTATAGTTATTGTTCAGTATTGTCTTCAATATACAAATAATAGATATTCTTCAATATAGATATGTCTTCAATATAGATATGTCTTCAATATGCAAATAATAGTTATTCTTCAATATAAATATGTCTTTAATATAAAAATTATAGTTATTGTTCAGTATTGTCTTCAATATACAAATAATAGTTATTCTTCAATATAAATATGTCTTTAATATAAAAATTATAGTTATTGTTCAGTATTGTCTTCAATATACAAATAATAGATATTCTTCAATATAAATATGTCTTCAATATACAAATAACAGATATTCTTCAATATAGATATGTCTTCAATATAGATATGTCTTCAATATGCAAATAATAGTTATTCTTCAATATAAATATGTCTTTAATATAAAAATTATAGTTATTGTTCAGTATTGTCTTCAATATACAAATAATAGTTATTCTTCAATATAAATATGTCTTTAATATAAAAATTATAGTTATTGTTCAGTATTGTCTTCAATATACAAATAATAGATATTCTTCAATATAAATATGTCTTTAATATAAAAATTATAGTTATTGTTCAGTATTGTCTTCAATATACAAATAATAGATATTCTTCAATATAGATATGTCTTCAATATAGATATGTCTTCAATATGCAAATAATTGATATTCTTCAATATAAATAGGTCTTCAATATACAAATAACAGATATTCTTCAATATAGATATGTCTTCAATATAGATATGTCTTCAATATGCAAATAATAGTTATTCTTCAATATAAATATGTCTTTAATATAAAAATTATAGTTATTGTTCAGTATTGTCTTCAATATACAAATAATAGTTATTCTTCAATATAAATATGTCTTTAATATAAAAATTATAGTTATTGTTCAGTATTGTCTTCAATATACAAATAATAGATATTCTTCAATATAGATATGTCTTCAATATAGATATGTCTTCAATATGCAAATAATAGATATTCTTCAATATAAATAGGTCTTCAATATACAAATAACAGATATTCTTCAATATAGATATGTCTTCAATATAGATATGTCTTCAATATGCAAATAATAGTTATTCTTCAATATAAATATGTCTTTAATATAAAAATTATAGTTATTGTTCAGTATTGTCTTCAATATACAAATAATAGTTATTCTTCAATATAAATATGTCTTTAATATAAAAATTATAGTTATTGTTCAGTATTGTCTTCAATATACAAATAATAGTTATTCTTCAATATAAATATGTCTTTAATATAAAAATTATAGTTATTGTTCAGTATTGTCTTCAATATACAAATAATAGATATTCTTCAATATAAATATGTCTTTAATATAAAAATTATAGTTATTGTTCAGTATTGTCTTCAATATACAAATAATAGATATTCTTCAATATAGATATGTCTTCAATATAGATATGTCTTCAATATGCAAATAATAGATATTCTTCAATATAAATAGGTCTTCAATATACAAATAACAGATATTCTTCAATATAGATATGTCTTCAATATAGATATGTCTTCAATATGCAAATAATAGTTATTCTTCAATATAAATATGTCTTTAATATAAAAATTATAGTTATTGTTCAGTATTGTCTTCAATATACAAATAATAGTTATTCTTCAATATAAATATGTCTTTAATATAAAAATTATAGTTATTGTTCAGTATTGTCTTCAATATACAAATAATAGATATTCTTCAATATAAATATGTCTTCAATATACAAATAACAGATATTCTTCAATATAGATATGTCTTCAATATAGATATGTCTTCAATATGCAAATAATAGTTATTCTTCAATATAAATATGTCTTTAATATAAAAATTATAGTTATTGTTCAGTATTGTCTTCAATATACAAATAATAGTTATTCTTCAATATAAATATGTCTTTAATATAAAAATTATAGTTATTGTTCAGTATTGTCTTCAATATACAAATAATAGATATTCTTCAATATAAATATGTCTTCAATATACAAATAACAGATATTCTTCAATATAGATATGTCTTCAATATAGATATGTCTTCAATATGCAAATAATAGTTATTCTTCAATATAAATATGTCTTTAATATAAAAATTATAGTTATTGTTCAGTATTGTCTTCAATATACAAATAATAGATATTCTTCAATATAAATAGGTCTTCAATATACAAATAACAGATATTCTTCAATATAGATATGTCTTCAATATAGATATGTCTTCAATATGCAAATAATAGTTATTCTTCAATATAAATATGTCTTTAATATAAAAATTATAGTTATTGTTCAGTATTGTCTTCAATATACAAATAATAGATATTCTTCAATATAAATAGGTCTTCAATATACAAATAACAGATATTCTTCAATATAGATATGTCTTCAATATAGATATGTCTTCAATATGCAAATAATAGTTATTCTTCAATATAAATATGTCTTTAATATAAAAATTATAGTTATTGTTCAGTATTGTCTTCAATATACAAATAATAGTTATTCTTCAATATAAATATGTCTTTAATATAAAAATTATAGTTATTGTTCAGTATTGTCTTCAATATACAAATAATAGTTATTCTTCAATATAAATATGTCTTTAATATAAAAATTATAGTTATTGTTCAGTATTGTCTTCAATATACAAATAATAGATATTCTTCAATATAAATATGTCTTCAATATACAAATAACAGATATTCTTCAATATAGATATGTCTTCAATATGCAAATAATAGTTATTCTTCAATATAAATATGTCTTTAATATAAAAATTATAGTTATTGTTCAGTATTGTCTTCAATATACAAATAATAGATATTCTTCAATATAAATAGGTCTTCAATATACAAATAACAGATATTCTTCAATATAGATATGTCTTCAATATGCAAATAATAGTTATTCTTCAATATAAATATGTCTTTAATATAAAAATTATAGTTATTGTTCAGTATTGTCTTCAATATACAAATAATAGTTATTCTTCAATATAAATATGTCTTTAATATAAAAATTATAGTTATTGTTCAGTATTGTCTTCAATATACAAATAATAGTTATTCTTCAATATAAATATGTCTTTAATATAAAAATTATAGTTATTGTTCAGTATTGTCTTCAATATACAAATAATAGATATTCTTCAATATAGATATGTCTTCAATATACAAATAACAGATATTCTTCAATATAGATATGTCTTCAATATGCAAATAATAGTTATTCTTCAATATAAATATGTCTTTAATATAAAAATTATAGTTATTGTTCAGTATTGTCTTCAATATACAAATAATAGTTATTCTTCAATATAAATATGTCTTTAATATAAAAATTATAGTTATTGTTCAGTATTGTCTTCAATATACAAATAATAGATATTCTTCAATATAAATATGTCTTCAATATACAAATAACAGATATTCTTCAATATAGATATGTCTTCAATATGCAAATAATAGTTATTCTTCAATATAAATATGTCTTTAATATAAAAATTATAGTTATTGTTCAGTATTGTCTTCAATATACAAATAATAGTTATTCTTCAATATAAATATGTCTTTAATATAAAAATTATAGTTATTGTTCAGTATTGTCTTCAATATACAAATAATAGATATTCTTCAATATAAATATGTCTTCAATATACAAATAACAGATATTCTTCAATATAGATATGTCTTCAATATGCAAATAATAGTTATTCTTCAATATAAATATGTCTTTAATATAAAAATTATAGTTATTGTTCAGTATTGTCTTCAATATACAAATAATAGTTATTCTTCAATATAAATATGTCTTTAATATAAAAATTATAGTTATTGTTCAGTATTGTCTTCAATATACAAATAATAGTTATTCTTCAATATAAATATGTCTTTAATATAAAAATTATAGTTATTGTTCAGTATTGTCTTCAATATACAAATAATAGATATTCTTCAATATAGATATGTCTTCAATATACAAATAACAGATATTCTTCAATATAGATATGTCTTCAATATGCAAATAATAGTTATTCTTCAATATAAATATGTCTTTAATATAAAAATTATAGTTATTGTTCAGTATTGTCTTCAATATACAAATAATAGTTATTCTTCAATATAAATATGTCTTTAATATAAAAATTATAGTTATTGTTCAGTATTGTCTTCAATATACAAATAATAGATATTCTTCAATATAAATATGTCTTCAATATACAAATAACAGATATTCTTCAATATAGATATGTCTTCAATATGCAAATAATAGTTATTCTTCAATATAAATATGTCTTTAATATAAAAATTATAGTTATTGTTCAGTATTGTCTTCAATATACAAATAATAGATATTCTTCAATATAAATAGGTCTTCAATATACAAATAACAGATATTCTTCAATATAGATATGTCTTCAATATAGATATGTCTTCAATATGCAAATAATAGTTATTCTTCAATATAAATATGTCTTTAATATAAAAATTATAGTTATTGTTCAGTATTGTCTTCAATATACAAATAATAGTTATTCTACAATATAAATATGTCTTTAATATAAAAATTATAGTTATTGTTCAGTATTGTCTTCAATATACAAATAATAGATATTCTTCAATATAAATATGTCTTCAATATACAAATAACAGATATTCTTCAATATAGATATGTCTTCAATATAGATATGTCTTCAATATGCAAATAATAGTTATTCTTCAATATAAATATGTCTTTAATATAAAAATTATAGTTATTGTTCAGTATTGTCTTCAATATACAAATAATAGTTATTCTTCAATATAAATATGTCTTTAATATAAAAATTATAGTTATTGTTCAGTATTGTCTTCAATATACAAATAATAGATATTCTTCAATATAAATAGGTCTTCAATATACAAATAACAGATATTCTTCAATATAGATATGTCTTCAATATAGATATGTCTTCAATATGCAAATAATAGTTATTCTTCAATATAAATATGTCTTTAATATAAAAATTATAGTTATTGTTCAGTATTGTCTTCAATATACAAATAATAGTTATTCTTCAATATAAATATGTCTTTAATATAAAAATTATAGTTATTGTTCAGTATTGTCTTCAATATACAAATAATAGTTATTCTTCAATATAAATATGTCTTTAATATAAAAATTATAGTTATTGTTCAGTATTGTCTTCAATATACAAATAATAGATATTCTTCAATATAAATATGTCTTCAATATACAAATAACAGATATTCTTCAATATAGATATGTCTTCAATATGCAAATAATAGTTATTCTTCAATATAAATATGTCTTTAATATAAAAATTATAGTTATTGTTCAGTATTGTCTTCAATATACAAATAATAGTTATTCTTCAATATAAATATGTCTTTAATATAAAAATTATAGTTATTGTTCAGTATTGTCTTCAATATACAAATAATAGTTATTCTTCAATATAAATATGTCTTTAATATAAAAATTATAGTTATTGTTCAGTATTGTCTTCAATATACAAATAATAGATATTCTTCAATATAAATATGTCTTCAATATACAAATAATAGTTATTCTTCAATATAAATATGTCTTTAATATAAAAATTATAGTTATTGTTCAGTATTGTCTTCAATATACAAATAATAGATATTCTTCAATATAAATATGTCTTCAATATACAAATAACAGATATTCTTCAATATAGATATGTCTTCAATATGCAAATAATAGTTATTCTTCAATATAAATATGTCTTTAATATAAAAATTATAGTTATTGTTCAGTATTGTCTTCAATATACAAATAATAGTTATTCTTCAATATAAATATGTCTTTAATATAAAAATTATAGTTATTGTTCAGTATTGTCTTCAATATACAAATAATAGTTATTCTTCAATATAAATATGTCTTTAATATAAAAATTATAGTTATTGTTCAGTATTGTCTTCAATATACAAATAATAGATATTCTTCAATATAAATATGTCTTCAATATACAAATAATAGTTATTCTTCAATATAAATATGTCTTTAATATAAAAATTATAGTTATTGTTCAGTATTGTCTTCAATATACAAATAATAGATATTCTTCAATATAAATATGTCTTCAATATACAAATAACAGATATTCTTCAATATAGATATGTCTTCAATATAGATATGTCTTCAATATGCAAATAATAGTTATTCTTCAATATAAATATGTCTTTAATATAAAAATTATAGTTATTGTTCAGTATTGTCTTCAATATACAAATAATAGTTATTCTTCAATATAAATATGTCTTTAATATAAAAATTATAGTTATTGTTCAGTATTGTCTTCAATATACAAATAATAGATATTCTTCAATATAAATAGGTCTTCAATATACAAATAACAGATATTCTTCAATATAGATATGTCTTCAATATAGATATGTCTTCAATATGCAAATAATAGTTATTCTTCAATATAAATATGTCTTTAATATAAAAATTATAGTTATTGTTCAGTATTGTCTTCAATATACAAATAATAGTTATTCTTCAATATAAATATGTCTTTAATATAAAAATTATAGTTATTGTTCAGTATTGTCTTCAATATACAAATAATAGTTATTCTTCAATATAAATATGTCTTTAATATAAAAATTATAGTTATTGTTCAGTATTGTCTTCAATATACAAATAATAGATATTCTTCAATATAAATATGTCTTCAATATACAAATAACAGATATTCTTCAATATAGATATGTCTTCAATATGCAAATAATAGTTATTCTTCAATATAAATATGTCTTTAATATAAAAATTATAGTTATTGTTCAGTATTGTCTTCAATATACAAATAATAGTTATTCTTCAATATAAATATGTCTTTAATATAAAAATTATAGTTATTGTTCAGTATTGTCTTCAATATACAAATAATAGTTATTCTTCAATATAAATATGTCTTTAATATAAAAATTATAGTTATTGTTCAGTATTGTCTTCAATATACAAATAATAGATATTCTTCAATATAGATATGTCTTCAATATACAAATAACAGATATTCTTCAATATAGATATGTCTTCAATATGCAAATAATAGTTATTCTTCAATATAAATATGTCTTTAATATAAAAATTATAGTTATTGTTCAGTATTGTCTTCAATATACAAATAATAGTTATTCTTCAATATAAATATGTCTTTAATATAAAAATTATAGTTATTGTTCAGTATTGTCTTCAATATACAAATAATAGATATTCTTCAATATAAATATGTCTTCAATATACAAATAACAGATATTCTTCAATATAGATATGTCTTCAATATGCAAATAATAGTTATTCTTCAATATAAATATGTCTTTAATATAAAAATTATAGTTATTGTTCAGTATTGTCTTCAATATACAAATAATAGTTATTCTTCAATATAAATATGTCTTTAATATAAAAATTATAGTTATTGTTCAGTATTGTCTTCAATATACAAATAATAGATATTCTTCAATATAAATATGTCTTCAATATACAAATAACAGATATTCTTCAATATAGATATGTCTTCAATATAGATATGTCTTCAATATGCAAATAATAGTTATTCTTCAATATAAATATGTCTTTAATATAAAAATTATAGTTATTGTTCAGTATTGTCTTCAATATACAAATAATAGTTATTCTTCAATATAAATATGTCTTTAATATAAAAATTATAGTTATTGTTCAGTATTGTCTTCAATATACAAATAATAGATATTCTTCAATATAAATATGTCTTTAATATAAAAATTATAGTTATTGTTCAGTATTGTCTTCAATATACAAATAATAGATATTCTTCAATATAAATATGTCTTTAATATAAAAATTATAGTTATTGTTCAGTATTGTCTTCAATATACAAATAATAGATATTCTTCAATATAAATAGGTCTTCAATATACAAATAACAGATATTCTTCAATATAGATATGTCTTCAATATAGATATGTCTTCAATATGCAAATAATAGTTATTCTTCAATATAAATATGTCTTTAATATAAAAATTATAGTTATTGTTCAGTATTGTCTTCAATATACAAATAATAGTTATTCTTCAATATAAATATGTCTTTAATATAAAAATTATAGTTATTGTTCAGTATTGTCTTCAATATACAAATAATAGATATTCTTCAATATAAATATGTCTTCAATATACAAATAACAGATATTCTTCAATATAGATATGTCTTCAATATGCAAATAATAGTTATTCTTCAATATAAATATGTCTTTAATATAAAAATTATAGTTATTGTTCAGTATTGTCTTCAATATACAAATAATAGATATTCTTCAATATAAATAGGTCTTCAATATACAAATAACAGATATTCTTCAATATAGATATGTCTTCAATATAGATATGTCTTCAATATGCAAATAATAGTTATTCTTCAATATAAATATGTCTTTAATATAAAAATTATAGTTATTGTTCAGTATTGTCTTCAATATACAAATAATAGTTATTCTTCAATATAAATATGTCTTTAATATAAAAATTATAGTTATTGTTCAGTATTGTCTTCAATATACAAATAATAGATATTCTTCAATATAAATATGTCTTCAATATACAAATAACAGATATTCTTCAATATAGATATGTCTTCAATATAGATATGTCTTCAATATGCAAATAATAGTTATTCTTCAATATAAATATGTCTTTAATATAAAAATTATAGTTATTGTTCAGTATTGTCTTCAATATACAAATAATAGATATTCTTCAATATAAATAGGTCTTCAATATACAAATAACAGATATTCTTCAATATAGATATGTCTTCAATATAGATATGTCTTCAATATGCAAATAATAGTTATTCTTCAATATAAATATGTCTTTAATATAAAAATTATAGTTATTGTTCAGTATTGTCTTCAATATACAAATAATAGTTATTCTTCAATATAAATATGTCTTTAATATAAAAATTATAGTTATTGTTCAGTATTGTCTTCAATATACAAATAATAGATATTCTTCAATATAAATAGGTCTTCAATATACAAATAATAGAAATTCTTCAGTATAGATATGTCTTCAATATACAAATAATTAGAAAGATTGTGATTTATTAATAGGTTCTTTGAAATTAAAGTCTCCGTTGTTTAAGCAAGCGTGGCTAAGTGGGTCGGTTAAGGCGACAGGCGACGCGCGGCGGTACCAGCACCTCATCTCTTGAACTTCTTACCGACAGTGACTTTAGTTTCCTATTTTTTTATGAGTTACTTACACCGTTACAATAAACTGTAATACAGCGTGTTTTAAACGATTTACCCTTTTTTGTAGGGTAAAATTTGTATACAGTAACAGTATACAAATTTTAACGTGCAAAAAAAATGTTCATAAGAATCATAGGCTTTTAATCATACCAAATAAACCATTAATTATAAAAAAATAATAGAAATGGCTAGGTAGGTTTCTAAGCTACATTATTCGTTTAATAATCTTCTTAGGTACTGGAAATGCCATGATATTTCATTCGTTAAGAGTAGTAAAACCTACGTATAAAAATATTATTATTATTTATATAGGTTGCACTGTTGACTATACCAATAACTTATCTGTAGCCTGTATGCATGGTAGGTCATGTGAATTGCACTTCTTCATGTTTCAATTGGTTGCAATTACATATAAATTGATGAGGTTCAAAAAGTCTTTAAAAAATAATAGTAAAGTATTTTGAAATAAAAATCGTAACTCAAATCCGTAAAATCACTATGATAATATTATATTATTATAATCATCTTTGGAAAACTATTCCAAATTAACATAAAATAACCAGAGGAAATATTAAAAAAATATTATAACAGGGTAATCACAGATTAGTACAAGTACAAAACTTAATAGAATGTTAACTTTAGTCATACGGGTTGTGTATGGAAAATATAGCATGTAATAAATTATTTAATAGAACTCTCTGATAATGAGTTAATAGCTGATTCTAGACATTAATGCTTTTGCTCATCTTTCCTCTTACGTAGGATGATCATTTTCATTATTGACGTTTTTCTTTAGAATAATTGTGATATAAAACTCGATAAAACATAAATTAGTAAGAAAATACTGTCAAATTTAAAACTTATTGTCTTAAAGTTGAGCAAAAGGTTTTTTCAAAGCCAGTCAAATATTAAAAATCAAAAATTACCAACGACCTATATATATTCAGATTTTATCTTACCAACGTGATCTAAATAAAAAGTCTGAATTGGTCATTAAATGATGAATTAGGGAACTAAGGTTTAATAAAGAAAAAGCCAAATGTTCAGTTCTGACTAATAATCTAGTAAAGTATTTTTAGCTTCAATTTCACACACATAAATGTGTAGGTTTTGTTTTTAACTCCATCTAGCGTCTAAAAGTATTGTCGTAGTGGATGATGTATTTTTACATCTCCTATTTTAGTAAGTTACCATAAGCCTCTAACGACAATTCGTTTAAAATAGAAACATGGAAACAGATAATATTTAATGTAAGTATTCATGTAATATTTTTTTTTTAATAATAAACTTACACAATTACCTTCATACTCTATATTCATATCTATCAACTGATAAAATGTAATGTAATATATATTTTTTTGTATATATGTAATATAATATTTTACTTTAAATGTGATAAATTTAATTATCTTAACACTCTATATTTATCTCTATCAGTCTCATTTTTAATTCTCTTTACTTTTATTATTACTTTAAATATATTTTCAAGTCAATTTTCAGGTTGTTTAAATATATTGTCTACATTCGCTAGACTCTGCACGGTTTCAAAGAATAGGTTTGGAAAGAATTGTATTTATTTCTAGCATATTTTATTAAAGATTTTATTGACTAAACAAGGATACTAAATAAAATGTGAAATGATTCCGTAATAGGAAGGATTATTTATTTATTTATTTATTCATGCACCACACTATGTTACAAAAAAAGTAAAAACAAAAAGTATACAAAGGATGAGCTTATTTCTATAAAGAAATCTCTTCCAGCTACCCACGAGTGTTAGACAGGCTGTTTCAAAGGGCAGAGATAGGTACATAGATATTTCTATAAAAATTCTACAGATACATAACAATAATACTCTATATAATATACTACTACATATTTATGTCTATATAAATACAAATAATATATACAATAGAAATACATACATATATAATTTATGCTTGTGACAGAAAATGATGCTTTAATCTTCGTTTAAAGATCATAGAAGAGGAACTTGATGTTACATCAGTTGGTAGGGAATTCCATAACCACGCTGCTTTAACGGTAAAGGATTGGGAATAAAAGTTAGATTTATAGGAAGGAATTTCAAAAGTTTTAACTGTGACGCACGTCCGTTTTGGACGGCTACTAGATAGTGAGTATTGGAAACGTTCAAGTAAATAAGGAGGGGCTAAATTAGAAAGGAGATTATATAGCGTGGTTAGGATGTGCATATTCCGGCGAAGGCGAATAGGGAGCCACTCAAGTTGACGACGGAAATCAGAAATATGGTCAAACTTGCGTAGTCCAAAAATAAAACGGATACACAAGTTTTGAAGGCGATCTAGTTTGTTAAGTAGCTCCTCAGATGCGTCCAGATAGCAAACGTCAGCATAGTCAAGAAGGGGTAACAGAAGAGATTGTGCTAGCAAGATTTTAGTCCGCCATGGTAGAAAATTTTGTAAACGCTTAAGTGAGTGAACTGTCATGTGAATGCGCTTACTTGTATCTTTTACCTACGCCGTCCAAGATAAAAATTTATCCATTGTCAATCCCAGATTTTTAACCTCATCGGAAAAAGGTATAATAGCGTTATCATACAATATTGTACTGAGCTGGTTGAAAATTACCTTACTCCTAAAATGTCTACTACCAATTAAGATGGCCTGTGATTTCTTGGGATTGACAAGAAGCCCAAAGGACTCAGCCCAATCTTTTATCGAACTAAGGTCATGGTTTATTAACTGTATAGTACTGTTGAGATTTTCAAGCGAGGAATGTCTATAAATTTGTAGATCGTCAGCATAGAGATGGTAGTGACATGACAGGATTTTTGAGATTTCATTCACGCCAGCAGAAAGTTCAGACCATTCGGAGGAGGAATCATCGGAACAAGTAATCTGACGTCGACCGAACAGGTATGTATGAAACCAGGTAATTACGGGTGGAGATATGTTAAGACGGGCCATGATACCTAGCAATATATCAAAATCCACTGTGTTAAAAGCATTACTAAAATCTAATCGGACAAGGATAGTAAGGCTTTTGTTGTCCATGGCAAACCTAATGTCATCAGTAACCTTTATCAAGGCAGAGGATGTACTATGATCTGAACGAAAACCGAATTGAAAGGGACTAAGGAGGTTGTTATAGTTTAAAAAATTTGATAGTTGCCTAAAAACGACCTTTTCTAAGACTTTGGACAGAAAAGGAAGTATAGATATGGGACGAAAGTGGCAGGGGGAGCTTGGATTACTGGTTTTAGGTAGTGCAATGATATGAGCTGATTTCCAAGGAGAAGGAAAGGAATTGGTTGTTAAAGAGAAGTTTAAGATATGTGTTAAAACAGCCAATATAATGTCAAGGAGAGGAATCAGCATATCACGACTAAAATTGTCGTGGCCAACTGCTCTGGATCTTATACTAACAATAGCCGCCTTAACATCACACTCCGTAATTTCTGCGAAGCTAAAACTGTCACAGATAGGTGGATATTTTTCAATTTATTGAGAACTGCGAATTTCTTTGAAGTATCTGTAACTAGTGACGGAGTTGAGAAATAATTGTTAAGTAAATTTAAATTTAAGAAGTTATTAGAACATGGGAGAGGTTTACCCACACCTAGTGACTGAAAAAACCTCCATAATTGTGGAGGGGTAGATTTTTTAGCACAAGAAAAAATATAACGGCGTTTCGCGTCTCTACACATTCTATTGCAACGATTACGCAATTTTTGTAGGCAACGAAATGTTCATCCGTACGGAACTTTTTGTATTGTAATTTTGCTTTATTACGTTTCTTCATGACACTTTTTATTTCAGAGTTTAACCACGGTGCAGGATAGCGTCTAACTTTAATCGGTCTGATAGGTGCATGAGAGTCATATAATAGAGAGATATGAGTGTTGAAAATTTCTACTTTCGAATCTATTGTAGTTGCATTAAACAAAGTGGGCCAATCAATGTTTCTAGCATCAGAAAGTAGATTTTCCCAATTAATATCTTTGAAGTTACGCCTCAGAATAATCTTACCTTTGCGTTTAGGAGTAGAGAGATTATAACGAAGAAATAAAAGGTCATGATAAGAGAAAGGGGCAGTTAGTTGGCCATGAGTAAGCACATTGTCTGAGTTAGAGACCAGAATTAAGTCGAGAAGAGAAGGTTCCGAGTTAGGTGAAAAATGAGTTTCTGAAAGTGGAAGAATGGAGAAATTGTACGAATCAAGTAAAGATTTGAGTTTATTGGATCTATAATTATTTTTAACAAGACACGTATTAAAATCACCCATGATAACAATATCTTCATACGATGGAGAAAAGGTTTCTAATATATTTATTTTTGCATTAAATTAAATAATATGCATGTTTATTATGTTTCATTAATTTAACAAAGAAATAGATTTCTATTCAATAAATAGTAATTCAAAAACATTAACAATAATATCAACAATGATAGCTTTTCTTTGTTGACATTGAAACTTTTAATTGCTCTATTATTGTATATAAACTCCTATTAAATTAAATAAAAAAATATACTAGGAGCGCGAACCTCAAATTAACCTTAAATAAAAAAATATACGAAAAGCTCAATTTTGACTCGCTGCGCCCGCAAAATCTCGGTATGTGTTAGCATATTGATCGAAGCGAGGTGCAAAAAGCACCGAGGTTGCATTTACAAAGCATCGACGCATTTTGTCTTCAACTATTTTTCAAGATTAGACATGTTATTACATTTTTGTTTTTTTTAATATATTTTTTAAAAAACGACTTTTATTTTGTATATATTTTAAACTTATATTATATACTTAATATATACTGCGTATATAAAATATTTAAAAATTAATCATACATCGTCAATTCTTTAGTGATAAATAAAATAATTATTGGCGCACTTTATATCTTTGTGTTTTATTATATTATTTATTATTTTAAAAAAGAAAACTCTTAAAAAGTATTGTTACTTACATATTCTTTATCGATATCGATATGAATATTTTCGGAGTATTCTTTAATAATTGAATTAAGATTGATTTATGCAGATATACTCGAAAAAAGGTTTTAATATTTAACGTAAAAATTGACTCTTATTTAGAACTTCCAAAATCGGTTTTCCGTCTTTCAAAAATTGTTTTATTTTTATTTCTTCGTTGTCAAAACTGTAATTGTTTTATATTTTTTTGTAATTTCTTTTTCTTTGGAAAGCAAAAAAGTTTTTTGAATCTCTCTTTTTCTAAACGATCTGTTTACCGGTTCTTAAAGTATATTTTACTAGGATTAATTGTTTTTTCTTAAAATTTTTAATTTATGTATATTATTTGATTATTTTTTTGTTGATTATAAAAATGCGTAAAAACATCGATGTTTAATTATTAATACATATCTTAAATATATCACGTGATAAATATACCAATACAACAGAATAATAATTCGTTGTCTAGTTTTATATTTATAATTTAGTATGTATTGATAATATGTTTGTTTATATATAAAAATTTTCTTTGAGCTGCGTAGATTTAATTAGTTAACAGTCTTTTTGACATCACAAAAATGTACGTCAGTAATTTGATTGGTAAGAGTGTTAAGAGAATATATCATTTATTAACAGCAGCTTTCAGCTTTCTTGATTATATTGACGAAGGAGTAATCAAAATCAGTTCAGTAGTTTTAGGGATAGACGCGGACATATAAACATACATACAATTGAAGTACAGAACCTTTCTTATTTGAAGTCGGTTAAAAAAGCGGGTGAGCACGAACTTGTCCTAAAGTTTACCGGCCGTTTTTTGGCCGAAACCGAACTGTCGGTAGGTCACTAGTAACAATGCGTGCATGATGTATATACGTTTATGATGTTCAAGATTTGTTAATTGTTATTTCTCCGATGAGTATTACAAATATAATTTTTTGTCATTTTTAAGATAAAAATATTGAATGTAGTATATGTTTACTGTATTTTCTTTTCAGGATTATCAAAAACTAAATCTCTCTCTCTCTTTTATAATGTATTCAGGTCCTATTATTGATTAAAAGCTATATTTTAAAATTACTAGTTTTCTAATGTATTTTATTTATTTTATCATAAATTGACGAAAATGTAATCTTTAACAGATATTTTTCTTAAAATCCATGAACTTATTTTAAAATGTGTTTAAAGTATTAAGTACATAAATACAATCGTGTGAAATATTTTGAATATTTAGAGATTTACAAATCTAGAATAAATTAAAATGCAATGTTAGTTAAATTTTAAATACAAGTTATATTGAATTGTTATTTTAGAAAAAGTACAGGAACCAATGAAAATAAATTAGCAAACTGTGATTGTGCTACTGTGAAATTACTCAACCGGGAAGTTGACCATAAAAAGCACGAATTCAATTTATAGCTGCATTTTCAAGGTTGCGTTTTAAATTGTGTTATTCGCTGAAAGATTCAATGAAGAGAATTCTATATGTGCGAATATCCATTCCGCATTCAGAAGTAAGTGTTACTGAATATTTTTCAGCTCTGTCTTGTCCTGGTATAGTCACTGGTAACACGAAGAACCCACCAGTGTGCTGAGCTACTGTTACTCTATCTATTCGAGGTAGTAGCGCACGAGATGTAATTCGGAAAGTTGTATCACTCCTCAATATATGCTGGACTTCTGACAAATTGGTTCCACCTTCTTCTAGTAACATTCCCAGGATTATCTTGCCCGTAGCGCTTTCTAGAATTTAACAAACATTATAAAGAAAATATGACTTTTATTATAATACTTATCTTACAGATCAGTAATATGTTGTTTATAGTCTACTCTATTATTAATAATAATTAATGTACCAATCAGTTGATCGTAAACATGAATCATGACTTCTGAAGCATGTTCTAGTAACGCATGACGTAATGACTTTAACATCAACTCATTTCGATGAGGTATCATTAATGCTGTTGTACGATAACATTCACAGGCTTCACCACAACTGCAAGGGTCCATTGGCCATGTGTGAACCTTTGCCTGCAATGTATCTATTGCTAAATCCCAGCGAGGTTGAGTAGTGACCCTTACAAAAAATTCACCAATTTCACTTCGAAACCATATCCAAGAATTTCCAACTTGGGTACTCAGACAAATGATTTGAAGATATAGCTTATGTTCTTGGACTTCTTGACCACTCTCTTTGGGTAAACCACTCAGTGTTATATCTGTGTCAATAAGATTAAGGCGTCTTACACAAAATTGGGATATGTTACTTTCTTCGAATTTGACTGGTATTGATGGTTCGTTATCAGTTAAATATAATGTATAAGAAGCTGCTACCATAAATGGGGAAGATACCAAAATATCCACCTTATTTGGCCTATACAAAGGACCAGTTACTTTACATTTTCTAACAGGATTTAAAGATCCAATACAACCAATAAGTAAAAACACTATATATGTGTCAAAAATTCTGGTTTTGTTATATCCATGCACTAATAACACAGCTGTTTCTTTTTCAACAAAATTAGCTACATATTTTATGCTTAGATACATTTTTTTACCATTGTCAGCCGCAGCAGCCTTTTCAACAGCGAAAGAATTTTTTGAGTTATTTAATAATATATAGTTAAAAATCAGAGTTTCTTGACTTGTTGGGCTAATGGCTACTTGTCTTGAAGAACTTCTTAAAAGAGGAGGGCTAAATTCAACTGTATCTTTTGGTTTATACATTGGTAACGTCACATATAAATGAATTGATAAAAACAGCATCAGTAAAAAGTTGGGTTGCAAAAAATCATTACTGTTTAGAGGGAAGTACAATCTCAATAAATTCATTGCTTCTATTATAAGACAAGCATTGTTAATGATATCACCCTCTGTATTATTTTTGTCTATTTCGCTAAATAACTGAAAGTGGTCTTGCATAAAAGGACAGTAAGTTAAGATTCCTGAAATGATAGCTATTCCATCTGATAAATCAGTAGTAATATTTGTTATTGTTTTAAGAGGTACAAGTTTGCCACGTAGCTTTTGATGTTGATTTCTTATATTTTCATTATACCAATCTATTAATACTTTTACAACATCTCTAGGTTGTGAACTCATACAGACACATTCAAAGAAACAGCTATCCATAACAAAGACTTTGTAGCTTTGTAAAATAAAATCAGTCCAACTTTGTTTATTAAGTCTGTTGTAGAGATCAACATCTTCTAAAAGTTCTCTTGTGAAAATTATGTCAGTATTGCCCTTTGGGGTTGCATTTTCTGAATATATGGTGAATTGTTCATGACTCAATAGAAATTTGGGTTGGAGTGCCCATAAGTTTGCACCTCGTGATCTTAACAAACTGATGATTTCTCTGTAGGTATCATGAATTTCTTTTACAGTTTTAAATATTTCCTCTACTCCAACCACTCTATAAGAAAAAAAAGGGTTTTATTTATAGGTATAATTATAATGATTTCAATACTTGTTACTTACGATATTTTTCGAATATGTTTCATTAGAGGACCTGCAATTCTTCTTACAAAACTTAAATATGAAACATTAATTCCTTTGGACTTCGTACCACTAGCTTGTGATGACATAGCTGTAGAAATTGCATGAAAGGTATCTGGTATTACTGGATATAGGTCTCTGCGAAATCCTTGCTGGAACATCCATTTCTCGAGAAAATTTAAACAAGTTTCTAAATAATTATATAAATCACTTTGGCTGCTCTTAGGATAATATGGATAGGGATTTTCATCCGGCTTGACCAAAAATTTAGTGTGTAGTGTTAAAGGGCAAAAAGTGAAACAAAAATTCACTTCTATTTCACAGGATGATCCTGAATCGTGATGGAACATTAGTGTTATATTGCGAGCATAAGTCGCCTTGCAACATACTGATATATGGACGACTACCAAAGTAAAATAACTATCATCTTCGAAAATAGTTTCAGATTCAACAATATCGACTCTCAAATTTGGTTCTTCTTTTGAACTACAGGAGAATAAATCCTTGTTCGACTCACCTTCCATTTTCAAAGTGATATTTCGAGAAATATTTTCATTTATGTAGCATGGAGGAAAAATGATTCTATGAATACTAGGTGTCATAATGGGTGTCTGTCGTTTACCGTTAAATGTTAAATTATAGTATGGTGTAGTCATATGCTTATCTAGATATAACAAGGCAACCGAGGAAAATTTTCCATGTCCTTTAGGATGGAATCTTAATATTAAATTGACTGCCCTTGAGCGGTCTAACTCAAATTTTATTTGTGTTTCAGTAACAATTGCAGGTTCTTCGGTTTGCAAATCAAGCGTAAAATTAGGTGATAGCTTTGAAGTCAGTATAGTTACGAATAGGTAATATTTTGAAATATTGGTCATAGTAAACTTTATACAATTACTTCCATTTGGTTTATAATCTATATCAAATTTATCCACAGAAAAGTGTATCCAGGGTACTGTAATAACGCCAATAACTCGGCAATAACTAATGTCCTTGTTTACGGTTTTTATTTTAAGCTTTGAATTATTTTCATAATACCTAAAACCAAAAATATTGTATAAGTTATTTTTTTAAATTAAACATATGACTACAACATATTTACATACTTTTCATTTTCTTCAACATAATATCGCAGTTCGGTTGAAGATGCATCGTTATTTGGAGGACCTAACAAGCCATTGATTTTAAAAGGAATATACATTTCATATTCTCTTCTAAATATATCATATACTTTTATAAATACTGTTTTTGATTGTCCCCCATCGACAATGAATTCAAATATCCTTTTTCTTTCATTCCCTTGTATTATATATACATTAAATATGTTATCATCACCTGTGTCTAAGACTTCTACAATAGTTTTTAAAGTGCTTAAATTCTGAAACGTTACTGGGACGAAAGTTATCATATTACAGGGTACTCGTGTCATAAATATATTTTTGGGGTGAATTATAATTTTTGGCTCAACCACATTTCCACTTACTGGTAATGTCACATTTTCTTTATTATTTATCTTTACGAAGATATCAAATGCAAATTCAATTATACATGGAATTTTTACAATAATAGCAAATGACATAACCATTTTTGGTCGCAAAGTTCCAAACATTGGTTCTATTCTCAAACCTGGAATTAATGGTTCCACTACGTGAAAGAGAGCTATTTCACGTGATGAATTTTCAAGTTTTACGAATTCTATTGTCTCTAAATTTAAGGCAATATCTTTAAACATAACAGCTGGTTGTAAAAATTTTATAGACAGTTTACGTGTTATTATACTTAATTCAAGAGGAATAATTCTTATACAGTTGCTAATTGACAATAAATCAACTTCATGTGTTTTTGTCTTTGATGCCTTGCAGACATATTGAACGTCACAGATTCTACAAGAATGACTCGGGACAGTCCCAAAATTAGGATTTATTTCGAAAGGGGTATCTGAATGAATTTCATCCCATCTAAAATCTACTGCTAAATTGAAATTGTTATATATTCTTATTGGCACTGAGGTCACGAAGCTTTCAGTTGTTACCATGCCAAATTTTAGACTTTTGTCATGGGCCATCAAAGTTGGAGTGCCTATTTGTAGAGTATAGGGATGTTTGCGACAATATTTTTTGTCAATTATGTAACTAAATGTTCCCTTGTAACTTCCTTCTGTGCTCGCGATACAGAATATTATTATCTTAATATCTGATAATGGTTTTAATTTCAATTGTAATGTAGCAACCTTATCTTCAGTGTATATAATATATTTATCTTTTAAAAACTCGCAACTTAAATCATATTTTGTGTTATTTTTAATGGTCACTACTTTTTCTCCTAGTGTCGAAACTCCCACTCTTCCAAAATTTATTGTAAAAGGCATAAACGTAATATCAAAAAGATCATAGATTGAAGCTTTTTCTTGAACTGGTTGGCAAAAATGTTTCGAAAGTCTCTCCTTCTTGAATATTGGATTAGAATAACATTTAACTTTACCAGTTGTATATTTTTCTAAAACTGTCTTTTTTGCATACAATGTTTTCGAAATTTGTAAAAAATTAAAAGCCATTTCTTTTCTTTTATTTTGAAGTTCCACTTCCTTTCCCATATAAGTGTAATTTTGGCTCTGTTCATTTAACAAGTGTAATGACTCAATTTCTAGTTTCTTTGAAAATTTTCGATAAATAACGTTCAATTTAAAATGTACAAAGTATGTCAAAAAGTTTGTGTTTTCTTTTGTGTTGCCGTCACGTATCGTATCGCTGAAAACATCATGAGGATTTATTATTTTAAACGTTATAGTATTTTTCAGTTTAAGACAAGTTGGTTTAATAGTTATGGAGACTTTTTTTGATGAATTAGGCAGTACTGTTAAAGTTTCTGGCGTGACTTCAAAACCAGGAACTCTTACGTATTCCATTTTAGCACTTAATACGTTAGATTCATTACGTAGTCTTATGTGTTTTGTAACTTTAGTATTAATTATGACATCCCCAAAATTCACTGTATCAGGTGAGTGACAAATTTTACAATGTTCAAATTGTCCACTTATATAGTACCGTCCAACTTCTGAATGTAATTCGTTGTTACAACAACGTATCCAATCAACTTTAATTAATCGTAAATCGAAGACAAATCTGTTTCCAAAATTTTTATTTTGTTTTGCTTTAGATATACATTCATTTTTGGGAATAAATGTTATTTCAATGGAATGGCTATCTTTAGGATTAATAAAAAATGCTCTGTGTGAAGCAGAAATTTCTCGAGAGTCATTAAATTTCTGAAAAGCGAATTATTGATCTAAATTAATTTTATTACAGGTATTAAAAACAACTATATTGGTATTACCATCAAACGTCCCCCACAAACTGTTTTAAGGAATGCAGATGTGTTCAGATCCGTTTCTACATCCAATTCTTTTGTCGTGGATAACCCCACAAAAGATATTGGGAACTCAACAACTTTAAATCTTTTAAACACATTATCAGGATAATATAAGTCACAATTTGACATAATAAAACAAATATTTTTATATAAATAAACGTTTTCTCAATAAATAATAAAATTAATGAAAAAACATTTTAGGCCATTAGAAAATATTAACTATCTATGACAAGACAATAGACCTTTATAAATGTAAAAATAGAATATAATCTGTTTTAAGATAAATTTATACTCGCTGGTAAAAAGGCGGTATATTAACTAAAAACTGTTAAATATATCTTTTGATGCATTTCAAAAGGCTATTGGCAAATAAGTATGCAAATATATATTATTTTAAAGTACAAGGTGTTATAATTTCAAAATTATCATTTTTCACATTGGTACCAGATAAGTAGGAACGAAGTGCCCCGTGAACGGTATTACGCGCTCGAGTAATATTGTAGATGGATGGAAGCAACGGGGGTGTGTCGTACGACTCGGGAAAATTAGTTCGGGGCGGGGGAGCCCCTCGCCGCCCCTACTTCAGGGGTTTATCAGATTCAGGGGGTAAAAAATTACTTCTCAATGGGAGGGCGCGGCGAAAGCGAGGCAGGGGCGGGCGTGGGCGGCGCTGCCACGTGGGCAAGGCTTTCACGCGACGCCTGCTGCATTTCTTTGATGATACAAATATGAATAGGTGCTCGTGCCCGATTTCGAACCGGTTGTTACGGAATGCTGTGGGATTGGAATAAGGGATGTTTGTTTTGTGTTAAACGGACCAAGTGGATACATGGAACCTAGTTTTGGTGAATTGGATGTAGGACTGCGTCGAGTTCCCATGGAGCCATCGATTGAGGCTATGCATCCGCTGGATCCGCCGCCGCCAGATGTTTTATTAGCATTGTTAGCCAGAAACAAAGCTCTCGAAGGTAGGAACTCATTTTCTATAACAATTTTATTAGTAGGAATAGCATTATAATTGAAATTAATATTACCTTGTTTATAACAATAAAATATATTATACCAATACTATATCATGGGTAATTAATGTCTACATTAATTAAAAGCAATTATTTATAATAAAATTAATATATTTATTACATTAAATTCTGATTTTATTGACACTACATTAATTATATATGATTATAGAAAAGAGAAAAAGATATTATTACGTTGTTATCTACAAATATTTTTATATGCCTCTTATATCGACTTTATATAATATTAATCTCGTTTTAAACAGTATTGTTGCAATGTTGACATTTGAATGATTTAATGTTGTAGTTAATATTGAAACTTATTTACCAATAAAATGTTTTCAGTTTCATATTTGATTTGTTTATAAATAAATATACATGCACTTGTACTTTATTATAAAACATATTTTTTGTTAATTATGATATTTATTAAAGTACGTGTTATTACAATATGAAATAATAGTTTCGTAAACAAAAGTTTTACAAATAAAACTATTATTTCATATTTAGAAACAATATTATTATATTTAGTTGTTCATTTGTGTATTTTGTAGATGATTAATTAAGGTCAAAATATTAGAAATTTTTCGTTTTTAGGAAGCCCTGATAAAAATACTAATTTCAAGATATGTCATTAAAACTTACTAGTATTTTAAATAAGTAGTTCAAATAGCTTCAAGCTATTATATTGCAGCGAAATCATGAGCCGTGAGAAAGATCAAAAAATAATTTAGAAAAACTGTATATATGTAAAAATATTATTACTAAGAATTACAAAATACAGACACATTTTAATGTAACAATAATGTTTGTGTAACAAAAGAAATGTTACAAACCGAGCTGACACAGGCTACAATTACTGGGTAAGGAGACGCGTGGCGATGCGGCGTACATACACCGACGTACACCGACGGACACGCGCTTGCTCCCTTTTTATTTATACTTTTTACCAGCAGGGCTTCAAATGCATGTAATCAACTTAAGTGCTCTTACCCAGCGTCGATGAGCTCTTTTTGATTTTAACACCGGCTTCTATTATATCGATAACGGTGCACTTAGCCAAATTGATACATTTTTACCTATAGGTTATGTACAAAATATATTAATGAGCTTTTAAATATTCTATAATTTTAGGACATTATAAAATATTTTAAATTTTACTACATATAATAGTAGGATGGCAAAAGCTACCATTTTGTCTGTCTGGGTGCAGTTGGCGCCAAAGTTGGTTCTAATATTGGTTCAAATATACACCATTGGACTGGTGACGATTCTAGACTTAATAAGGTCGAATCTTTGGGCGGGCGGCCAGTAACAATAATAATAATAATAACTTCTAGTATATTTAAAATGCATTATAATTATATTTTTAATATATTATTCCGTAGCTACATAATTTAATACCAATTATTAGGGATTTGAACCCTACAATATGAAAGACTGTGATTATGTTATTAGGGAGCGCATTTCAGCTTGCGGCTAACTCCATTATTATTTTAGCAAACTTGTATTGTATTCGATACATATTGTACAAGAAATCATAAACATATCCTATCGTAATCCTGATATGTGTGGTGTACGCTAGCGTGGGAAAAGCAAGAGAATAATAATATTATATTAATATTATTAATCCTTTCCTATTCAAAGGAATACATAAATAGTATTTTCTTAGATTTTAACGAGTAAACTTTTGAAATAAAACTATTTTTACGGATTAAACTCGTGAATAATTTGCTTACATTTTATTTTTAATCATTGCCACTTACAATTAAAATGTAACCAAATTATACGCGTGTTTAATCCTTAAAAAATAGTTTTATTTCAAATACGAAAATAGAATAAAAACAAGAAATAGAAAATTAATTGTGTTAATATCAAAATTTTTTTTTTACTTCCTATTATATTATATTTAATCTCCGTAAAATGTTTAATATATAAATATATTTTTAATATAATGGACATTTAACGTATACTTTCAACATACTATTTATTATATATGTCATAAAGGTGTGAGAATTTATTACAAGGAGGTATTTAACTCGGGACATCGGAGATGTCGCCTATTATATTATCGCATTAGCGCCGGAAGTGTACACGTGCCGACGCGTGCGCAACGAATCCTCTCCTTCCGGATACCTGTCCCGAAATACAATTCAATTAAATCAAAATTTATATAATTTACAAATTAATTTGTATAATAAAGTACCTTTACAGATTTGATTTGATTATTGTATGAAAGGTGATGTTTATTATATTATCTTTCATACGATAAAAGTCAGTAGCTTGTTTTAGAGAATGTAAGGGTTTCTAATAAATTAGAAACTATTAAATGGGGTAACAAATCTACTGTTATAGCTTAAACTAAGTCACGATCATCACCGGCTCCACGGGGGGTGACATCTGTCGAATATTCCTCGACCCCAATACCTTTGAAAGCTACCTGTGCAATCAGAAGTTTTTGTTTAGCGCCATATACAGTTAAAATGATTTTTAAATTATACTTATATTAAAGTTGATTTGCTCGAAACTTGGAAAAAAAATTTACTTTTTAATACAAAAATATAATTAAATATTATTCAACTAAGACTTGGAATTTGGAATATATAACTATGAAGCTTGTTTTTTAACTCAGAAGCATATATGCTACTTCTACTCCATTCTTAGATCTACATTATATATTGTTTTTTTATATTATACTATTATTTGTAATTATTTAATCTTACAAAATGTACTTTGTTAATTTTAAATCATGTAACTGTGTTATTAGTAGTCGTATTTACTGAATGTTTAAGTCTAATTGATTCTATTTTACTTTGTTTTTCGTTTGTTCACTGACAGAAAATGCAAGAAAATGAAAAAATGCTGAAAATGCACTTGGTATTAAGTCCTAGTTTTGTAACTTTTTGAGGCAATAAAAATAATAATAAATAAACATAACTTTTAAGAAAAAAAAAGAATATCAATTAAATTTAAAACCATAGATTTTCTAATATCTGGTAATACGAATAAAATAAATAAATTATAAATGGTATAAACATTAATTATTAGTAATAATTTTCCAAAATAATATTAGCATCGAAATAAAATTTAAGCTTTTTTTTGTAAAAACCAGTAAATTGAGTTAATAATATAGTGAAGAAATATATTGATACTATTTTTGTATGGATAAGATCTTGAAATTAAGTCTTATTATCATTAATATTATTGTAATACAAAAACATCGATTTCATTCAAAATTTTGCCATAAGCTTAACTTTTAATGTAAAAGTAGGATTATAATTTTAATGTGATATATATTCGGACTTATATTGTTTTTAATACTGCAATTAAAAATTAAAATCTAACAAACAACAAAGAGCACGAAAGATGAGTCTGTAATAAGTTAATTATATATTAAAGAAAAAAATAATAAGATATAAATCGCTTGCATCTAGAGTCTGATTGACAAAATTAGATGGTTTGACATTTTAGACGTTTTCAAATACAATTAAATTAAAAATATAAAAGTGAACGCGAGTTGTATCCGTAAAGAGTTTTATTGAAATTAGGTTCTTAGTTTAAATTTAGTTATTTATTTATGTTTAATTTGTAATGGCTGTGACGTCACCCGGGTCATGGCTGAAAATCAGCGCTATGTACTGTGTCCGTATTTGGACTATATATATATAAAACTGAGCTGTACACCCATTCTGGGTGGTGTCACGCAAACTTTATAGAGATATTGAGTTATTTTAAAGGTTTTTGTGACGCCAATACTGAATAAATGTATTTTCTTTCTTTCTTCTTTCAATTGGATAAAATATGACTTCCGTTATAATACTAATTAATCCTTTTAGTGCCAAAGAGCGCCGTCGCGCTGCTCTCGCTAGTTGTGAAATGACAGCGTCGCGATAGCGCTCCTTTCCACAGTTCACTCCGTTTCTGTAATTTTCCTATCAATAAATATATAGCATTCAATTTCTTTGTTTTTATTATAGTATAAAATCTTGTGAATGTTGTAAAAATTATGAATGTTGGTATACTGTAACAGAAATATTTGTCATGTTCATATAAATTATGTGTAAAATATTCACTTTTTACTGGCATTTTTAGCAAATATTGGTAAAATATGTATGGCACTAAAAGTGTTAAAATAGGCTTATATTACAATTAGATAAAATAAAGAAATGATTATACCTGTATCATTGAAATATATTCCATGAAATCCAGACAATGGAAACACCAAAAGTCATATTTAATGGAGTGATTGTATGTAGGGAGAATTCTTTGATTATTCGAATATAAAGGGCTTCAGTACAAAGCCAGTGATCAGCTTTAACCTTTTGTTAGCGTTTTAATCAATCAGGGAGCTCCCGTGTGGTCTGTGCAGACGTTAGACGTAATTGTCTTCTATAAAACTTTGCTAAGTCTGTGCTGTAACAGATTTTTTTCTATATATATTATAATGCATACAATATTGCATGGAATATTGCATGCAATATTGGATTATTGGATTCAAAATTAAGAATATTTACTAGGAGCACGAACCAGACCTTAATCTCGGTTTATTAGCAAATTGAGCGAAGCGAGGTGCAAACAGTACCGTTACTTTTACAAAACGTCGACGCGTTGTCCTTAACTTTTTTTCAAGATTACAATATTTTTAGTTCGTTTTTTTTAAACCACCACCAGACTGATATCTATCAGTATGCAAAATTTGGTTATTTCCAGATATACCGTTTTTGATTGATGCTTGCACGAAGGATGCAGAAAAGTCTTTCATAGAGAACTTCGTTCAATTATAGATGCAACTGTCAATGTTGATAATAATTAGTAAAAGAGGAATTTTAATATTTATATATCTGTTTCCTCTAATGAAACGGTTTAATTTTTTTTTATTATGTACTTCCCTAATAAAATACTATCAAAGAATCTGGGTGTGGCTCAGCAGATGGGGAATAGAAAAATGCGTGGGTAATTATACGTTGATAGCTGAATGACTCCTGTTTAATACAACTTTGAAGTGTATTAAAACCATCAACACAAAACTATAATGTACTGAATATATTTTAGCATTAAAAATACCAAAATACTATGACAATTTTAGAACTTTTATAATATTAAAAATGTCTATCAACAATTAACCCTTAAAGAATAATATTCTTATGAGTTCCTAGTTATTTGAACCAAAAAAAAAATATTTATGGCACTAAAAATTAATATATGAGTTTACCTATATTTATTATTTAATTATAAAAAATAGAAAGAATGATATATTTTTTCATAAAATGCAAAACGTCAAACGTCAAACGTCAAACGTCAAAGTACAATTAGTTAAATGTCATTTTTTAATGACATACATTATTATTAGATAATCTTAATAGTTCTTGGTTCATTGTAGGCAATAGAGCTGTATATTGTCAAATCAGTGCCAATTATTTCCTATATATAGTAGTAGAAACAAGAAGTATATAAAATTTGACGGTAAATAGAAATAAAATATTACAGCGACCATTTTGTGATATGGGGACGAATGCGGTTACCATGGGATAGATACAAATATATAACATTAGATATAATACATAATGCCTTCAAGTCGGTTAAAACAAATACTTATTTAATTATGTATCTTTATTTATATTATTTCATAAATAAGAGTGTTTATACAACTACCAAACCAAGCTAATTGCGAAAATAATACATATAAAAAGATTGTATATATAAGAGTTTATTATGAATAACTCGACCAAAAAAATCCACAAAATTAAACAAATTCCAAGATTTAGAAGAAAATAATTTTGATATACTCAAGTATTCATTAATGATTGATTTATGTACGATAAAACCTTTTTGATTTTTTTAATTTTTTATCTATGTAAGCGTGCCACACCTTAGCTTATATTTATGCTTAACATCAGGCGGGCTGTAGACAAACGCTTACCTGTTCAGGTTAAAAAAAAACAAAATGGTAATATTTTATTGTATAATAATTGTATATTATTAAAACAGCTATCCAAATAAATATAATTATAAATATATCACAGATTTAATGAAGAACCTTTAACCGTTTTCTCCTTCACCTTATTAGGGCAAGCAATTTACCTAAACGGGCCGTTAAGAGAAAATTAAGGAGACGAGCGACCTCCTCATTACAGGGTTGGATTAAAAGCGGAGCTTTCTGATAGAATATGTATTTTTACGAGCCTAGGGCGTAACTTCGTGAATGTTTGATGCGTGCAATCTCGGCCCTTCCACCTGCCAGATGAATCGTTTTAACGCACTTGTATATTATATATTAGTATAACATATAATATATTGTGTCAAACTTAATTCTATTTATATTAATATTTTATATATATTTTATATTAAATTGTGGATTTATTTAATTAGACAATGATTAACAATCATTTTTTTTATTTTTATGATATTTAATCATTTGATTTCATATGATTTTCGTATACATGTCTCCATTTTTTATCATTAGATATTGATAATAAGAAGTTTCAAAATATTATTTTTTAATCATTGATGATGTACGCCGTTATATTTATAGTTTTTTATATAAACTTTTAATTAAAAATTTTAATCAATATTTTTAGCATACAACTGCGTCATTTTAACTTGTAGGCAATTGGTAGGCTTATGCAGTGGGAGAGCTACGATGAGGGGGGAAAAGGGGAGGCGTGGGGAACTGTAATCAAGAAGAGTAGAGCCGTCCCCAGGCGCCATGCCGCCCGCGCCTCCCTTGAAACCCGCACGAAACCACCTCGAGGGCGATGCCTCAAAACCTCTATTGACTTTTCGTTTGAAAAAGAAATATTCTTTCGTTTTCTTTGTTTGTATGAAAAGTCAATTTCATACAAGACAGTTTGCTGAATAAAAATAAAGAAAATCTTCTCATTGTTTATTAATATCAAAAAAGTCACAATTCTCTAAAATAATAAAGACATTCTCACATAAAAAGAATAGATTAATTTTGCCGCATTATAAAAAGGTATAAATATATTCAGTATTTATATTAATTATGTTGTTTTAAATTATTAAAATAAACATCGTTATTAAACCGCCGGAAAGCAGTAATGAATTATCCCCAGAATCAGCGGTAAGTCAACAAAAATGCTTTGTATTACTGAACATTTGCGCCAACAATCAGACTTTAATGTTCGCTTTGTAAAACAACAAAAGTTAACCTGTCCGTCCGTCCGGCTGGTATGGAATTTAGGGTTGCAAGGGAAGCACTGACAACTCCCTTCAATGCACTCAAAATAAACATTGCGTATGGTAAAACACTTGTTACTCAAAAATAGGTCATGGTACATTGCAATAGAAACTAATAATCTATATATCAGCTGTATATATGTTTGTTTACAAAGAGTCGCCATGTGTTATACACCGCATGTCGCGTTGACAGTCGCTGCGATCATTATTATACATGAAGTTCTGACGTCAATCTCCTTAATGGACAATTTCTATCATTAATGATAGAAACAGTCACATTCCGCCACATAAATTGATAAATAGATACTTAATAATGCTTTTAAGTAATAAGAAATACAAATTACAGAAAAAATAAAAAGATAAAACGTAATAACATTTAAAAATTCATTTTGACAGAACGATATATATTGTCATTAGATCCTTTGTATGTATTTAAACTAGCTGTTACTCGCGGTTACACTCGCGGTAGAATGATTTTATTTATTATTAAGATAACTAAGCGGTAACGTAATGTTAAATAGCCTACCATAGACCTGCCTGCCGCCTGCCATAATCGGAAAGAATTTTCGAAAATATCTCTGGTAGTTTCGAAGATTAGCGTACAACCAAAGAACAGCACAAACTTGTCAACTTTATATTACTAGTAAATACTACAATAAATACTATAAATACGTTCATAAATACTAATAATAATAATAGGACTATAAGTACGTAGTTTCTCAAGCAGAGTTAAGAATCTATAACAAAGTCCTATATCATTTATTTTAAATGTACTCTACTACAAAACATTGATTTGTTTATAACAAAAGGATCAAATCAAACCCTATTTTAATGTAAACGTTGTCATTCTGTATGTCAATCCATCTGTCAGAGGCGTATATTGTTCGAAAAAGTCATAGTTATACAAATTTTTTAATATTATATATTTATTATTTTTTAAATATATTTTATAATTAGACTTATTTTTAACTAACATTATATGTTATATTCCAACATCAATTAAATTACAATAAAACTCGCGTTTATTATTACATTTTTATATTTATTTTAACATTTTTATATCATCTCGTCTTACCGCGAACACGTTTGCTACAAAGCATTCGAAACGTCGGGTTAAATATAAAATGTAATAATAAACGCGAGTTATATCCGAAACATAGTTTTATTGAAATGTGTAGTACTCGTGTAAATCTTAAAAAACATTATCAATTAAATTGTTAATATAATAATTACAATTTGTATTAAAATTATTTTCTATATAAGTATGCTTTACAATACATAAATACAGATTTTAAAATAACTATTTTATTTTCATACTACCTGTTCTACCCGCGAACGATTTTATTTAGTTTAATATAGCGAAAAGTACTATCGTAATGATAGATAGCCTATAACTTTCTTATAAACCTGAATATTACAGAATATTTATATTTATAATATTCATTATTTGATAGTCACAATATTTATATTTATTTTAGTATTGTCATCTATGTGTTCGTTTCGAAGATTAAATCGTTTAAACAAACAAACTTTTAAGCATTATCTTTGTAAGATAAGACGAGATGGATTGATAATGAAAAAAACTTAATAATTAAGTTTTTATACATGCCATTTTTCTATAACTTCACATCATTTAAACTTTTGCTAAGCGTCCACAAATATATCGAAAAAAAAAATTTGCCAAATAGGTCATTTGTAAAAAAGGTAATTTTGTATATTTTGAATATAATATTATACTATACATTTTGGGCGTAAAATACAATATTATTATTAGAATACGCCATATTTTTGAACAGTAACATAAATGTTGAACTAAGTCATAAGGACTCAAATCGAGCGATTAAACGTTCTAATAGCTAATACCATTAGGTGATAAATGCAGCAGGCCGCGTATGAATAATTCCACTGGATGGATACAATGTACGGCTTTCGCTAAACGGCTCCATATTTTCAAAATCCCCATAGAGCAATAATATTCAATGAGGCGAGTGAGATGGCTGCATTGTTGTGTGTAATGGGGAGAGAGATGGATGGATGCAAGGGACATCGCATGGTAAATCCTGGAGATTAGCGCGACGAGAGCGACATGTGGCCTCCCGGCACTTAGCAACCCTCTACTACGCTGGCATCCCCGACGTAATTCCGAAACTCATCACCCAACATATATAAGATGGCTAAGCAAAATCAGTACATTTTTGAAATATTTCTCAAATGTATACCAATATCGATTTTAAGTAAAAATGGTGCTTAACTTATTTGGTTATTGGTACAAATCAAATGCGGGTAATTATCATATAGAAAACAGAAACATTTGTTACAAATAAATTCACAAGTATCCACTTGTTGTGTGATACTATCTTGTTGGATGCTTACATGCTGCGGGTCACTTGAGCTCTATACAATGTCATTCAAGCATGACGGGCCATGCTCGCGCGTATGATGCCATATGCCGCATGCATTATAGCTCTGATGTACCACCCTAAGATTGATGACTGCTTTTGCATTCAAGCGTACCAGCGCATGTAAATGTTATGTGATTACTTAACTTAATGGCCTTGCTATTTTACATCGCTTTCATTTCTCCACCATCGGCACCAAATCTCTCTTTTACATTTTCTAAATTTTTATAAGTTATCGAATTAATAGACATATAGACATGTGCTGAAGCGAAATATTGATATATCAAAGATAAAAAAATATTATGGATATATTATAAAATTCTCTCTATTATAGACATCCTTTTTTAAGTCATGATGGGTTAGTGGTTGATGGCCATGACTATTGAGCAAAAGTCATGACTTCGATTCTTATACGTAGCAATTGTACGTCTTACTTAGAAACGGAGATTATTTCTCTAATAAAACAAAATTTAATAAAATAAAAAAATAACTGCATAATAATAAACGCATTACAGATTATATAATATTTATTAAATAAATTGTAATAACGAAATCACAATTATACAAAAACTATATTATATATTAAATAGAACTTAAAAATATTAACATACATTGATAGTCAGAAATATATTCTTGAAATATGTTTCAGAAACTGCTAAATATATAATGTAAGAAGATTGTGCCAAGTGATTACAGAGGTTAAGATCATTAACAGGCCATTGAACCCAAATTTTATTTTCACTTTATTTAATTACAAATTCCCATAGCGTTAACAAAAGAATAGTTTATCTCATGATATCAAGAAAAAGTTGGTTTTAGCATTAATGTTGAAAATAAATAATAAAAAGGTTGTTGAGTATATCATTCGTTTTAGGGTCGTTTTCACCCTTGTTCAAACACTTGGCACAAAAAGTGTAATGGAGTTAAGTAATGACCCCACTAGGAAATAAAAATACAAGCTGTGATCAATAAAACCCGCTGGTTTGTTTTTATAAACTTTAGTTCGACATTTTTAATTAATATATATCATAAATTCACATATTGTATTCGAATAGAACCTTTTTTATTCAATATTGTAGATTTTTAACTTGTTTAGTTAAGCTTTAATAATCCATGATCTATTATATATAATTATTCGACTTTCACATAAATATTGTAAAAAATTTGCCCGACTAATTTCATAACCATTCCGGGCCTTCATTCGCTACTCCGGAGCATGACGGAATCAAGGCGTGAACTATTTACGCTGAGATTTGGCCAAATTCCGATAGTATCTACTTTAGAACAGCCAGAACAATATAATATTATATATATTAAGAGCTTGTTATATTCGTGTATTTATCAAAACTTAATATTCATCTAATTCGCTGATGCTGAATGGTTCGTAATGACGTTGACTTTCTTCATTTAGCAGAGACCCCAACTAAAGCGCTGCTAAGGGAAGCCACATACGAATTAAATGTATCACTAATAATGGCTCTGGGGCGGTCTGACCCCCGCAATTCAATTATCGCGCGGGGCTTACATTGATCTGCCGACGGGTGAAAATGATACTTGTGAGAGATTGCTCCATTGTTTTTTCTCGCGGCTAAAAAATACTGGCACGCGCCGTTAGTTTGACAAGGGCCAGTTTATATTCTTGTGTAAACATCCTGTAAAAATATCAGCTTTGATTGTTTATTTTTCATTTTATAATAGATATCAGCTCCAACATGTTCACTACATTGCTGAGGTCGAAGGTGCACAAACGAACTTAAATGTCTGTCTACTTTTGCCTCTTGTTTAATAACATACTGAGTGTTTTTTTATGTCAATAAGAAAATATAGGTGATTATTTTTTAAATATTTGACACATGCTCAGTCCTGGATTTTAGAATACAGCTAAACAATGAAGTTCTCACATACTTCTCTCATTTAGTAATAAAAACGCACTAACTTACTTATACTTCCCAAAAACTCTTTATACGGCAAACTGGTCACCACAGAAAAAATTACACGAAAACTCGCAAAAAAATATAACAAACTTTGTATTACTGTTTTATTTGATTAGATAACAAAATTATACACTTTGTTGTTTGTGACTTCTGTCATTTTGAGATAGATATGATAAATAAAATTAAGACTTCCTAGAACCTAATTGTTTGAATGAAAATTTGTGGCTTTCGGATTGGAATGGTCCAAAATGAAAACAGACATACACTAGAAATTTCAAAGTCTTATTGGTTACAAAAAAGTTTGTATGAAATTAGAAAAAAAATGTAAGAATATTGGATGAAAATATGATAATTCCATTTTTTTTATTTATCCTTTAGAAAACAATAAATATTTTAGAAAAAAGTCTATTGGAAGTATGACCACGTATTTTGAAAACATGAAAGCTTTTGGGATGAAAAAAGCCCAAAATAAATAAATAAAAAGACATTGACATTTCTGTCCATTTTGAAAAATTATTTACGAACATAAATACACTCAAAAGAACAATAACATTTTGCATTTTTATTACTTATAAAATACTTGAATTCACAAGTTTATAAGTTAAAAAAAAACATTATCCGTAGCCTTGTACTACCAAGTACTAGATTTTTCCAGGTCTATAGTTCATTGAATTTAGAGATAAGAAATTGATTAAAAAAACACCAGTTCCATCGGCTGATATTGAAACAAAAATATTTAAAAATACTGTAGACATAACCTCAGTTAACCTATCTTAATTCACCGAAACATTACAAAATATATCAAAAATGTAACCTAGAGTTTACCTCTAAGAGATACTCTTTTTTTATTTATATACCTTGTACATAGACATTTAAATATGTACATAGGATTTTAGATATGTTAATTTAGAACTCTCAGTTTTGAACTCAATTTAAAATTTTACTTAACAATATTGTTCAAATTTTAATAGTACATGGAAATTTTTTCTCAGTCTTATTACCCAGAAAAGTATAAATAAATAAGATATAATTTGTCTGTATGTGCAAAGAATAAAGCGTGGGTAAGCATGGTACCGCGGGAAACGTATTGTTCAGTAAATTCAATTACAACAAACCGACTTCTCCGCTTTGATTTCGCGATAAACCACATTAAATCACTCGGGGTGTTTGTGTGAAAGTTCATTGTTTTAACACAACATATATCTTTTTTACGTACGCGGTAATAATTTTTATTTACCTTGTTTTTATTAACTGGTAGTTAAGACAGTTTTCGCTTGTAATAAATCGTACAAATATATTTATTTATTTATAACTTTTCTACTTTGAATTCATATCACTGATCAATTACAATTTCAAGAGTCATTAGGGCCCATATTGATACCATACTTATCGAAATAAGATCTTCTAGATACTCTCCAACTTAAGAGTTAAAGCTGCGAGGGTTCCAAACGCGCCCTGATCTGAGAAGAACCACACAACAAACTCAGTCGGATATTTTATATATATATTATGAATATATATATAAAATAATTTAAGGTATTAAAACTTTTTCTAAATATTATATATTGAATTATATTTAAATTATTTTTATGGGTTGCAACATTCAATAATCCTTTATAAGCATAGAGGGTCTATTTGCTTTTATTATTCCTCATGCCAATCATATCTTCTTACATAGGCTTTGGAGAGCTTATTACGAATGTAATCTTACAAAAAGATGCCATATTCATACGTGATGCTCGTTATATCCTATAATAAAAAGGGAAAAATGTGTACGAATGTGAATATTGAAAAAAAGCTCAAAACCTTTTCATATCTGCAATTTATTTATACATTCAAATATATTGATATGAGCAAATATAATTTATATAATTATGTTACTTGGAAACTTTATGGCTAAATAGTTAAGCATATGTTATACCAAATATATGTTATACCAAAAAAGGAGGACCTCAATTTAAATCTTTAATTTGATGTTTAGGAAAACGGTGCCGGTTTCTTTTATTCAGACCAGAGGCATTAACTTCATAAGCAATTTTTATTCAATACTATTTTACAAATTAATACAATTTACAAATTTTAATACAAAAGGCGAGCTTATTGCTAAGTTAGCATTCTCTGCCAGCTAACCTTAAGATGTACAGGAGAGAACGTTAGTAAGTGCAAAAAGGATAAGTAATTTTGAAATATATACATATATACATACATATTTAAGTATTCAAGAGACGTTCGGCAACATCTTTAATAAACCATCATAGTGTATGTATGTTTATTATTATTAGTTTTATATATTATAAGTATATTTTGTTTTCTTTACTATATATATATTTTATTTAGTTAATTTTAATGCAATCGTGCATGGACCTACTCCACCTTCTCACCAGCACCACGGGTTGACTGGCTGAGAATGCCACCAGGCCTTAGGTCCGCCCATTGTATTCCTTCCTTTTTTTGATTTTGCTATAAGGTTAAACAAATAAATAAAACTATTTTTTATAATCAAACAATTTTATTTTGAAGTTTTTATTTCCATGTCATACTTGTTCAGTCGCGAGTATTTGAATACAAAATTGATCCTCAATTTAAAAACATTGGAAATTAAATTAGTTTAGTTAAAAGTTATTAAAACAGCCATATGGCGTGAATAACAAATCACTTACTGATGTTCCAGTAATTACCAGTTAGTTGGTAATAAAAACAATGGGGCGTACATGGTGTGTGCATGCAGAGCTCAACTGATTGCCACCAACAGATGGAAGAACGAATAAAAATTAGGAATCTATCTAATAAATGAACAAGAATTAAATAATAAATAAATAAAAATAATTAATAAATATATTATGTTATAGAAATCATAAATCAGAATCTTGACATAATCATTTCCTAGACTTTGTTTATATGAAATCGATTAAGAATATGATCATATAACATTTATTTCATAGAATTATACTGATAGATAATTATATATTTATATATATATTATATAATAAGGTCTATAGTCAATTTGGTCTGTCTGTGAAAATGATATTTTTAAACGGAAGTACAAAACGGAAATTGTACGTTTCTCACTAATTGAGAGTCTGATTTCTAAGGAGAGTTCAAAAACAAAATTTACTTACAAAATCTAGCCTACTCTTAGTAGACGAGTAAAGTTCTAAGAACTTCGGAAGCCAAGAGAGATAGAGCAATACTACAGAATTGTAGATGTACTATAATTATACAAAGCACAAAAAAAAACACGCAGACAACGCTGCGGACAGAAACTAGTTTAAATATATTTTTTTAATTTAAATCATTACAAATTTATATATTCTATTCAAATTTACATAATCATTTATTTAAACAATAACATCGTTTTTTATCTATATTATTATATATAATTATACGCAATTAATTAAGTGCAGATGTCAAACTCATATCATGTTATAATGGAAACTGACAGTTCTCACGAAGTGAAGAACATCGCGTGTCGTAAGATGAGATGAAGAGTTGTTCAATGCTTGCAGAATAACAATACGTAGTTGGTTTTTATATACACTAATTATATTTTATATAACTAATATAAATAATATATATATATATGTTGTTAATCACCCCGTTACATAGGTTACAAAGTTTAAAACCAGACTATCTATACTAATATATACTTATTTTATATAATAGAGTTGGTTTGTCTGATTAAATACGGTAACCTTCGAAACTACTGCATGGATATGACAAATTCTTTTCAATGATAGGCTTCTACTTTCGTTGCGCAGACGGCGAAAGTTTGAAACTCTCTGTCAGAGTCTGTGTTTCCTGTCAATTATAATCTAGTTTTCAAATCTAGAGAAAATAGGTACTTCTAACTGGGTAAGTGTGTTACACCTTAGACTACAGTCTAACATCAGGCGGGCTGTTAATGCTTACCTTCAGGTAAAAAAAAAAAGAAAGGTTCATAAGGAAGTCTATTTAGCATTATTCTATTCTTAATTATTTTAATAGTAAATAAAATTGTTCATCCACGGAATCGCGATTAACAATTTAACAGCTGAAATAGAAATAAGTATATCTAATATAATAGTAAAATATTTGGAATTTGGATGAGGAACTCTAAAACGATAATTATTATTAAGTTTTGATTGGTCATTTGATCAAGATTAGCTGGCCATATAGGTCGTTTGTGAACGGGGAGTGTTAGCGTGCGTGCGATATTATCTCCGCGCGGGCGCACGGACGCCATCTGTCGGGCAGATGCGGCTGACGTCATGAAGCCCCGCAGGGTTGGCACGTGCTATATCCCTATGACAGCTGATCCATCCTGATTTCAACCTCCTTACGTTTTATGATTTCCTACCGGTAATTAACTCTCTTGAATGGCTTGATTACACAATCCGAGTTAACCTTGAGTCATAACATTTTGTTAATGAAAACTAATATGTTATTGGCGACAACCCTGAAGTCCTTAAGTTTAAGTTACGTAATATGTAAAGAACTTTTGCATTGATATACTATACAGTACTGATTTTCATTCTAAAACCAATTTATTTGTAATTGTTTTCAATGTAATGAATGAGGTAAAATAAGGCTTTTGCCCTTTTTTATACGAAGTAGAAAACCCGACTACAGTTTGATATTAACTTAGAATAACAAGTATGGCTTAATATAAGAAAACACATCCAACAGAATAAAACTCTAAATATTTACTGCTTCATACTACAAAAACAAAAAGCTATGGTTTACATTTTATTTCCTTGTTTTACTTCAATATGCAAATGTGTCAAAACTTTTTGATGATAGCCTAACTTCTCTATATTAAATTTATATGAAGGCATTCCACGACCTGATCTAAATGATTTGGCTTACAATAATGTATAATAAATTGTAATTGCTTTAATTATATTATACCTGATCCAAGAACACACAGACAAGCAGCAAATACTGAGACGTATATCTTTTAGCTGAAGGTTGTATTTGTAAAGACATCGGTTTAAAATTTAAATTATGTAAGTATATTTCGATTGACCAGTTTCAACATGTGTCATAATTTTAGTATTATGACAAAATCTATATAAAATAATACATTTAATAAAACAAGTGCTATTTAATACTTAATTGATGCTAAAAATTACACACACACATATATACGTACATGAATACAAACACATACATACATAAATATTACATTTATCCTTGTATAAAATTAAAATATAATAAAAAACGAAAAAAATTACAACTATAGAACATATAATTCGCAATCTAGGACTTCTTTCTTTTCATGTTTAGAAGACCAGTGGTTGGAGATCCCTTGTAATATATTTTTTATAATGACGTATGGAACACTTTTTTGTATACAACGCGTATTATAGATTAGCTGTTACTCGCGATTCTAGGGAGAAACGATTTTATTTAATACTAGGATAACTAAAATTAGTATTGTAATGCTAATTAACCTGTCTATCCTGTCTGTCTGTCTATCCTGTCTACAAGAAAGAATTTTTCAAGTACTGAATGTATTTCAAACACTGGATGTATTTGAAAAATTCTTTAGATTCTAAGAAACAAACCTTTCTGCTTTATCCTATAACAAAAAAAGATATTTATTTAATAGACATATTTTTTATCTCTTTCTGTCGTTTCTTTATACTAGTATAGTTTGGTATAAATATACAAAGGGAACATTAACATATAACTAGGTCCACGCAAGCGGGGTTAGCCTCGCAACGCATCAATGTCTAGAGTTATATATTGATATTTATTTATGGATAAAAATTATGATTCGATGTCAATGCTCGTTTTATACGACTGAGGTAAAAGCCCGTGAGACGCCTCTGAAGTAGTGTAGTAGAAATGGTCACACGCAAGAAAAAAAACGTTCTATATGTTAACTATATGGAACACATTTTATCAATTATCTCAAAAACTACAATTACGATTCGGCTGATTTTCAATCCAGAACGATTTTTGTTCATTATGCGCAAGTGTACAAAATGTCGTGCGTTTAGCTCGTAAATTGAAGGAGGCTTAGGGTAACAAAGTGTTAAAAATTTGAGTAGTAAAGAGCTTCGCTTCGCTCAGCTCCATACTTCTTGATTTTTTTTATATTTTATTTTCTTTTTTTTACTATTTAGTTTTTGTAAGTATTTGTAAGAGTTTTATTAAAAAAAAAATATTTTTATTTTCTTTCATTTCTTTATGCTAGTATAGATTTGTATAAATATTTTTACAAAGCGAACAAACACTAACATAGTATAATTTTTTATTTTTTTTTGGTATTTTTTTATGTTTAATTTCATTTCCTTTGATTTACTGTTTAGGTTTTTTAAGTATTTGTGAAGGTTTTGTACAAAAAAATAAAATTTTTTAACTCTTTTTTTCTTTGTACTAGTATAGATTTGTGTATATACTTACAATACATAATATACTTACAAAGGGAACAAAGACTAACATAGTATAATAAGCATAGTACAATAAGCCAGCACGCGACGACATACTACCTCAACGAATGCGTTACAAGGGCGAGACCACTACATTGTCATAGAAATCGTGGATTGATAATAATATTATTATGTTATAACGTATTTTTTATATAATAACGTAGTTTCTTACTATATAATTGGATTTCATGTTGAAGTTATTGTTATGAAGCATACGCTATTATTAGTTATATTTAAAATATAGTGATTTTAAAATTATTTTTAAAGCCTTGAAGTCTTGAGCCTTTTATATAAAATTATAACAATTTAATTTATATTATAATGTGTTTGTTCTTTAGTGTTGCTATGTGTGTGTTGTTATTTATAGTAGAGTCATTATAGAGTCATTTTCCTATTACTTACTGGGTAGAACATTAAGAATATCGTCTCTTTGATAGCTTACAGAAAAATACCTAATTTATTTTACGAATAAAAGATAGGTAAGAAAATAATAATTAATTCTGAAAAAGTTTTTCCTAAAGAGAAAATTAATTAATACTGTTTTTTATACAAATAACAGTTCGTACGTTTTAAAAGAAAAATAAAATATACTGTAACACTGTAAAAAACATACACATAAAAAATTTACAATATAGTTTTTATGACCCATTTTGTAATATCTACCGTGTTTTCTTTAAAAACATATAGAAAGATCGCAATGGCTTTTAACGATTTCTTTCTACTGGAATATACCAGTTTATTTAGTATACATCTATAATAATATCTTTATTTTATATTATAATACTAAAACTAATGTATTAGTATTAAATATGATATGTAAAGTTTTTGGCGCATCATAATTACCCCCTTTTGTCAATTATTAAAATTTGTGTCACGTTTAAAACGATTCATTTTATTACATTTTATTTGCGCATTTAACTCTTTAACAATTAGTTAATAATAATTTAAATGTTTTATTAAAGACACTAGAAAAAAACTAACTAATACGAGTTAGTAGTAATAAATAAATTAATTGCTGATTCACCAGTAAACAGACTGAGATATATAAAACTTAATAAAAGAAAAATCTCTACTGTTTTTTATAGTTTTTTTTAAATAGTTTTTTTACTTTCCAATTAACTTTATTACTTTAACAATGACATATTGAGCTCATGGTCAATTCAAAATCCAGGCACGTGTATATTGATCAATTCTTATACATTGATCAATTCCTATACACTGAATATATCAATGTATTGATCAAAATATTGCCCATATCATGTAGTTGATTCCACGTAAGCATAACTAAACGCAAAGTTACGCTGACGGCATGCCTTCGAGATTCGATTTCAGTCACCAAACACCAGCCGACTTGGTCACGGTTGCCTCACACTCGCTTTCTTCTAAATGTACCTCATTAACCAACAAAAACTCGTTCACACTAAAACAATGTCGACTACCAATGTAACTCGATTCTCAGTGCTTAACTGTTACGCTTTCAATTCATGATATGGGTATGAAAACCAACTCGTAGCCTAATTAATGAGCTTTTCGTTTGAGTACTCATAATAATTTATTATAAGACAAATAAATGGGTACGCTATTGAAAATATTTGTCTGGTAAACACCAGCCCCTCATCCGCCCTCAGACAGACGTGTAGTGGTGAGCAAACAACTGGATCAAAGCTTCAATATTTCTATGGAAATAATAAAGAAGTATAAAAAGTTTTTTTTTAAATCTTTTCTAATATGTGAGAAGTTTTATTTTTATTACGTACCAAAGTATGATTTTTTTTTTAGAGTACCATGTTTTTTTTTGTTTTGTATTTGTATGTTGAATTAAAAAAATTCTTAGAGGTAATGTAGTAAGTCATTTAATTAAGTTTTTTTACGTGAGATGATTTTTTTTTTCTAATTTAAATTTTTTGTATGCATTGAAATCTTTTTTAGATAAAAAGTAGTAAGGTTTTTTTACGTAAAATGATTTTTATTTCCATTTTCAAGAGATGAAGTAATAAGTTATTAATTTTTTTTAAGTAACATGTTTTTTTTTTTTTTTGATTGAATAAAATATTTTTCTTAGAGGTAAAGTAGTGACGGTTTTTTTACGTACCATGATTTTTATTTCTATTATAAGTCTTCAGTTCAATAAAAATCTTTTTTTAGACGTATTAAGTAGAACATTTTGATGCAACTTAGTCAAAATGTTAACCAGGATCCCGTTACGCTGTTTGCTAAATATATTACTACGGTATTGACACAGTGTGATCATTAATACAGACGAAGGGCCCACTTATTAATTTTAATAAGTGGGGTGATTTTTGGAGGGTGCGACGACAGTTCTCTGTTTGTTTTATTAGTTTTGATTTTATGGTTTCTGGTGCTTTTATTAAATTATACGCTCGAACTCGCCGAAAAAAAAAGATCGCCCTAAAAGTAGGCGTAAAAAATTGAACTTTATATATTTTTTATAATAGATTATATCATAATTCGAACTCTACATTATTTGTGATATTTTAAAAATATATTTATTTGTTTATTTAATAATATTTTTATTTTATATTTAAATAAAAATATTATAAAATGATAAAAAATAAATAGGGTGTAGTGTCAATATACTATAATAATCTACCGTAGTATATTGACGATCTAATCATTGTTATTCAGAAAATGGTACAATAGACCTTCAAAGTATCCTCTGTCGACTTAAAATTGAGAATAAAATAAAAATAACCTGCAACCTGCGTAATTCATGAAGAAAATAAAAAAAAAACACATGATGACTTTTTTAATTCATTTTTTTTAATTTTAATAAATATTCATATCTTATTTTTTTGTTATTATAAAAATACTATAATAATAGTATTTCATACAAGCTTCCTATTTCCTTCAAACTACTTTTGCTTTCACAATTACTAAGACAGTAAAAAAAACAGCAAAATTGATCAAATATATTTCATTTTTATAGAATTAAAATTTAAACTAGGCTAGATGATTTATTAAGACAAAACATATTTTTGTCTAAGATAGTTTTAAAAAAATATTCACATAACTCAATCATTTAAAACTCTCTGTCTTATCAAAGATAAAGTTTGTACTCCACTAACACTAAGTTCGCCCCCTTGCTAGTATCACAAAGTACTTACAGGCGTGTGTCTGTGTGCGTGCCGCTTGCCGCGCTTCTCTAAATTGCATTTTAATCTAATTATATGACAATATAATTTTTCGGTTCCGTCATAATCAGATAACAGAGACATTATCGAATTAAAGCCCCGTTTGCAGGCGGGAGTGCTCGCCCGTGTCAGGCTTTCTTAATTATTCATTGTAATATATGATACATAACTAAAATATATTTCTAATATCAAAGTAAATGTACCTATAAGATATTTAATATTGATTTTTAAACAAAAACTTGCGCCAATTACAATTCAGCTGAACGAGCGAAGCTCTTACTGGTCAAAAGTTTCGTTTCTAATACTACTCCTTTTAGACGAATAATGGTAGGATGTCGAAATTTGGCAGAGTTGTCCAGGACAGTGTCTTATAAGTCCTGAAGGTTTTTGAAACTTGTGTTTGTAGTATTTTATTAAATGGTCAAAGTGTGTCCCATAGAGTTAATGTATCATAAGAAACACAAATGACTGTGTTACATTTAATTTCATTTTCATAAACATGATTTTATTTTCTGTTGATCATCTTTAGAATTCTCAGTCAGCAACAATGTTTCGCTCAGTTCCACCCGCCGTGCATGGTGGCAGACCTAGTTATAAACTTCTCTATATGCGGCGACTTGCAGGATAGTTTTCTTCCAGGACAAGTTGACAATATAAAATGAATAAAATACCACCATATCTCGTCGATTGTGATGAGTTCTAGTTGTTTTCATATTGCTTATTGAATGGTTTGACGTTTTTAAAACAGTGGTCACAATAAAACATCTGACACGCGGCAATCGAGCTTGCCGCTATGAAAAACTCCTAATCGGCAAATTATAACTCGCAAATTAATTAACAAACAAAAGAAAAAAAAAATTAAAATAATTTAATTAATTAATTAATTAATTAATTTTTAAATTTTAAAAATTTAAAAATTCGAATTTTTTTTTTCATTTTTCGGTAACTTTGGCGGCCGATCTGACCACCTTCCCGTTGAACAATCAACATAATTTTGAAAAGTGAATCTTACATTTAGATGCTGATTCCAAATATATCTTTAGTTTTTCAAAATTCGAAAAATAAAATTCGACAGACACACAGACACACATACAGACAGACAGATCGGAAGGAAAAACTGAGTTTTTCGAAAATATAATGTTAGTTATATAGGTCTTCTCCGATCAGGGCGCGTTTAGAACAGTCATAGCCTTAACTTCTAAACTGGCGAGTACTCTCACAGAAGGGCGGATTTTGACAAATATCGTACCAAGATAGGCCTTCCAGATACTTCTAATTGATATTGATTCAAAGTGAACAAGATAGAAAAAAATATATACCAATACATTTTTGCTACTTTTATTAATATATACGTCTATATTTATTTGAAGATCACAATAAACAAATCATGTTAACTTTGTTACTTGAACAGCAATCATATTTGAGGGTTTATTTGTGATGGTTCCATACGATAAATGTTTTCCCATAGTAATCTAACACCGACATCGAGGGCGCGGCACGTTCCATAGAAAGTGAGTCTTTGGGGAAACCAAAATAGTATGAGACAAATTTAGCTAGATATGAGAATAGATACTACATGATTGAAGGTCAGTATTTATGTCCCTGATAGATAATAAAATAGACAATAAAAACTATTTCCTTTATTACTTTATTATAGTAATAATAATATTGTAAACATTAAATACAAAAAAATGTAATCTATACATATATTATAACGAGGATAAGTTTGTTTATTTAAATAATTTTCTAAATTGAAAAATTCTGATTATGACAGGCAGGTTATAGGCGATCTAGAATTAAGCTACGGTTTTTAGTTATCCTAATAATAAATAAAATCATTAGGTAACGAGTGGAACCGCGAGTAACAGCTAGTGTTTATATTAAACGAACTAGCACTAGCTTATTTTAAAATTAAATTATAATTGATAAAGTATTATACATTAAAATTAGTATATTTTATCTATTTATATTAATAATAGTAAGTTGATTTCCACTTATTTTCAAGATTCTTGAAAGACTTCTTCTAAAAGAACTAACGCTATTCTACGCAATTACAGTAAAAAATATGAAGGCGCTATATCTATACCATAAAAACGGTAATAGAACGCGTTATAGATAAAAAAAAATATGGAAAAAAATGGTAAAATTTTAATGAAAATGATTTATGAAATGATTTATTTTCAACAAGATTATTTGCGAACTCTTTAACAAAATTTTATATATTTCAGTCAATTTACAGAAAATTACAATGAGTTATACATCTAAATGTTCGTTAGAAATCACACTATATATTTGTGAAAACTTTACAAATATCCGTTTTTGATTGTATAGCATTTATACAGATACGCGGGGGGGGACTAAATAATATGCATAGAGGGTTTTATATGTGTAGACGACAAGTGATTATGTGACAAGTAATTATACTTTCAGCTAGTTATATTTAACTAAACTGAAAAATAACAAATCTAAGGATATATATTTCTATTTAAATTCAGAAAAAAATACAATCTTCTATGGTACATACCATTTTACCCAAACCGCTATAAATTTTTTAATATTAAGCAAGGAGTGTATATTTAGATTGGTTTAAATCTTTCAAAAGATAATTAACAATGTTTTACGAATAAGTAAAACAATACAAATAAATGTATGTATGAAACATCTAGAATCATACAATTTTCTAACTTTTTCACCAGTCTTAATAAATATTCATTACTACTACCTACCTATGTATACAATTTTTACAATAACTTAATAAAAGCCAAGCATAAACAACATAATACCATTACGTAATAACAACAATAATAAATAAGCAATTTATTTCTTAGTAAAACTTCAGTAATTAATTATATATATTAATATTATATAACATTATCCGGCTATACTCACGTAAATACCATCTCAATTTGACCGGCTAGTTTGGAGTCCTTATTCATGAGATCGGAATAAGTCGGAATCACGACGGAAATTCGAAAGAAAGTAGTAGGGAAAATTCCAGAAGTATTTATATGAGTACGGCCAGATACTATATTTTAGTAATTATATGTCAAGAAAGTTTAAATGCAAAAATAAGTATAGTTGTTTGGTAAAATTTTAATATTAATTTAAAAACAGAGAAGTTATTCTTTTAGTTATTTAATAGCAACAAATTGGAACAAGATAATTATGCTTTCCGTATACCTATAATATTCGCAAATATTTAGATGGAATCTTCGTTAAGATATCGATATTTTTATTTGGTTAGGTTATCTATTAAATTTCATCTTTACGTGAGTAATGTTCTGATATGAAGCTTTGCAATGCTTATAAAAAGTAAATGGGTTGTAAGTCACGTTTAAATATATAGGACACAGCTATGACTTAAATAATAACTTACCTACAAATTTACAAATTAACAACTAAAAATATCTATAGCAAAAGCCCGATTACTATTTATTGCAAAACTTTTACACAAGGAACGATGTTTAAGCATAATTGTATACTATATTGTTTCTGGTTGAGTAAACTACTGTCGCATCGGATGAAGAGATTAGTTAACTGCTAAGAAGCACTTTGAATGCGCACCTAACCCTTACTTACGTCGCAGGCGCACGTCAGGACCCAAGGGATGCACGTGGCCAACCCTTCGCAATTATGAAACAAAAAAAAATACATATTTTAAACACTAGTCTGATATTTCGACTTTGTGTATAAGATCTTATTTTTAATAATTTTGTTGGCTTTTTAGTTTTTTAATAGAACTTTTAGTTATGAATTAAATTATTGTATACAGATATATTATTAGGAGAATAAAAAAATTTTTGTCTTTAAAAAAATTTTTCCATGTATAAATCATTGTGGAATTTTATACTGAATCTAAAAAAGCAACGATGAGAAAAGAGAAAATTTTCCCTAGAAGTTGTGAAGGAAAAACTACCAATTTAAGATTATGTTTTCTATTGGTAAATTGTTTTAATATTACTAATAATAGTTATTACCTAAGCAAATAAATTTGTTTTTAATATCTTACAGAGAACTAATATTTTCTAACTACATCGTATTCTGAGTACTTAAGTGTTTTGCTCATGTCATATTTATATATTCATGAGATATGATAATAAAGTTAATAAAACTGAAATAAAATGCGTTGCTGAATGTAGTTAAAAGAGTACAATGACCCAATGAAATACCTTCTTTATCATGAAAATAGAGAGAGAGAAATTCAAATCGAAATAAAAATTTTAAAAAAGTTATTTTTTTATATCTATTTACTTTAATTAAGGATGCTAAGCCAAAATTAAATTTCAAGTAACTTTTTTCAATCCTAAAAAAAAATATTATTTTAAAATTACTATTACATGTCCCGGCTTTACTCACGTCAATACTATCGCAATTTGCCTGACTGGTTTCGAAGCCTTTATTTAGGAACAGATATACCAGCATTGCATAAACTCTTCGCGCCGAATATTCTAAAAACGTATTAATAAATGTAGTAATTGTGGATCATGAAAGTCTAAATACAAATATTACATTAACTCGTGCAATAATATATAAATCTTATTAAATATTGCTCTCAATATATTTTACTATATAAATAATATAAAAACATTTTTTGGTTTTATACATTTAATGCTGTTGACAATATAATTAATATTTACTTTGCTGTTTGATTTATTAATAATATTATTCCAAGTGTTTTCAATTATAGTAGATTCAATTTAATTCGTAAACATTCCGAACTAAACTGTTTAATTTCTGCGCATTAAAATATTGTTTATAATATATTTACAATATGGTTGTGACGAGAGTGTCTTTTCTTTATGTAGGGGTAGTACAGGAGAAAAGGGGTGATGTTCCGACAAGAAATGTGTTAAGATAATGAACAAAAACTTGATATTGTTCCCTCTGGTGTAAAGTATTTGCTTTTTATGAAGTAAGATTTGGATATACATTTTGTATAACCAAAATCTATATGCTTACATCTGGGATGTCCTTCAACATAAAAATGTATGTACTACTTGTTTTAGTAAGAGATTCTTACTCGTACAGACTTGCGCAGTTTTAAATTAAAAAATGAAAACTGTTTATCATTTTAAGCTTCAACAGAAAAGAGAATCTCTATTAGATTTGATTTAGATGTCTAATATATAATATATTATAATGCGGAAAAGTTTGTTTGTTTTAAAACGCTAATCTTCGAAACTAGAAAATGGATTTGAAAAATTCTTTTTAATTTTCAAGTTCATGATGAAGGCTATATATAGATTATCTAGTGTTACGATACGGTTTTAATTATCCTAATAGTAAATAAAAAGGTCTTCCGCCGATGGAACTGGGAGTAATTTTATACAAAAATTCCTGCCAGACCAGGTGAAACCTGGGTACTGATTTCTATGTTTCGTTAAGATCTTTAAATGTAATGTTAACATGAATATTAATTATTTTATAAAGATCAATCTATATATTATTTATATTTTAAATATTAACTTCCTTATTAATGAAGTTATTTTTATCACCTTGATTTACGTTTTGAGGTGTCCTAAGTAATTATAGGCACTTGTTAAAACATGTATATAGTGTAAGAAAATACAACAATATTGAGAAAAAATGTAGGAAGGTTATCAAGATTGCATAATGGATTTATGGATCGACAGATCCCTCTTTACTGATTACAGTTTGTGGAACTATCGGTCCATATAGAGAAGAATAAAACCAGTCTATCATGAGTAGAGATGTCATTTGAAGGTTGAACATACCACAGAATATTGTGTCGTAATTCACTTTATTAAAGGAGAAGCAAAAAGAAACGTTCCACGATTTTCACACATAATACAAAATATCTGATCTTAAGACCAGATATTTTTTTTATAAAAAATAAATTTCTATTAAGAAGAAATCTTACGAGATTTATAAAATTAAAATGTTCGGGTTCATTTCTTTGTATTTTTTATTGTAACAAATATTATTATTGTATTTTATTAAGTTACAGAAACAGATAATAGATAGGAAACATTTTGAAAATATTTAATTAAACAAACAATAAGTAATAACAAATAAATAAATACACATCAAAACAAATAAATTTCTTCAAAAGAAGTATGTGGAAACATTACTGTTGAAAAACAACAAATTAAAGGTATAATTATACATAAGTAAAGTATGCTAATAACAAAATTATGTTAAAGTTTCTCCCCTTACTAATAAAAATAATTATATATGTAACATATTCTCTGTTTTGTCACTATCTCTCTAACGATTTACGTCAAAGGTGTGACAGTGACAAAATAGAGAATAAGGTGTATTGCGCATAAATATTTTTATAAGTAGGGGAGTAGTTTTGTTGTTCAATTTGGTATTTTTATTTGATCTTTTCAGTCCTGTACGAACGAATTCTTGTAGATCAGGGATGGCGAAACAATGGCACGTGTGCCAAAAGTGGCACATGACAATGGAAAGGTTTGACAAACAAAAATAAAATAATTGTAAAGCATTGATTGATAAAATATATTTGAAGAAAATTTGTTTTTATTTGTTTATTGAATTATACTTAAGAATAATTTCACTACTCTAACATTCGGAATGAAATTTTATTTTGGCACGTAACCTATTTAGAAAAAAAAATATTTTACTTTGTGGCACGAACATCAAAAAAGGTTCGCCATCCCTATTGTATATTCTTTCATATTTATTATACGTTTACTTTTAATTACAAATAATGATAATTTTAATAGATTTTCTTCTTTCTTTGTTATAAAAAAAGGCAACGTAAAAACGTAATCACTTTTAAATCGCGATGTCAGCACAATGATTCAGCAAAAACGCTATTTTAGGACAGAAATTGATAGGTTATATTTTACGTTATTTTAAAATTATCTTCTTTGAGTATCCAATATTGTTTTACCAATTGAAATAAAACTATTTTCACGGATTTAACTCGCTTATTATTTTTGTTACATTTTAATTTTAACACGACGTTTGCTTTGCAACAATCGTGTTCATGGATAGACAAAATGTGTCTGTCAGTGAGTCAGTTAATTAGTCATCTACCTCCAACGGTTCCTTAGTTTTACCAATTTTTATTTGTTTTATATAAAATTACGTAATACTATTGTAAAAATAACTATTTTTTTATTAATAGTTATAGTTTTATATAAAATTACGTAATATAAATAGTTATTTTTACAAAAACTGTATTTGAGACTTTTCAAAAAGTTATATTTTTATATAATAATATAATAAATAATAATATTGATTAAATTAATTTTTGATCACAAGAATCTGTTTACACGCACACAGTTTACCCAAATTATTGATTTTATTTCCATAACTAGTGAAGTTCACATACACATCCGAAGTGAGTAACACGAAGTGGAGTCAAACCCAAAAGACCCTAAAGGGCTTGCAGGGAGTGACCAGTGATTTATGGGCTCGTAAAGTCGCACACGCCGCTGCCCTCGCGCTCACTTGTATAATTCATTGTACCAGCTCACGCGTCACCGTGGCCTAGACTGGATTCAGTTACAGATTTATAGATTGATATTCATGTTTAAATAATATTTGTTTAATTATAAATAATATATTCTATAATTTTTCCTAATTTATAAATAACATACCCCCCAGAAATGCTAAAGTTGAACTGTCGCTGAATTATTTCTTCTTCTGTATTTTAATACGTTGAATATCTTATGGGGACTGCCGCTTTGATTAATCATTTCTTCTTCTGTATTTTAATGCGTTGAATATCTTATGGTAAAAAGACTAAATACTTGCAAATTGGCAAATGTATAACTAAAACTAAAATTGAAATTAATTTTTTGTATGTCCACTTACGTGATCCATGATTGCTATTATATGTATCTGGTTGTATTCACGTACTGGAATATTAAATACTATCGGAATTTGACCGACTAGTTTTTAACACACGGGATCCTTATTCATGAGCGCCAAACATGTCGGAATCGCGGCGTGAAAATTCCGATAATAATTACGTGAACACAACCGAATAATTTTATACAATATTAAAATTTAAAAAAAACAAAACTATACTATACTAATAATTTATATGTTACTTACCTAACACTATAGGAAACTTACTACTAAAACTTAGAGAAGTATGACTAACATTAATAGACTAGTAGGTAAATGTTACATATTTACCTACTTAATTACATAATTAGCATATTTTATCTACACAAGGTAGATTGTTGTCCTAAATGTTGCTTCACAAAACACTATTTTATTATTAATTATTTGGTAATTCCTATTAATTGCATTTTTATTACATCTATTATTATTATAATTATCAAAATGGATGACAATTTCGAGTATTTTTTTTTTTTTGTAAAACGTTATCGGCCATTGTTTTATCAACATTATTTCTAAAAATTAAATTAAAGATTTATCGTAATTATTACCTATATTTTATGGAGACTTCTTTACGTCGCATATAAAATAATTATTTCAGTAGAGACTGAAATAATTGTAATACGTATAACTAAGTATATATAGTAATAGTTTAACTATAAGAAGATTATTTCAGTATAGGGAATATACTTATATGTTACATATTTATAATACATTCTACAAACTTTTTCTAAATTTTCGCTCTTTATTGCACCGCTTTTAAAATCTCTGCACATCCCCAAGGTTGACTATTAGAGTTTTTACTACTTACTTTACTTTACTTTAGAGTAACGGATTTTCCAACGAAAAAAAAAAAAAAAAAAAAAAGGTTGACTGTTAGAGAATGCTAGTTAGCATTAAGTCCACCCATTGTAACATTTTTATGTTGGAACAATAAAGAATAAATAAATAAATAAATATAGATCAAATTTTCTTTTTAAGAATTACAGAAAAAAGGTTTTATAACATTTCATTAAAACTCGCGTATAATTTGGTTACATTTTAATTTTAACCCGATGTTTCGAGTGCTTTGCAGCAATCGTGTTTACGGATAGACGAGATGTAAGCCAGTTTTAATCCGTAAAAAATAGTTTTATTTCAAATGTGTACTCGTGAAAATCTAAGAAAATACTATAGTATAACATATTCTCTGTTTTGTCACTTTCACACCTTTTAAGTAGATCGTTAGTAAGAAAGTGACAAAACAAGGAATAAATTTTACTGGCTATAAATACTTTTATTAGTAAGTATAACATTAATATATGATGTTTCTAACTGTTTTTGTGCACTGTTTCTGCGCTGTTCGTAACGTAAAGATACTTTTTAAAACTAAATTAATATAGAAGTTTGTCTTAATAGCATAGTCTACTTACTTTGTATATTTTTATAACAAAACAGTAGTCAATTAAGAACATTCTAAAACAATTCCAGGAACAAAATTGTCCTTGTCTTGGCTCTATTATAAGAATGTATATGAGTAGTTTGTTTCTATAAGGATTGGTAACATTGGTAATATTGGTAAAATTTGGAAATATTAGTAATATATTTTCAAATTTCAATTTTCATTTTACTAAAAACAAGTGAAGCTTCTAGTCGAGCTTCGACTCTAATATCACATTTCTTAGTTTACAAATTTCATTTTCATTGGTAATTTATTCCAGAACTTATTTGGCTTCTTTAATAATAAATTTCTAGTAAATAATATGTATTCCTATTTGTTAGGTATCTGAAAACAGAAGGGTAGAATTTATCTTATTAAAGTTTAGAAAAGTATCGATAAGATCAGATAGGTACAAAGTACAACACTACGTTAGTATTCATTATGTATTTATTATTTAGAATGATATTCAATGCTATGATATAACTTGATATATACTTTTATCTTTTCAAAGTGAATTGTTGCAAATCTCACAAAATTTTAATCCTTTTTGTTATTAAACATCTAATTCATTATATAATTTATTATTACTGGACTTAACAAAATATGCCAACCCTACGGTAGAAGGTATACCTGTCATCAGTGTAGTACTGATAGGCGACGCCATCTTGGACATTTATTTACCTCTAATATAACCTTATATTATTTTTAATGTAAAATATAAATTAAATACATCAACAAAGGTTTAAACATTAAAAATATATTTTTTTTTTACTTTGGCTTTGATTGTCTAGTGATATAATGTAAATAAAAAGTCAAGATAGTCAATCTTTTTCTATGGTATAGCTTGTTTCTACCAATTTTTTTCTCTTTTATACCTTTAAAACTATAACTCCAGCTTTGTTTAAGCAAGAACTATTACTTAGTTATGTTATACTTAGAACATGTTATATATAAAATATATATATTATGTTTTTTTAGTATAGTCTATTTTCATTTTAGACACACAAGATGCAGAAAATATTTCCTTATTGAGATGAGGTCAACTCGATCAAATTTTGTCCGCTATCTCCTTCTGCACCAATCAAGCTATACTTACCAAATTAGACCAGTTGATTATCATATGCTTACCTTTTTATAGATAATTATTGAAAAAAATCCTAATTGTAATCCTAAGTTAAGAGTAATTTGCAATTAATTCAAACGTTCTACTGCACGCGCAAATGGTAAATTCTTATTATGACTGACAAATGTATCATTTTTTGTTAATTTTAGACAATAGTAAAATCATGTCAAGCTAAAGTTTTCGTGATATATTTTTCGTTGTTTCTCTTATTGAAGAGAGTTTGGCTCAGCTTTCCCCGCTTGAATGTTGGCGGTCTTAGTACATCTTGTGTTCTACATAAAAATACAAGTCCAGTACATCTTTGTCTACTTAACAGTACCTGCGTTAAATATCATTTGCACTGAGCGCGAAATTTTCCTTGCAATCGATCGCTGGGTGGACCCTTCACCAGAGATTGGTCGTGGGGCGTGCTGGTTGTTATCATTAGGGAGGCGTCGACCAATCGTATCGAGGCACTGATAAGAGGGTATGGGGTAGGTTGATGGGGTGGCGTCAGTACGCCGGGCGCAGCGGCTGAGGGCGGCCGCAGATCATGCTTGGTTCTATGATGTATCCTGGCGAAGATGAGCTAGACATGCGTGTACCTCCTATCCAACTAGAACATCTACCAGAAGTGTTTCTATGTACGTAACTTAATCAGAACGTGTGTGTTTGCTTGCAAGTGAGTGATGTTAGTCAAGAAAATAGTGATTCTTAGTATTTTTGTAATAATTTATATTGTAGGTAATTTTAACTACATATCAATTATTTATTTATCCAAAAATCTGATTATATATTAGTTCATATATATATTGAGCATTGTGCGGTGAGCATTCGTTATATATTATAAAACATAATAATACAGGCGTTATATCGGTTTTTAAATAAATATACTTTTAATAAACACCAGCTGTAATCCAAACCTAATATATCTACTAACCATTTTTTAAAAAATCAAAAATAATTTAGCAAATAAAATTCGGTAAGTAGCTTATTATATAAAAGCGAAGCGTACAATAATATACGAGCAGCACGAAGCCAAATATAAAAAAGATTTGTTTACCAGTAAAACAAATTATCAGGCAAAGCAAAACATATGAAAAATATTTGTTTTCTTTTCTGTTTGTCAAACACAAAACAACAGCTGGTGAACTATGTGGACAAGGATTTTTTTTTTAAATATGTTCAATTGCTATGTTAGTTTGAATGGACATGTTTTAATATCTCTAAAATTAAACCTATTTTGTTTCAAATCAAACTTAATTATATTCTTATTTTTTTATAATTATACAATTTAATTGACTTCAACTTTTTACTAAATTACACTTTAAATTTCTATAAATTTAAAATGAATACAATAACCTATATATGTATATAAAATTATTAGGTACTTAATCAAAAATAATAATTTTGGGTGTGTAAAGTTATGCTTTGATTTTAATTGATATTTATATATTTTTTCGATGGATACAATTAAACAACTATAAACAATGTCATTCAAAGATTAAAGATAATAATTAAATTGCAGATAAGAGAAACTCCATTTTTAATGCGTATTGTGTATAGGTAAAGGCCAATAAATTTAAATCAAAATATAAGACACGTTTTGCATGATTTTTTAAATATAAATTAATTTAAACTTGAAACGTTTCTTACCACTGTAGTTCTATAAGCCGTTCACCAGAGGAGTGCAACCAGCAAAAAACTCTATTGGTTCCCTTTTAAAAGTTATATTTTTAAACAGTATTGACTTTATAATTATAATTGAACAGTATAACATATCGTTTCAATAAAAATATATACAAATAATAAATGTACTAGATGCAAAGCCTCAACCTTCACTGCCGTTGCAATTGTAGATATATATACTGGTTATGCTATTTCTTTTAAGATATTAAGGTTTGATGATTAATTCGATAAGTATATACTATTTAAATATATTGTAAGTACCCAGCATACGCCACTTTAAACAATCACACAACGTGACGAACGAATTGTATTATTTATAGTAATTATAATCGATCCAGACGTTGACCTATTATGACTTTTTTTTATAATTTTTCATAATTTTTTTTTTAATGACATTCAATTAAATAATAAGTGGTAAAGATTACTTTATTTCTTTTAAATAAAATCTATTCAATGACTTTGCACTAAAACTATTTCATAACTTTAAAAATTTAACAATAAATGTTCAAAAAAAAAGAAAACAAAAAATGTGATACATTTTTGCAATTATTATCACTTTTTGCTGATAATACACTTGATGATACTGCAACCACTCCAATTGCGCAGTTAGTTTTTTAGATATTGCGAAAAGGCAGTTAATATTTAAAAAATATATATGTTTTAAATATTAAAACCATATATTTTTAAACTACTAACTTGGTTGACTTCGTTGAAAAGTAATCAGTTAAAAAATACATGGCATCAATTGGTAAAAAAACAAAGTACATTGCAACCAAGTCGCCAGAAAATGGAGCTGGAAAAAATGCTTACATATCTACACACACACACACACACACACACACACACACACACACACACGCGCGCTTTATTACATGAAGTATCTAGAATTACTAAAGACACCTTAAAACATAAAAATATTACAAAAGATCCCATTTTGAATATCGGGATGATTACAATAACTTCTTTAATGAGAAAAAATATAGGAATTATTTTAAAATTATTAACTTTTATTAACAAGAAATATTAAATTAAAATAAATTCGAAACGGAAATCACTAATGTGTTGAGGACAAAATTGAAATGGTATATGAATATTATATTTTAAAAAAATATTTTAGCTCTATATTAATAAATATAAAAAAAAACTGTTGTAATAATAATAAATACGCTTGATACGCATTTTGCATGTTTCAATCAAAATACTTTTCTATAATACTCTTTTCTTTGCAGCCAGTATACCTAAATGTGGAGGCTGCCATGAGATGATAGTAGACCGATACGTACTCAAAGTATCTGACCGTACTTGGCACGCGGGGTGCCTGCGCTGCGTGGAGTGCCGAGCTATGTTATCAGGAAAGTGCTTCGCAAGGAATAACCAGCTCTATTGTACAGAGGACTTCTTCAAGTAAGTCTCTTTATATTTCTTACTTGTCTGACTTGTCTATAGAGATCAAAATAGCCTGCTTGCTTTTCATGCTGCTAGTCAAAATAGTTTGGTCTGGGATATGTTACTTTGGGTACAATTAGCTTTTCCAAATAACGACATTCAAGTTTATAACCACTTAATATTTTAGCTATTCTAAGTCTTTAATATATTTAAATATATATATTAATATACGTTAAGTTTGAAAATCCAATTCTTGTATATGGCTACCGACAGTATGTCATTTCTTTCTTCAACATATATATGTATTATGATATAATATCATTTTGATAATGTTATTGGTTGCGGCTGTTGTCCCAGGCGCTACGGCACGAAGTGTGCGGGTTGCGGACAAGGCATCCCGCCAACACAAGTAGTCAGACGTGCGCAGGCACACGTCTACCATCTCCGGTGCTTCGCGTGTGCTGCGTGTGCGCGTACTCTTAATACTGGCGACGAGTTCTACCTGATGGAAGATGGGAAGCTGGTCTGTAAACCTGATTATGAAGCTGCGAGAGCTAAAGGTAAATCTGATTGCATTAGTATTGTTTGTGTAGATGTCGCCTCAAACGCTGTTTTTTCCTTAATTAATACTGGTATTAAATTTTTTATATTCTTCAGGCGAAGGTTCCCTAGACGGTGATGCAGCTAGCAAGCGACCGCGCACTACTATAACGGCTAAACAGCTGGAAACGCTTAAAAGTGCATACAGCAGTAGTCCCAAGCCTGCGCGTCATGTGAGAGAACAGCTCGCTCAAGACACCGGCCTGGATATGCGGGTGGTCCAAGTCTGGTTTCAAAATAGGTCAGTAGTAGGTAATTTTTATTTACTGACATAAAATAAATTATTTATTTGTCGATATAAGTTCAAACAACAATGAGAAAAATATATCTTTTTAAATATAAATAATTCACTGCGATGACGCAAAATTTATTCACATTTAGGGACTTTCAATCTCATGATCCTTAAGTATGTGTGAGTTATATTTTGTAGTTAAAAACATTAAAATCTATGCATATTATAAAAAGAAGTTCCCCAACCGCGTCTGTCTATCTAAAAAAAAATATTCATTGATAGCAAGCGGATTTTTGTACGGTTTTCACCAACAGGTAACATGATGCCTGAAGAAGGGTAACTCATTATAGTTTTATGAAAATTTACCAAAACAACAATTATTGTTACAGACGTTGCAAAATTTTTGTATTGTATAATATATATTGTTGTTAAAAATATTGTTTACATAAATGATTGTGTATTATATATCGTAAAAGAGTCAAAGAAATCGATTGAGTTTAAACCGTTTCTGCAACCATGTTAATTGTTAAATTGATTTTGGATACCCAATCGATTTAACACACGCTAACATGCTGAGCTGTAATGATTTCGAAATGGTCAACTTATTAATGAGACGTAAAAAAGATTGAATTTTTATAGCTCTGTGGAAGTAACATACCATTGAAATGTGCGATTAATAAAAAATTTAAGTCAGTTAACGGCGGATTTGGAATGTATGTATATGAGTACATTTAAAGCATTTTATATATAGGCAAGGCAGGCTTTATAAAGAAGCCTTGGAATGAATTGTTAGGCTGCGGCTACGGATAGTTATTGCGCGTGTATATATATATATATATATATATATATATGTGTGTATTAATTCAACATCATATATGTATTTGGGAGAATTAATAACGTGGTTTTTTTATTGTTGGTTTTTATACATTTATCTAGAAATAATTTTAGCTACAGTCAGGAGATGTATAGATAAAGCTAATTTAAATCTGATTACAATTATCAGTCACCTTATACAAAAATGTATGGCTACTTGGTTCAAGGTCAAACAATGAGGCCAAAAATAAATCTTTTGACATAAAACTATCCATTGCGATACCGCATAAATATTTTGTTCACATCGAGGGAATTTGAAAATGATTATCCTGAAGTATGTGCGTTGTATATTGGTTAAAATAATAAAATCTGTATATATTATATAAAGAAGTTCACTAGCTTTTTCTGTCTATCTGTACGAACGCTTATTATTAAATCAAAAACTATCAAAAGGATTTTTGTATAATTATTTATGAGGAAGATTATCGTGTATATTTCATAGTGGTTTTGTATAAATTTACCAAAACATAACAATTATGTTAAAGGAATCACAAAATAATCTTGACCTCTGTAATATAACTCATGAAATTGCTATGACAAGATGTAACTTTAAAATTAAAATACTTGAATTCTTGGTTACAGTTCGAATATTATAAAATTAAAGAGATATATATTTTTTTATATATATAAATTGTGCGTAAGTCGTTCTTGTTAGATTGGCTTATAATTTATAAATGTAAAGATTATAATACCAACAGCAATTTTATTAATAGCACATATTTTCCTCTTCCATCATTTACTCCATCCCCAATCTTTTAAACAAAGCTTATTACAATAAAATTAATTGATTGCCTTACAAAATATAAAAGGTACAAGACGACAGCCGTCATACAGATATAGAGATAAATACTTTGAATTGCCTAGTAATTTTACCTATTAGCAAACCTAGAAAGACTTAATCAGTACTTGTATATTCCTGTAGCATATAATCGTGTTTTTTAAAACATATGTGTGAGTACAATGTAGCATATAATCGTGTTTTTTTAAAGTATATGTGTGAGTACAATAGCACACACTAATGTGTTGTCGCGCGCGAGTTGCTCTCGTCACGGCAGTCGTCACACCCTGCGCTTTGGCCTCGCCTCGTAAAACTGCACCCGTTATCACAATGCTATACTTCTACTTTAGATCAGATACGCGTATTGTGCATGAAAACATGCTAGTTGTTATCGATTAGTTTGTTGAACCAATTGTGTTATTGGAACCATGATTTTATTATTCGATATCTCGCTTACCTTGTTTGAATAGTGGTTTAGAATTGAACTGAGTTCTTTAGATGTATCAAATATTGAAATAATGCAACCAATATAAATAAAGTATTTTTATAGTCCTATTTAGGAAAGATAAAAAGTTGGGAAAAGCCTAAATTATCTAAATCCTAGTTTAATTGGCTCTAATCAACTGAATTCTTGAGTTAGACTTGTCTAATAACATTTTGAAGCTAATGGGTTCTACACAAAGTTTTATAACATCTATCATATACTAGGAACGCCACCAGACCCTGAATTTCGACTCGCTGCGATCGCGAAATCTCGGGTGCCGCTTGCATGTTGAGCGAAGCGAGCCAAGCCGAAGGCTTCGTCTTGGTTTGGAAAAAAAAATTGAACAGTGGGACAGTACAATTCGATTAAAAAAATTCGGCACGCGCATCCACAATGAGACTTCAATTTTTCGCGTTAATTTTTAACATTGAAGTCTATGGAAGTGATGTTTTTTGGACATTATTCCTCAACGACAATGAATTTTTTTGAAGTTTTTTTTACAAACCACCACACATATCAGCATGGTATGTGCAAAATTTGAAACTGAACCGTTAACCCGTTTTAATGCCAACTTTGTAAAACCAATCCAAATTCTCTCCAGTAGAGCGCTCCGCTCGCTTCGCTCAATAAGTATAAGGCAAACAAGATCACTAAACCCATCTTAAATTTATAAACCGGCTGATTAACACAACGTATAAATATCAATTAGTATAACATCGATTGACATAAAAAGTTTTCCATTAACAAGGCAAAAGCTATATCGCAGCGCGTCTCAGCGGGCTGGGCGGGGGCATATTAATTAAACTGACTCCCTGCTGTTTTCGTAATAACACGCAAAATATATGGGGTTCTGGAAATGTTACGTGTATCTTTAATAGAAGTTCACTGAATTGGTGTTATTTAATGCTATCACTTAACTAGTTATAAATAACTTTTCTATGTTCTTTTAATTTAAACAAATACTACTATACTGTTATACTATTGCCGATTTTTTTCTATGACAATTACTCTAAGAATATTTACAACTTGATGTGCCCTCATATTGCTCATATTATTTTAGTTAAAAGGTTTATTAATAATTTTAAAACAGGAGAGCAAAAGAAAAGCGGCTGAAGAAGGATGCAGGACGAACGCGGTGGTCTCAATACTTCAGGTCAATGAAGGGCGGAGGCAGCGGCTCTCCGCGCCATGATCGCTTACTTGACAAAGATGAACTCAAGATAGATTTAGACTCTTTCAGTCACCATGGTGAGTGAACAACACGAGTTATATATAACATATACTAAAAAGATATACTATATAAGATTTTGTATAAACGACAAAAATCAATATTTTATTTTTGAAAGTCTACGCATTTTAACATTTAACATTATTTTAGTTAATGTTTTCTTAGATTTACACAAGTACTACACATTTCAATATTTTTTTTTTTCACGAATATAACTCGCGTTTATTATTATATATTTTTTTATATCTTAAACCCGACGGTTCGAGTGCTTTGCAGGAAAGGAGTTGGCGGTTAGACGAGATGCTGGTGGTGTGATCTCGTCTTACCGCGAACACATTTGTGAAAGGCACTCGAAAGTTCGGGTTAAAAATAAAAAAAAGATTAATAATAAACGCGAGTTATATCCGAAAAAAAATTATTGAAATTATTTTAGTTATTATATGTGGAAGTACTAAAATGACTTGTAATAAACAATACTTTCAGCATTATACATTCATACATTTATTGGAAGCTTATCATATCTTCAAATCCACAGAGCTGAGCAACGACAGCTACAGCACGGCGGCACTGGGGGGCGAGGAGGGTTCCCCAGCGGGTGGCGCGGCTGGGGGCACGCGCTTCGGCACTACGCCGCCCTACCTCCGTGCACACTCACCCCCCCACGCACACTACCACTACCCGCCTGATCACCTCGTCTACACTAATATTGGTAAGTGGAATTATTGTTACGATTTAAAGCTCACTTTAATAACACTTTTTAGATATACATTTTTTAAATGAAACTAATTATTACTTCATATAACTTATGCTTGTCTTTTGATATTGTAAATTTACTTTTAATTAAGATGATTTGAAATATATAAGAGAAATAATGTTTATCACTTAATTTATCAAAATTTTTATCAAGTATTCATGATAAACATAACAGAATAATAAAAAATTACGTTTTTATTTAAACAATTGAATCAATTGTCTTTTTATTAGATCTAGAATAAAGTATAATAATATTGTAATGCATCATTATGCATATTTTTAAAATATTTCTACTAAACAATAGGTCAAGCAATGGGTGGTACTGGTTTAGGCGTTGGTGCCGGCGGTGCATCTGATATGAGCAGCTCTTCATCACCAGCTGCGGGTGGATACCCTGACTTCCCTCCATCGCCGGACTCTTGGCTCGGCGAGCCGCACCACTACTCCCCACGCGGCTACCCCTAGCGGCGGCCCCCACCGGCGCACGTGCACCCCGCGCCCTGTCCGCACTTAGGCGTTCAACCGCTAGAGCTCGTAGTTAAACGTGAGCTGTGATTTTGTGCGCATATTACACCGTACTCAAAAGATGATGTGCAGCCTCTGATATATATGTATATATTGATTTTTATTAGATTATTATATACTTTAAAGACAGCGTGATATTTTATCCAATTAAAGTGAATTCTATCTGAGGCTCTTTATTTATTGTTTAAAAGTACGCTTTGCACACGATAGAAAGCTTCGTTTGCTGTGTGTTTGTAAATATCATAGATGTAAAACCATAAAAGACACTCAAATAATTATTATAGTGATTTGTACATAACATAGAAATATATAATTATATAATCCAGTCATGCTATCGTAAACGATACTCGTAAGTCAATGTCAGAATCACCAAAATAATACCTGTATGTAATATCTTCTCTTTCTTAGTCGTTAGAGTACAATGTCTCTTTTAGTCATTTTTAATATATTAATGTATGTTGATGTATTCGTATTTAAATGTAAATAAAATTATAATTAGGATAAAATTAGAATAACAATATAATGTATATATATATTTGTGTAATATTAAGTGATCTGATACTTCGTGCAAAAAAATCTAGTCGAGATAAATGGTATAATAATAATACTAATGTGGTAATTTCACTTGTTTTTTATTTACAATACTGTTTATAGTTATATCTAAAGTTCCGTGGTAGCCACTCCCCAATATTGTTGCATGCGACCTTCAAGATCTAAAGAATCTTGTGATTGTGCTGTTTTTTCTTGAATAACAGCAAAATCATATTCTAAATGATAGGGCATAAGTCTCTGAAGTGAACCGAAATAAGCAGCATTCGGACCACCATTTGGCATTCTACCCGAACCAAAACGAAACTCCGGCTTGAGAGTGTTACCAAAAGATCTTGCACTTCCAAAATGTTTTGAAAGAAATGGAACCTTTGATTGTTTCGCATTTAAATGCAGCTGGGGACTACTTCCTGACAGCCCCTTTAAATTTCTTAAACTACTTGCATTTGATTTTATTCCTTTTGAAAGATTATCGAGTTCTTTATCAAATAACATTTGTGTGTTTTGTTCTAACATATATTCCCAGCATTTGAATTGTTCATCTGATGAAGGAACGTCCTCAGTTCCTTTTTCAGCTTCCTTATCTTCTTCAACTCGTACACGAATTGCTCGAGCAACTCCACCACGAGGTTTTCTTTCTGATGCTCTAATGTGAGATCTAACACTTGCATAATGTTGAGGATTTACAGTTTCACTAGAAGGCTGGTCACTTTGTCCACTTGGGGAAGACCTATCACTGTTTGATTTGGGCGGCGAAATAGAATGACAGCAAGGTTCTAAACGGGAGCAGCAGCAATCTGGACTACATATAGATTTATTTGTGTTGATTGTATGTCTTAACTCTCGCATTAATAAATCTACATCAGGACGAACAGTATCAAATCTCACGATAACAACAGATATACAATCCTCAGTTCCATAACTTTGGGCTAAATCTTGCAATCTTTTTGCCGCTAGTACTGGATTCCGTTCAGCTCTTACTTCAGATACAGCAGTATCTACGGTGACACAGTTCCAAAATTTGGCATTCCCTAATATTAAAAACTCATCATCTTCTTTTATTACAGTTTGTATTACATCTGGATCAGGTACGTTAATTGGGTATCTTGAAGAATAACCTAAGCGTTTATTATCATCTATACCTAAGCATAAAGGTCCATTACGTCGACTCAAAACAGCTTTGGTATTGCCAACATTGGCTAATCTTAAATTATATCTCTTAATTGAATGACCAAAACTATTTTCTGGTGCATTTATGGGGGATAAGTGGCACATAACAAGACATGCACCTTTTCTTTGACCTTTTTGTTTCAGTTCTCTGTGTGCAGCCAATACAACGTATTTCATATATTCACTAACAGTTTCTTTAATAGACTTCTCTTCAAGTAAGAGTCCAGGTATACTTGACTGTAAAATCTTTGGAACTTCAATGTCGTTCTCTCCGTCAATAATTGCAAATAATCCTTCTTTATTACAAAAAGATGGAAGACGTATTTGTGCACAAGATAACTGAAGCTTCTTATTTGGGCATTCCGTAAATCCAGTAATCCATGGTGTAACACCATTCAGCTCTTCATGTAAGGTATTTTTTTGTGACCAAGAGTTATTGTGTTGCCCAGTGACATCAACAAGACTAAGAGGACGTTGACATTTGAATTGTGACGGATCCATTTGCAACTTTTTGTTACATGATATATCTAAAAATTTTAGTTGTTTTGGTGCTAGAAGACGCAAATCTATGCTGTCTAAATCGTTATGGGCAAAGTCTAGGATTTTAATACTGGCACTGCAAGCAAACATTGGAACTGATCGTAATCGGTTTGAATGAGCTCTTACAATTTTAATATTATTCAATTGTGGCAAGTTATCTGGTAGTTTTGAAAGTGAATTTCCAGATAGAACGAGCTCTTCAATATCTGGCCAATAATTTAAACATGTCTCTGGTAAACTTGTTAGACAATTATGTGCTATGTGTAATATTTTAAGACCACGAAATGTAACTATAACGTCAATCACATCGTCTGTAAAACAATTTGCTGTTAAGTACAGCGTTTCTAAGCAATGTGGAGAGGCTCCTCTAACTCGAGGCAGCCGACTTAATCTATTGTTTGATAAATTTAATATACACAGTCTGTCGCATATTGAAAAGAAATTTTCTGGCAATGATTGAATGCAGTTATCGTGTAGAAATAATTCTTTTAATGGTGATCTCAATCTTGGCATTGATGGAAAATTTGTTATTTTATTATGAGCTAAATGCAGGTGGCTCAAACTAGAGAGCTCACTACAAAATAAATGTTCTGGAAGTGATGTCAGCTGATTATTACTCGCATAGATCTTAGTCAAATCTGAACAACCACTGATCCACTGTGGTAAAGACGATAATTTATTATTTGTTAGATCAATCTCAACTAAATTGATAGGTGGCACCATTGTTGTCAAACTCTCCATATCTGAAAAGTAAACCATATTATTTCAAGTAATATCAATGAGTTAGTTAAATAAAAGTGTATACGAATATATTTTTTTAATCAACATTCATTTATATTCTATTCATTCAATTTATACTCTAGTACGATGCTATATATTCTATAGGATTTTTTTTGACAAACGGCCTTATTATGAACATTATTCGGATGATAAATTCATCATCTGGTGAAAAATTTCGTGATATATTGACTTTGTAAACAGGTAATACTGTCTCCACTTTCTGGGTATGTGGAACATACTCTGTCAATAAGATATCACACTTACGATTGTATGGAGCGTGCAGGATGCGCAATGAAGCACCATGCAGTGCCATGTGCTGGATGGCATTATGAGCAGCATACAGTTCTCGCAGCCCGCGTAGCGATGACAGCACCAGCACTTCTATTGCATTGTGTGATACATCTAGAGTCACCAGGTGCTGGAAAGTTATATACACATTTTTAAGTTCAGATGTACACAGAATATAAGTATTACGAATTTAACATTTTTACTACCCTCTACAAATAAAACAATTATTAGGATTTACAATTCAGCTAATCAAAACTTTGATAACAACATTCAAATCATAAATATGATTCAATTCTATAATATGTTACTAAAATGGTTTCAAAGTTATAACACCCAAACCATGAAATAACAATTTTGTTTATGAACAGCAAAGGTCACAGCTTACCTCATAATTTCCAAGAATTATGCTTCCTTTCAATTTATTAAATCGGAGGTCAACGTTCGTGAGTGGTGCGCGATATTCAGACTTATTTTCATCTAAAAGTCCCATTTGGCTGTTATCGTTGACCTACAAAATATAATTGAAAACAATAACTCGAGGAAAGATTATCTGATAAATCCTTATTATATATAATTATCCAGCTCTACTCAAGTAATTTCTATTGGAATTTGGCCGACTAGTTTTGAACCCATTAAAAGTATGGCGATATCACGTGAACAATTCACACCGCGAATCTGCCATGCTCAGAGCTCAAGAATAAGTATCCAGAATGGTTTCAAAACTAGTCGGGAAAATTGCAATACTAATTTCGCGAGTACAACCGATAATTATACATAATATCATGGATGTACTGATTTTAATCAAATTTGGTCATTTTATCTATTATTAGAACTTTCAGAACTCTAAGAATAGGTTTTTAAAACAATATTGTTATTTTTATCTTATAGATAACTTACTCCAAAATGTGTGATCAGGTTCCGAACTGCTACGATCGTCCGTAGCCGAGGAAGGCGTAGAAGACCGTCCAATGACTGAATTTCGTTACAACTAACGTTGATTTCTTCTAACCTGATAATAAATATTATTAACCTTTAATAAGCTTTTATATAACACAATAAAAATATACTATAAAGTCGTTATAAAAAAAAAATAGTAGATGAACCTATTCCGCAAGCTGACTGCAAAAAAAAATTAAGTATGTAGTAGAATATATTTTAATACAAACATACAAGTTTTTTTCAAGGCAAAGAATCTTTTTTTAATATGGTAGCAACATAATTATAAGAAATCATGAATCCTAGGTTTTATTTCACATTCATTATAAATAATTAATTATTTCCCGCAACACCTGTCAGATTTCCTATACTAAAAATATAAATCAGAAAAGTTTGTTTGTTCAAACTAGCAAATCTTGAGAAATACTGAATGGATTTGGAAAATTCTTTCTGATTATGAAAGACAGGTTCATGAAGAAGGTTCTAGCATGACGTTACTTTGACGTTTGACGTTTGACGTTTGAAGTTTGACGTTTGATTAAAAATTATTTTTTTTTGGAATTTTTTAAAGGCTAAAACCTAATTAGTCCGTTTTTATTTTTACTTACGTCTCATCAATATTTGTTATGTTACCTTCATTCATTGTCTTTTTGAGTAATAATAACACGATTTTTTTATTTTAATATTTTCAAGTATTTGATTATTGTCCCTAAATATTTTATGTATACGTTTGCGATTTTTATACTGTTATATTTTTTATGATTATTTTTTTTGTTTTTGTCTTTGTTCCTTTATATTTTTTATTATTAATTTAAAGGCTAGCTAGTAGAGAATGCCTGTGGCATTATGCTTGCCTTTGCATAATTTGTGCAAAATTAAAAAAAAACCTAAAATAAATATAAGTAAAATCATATCTCCGCGGGTGGAACCGCGTGTAAAATATATAGGATAAACAAGTCAATGAACTATTAACGCTATTAAAGTTGAGGTAATATAATTATTGTATATTGACCTACATCGCACATATTATGTTATAATACCAGAGTCTGAGTGAAGATATGTTACGAGTATAACAAGAGCGTATAAGCGTTATAATTTCTTTAATTGCAGATGGAGTTAACTAGGTACTAAGTATCACCGCACAAGAAAGATAAATATTGACAACAATTTTATAGAGCTTTTTCTATGAGTTTTCTTAATTATTCTATACTAATATTATAAATCTGAACAGTTTGTTTGTTTGTGTTAACGGTCTAATCTACGAAACTACAAGTTGAATTTACGAAATTGTTTCTGATTATGAGAAAGCTTTGTTAGATAGGCTATCTATTGTTGCGTTATTATTCTTATTTATTCTATTAGTAAATAGTCGTTCGTCCCCAAGTGAAACCGCGAGTAACCACTAGTATTACATAAAATTACATATAATTATATAGTAAGACAAGAAAACAAAGCTGTAAATAATATAAAACAAATGGAATATTTTTATTTTTTTTTTTATATTACCGAAGCGAATCCTAAAATAATCTGTAAAATAATATTATTGTAAAAATGTTTAATAATTAAAATAATTATTTTATTAATAATAAAATATAATTAACATTTAATTTTCAATCTTACTTTTATGTTAATTAGTGACCAAAAAAGGCATAAACCGTAACGAACGTATATAAAATTTAGTTTCTTACTAAAACACTTCCTACTAAAGGTTACTTTTACTTTGTTATTTTTATTTAATTATAATTAAAAAATAAATATATTTAAAATTTATTTTAAAATCGATAACAAAAAAAAATTATTTATAATTGTTTTAATTTATTAAAAATAATAAAAATACGTACAATAATATTACAACTCACTTCCCATATTCATTTCTTTATAAAACACTGCACTAACATTACATAACGTATATCAATAAATAAAAATAGTTAGAACAAGTCCGAACATAACATGTATAGCCATGTCTAAGACAAAACACCAACTGACCGAAGGTTGAGTCGCCCCACTGCAACTCGACATTTTAAAATGAAGGCTGTCTTAAGTTATTTTAATATTATTAATAAATATAAAAAAAATAAGCTAAAAATAGTATAGTTTGATTGAACTATTTTCGTCTTTGATAGTTTGATTGGAGAGTTTTTTTTCTATCCAAATAAAAATCTATATTTGATGAAAACCAATGTAGATTTTTAAGATTGGAGCAAATGAAATCGATGGAAACAGCTAATTAAGAATAAAGTTATGAAGTTTGACCTACGTAGCATTAAGACTATCGAGGATAAGACAATTATTTTGTGTATTTAGTGAAATATTATCATGACAAAAGATGTCATGCGACTGTCTTGTCTGCGATTGTCTTGTCTGTAGTCTGCGCTTCTCTCAGCAAAAGAACCGATGTTACAATACACCCATTATTGTATTACTTATCTAGTAACATCTATGCAATCGTACTTTTCACCCTCAATTTCCGGTTACAAAACTATTCCTGTTCTGTCTGTAATATTTATAATATATAAAATAACGCAATAAAATTAGTGGTAAACAAATTTACAGCTTTTACAATGGAAATAAGGTTTAAAATTGCAATATTACAAATATAGACGTTGGTTACTTAATATAGTTACTATTTTATATAACTAGTTACTAATTAATGAAAAATATGAAGATATTCTGGGAACGTAGTTATCAGATTCACGGAACTGAAGAATAACCGGAAACGTCAGATACTATTTCCTTCAAAACCATCCCTGAAGCTTGATAAGTGATAACATCACAATTGTTCATTAGGAATTTTATAATTATTTGCTAATCACAGTAAATTATTTATATATCTTATCTTTAGCTTAAACCTCGTGATTATATTCATAGAATTATCATTATTATGCTTTAAAGTGTTTGATGGTTTGTTGTAAAATAATCCGAAATATATCATTAAAATGTTAATCAATATAAAAAAGGTATTTAATTACGAAAGCCACCCACCATTTTACATTTTTTTGGTTACAAGGAAGGGTTTCATAAATTATATTTAAAATGAATTGATTGCGTATCCAAAATCATAAATATGGGACATATTAAATTACTTAAACTTAGTCATCAGATACTCATCATATTTATATATCTCCATAATTACTGTTAATATACCTAAATCCATGATCCTTCTGCCCTCTTCCAAAAATTCCTCGGAAAACATTGCTCTTATGGCAAGCAGGCTTTTGTATTATATATAATAATACTGTAGTCAGAGAAATACTATTCTAATTTCCCAACTACTTTGGAACCCCTTGGAAGTCCTTATTCTGTGATATTTGTAAGGTCATGAGACGATTTGGCTATGCTCTGAGCTCATTAATTTGGACGAAAAGATTCATAAACAGTCGGTCAAATTCTGATACTACTCACGTAAATAATTACATATAATAGTAATTATGGGCCATAAAACTTTGCACACAAAAAACTGAATTTTGTACATATTCATTTGTGTTTTTTCTTTTATCTTTAATATGGTATTGTATTACATATTGATTAAATATTGTAGTCAATTTAGAAACACGCAAGAAATGACTCAAACAAGGTCGCTGGTTCGTTATTGTTTCAAGTGAACGTATGGAGCACGCTCCGGCGCACCGATGTAGATACAACGTACTCAGCGCACTTAAAAAAATTGGCACACAGCGGAAATATTCTCAATTAACATTACAACTGTTAGTTTAATAATAATATGTGTTATTATATATTAATTATTCGATTTTGGAGGTCATTGTACAATGGACATTGTACGTTAATAGTAATGCCATACATATTTTACCAAAAATGCCAGTAAAAAGGGCATTTTGATAGATAATTTATATGAACAAGACAAATATTACAATATACCTATATTCATAATTTTTTCAACATTTTCTTCAGAAGATTTTATAGAATGATGTTAGAAACAAAAAAATTGAGTACTACATATTTATTGACAAGAAAATTATAAAAACAGAGTGAACTGTAAAAAGAAGCGCTACCGCGACGCTGGCATTTTTCACAACTAATGAGAGCAGCGCCACGGCGCTCTTTGGCACTAAAAGGTTTAAGTATGATAAAACAATTTGTACTTTGCATTTAAAGCTAATAAAATTATTGTATTGATATATATTTCATTATTAGCTTAAAATAATGAGCTAATTAATTTCTTTCAATGATATATTAATGATTTAATATCTTATTTCATTCCTTTCTATAAAATATTGCACATTGTATGTGCGTAGAGTAATCCTGAGATGCAGAACGTCACACTTTGCTAACGAACCGTTAAAAAATATAGCCGTAATAGAAATATATGTTTACCGATTTAATGTTCTCCATTTGTATGCAAAATAAATAAGATTTTATTTACGTCAAATATATTTAAATCTATTGAAATGCTTTGAATTTAATTATTTTATTATAATTTCATTATTTGCCACCAACTCTAATTAAATATATTTTTTTAATCTAAAGTCATATTAACTTACATTCGATCATAACCTAATGTAAAAGTTTTAATATTTAAAACATAAAAAGTGGAACGTTATTTGTTGACGCTTCAATTGAATTTTAAATATTTTTCATTATTTATTTAATTTACATAATTCTGGTTAAATTAAAAAGCTAAAATACGAATATCAGAGAGAAAAGGCTTTATATAATTAAATTAAAAAGAGAGTTTAATATTTTTTTGTCGGTTTGACATTTTTGTGTGATTTAAATTTTTTGACTTGAAATTTAATTGTTTGTTTTTAACATACCAATACTCATATATGGTAATAAGCTATACCAGAGATGGCAAACCTACGGCAATCGTGCCATAAGTGACAAGTTTGAAAGTTTTAATGGCACGCACAAAAACAAAATAATTGTAAAACATTGATTGATAAAAAATATTTAAAGAATGATTGTTTTTATTTGTTTTAATTAATTATAATTTCACCACGCTAACATATGAAATTTTAATGTGACATGTTACCTATTTAAAATTTTTTTTTTTGGCTTTGTGACACGGACATCGAAAAATGTTCGCCATCCCTGCGTTATACAATATACTCATATACAGAAACATACAACCGGTAGGAGGGTGTGTATTACGAATTAAATTTAATAGTAATACTTTAATCTGCAAGTAATTTTATAATCGTTTTAGAAAACCCAAAATAATTTAGTTTTACGAAACATTATATACTTATAGAATAATGTTAAAAAAAACCTCATTCATTGTTACTTACTGTGTCAATTGTGATATCTCCTTGGGCAGTTCAATGATTTTGTTATCACTGACATCTAGATGTGTAAGGGCAAGCAAGGTGGTTATTTGAGGAGGGAGTGCTGGTAGAGAATTGCCGCGCATGCGCAACACACGTACAGCAAACCCATCAGAGATATGCTGGGTCAGTGCTACAGGCAGGCAGGAGCGCCCACCACCGCTCAAGTCTAAGACATTTGGAGGCTGTGTGCTAAGAGTTCCCTGGAACAAAGATTACATTCCATTTAGTGGACTATATCTTTTTTATATATTTTATGTTTGTGGTTGGTTCAAACAATAGCTTAAGAAAAATTTGTCTATAATATAATAAAGGCTGGAGCAACGTCTGAGCTGAATTCTTGTTATATGAAAGAACAAAGAAACATGTCTCGGTACATTAATGATTATTTCTTTAAATGTATTATTTATATGTTACTATATTCCGCCCGCGGCATCGCCCGCATAGTTCTCAGTAACCGTGAGTCTTTTTGCTCATTATAAAAAGTGAGTTATTATTATTCCAAAGATTCGACCTTATTTAGTGAAGAGTCGTTACCAGTTCAATGGTGTATATTTGAACCAATATTGGAACCAACTGCACACAAACAGTGAAAAAGCTTTCCTCATCCTACTATTATATGTAGTAAGGATGTTCTTAATTTTTTTTTTTTTTTTTTTGTTACACATACCGCATTATCATTTTTCTCTCTATAGGTAACTGGTTCTAGGCTATCTAAGAACACGTCTTCTTTGGAAAAAATATCCAAACTGTCTATCTCCGTCTCTTCATATTTCATTTTATTGCTTTCTACCATTATCACTTCGACGATATGTTAAACTTATATATTATATTTCACACATATATTAATGCATATAAATAAGTTTTTTGTTTGTTTATTCATTTAGTATTCTAAAAGTTCCAGACTTGTAACATGTTCAACGCGGCCGACGAACTCTATATCGTTATGCTCAAAGCTTACCGAATAACTATACAAATTATTCGAATCACGTTTAAATTACTTGTAAGAGACTTTTGTATATCCTTTATGTATGTATTGAAGCTTATTCTTTAAAGCTCAAATATCTTTAACTTTGTATTCAATCACAAATATTGTTATATTAATTTAGCTTTTATAAATAACCTTATTTTATATAACAATACTTGTTTCGTAGATTTCAACTGTATGTTTATGTCATCACATATAACACAAGAATTGAATCACAATGTCACAAGAAAGCGTCGGAGTTAATGCTCTGTGCCGATTTGACTGAAGGCATCTGCACCGCTATACATTTGGGATATCCCAAGCAGAACGCTTTACTACTGCGCAGGCGCATAATCATAAATATCAACAAATAATTATACTTTAATAATAATAATATGAATACTCATTGTAAGAAAGTTTTCTGACGTAAACAGACAAAGAGTATTTATTATTAACTAGCACTTACACTCGGCTTCACCTGCACGAATGATTTAATTTACTATTGGAATGTTTAATAGTAGTATCATAACTTTACTGTATAACCTTCCTCATCATCCTGCATATCAAAATCAGAAAAAAACACCAATACATATATAGTTAAATTATTATAATATATTTTTAAATACATATATATACAAACATAATTTATACATATATATACAAACGAACCTTTCAGCTACATACTATTACAGTAGATAATTTTAAAATATACAATTAAAACTTGCATTCTCGGGATAAAGTTAACGAATTGTATAATAAACTTAATTAATGAAATGCAAATAACAATTATATATATAACTTTATATATAACGTTATTGTGATATGTATAACTTTCTGGTGATTACAATGACGTATAAAATTACGTAACAATCCAGATCAATAAAAACCACACATTGAAATGTCAAAAACTTGACTAAGTAACGAGATTTCTAGTAATTTTCCGCCTTTGTTGATGGTTCGTTAGTTTGTTAAGTGTACCGGAATCGAAGCCCAATCTGCTCTAGGCATGCGCATTCCATAATTGAATACTTGACATAGAAATCTCCGAATTAAAAATGCGAATGCATAATGTGAAAAACCGATAAGATGAAAATTGAAAACATCGACACTTTCGCATGTGACCAACATGTATATACATTTTAAAGATTATTATAGAATTAAACTAATATTAAATACCTCTTTTAACCAACTGAACCACATATTTCGCTCCCAAAATGTGTTGAATCCGAGAAACAGATGGTTGACCCCTGCATCAAGCACACTGTTGCCCTGGCTACGAGGTTTTACGCAGAGAACCAACTTTTGAGCTTTACGCTGACAAATCTCAATACTGCCTCCACTGAGTTCGAGGGTATCCCAAGATACACCTATAAAATTAGAAACGAACTGTTTTGAAGTTGTATTTTACAATAAGAATTATTGTAATTAAGTATCAAATGTAAAAAACCAAAAAAATAATAATATTCTATTCATATGAGACCAAAGTATAATCAAAATCAACTAATACAGATAATAATATCTACTATAATTGCTTTAATACACATACCATAAGTGTATAACTGTGATCCTATAATGTGAGCATGTCTTGGCTTCCATTGTGGAAACACGTGACCTTTCAAAACGTAAACAGTGCCAGAATGCAAGACTCCTGCAGATCGACTCGAAGGTCCCGCGCACCAGTGCAGACAGTGACGTAACTCCGGATCCACCGCAAGACGTAACCGTCTAGCTTCTGACTTCCAACCATTTTTAATCAAAAACTTCTCCTGTATCTGCAACGGGAATTCATTCAACTCCAAACGTCGTGAATTTTCTCCTCCTATCTGCATCCATAAAGTTAACTCTTCACTGAAACCAAGTTTCTTGTTTACATCTTCAACTGTGGTATATGGAGACACTTTTACGAGTTTGCTCTGCGCTTCGACAGCGTAGGGTTCGAGGCCATCAAATACACGTATCCAGGTAAATTCAGAGCGCGGTTTAAATCCACGAGTTGAGGCGAGTCTTCGGAGCGATTTGCGTGGACCAAGAGGCAATGAGGCATGCAAGCTATCGTCACAGACCATGGCGCGGCAGATGGTCGTGAGGCGCGGGAGCCAACGACGTAATGCCCGTGCGCCGGACGGAGCCGTTGCATTACAATTAGGCCGAAGTAGTGGGGGTGGGAAACATACCGCTTCATATCGGTCATTCGGGAAAATTTCACTTAGGATTCCTGGACTACATATAAACAGGATAAAATAAACTGTAAATTTTTAAACGTAAATCAATCTTTGTTTAAAATAATTAAGATTTATTTTATAAATTGTATTGTAAAGGAATAAAATGGGATAAGAGCATCAGCATTACTTAGTTGTTCCGCGTCGATAATCACCCCACCTGCTGACTCACCTGTTGTGTTCGAGGACCGTGCCCCCTTCTTTTGAGTTAATAAAACATTTAGCACACAGTATGAACAAACCAATGCTTAGTTTTGAGATTATACTATTTTCGGATATCCTTTGACCAGCTCGGTAATCATAATTTATAAATGAACTTCATATCTTTATCTGCTAATTCGTATGATATAATTTTTTCTCTTAAAAAAAAACACAAAATTTGGGTGAAGTTAATATAAAGGAAAAAGCAGTAATGTTCCGTATGGATGCTAATTAAAACTACCAAATAACTTTATATTATATTTACATAATAATTTTGGATATATTGTATAAATAACACTTACATTAACTTACTAGATATGAATATATTATTGTGATAAAGATCTCGGTATATAAAGCAGGTGTACAGAAGATACTACCACGGATAATTCTTATGTATACGTTCTGTGCCACAACCACAGGTGGCGTTACAGAAACCTTTTTCGCACATACCAGGGAACGTATAAAGAGATTCACAGTTCGAATAAAAGTCTTTTAAGTGACATGGGTTTGTGCAGAGATAACCAGAGACACAGGAGTCTGGGCAGTCTTCACAGGGTCTTCCTATCTTGTACGGGTATTGGGTTATTGTGTTGTAGTTCCCTCTAAAACCATAGAAAAAAATAGTAGAAGAACAATAATAATTACGATATTTATTTTAACATGTAAATACAACTACATTGTACTGTAATTACAACTGTAATACTTTAGTTAGATTTAGTTAGTTTTAGTTAGATATATATATTAAGAAATATATATTGTATCTAATTTCATACTATTTCAAAATAATTTAAAAAATCATTGAAAAACTCAGAAATTCAATCTTAATAAAATACTCAACACTAATTAAAAGATTGTTGTTGTCTATAATAAAGTATTAACGCAATATACAAGGAAGAAGTTTCCAATTCCTGCCAACAGATGGCACGGATGCAATATAAGACTAAATTCTAAACTGTATTAAAAGTAAATTATTTATTTAATTATTTTGGTAGAGTTGTTGGTTCGTTGTGTGGATGTTATCTACTTTATTTATTTATATATGTTGTTAATTTTATTCATACATATATTAAACACATTTTTTATATAAAAACAGAGATCACGAAGCAAGGTCTCTAGGCTAATAATAAAAAGATTCTATCACGTATCCCATTTACGTTTCGTATTGACGAGTGTATCGTAGGAATTTAAAATATCGATTTTGCATAATTACATAACAATATACAATAATAATAAGGAATAACAATTTTTTTCTAAAATAATAAAAACTAAAATGTTTTAAAGAATTTTATATGCATATTAATAAACATAGATTGGACCTATGTCCAGTCTATGTTTTTTACTATTGCCATAAATATAATTAAGATTTTAGGAGTATACTGAAATATATGTTTAGCATGTTTAGTGTAGCTTATTTTTGCTTTAATTTAATAACATTTAATAACATTTTAATACATTAAACTTTCTGTAAAATATTTTTATTTAAAACAAATATTGAAAAAACTAAAAAAAATACAAAAAAAATCGATAAGGACACTTCTTATAAGAATACATAAATAATATATAAGAAAAAGTTTCAACAGTCGCTACAATTACAAATAATAAAAAAAGGTATTAATAAGAAAACATAAAAAAAATATTTTTTATGTTTTCTTACGTTTTAAGTTTCAATACACAGAAGTCTATTACTAAGTTAACCACACAAAAGCTTATTTTAATCATATTCGTTAGTATTCTTGTAACGGAAAATGTCTATAGATATATATATATATATATATATATATATATATATATATATATATATATATCTATGAACATATAAAATAGATATCTATATTTATACGTTCGTTAAAAACTTTTGTGGTTTTAAGGAATGTGTTTATATTAAATTTATTAGAATGTGTTATATAAATGTATTGTAATATAAATTTATATAAATATATATGTAATAATGCACCGTTGAATAACTTGTTGAATATAGACTCCACGAACTTTTCATTTATAATAATATTGTTTGGAGTATTATGAAATTATTAAGTTAATATTTTCTTTATAATAAGTTTGTTTTATATGTTGAAAAATTTTATAATTTTCGGAGTTTTTTTACTGTTTTTTACATGTATATAACTTTGCACTTAAAGTCTGACTTTTTCACTTCAATGTAAACTTATTTAAAACAAAACACTAATTTTGAACAAATAAAACATATAATACAATATTATGTAATACATACGTAGGACAGTAATGACACACATAATTGTAGAACTGCCCCCAAGGTCCACCAGAACATTTGGCGACTCCACAGCCAAGTTTGTGGCTTGTGGCCCAAGTCATCTGAGTGTAATGTCCCACAGCTTTCAGATTACGTATCGGAGCACCATACGTGAAGTTCTGATACTCAAGGAACCAATTCTTTATGGCAAAGAACCTATAAATATGTAATAGATATTACAGATATATAATAAAGAATATATAGTGATGAACTCATTATAATAATAATTAATTTAGAACCATGAAATTAGGGATTCTCTTATTAAAAAGTAAGAGTATATTTAAATATCTGAAAATCGCTTGTAAATCCGCGGATAATCAATTTTATTTACTATAAGGATAACTGAGGATGTACCGTAATTTTTGCCTTCTCCATGAACCTGTCTAACGTATCCAAAAATAATTTTCCAAAACCATCCGATAGTTTTCAAATGCGTATTGAACCAAACAAACAAACACTCTTCCACTTTATTATATTAATATAGATGTATCCTTAGAACTAAAAATATATAACTGCGTTTCCAAATATATAACTTTCTAAGAAGTCTTCAATACTGACAATACAAGTATGAATAAATCATAAGACATATAAAAGTTACAAAAATATTCCTCAGAATTGATTGAATTGTTACATTTACAAACGATTCATTAATATTTACAAATGATTTTAAATTAAGAACTTGTTTAAACAATAAAGTTATTGTTAAATTTAAATATCTACGATAAATTTGAGTTTTTTTTTGCAATACAATTTTAATTGAGCGATACGAGACTTATTGAGCGAAGCTCTCTATGAGACACTTTTCTGCATCCTTTGTGCAAACATCGATACAGATCGATATATCCGAAAAATTCCAAATTTTGTACATTGATAGACATCAGTCTTGTGGTAGTTAAAAAAAATCCAAATATTCACTGTCGTTGAGGAATAATCACGGAAAAACTAAAATCCTATAGATTTCGATGGGAATTTTTTTGAGCGAAAATTTAACTTGAAGAAAAAACAAAAAAAAATATTTGACGACAGAATTTGTCGACGTTTTGTAAATGTAACTTCGGTGCTGTTTGCACCTCGCTTCGCTCAATATCCTTACTCGCTCAATACCGAGATTTTGCGAGCGCAGCGAGTCACAATTAGGATCTGGTTCGCGCTCCTAGTTGTGAAATGAAAGTAATATTCTATTTATAGTTTTATTAACTTGTGTAAGTGAGAATATTATCAGTAATTTTCAATTAATTTAATTCATTTTTTATTTCTATTTACTAGTATTGCAATATGTTATGATTATTTATAGTTTTTCATTCATTTTCTTTCCGCTCCAAAAATTCCGCATCGACTGATATATTTTTTTTAATATAAACATTTTTTTTTATTCTCCAAATACTAGAACTATATAAAATGTATGAGTTAATGATATTAAATTGAGTAAAATAAATTTCGAAAACGTAAAGAGACGAACCACAACAAACTTAATTGGCAATTTGTGATGCATTTAATATAATTCTGTAATATATATAAATATTTTTATCTTTTATCTTTTTTATAATATAGATATGCAACATTATAAAAAAAGATAATCACGGAAATTATGATCTTAAGAACAGGAAGCTGATGTTTATAAATAAGTACATATATATACTATTATAAGTAAATATATATATTATGTGATTTTTTCCTGATTTAAAAAACACAAAGGGCAAGTTATTTTTATGTCAGTCTGTCTATAATTAGATGTTCACGAAATCTCTATTACGCTATCTGTGAGGTTAAAACGTGATGAGGAAACAAATATATAAACATTTACTTCCATTGTAAATTAAGGTTAATTTTTTATTAAATAACAAAATTTAAATATAATTTTTTTGTTAATAATTTATTTTACGAATATTATTTCTATTTATTATTGTAAAACACTTTTTTTACAAATATTGTTTGTACTTATTCTAAATTCATTAAAATAAATTTTTATTATGTTTTATATCAATCATGAGGCTATTTATTGTAACACAATTTGTATTACAAATAATATTTGTAAAACAAATAATATTTTACGAAAATATTGGTATAATAATATCTTTTACTGATCAAGAAACGATTTATTGTAAAACAATTTATTTCAGGGTTATTATTCGTATTTATTGTAAATTTATTATAAAATATTTGTATAATATTATTTTATATCGATCATGAGGCTTTATTGTAAAACAATATGTTTAACAAAAATTATTTGTATTTATTATAAATTCATTAAAAAAATATTTTTATGTTTTGTTTATTTTAATAATATTCTTTGTATTTATGATATATTTATTAAAAATGTTTGTATAATTATATTTACCAGGGTGTTTTATGTGACGAAACAAAAAGATTCTGTCCGCAGTTTCCGAGATGCGGCACAGCATTCTCGCTGGGGTCATTATGTTGCAAGAATATACACTTATCAGCATACATCTGAGCTTGTTTAGCAGCCAAGGGATGCCACGACTAGAATACATATAAATAAAAAAATATTTAATAATAAATAATCAAATGACATAGAAAAATTGAAATAATATATTTTTTACTAAACATAAATAAGAATTTATAATCGGCTGTACTCATGTTATTACTAATGGAATTTGCTCGTTCGTCTGACTCAAATTCGATCGCAGCGTGAACTGCTCACGTCGTGAACAGTTCATGCATAAATAAGAACCTCGAATGTTTTTCGAAATTTTTCGGGAAAATTCTGTTAGTAATAACGTGAGTAGAACTGGATGGTTATATATATATTATAGTAAACATACATCAACAAAGTTCACATACAAAAATAAACAATAATAATATAAAAAAATTATTTTCTTACCATTAAAAGCATATTAGAAGCAGTTGGTCTTACTTTTGTCCGAAAAAAGTTGTGGTAGAGTACAATTTTTCGTCTGACCACTAATCTTTTTGGACTCAACGCATTATCAGGAATCTTGGATGGCGGGTAAAGTTCTGAAATATATAACTTACATATTATATACATAATCCGTATTTAATTATATTGTTTACAGAGTATTCAGTATTTTTAAATAAATAACTCACGTTTGTCACTCCAAGGAATTGCACTTTGTAGTTGCAATACAAAATAAGATATCAAAAATATTTGTAAACAAAATACTGCTCCAGTAATCATTTTGAATTTGAAATACCGAAAGACTGAAAAACAAAATAAAAGCCTATTATAGATATGACGCCTATAATTTTATTAACAATGTAAATTATATTTGAACTACATATAGCTAGTTATTTACTATTTCATTAGTGAAATATTTTTATTAATCAAATAAAATAGAGTTACACTGACATACACTTGATATCTTAAATATATTTAATTTTGTCTAATGAGACAAATATATGTATTTTTCATTAAATGGCTTTGGTATGAAAACTTTTAATTAGCTTAATGGAATTTTATTTTAATATTCTGATACCAATATATAAAAAATAACCCCGTTATAAATTAAAGACATCCTAAAATGTACGTAAAGTAACTAAGAAGTATATCAGGTACCCCCTTCAAGTTGTACCTTCGTACTCGGTAGTACCCCCTTCAAACCCTATAAGGCTAACATCATACTAATACTAGAAAAAAACACTAAAAACATCTTTTAACAAATCAAAACAGAATTTTACAGCTGTTTTGATAGAAAAAAAATAACCAAAGCTCATAAACATATAAAATAGAAAAAAATATATACATAATTAATTTATTTAGAAATATATAAAAACAACTTATTAAAAAAATTTACTCAACTCTGCAAAAACACTAGCATAGTGTGTAAGGCTCCTACTAACAAACTCTTTTTTGGACAAATTTTAAGAAATTAAAAGCTTACAAAAAAGATAGATTTTAAAAAAAGCACGGAAGACGCGTCTATGATGTTCAATGTATAAAAAATATATACAAAGATATATGTAACATAATGTACATAAAAATTTAACCCTTTAATTAGAGTTTTAAACTTTTATAAAATATATTATCTACTTAAGTTTTTTAATTTAAATATATTGTAATAAAGCATATATTTATTATTCGCAACAATGCTTTAATAAAAGGAAACCACACGTCTTCATCACGGTCTTATTTCATTCTTACTTCGAATGCAGGTAGTATATTGACCTTACACGTCAATAACTTGACGTATAATTTAGTTACATTTTAATTTTAACCCGACGTGTCGAATACTTTGCAGCAATCATGTTCACGGGTAGACGAGACTATCACGGATAGAGGAGGAGTTTTAATCCGTAAAAAATAGTTTTATTTCAAATGTGTACTCGTGAAAATTTAAGAAAATAGTTGAGTCATTATAATTTTAAATTTACTAAGCACTGGGTCTTCAAATATGTGAAAAACAATATATGATACAAATATTTTAAAAATCAGTCAAAAATTACTCTCTGACCTTAAATAGTTAAAATGACTTATTACTTGAATTTACTTACATAACATATTATATGCATAATTTGTAATTTTAAATTGTTTAGTTTATTGTATATAGTTATAGTATAAAGTATATATGTATATTTATACGTATCAGAGTGTAACTATTTAAATGTATGTCTATTGCTTATTTATAACTTTGCACCACCTGCCTTCAAAAAGAATTATTCCCTTTATTGTACTGTGTTTTTTGTTATGTTCTTTGTAAATTTGTATTGTTATTGATGTACGATAAAGAATATATACAAATATTTAAAGTTTTAAAAATGTACGTATAGGATACTTATGATTTATATTGTTGGCGTATCTAAAGATGTTAATTTTAAAGATCCTTTTAAAATAGTTGCAATTATTATTTTATTTTAATAATTATTTTATCAAGAATGGAGTTGGGCCACTTTTTATCGATATAATACGTAGGTTGGTTTATTTGCGATTTATTATATCGCATGCATATAGATTGCAAAAAATTTTAAATTGGTCAAAATTGGTTAAGGTAAAAAAAGTGTAAATTTTCTATGACTGGTTCAACTCGAGATGCTCTCAAATATGTACACAAAGCGTGAAAAGTACCCATCATATATTTTTAAGATTAAATTCAATAAAAACTAACAGCTAATATAAATGTTATACATAGGTAAAATGTAACACGTTATACATGCATAGGTAAAATTATCACTACCTTTCACCCGGGACTTCACCCGCGTGGTGTGTGGACAAAAAATACACAACGTGATTAAAAGCGAACAACAAACCACTACCGACATTTAAAAGGATAGCTAGCGCCATCTATTGAAAGATTCCCCAGCATAAAAGAAAAACCACACATTTTATAAAAATTTGCAACTACTATATCACCCTCATAGAAATTTAATTTTTAAAATACTATTAATGCGTTATTATTTTTTTCTAACTACAGATTTAAATCTAAAATTTGATTAATAATGACGAAAGTTCATTTTTGCAACCCTTATTTCGCCCTTCATAATAGGAATTTTAAAAAATTCTTACTTAGCAGTCTCCTTGTTACAATTAACCTGCAAATTTAATTTTTATTGGGTCAGTTGTCCTCGAGATTTTGTGATGAGTCAGCGAGTGCTTTTATTTTGAATTTTATTTTGTATTCGTAATAGTCCGAAAGTTTCCAGAGGAGGCGAGGAGGAGGAGCTTCACGTCAAGCTGGCGATATGTCCAAAAAGATTTAGCCTAATCTATATACTATATAGACATGTTGCACCGACATATATATAGATTTAACTTCAATACAGTTACAGGGTACAAGTTTTAATAAACCTAGCTACCATCAGAAAAAGTTGCAATATAAATATATATATATATATATATATATATATATATATATATATATATATATATATATATATTACCTGATCAACTTAAACTTCCCTATCGACTTGATAGCATATTTGAGTTTTAAGCACAGAGTAATCAAAGTCCTATTTATAATATCTAATCAGCTTACTAATTCATTTCCAATTATCTTCAGTTACTTTACTTAAAAATAAACAGTATTTTAAACAAAATTGTTTCAATTTTACAATAACTTTATTTTTAAAAGACTTGAACTTTTATAAAAGTATTTAACTCATAATACCTTGAAAAAAATTGAAACGCTGAAATTTGAGAAAAACCATTTTATAAATGTTTTATTAGGAAGGAAAGTTAAGATTATTGTAATATTATTTAAGACGTTGTAAGGCCCCAGGTACGATAAATGAACATTGATCAAAATTTATATCAATCAAAATCAAAATTTATATCATTTATATCAATAAAATCAATTGCCACGTGTAAAAATCACTTGCGAACTCTAACGCTAATGATTTTGAAGGTTTCCCGAGGAGGAGGAGCTTGACGTATGCTGGCGATATATCCAAAAGTTTTAGCCTAATATATATAGTATACACACATATTGCTGAGGGAAGAGCTGGAAATAAATTGCTAAAATTCACACAAATCGACTCAAAATTCCTTGGATAAATTCGTTCTCGACTAATCTAATGATTAACAATCTTTTAAACAAAACATATCAATAATATATTATATAAAAAAATTAACAAACTATCTAAAAAACATTTTTACGTCATTTAATAAAATTAGTTAACAGAATCGCGGCACACTACTTACTCCTAAAATGTAATTTAATTCCCAAAATGAAGTCTTCTAAATATGTAGTAAGTGCAAAAATATGAAATATCTCTTTAAATCAATAACTATAGATATTTAGATATGAAATTGTATATACGTTGATAAGCTTTACAATAATAAGTAATAAAAAATAATAAGTACAAAGTTCAAATATAGAGCGCTTAAAATCGTAATTTATTAAATGTATTGCAAATTATAAGACGTCAATTCAGAAAGTACTGAGGGATTGATTTTTATTTAACTCAATTTTAATAGACGAGACTTAATAAACTATTGGACTATATATTTATATATGCTTCAGTTTTGATTATCGTAGAATTATTTAAGTACACTACATATCTTAAAATATATATAATAGCAATAAAGCAAAAAATAATATATTTATTAAAATATAACACTTACCTATTAATAGTAATATCTCTTACTACACCGTTTATCACACCATGATTATTTACAACGAATATTTTTTATCTACAATCTCAAAACAACCATTTAAAATTTGTTACGCTGGCAACCGCGCCATACGCGTGTAGAAATTGAAATAAATATTTGTCCGAGAGAACCGTGTACGGCTGCAAATTGATCCTTCTGAATATAAAATCTTCAAACTAGCTAGCATAAGCAATTAGGTATGGCAAGCTGAATAAATACAATGATACATATAACAATAATCTAATATTATAAAGTCTAGTGAGCGAAAACAATGTGAGCTATGTTGGTACAGCCTTCTATTGAATTATATATTTTGGTCCTAGAAAATAAAACGAAAAAAAAATATAAGCTAAGTTGGAAAATGTAAAGATTAATTCTATTTGTATACTTAGTCTTAAATACTGTTACAATTAAAAAAAACATTATTAAATTCAGAATCTGTCATTCTTACATAGCATCAATTTTTTTTTCGCGCCAATGGGTTTTAGATATTTTAGTGATATTAAAATGGAATTCGGTGATACAGAGAATTGAGTTGCTGTGATAGCATTTTACAAAGTGCGACTCTAGCTCGTGTAGCGCCCGTGTGCAATGAAACCATGGCGCCCCCTAGGCCTGACCCCCCATCATCATGTTTTACCATGATGGTCCAAGACGATGCTCTTAGCTGTCTGAGGGAGCGCCGCGGCGCCCGCTGAGACGGCGGCGCTCGTGTGCATTACACACCCTGTACTATAGATTAAGCCACCCCTGAATTTGTCACACTCTTTATTAGCTTGGTATTAGTCGAATGATTATGTACTGTGTACTATGCTATTCATAGTGATTGCCATTGAGAAAAAGGTAGTATCGAAACTCAGGCACAACTGTATCAAGATTCAATTCTTGAGAAGATGGTTAAGCCTTTTAACAATAATATATTTCATAATCAAGTCCTTCTATCAAGACTCAGTCATGTTGATCCCGCCAAGTGTGTATGGAAACGAAAGGTTCAGACTTCATCATAAAGATTGGAAATCGTCTAGTCTCGATCGATAAAACCATTGATTATTTATGAGTATTGCTTTTATAGATTATGGTATATTCTAAACGTAAAGAATTTTCCAATGGAGAGAGTACATGTTTCTATTGACAACTGGCCTCCACGTTTAAAAGACTATAAAAGCAAATATAGATCATTTTGAAAAAGCTTGATACAGATTTTTAATTTTATTATATTAATGCATGAACAAATATTTTCAGGAATAAAAATTATATGCAATGGAAAAAAATTTTTTCCTTGTAACAATATTTAGGGTAGGATTAGATATACAAATATGACAAAGCTACAATTTTCGTTTAATTTTATAAAAATAAGTATAATATTAAAATTTGTGCATTTTTTAATTCTTTAAGACAAAAGATAATTATTAATTAGGAGTTAACTACCTAATTAACTTTATATGCAGTGCGGTATTTAATTAAAATACTTTAAACAAAATTAGGATTTTATATTTTTTTCAGCTTTGTTCATATAACAATGGAACCCACAAATCTAAAAAAATGTAAAATAAAAGGAAAAAAAAACAAAAAAAAATTCCGTGATCTTACGGGATAGAAAACCGTTATATGAAAAACATCTTATAAAGATAGGTAATTGTATATTATAATTTATTAAACATCTCAATTACGGAGGTATCAAATCTCCTTTCCGGTATTTTCGGAATCATCAGACCTACGAGTAGTGTAACCTACTCTTGCTATCTCGACCGCTTTAAAGTCACAACAGCAAGCTTTTACATAATCTGACGAGATCCGATTCGTACCACCCTTGTACAAAAGATCATCATCAAATATTTACTATACTTGAAAGTTTAAGGATAGATGGTAACACGTCTCTTGAATCTCCTTCTTCTGCTCATGTCCCACTCCATTATTTTAAGTGAAGGTGAAGTAGAAGGCTATCTAGTTCTATTATTAAGTATGTAGCAAAAAGTAACGTATTTTCTGAATATTAAAAAAAACGTTATGATCATAAACAGATATATAAACGAACAAGATTTATTATTTGCGTTAAAATTATAAATAACCTAGCGCTCAAATTATAACCGGTTTTAAACAGTTCAAAGATTTACCGTAACTTTTATCAATACTTTTAGAAGCTTAAAATAATAACTAACACTTTACATACTATCTTTATTTTATGCCATAGGGGGCAAATTTATTTTATTTCTTTTATTTTATAGTTATTTTATTTTTATTATTTTTTGTTCAATTTCGCGGTCGTTTGGAAGAAAAAGCCAGGTACGCATCCAAAAAACTTGTCGTGATCCGTAAAACGGAGCGGTATTTCACATGTGGCCAGCGCTTACAACTTTACAAAGCGCAAGTACAGCCTCCTTTGGAATACTGCTCTCATCTCTGGGTTGGAGCACCTCAGTACCAACTTCTTCCATTTCATCGCATCTAACATCGAGCAATTCGAATAGTTGATGATCCAGTTCTTACCGATCGCAGGGACAAAGTATCAATTGTCCCTGCGAAGAGATGTTTCAAATATAATAAATTAATTTATATAAAATAATACAACTTTGACGATGACATTGTGTGTATTACCAATTAACTATTTAGTATTATTCATTCAACTCAAAACATACGAAACATCCTTTGAAAAATCTATAAAAGTTATATTTATATTATATAGTTATACAAAAACCTATAAAAAAGGAAATATCAACGGAAACCTTTCTAAAAGTAAGTACAATTAATTCGCAAGCAAAAGCTAGTTAACCCACATTTATCAACCTATATTCTCACGCTGGAAGTCATTCAATTAAAACGGCCATTGATATGATGTTTTATAAATTGATACCTTGAAACTTGCTTAGGCCGTGATTACTGTTAATAAATGGAAGTGTTATTTATTTCAATATCATAAAATCGTTAATTAGTTTCAATTGTGGTCAAAAGGTGTCTTATTTATTACAATGGAATATGGACTATTTTCTGGTTTGTAAATAAATGTATACTAGATATACTGTATCTTATATCCAAGTGTGAAGATTGGAGAACATATTAGCCGAGTTACAACCAACCCAGCCTAAACAAAAGCTCTGTGGAACCCCAAAACTGATGTTACGTGTGTAGAAATATTACTTGAAATTCCAACAGGAATTTCCTATCTTGTAGGTTCCTTAACAGCTTCCAAAAGATATATATATATATTCTCCATCAATTCGCTTTTACTAAGTTCTCGAACCGAAGACTGTGGAATTTGTTGGCGAAGTCCAGCGTAACCGCCTGAACAATGTCCCTCACAATGAAGTGACGTCAAAATCTCGGGGTTCTCATTGCATCGTTCGCCCTGAAGTCAAATAATCATCTGAGAATCCTGGATCTAATTTTTCGAGGTGAAAAATAAGGTTAGTAACCACAGATTAGTAGCACCTATCTTAACTCAATTCCACTTAAGCTATTAAACAGCCTATATTAGGTTTAATTAATTTATAGTTTCCTATTAGGTAACAAACGTTACGAAACAAATAAAAAGCGATAATTTGCTACATAAAAACAATCGTAATGAACGTCAAAATTTGCAATGCCTTTTAATAAGAACACGTATTTAATTAGGTAACTATATGCGTATCGGAACACGCAAATTGTAAGTTGTCGTTAAGGATATTTTATCGATCAAAGTTTTTTAGAATAAAATGGCACTTATGTTCTTATTTTTAATTAAAATTTTAAAAATTAACAAAGTCAAATTCTCTATTTAGTTTCAATGTCAATAGTAATGTCTCTTCAGCGGTGTTCCAATTAGCTTTCGAATTATCCGGGTCTATTTCATGCGGTAAAGAGAGCTTCAAATAATATTGTGATGAGTTTATGGTGACACTGGATATTTCGACGGAAAGATCGACATTCTCTTTTTTATCTCCAGGCATCTTCACTTTGACAATAAGGTTCTCACAACTGGCTGAAGATGGTGTTTTGGGTCCAATCTATAAAATAAAATGTGTGTATGACGTATCTATGTTATAAGAATGTTATGTAATAAAATAAATATTTTTTTAAATTTTCCTTTTGCAATTTTATACTATATTTTAAATAAAAGTGTTATTCTAGAATAATTCAAAAGTATCGTATCGTCACAAACAAATATTAAAAAAAATATTATGGACGTCAGAGCTCAACAAAACGATCATAGGTATATATATAAAAATATCTGTCTAATCATATACAATAATTGTGGTGCTGTATCCTCGAAGGACAAATGTCAAAAGTAGTCCTTTTTGCAAAACAATTTACAGTTCAAACAAAGCCTATATAATAAATTAATGTCAATCATTATTTGTTTTTAGTAAATTATAGTAGACTACACTCTTTTGTACACTGATCAAATCATTTTTGTACTTTTAAACTCAAATATTATATTATATCTAAAAATAACATATAAAGTGTATAAAAATGGTTTCAGAACATTATCGCAACTTCTTAAAATGATTAATGAATAGCAAATTGATGCCAATTGCCAACTTCCTGCAACGTAGTTACGTTTTAGAATACTGCTGATAGATGGCGCTTATACGAATGCAATAATGTTACCTAATTTTTATGACTAGTTCTACTTATCAGAGCCAATATTACTCTGTTTATCATTCTCTTATTTATTTTAAGACAGGAATATTCTGCAATAATGCTTTTTTTTTAATAAGACTTTATCACCTACCTGCAAAAAAACATCTTCAGCACTAACAGATTGTTGGTAATTCATGGTATAAGCAGGTGTTTTCCTTTCTCCTGCTCCAAAACCTATTTTACCCATGTTTTCAGCTTCCTCAGCCTCTTGTTGCTCGAACTCTTCAATTGTTTTGGGAGTTCTGGTAGTATCTAAGTTTGCAGATGGCTTGTTATGCCTTGCAGTTGCAGTAATTTCATAGTCTGAAATTTTTTTTAATAAGGCAGGTTTTATCTAACTACAAATCAGTTAAAACTATTGGATAACATTAGCTCACTAGTTGCAGGAAGGTCATTTCCTTGTAAAACTTCTGGCTCAGGCACCCTTAGAAGTTCTGTCAACTTTTCCAAATGAAATGTACTAAGCTCCATTATACATTAAAATTATTAAATTGTATTGTTAAAGTTACTTTATGTTGTAAGCTTTATGATGATAATATTTTTCACTAGTTAGTAATGCAGATCTTAATACAATTATTGATCAAACAATGTTATTCAGTAGATGTAAACAACCAATTACTATGTACATGGTTGCTAAGCAATCCTTCCTTCTTTTAAATGTATGATATTCAAACTTATTTATTTGTGAATAAGAAAAAGGTGTAATTGTTTTGGAAATAATACGTTCAATAATGTGATTTTTTTTAAATCATTAATATTGGGTCCAAAAGTATTGAATGCCATTAATAATTTTAAAGTAATGTTTTAAAGAAAAAAAAATGAATATCTCAGGCAAATAATATAATTAAAATACAGTTTAATTAAATTTTATTTCAGAAAAAAATTACATATATGGGATAGACACAATAGCAATACTATTTAAGGAAAACCATCATCATCCTCTTCTGCCATCTCCTTAGCAAGTTCCAGATCTTGCTGCTCCCTTTCCCTTCTCTCTTCTGCACTTTCTAACTCCTTGCCATAAGATTTTGGAGGATATCTCATAGCCTTAACACTCTGGTTGTGTAACTCAAGGCAGAAATATATACGTTGATGAAATGCCAGTTGGGGCTCTCTTGTACAGTAGAGATCAGAGCTTTCTTTGTTACTCATGTAGCCCTTTTCTGGGTCAAGTGTGGCTTCAATAACACCATCACGTATAGCTTTAGCCACAATAAACTCTGCATCTTCAGCAGAATCCAAACCTAATTTGCGAGCAATGTCTTTTGGTGAAATCCGCGAATAAGATAGCCCAATAGATCGTATGGCAGTCTTAATAACATTTTGACGTAAACGAAGAATCAATGTAAAGGTGTGATCATTACGAAACTGAGGTCCATAGTTTTCCAAAACTTCCCCAAATCTTTGCAAGTTACCAAGCCTGACAGCCTGAGTAAGTTGGAAGTATGGAGCCAATGACTTCCGAAGTGGCGCTTGTCGGAAAATAGCACGCTCTGGTATGTCCCCTAGCAGTAACTCTACCACAATAGCCAGTTTTTGAACTGTCTGTCTAAATCCTACAGCTGCAGTTTGTGGAGCTTTACGTAATGCTTGGACTAAATGCTTATGAGCATCACTGTACTCAAGTCTTGCAGCCTTTATTCTACCAAGATAGTACAAAAATCTTGCCCACTCATTATTACTTGCATTTTCTGGGAAAACTGACTTGCTTACCAATTTATCTGCTTGCTCATACAAAGCATAATGTAAATAGTTTCTCAAGAGACAATTGATCAAGACAGCTTGACCTTCATAATCACTCCTTAGAGTAGAAGTACGGAGCCTTGCGTGTAATAAACCTCTAATAAGGTCCAGTCTGTTATTCAATTCGAAAACCCGAGAATGGTAAAAGTAGCACTTAGCGGCTATCAAATCCAAAGTTCTACGGTTCTGTGAAGTAACTTTATTCATTAGTTGTTGAGAACACTCTACTGCTTCTTCTAGTTTATTAGTGTCAAGTAAACGAAGTAAAATTAACAAATGTATGTATGTATCAACTTCTGGGACCGGTTGTTTTGGTGCACTTCGAGAACGTGGTGCTTCAATTTCTACTGCAGTGGGCAATGGATTTTCAACAAAACCAATTAAGACTTCTTTGTCATTACCTGCCGGATAAAGCTGGTTAATAATAGCACGAAGAACATTTCCATTAAGCTTTCTTCTTGTACTGGGAAGAGACCTTAAAACCCGCATAGCAAATCGCGGCTCCTTGGATGACACAGCTTTATCAATTTGTTTTACATGTTCTCTCAAATCTTGGACAGCAAGAAAATCTGCGTCTTTTTTAACATCACTAGCTTCTTCGCTTGCTGCTGCTGGACTATCGACGCTTTTCATTTCCACATCTTGATCACCGGGAGCCATTATGAGAAAAAAATGTTCTTGGAATATTCTATATTGTTATTTAGATTTTGATTCAAAGAAACAACCTGAATACTAAAACCCAAATTCACCTATTGACTGCTGTCAAAAAATATGCCGAGTAACTTTATTCGTTCTGATACTCTCACTAAATATATTATAACATTTAAAACTATATAAGCTATTTTATAAAATATATATCTAAGAAAACATAAAATAAAGTTTTTAAATATATATTTTAGCTTTAACATTAAAGTGGTATTACATTTTAAAAATATAGTAATTTCTTTTCAAGAATTGATGTAATAATTGTTTTTAACCTAATTTAAAAATCATAATAATCGTTATTGTCAGCTTCTCTCATTATTTTTCAATATTATAGGATAAAATACATATATTTTTAAATCTCAGTGTGTATTACATTCTTAATCCTGACGTCTATTTAATTTTTTCCATAGACTATAGATGAGACAAAACTACTAGCAATGCTCGTAGTTGCTTAACCAATATACCTACTGTACCAGTGAAATTGTGATAAAAAGCTTAAAACAGTTTTTATTACTAATGTTACACTCGAAAAATTTTGGATTCACACGCTTTTATCACAAACAAAGTGAGTGCCCAAAATCATAATCAACGGAGGCACTACGGCCGCAGAGGACCGGTTATTTCTTTTCTTAAAATTTCAATGTGTTCTGGAAATGGTTTGCAAAGAGGACGTGGTATCATGGTTTAAAGAATTGGAAAGCTATAAACGCATAGATGCAATGTGTACATTGTTAAATATGTGCTTACCATTTGAATTGCGCTTTATTGGCACGTATCTTGAAGAGCTCGGTAAGCGGGATTTTCAGGAGTTGCGTGGTGCCGAACTAAGAGCAAATAACCCTACAGATCTGGCAGCTGATATCGGAGGTGCAGATACAGACTCTAGAACTCGACGGAAAATGGCTTTATATGTTTCATTGTTGCGCTCTTGTAATTTCGCTTGTGCCACCACATTGTATAATGCTATGGTCAGTTTAGAACAAAGTGGCCTATTGAAAGGCTTATATGGTGATCTTCTTGAGGAGATTCTCTTGTTGTATACAATGGCGTTACACCACCCAGCATTCACATTTGATCAGAAATCACATTTTGGTGACATATTAGAGAAGCTAAAGATAGAAGATCAGAGAATACAATACCAAGAACAACAAGAGCGTTTAAATATAGCACCAGTCAGTGGTTGCCACACTCAGGCTAGTATCACACCAAACATGTCAGTCCCACCACCTAACTTGCCTAGCTTGGGGCCACCACCTGGTATCATGTTTGTCAAGACTTCTGGTGTGCAGGTCAGTGCCATCTCATCTATTTAAAATACTTCATGCTTACTAAGCTTTGTTTATTGTATTTAAAATTGTAATGTTTATCTTTTTATCAAAAAAATCTAATTTGAAAATAAAAACTTTTTACTTTTACTTCATTTGATATTTACTGCTACCATCAGCCTTCTTTTAATTTTAAAAATTTTATATTTAACTGTATTTAAAGATTTTGAAATATAATAACAGTTCTTAAACATAAAAATTAATGTTTTGGTGATTCTTATCAGACATCTCTCTTATCACATCATATATATATTTAAAACCAGATACAAAAGATAAACATTTTATCAAAAATAATGGTATTCTCAAAATACTAATAAGTAATAAAAAAGTATATACAAAAAAGGTATTGTTAGTAAATAAGTAAAATAAGAAAGTGTATAAAAACTCCTGCATAGCTTAGAAGGCTAGTAAATAATTAATCAATGTAATAAAAAATATATTTGGTTTTGTTCTAAGGGCTGTTCTATAATTAGTTTTATTAATTTTACTATTTATTATCAAATTCAAGTTCTTTCTCAATGTAAATTTAAAAAAGATTATATGCTATTATCAAATACATAAAAGAAAGTAATAATTTTAGGAATTTGTTATTTGTATGTAGTATATGTATATGTATTTGTATTTAGTATCTTTCAGTTATTATTTTTATGAACTATAAAATAGAATTAATGTACATATTATATAAAACTTAATTTTATAGTTATAAAATATCTCATTGGAATAAACTTATTGGAAATGGGTGTCTCAATATTATACATATACATAAAAAAATTAATCTCATAGTTTTGAAAGAATATCATGTAGATATTTACTTTAATAATAAATATATTCTTTCAGCAACCGCCATCAGATGTCATTGCAGACCTCACTTCACCTCCAGTATTAACTGGGGGTGGTGGTGTAGTTCCTATGCTGGGGGATGTACCACATCCACCTCCGGGACTACCACTGCCACAGTACAGCATTGGTGAATTTATAGGCCAGCATACTTGGCCTACCAACATCATTGTTTCACCTCTCAATCAGCCTATAGAGGTGTAGTATTCAATTTTCTTTTGAATATGAACATTATTTTTTAACAGTATTAGGGTTTAATCAATTTGGTAAATTTTGTTGACCATATTTATAATATTACACTGAATACCTGGTAAATAGAAAATTATGCAATTGTTATACAATTATATACAATTCTCGATGATAAATCTACAAAGTGTATAAATTCAATTTTAAATTGAATAATTATTACTGATTCTTTAAACAGTACCATTGTAATAATATAACTCTTCCAGGTGATAAACTACGCAGGTGGTCCCCCGGGAGGTGGCGCGCCTTCATCCCCGCTGGTGTCATCGCCTGGCGACAGTCGCGCCGCGTCGCCTCGCAGTCGCAGGCGTCCGTCGCGCGACCGCTCCCCGCCACTCGCGCCCCTCCCGCCAGACTCCATGCCTCATCTTGCTACAAACTTTGAGAATCTTGCTGTAGCTGACGTATGTCTCACCTTGTCACATTATTATTGGTGTCCTCTGGTTTGTAACCAGATCTAATTTCTTAGTCTTATTATTGCTGTTTGGAAACTGTTGGTTTGTTCAAATGGTTATTATAAATATCTAGTAACATATAAATGGGTCAAAATGTTTTATTGATATAATTATATCACAGATTTATTAGATGTCCAAGTAGCTCTAATGGCTAAATAAGTATATTTTAAATGTTATTTAGCATTTTCTTATTAGATGAAATAAGAAAATATTTATGTTCTGGTAGTTTTATTAATCTGGTAATCAAAAATGACTAAATGTCCTGTTTCTGTTCTTTGAATATTTTTTTAATTTGTATACTACCTTTACCAAAACCAAAATTCTGAAAAACAAAATAAAAAATTAGTTAAAACAGAAAACAATATATTTTAAGAAATAATTGAAGAATTTTAATAAGGGAACTCTTTATTTTGAGTTTTATCATAGGTGTTTTCTTTTGTGGTCTGAATTTTATCAATTTTGTTAGATTTTTAATTACATGTCGTATTTTATTTTGTATGGTATTTTTGCTATTGGTTACCTGTCTAAAACTCTTATTTAATACTCGTGGTAAGCTAGATTTCCAAATAAAAACTTGTAACAATCACAAAAATTTTACACCATAAAGTTTTATTGTAACCTTTGTCATGGCAACCTCTATAACCTTACAGATACTCACCCTTACATAATCGTTATAATGTCGGTCTATCCTTAAAGATGCGACATAACATCGGGGAAGAGAGACTCCGGGAAATCGCTCACCAGCAGTACCGGTCGCTGGAGAAGCTGAACGGCGTACGTCGTCGCGGCGCGTACTGTCCGCCGCCCGCGCGCTCCTCCTCCGACAGCGGCTCCAGCAACGCGTCTTCTCCGCCCGACACGCCCGCGCCGCCGCGCCGTCTGCCGCCTACCGCGCCTCCGCCCGTGCCCTACCTGCACTACCCGCGCCCCTACCCCTACCCCACGCCGCCGCCCGCCTACCGCCCCCCGCCGCCCCCCTTCGCCAACGGCGAACCGCCGCCTTACCCGGCCCCGGCACCCTACGCCGGTTACATGCCCGTGCTGTACGCGCCGCCCAAGCTGTCCTGCTGGAACTGTGGTGCGGCGGGACATGCGGGGCACGACTGCAAGGAACCCAGTCTCGAAGAAATGACTCGCGCCGGCGGCTATCAGCTGGACTTCGGGGGGGCCCCGCCGCCCGAGGCCGGCGACAAGTAGGCCTCCGGGGGGACCCTCGCCCCGCGGTTGCGGCCCGATTGAAACGAGGGACTCCGGATGCGACTCGCACGCTGCGCCGCAGAACTATCGCGGCCGTTGACCCGAGCCGCCCGACGCCGGTCAGCTCACGAAGAAAACTCGGTTACTTGTAAAAAGTTTATAAAAATTATTCAGTAAGTGTACATCTTTTAGTGTAAAGTGCGCTTATCGATATAATATAATGTTTGAAAATGTTGACTTGCTATGGTAAAAGGTGAGATTGCACTTTCAATTTAATTGTCTTGACGTAATTTAATATTATATTTATGTTATATTGACTAAATCAAACAATTAATTAACAAATATTTTTTTACTGAAGAGTTGTGACAGTCAATGTATAAAATAAAAGTACAAACATTTCTTCAAAATGAATTGTATAAGTTATTTATACATATATTTATTCAGTCTTGGTCAAGATTATTTGTGGGGTTGAAAGTGTGGTTACCCTGACAACAGTACATGTATATTATGATTTGAAGGGAATTCCATATAAAAATTACTAAAAAGGAATTTAACTTAATAATTATATCTTAATGATATTACATTTTTTTTGTAGTGTGCCATGGCTTTTAAATTTTTTATTAAAAAGATAATTGAGTAATTTTAAATAAAAGACCATAAGTACAAATTATTTAATCATTAGTGACATGAATCCTAATAAAAATTGCTCGAATATAAATTGGGCATGCATATGGGATTCCCTGTTTAGTTTTTATTCTTACAATCAAATCAGTGTATTTAAATTATTAAGCACACAATTTATATGTTATTGAAAATCTAATGACTGATGATTTCCTTTGATCCAAGACTGATTTGTAAAAAAAAACAAACATTTTCCAAGATTTTAAATTATAAATAATAAATTTTTTGGACAATGCAAGTCTCAGAATATAATCACAAGGAATTCTGGAGTTTATCATGACCAAAACCAAGTGTATTATGAAAATATAAACAAGGGATATATATCATCAAGCTCATGAATATGCAATGCTCTTAGAATAAATTAGTGTAATAAAAGTCATTGTAAATAATTACAAATTTGTAAAACATGATACATCACCGATGTCATCAATTTGTAAATATATAATTATTAGATATTGAGTATATTTGTGAAATAATTTGTAATAATTTGAGTGTCCCAGTGTTATTGATGTTTATATAATCGATGTCACAAATCACATTGCATTTTATAAGATCCAAGTTTTTGAGAACAGTTCAAATTAGGAGGGTATAATTTTTTCATAATTATATTTTTTTAATTGAGTCAAATGAGTCATGGGCATCGGTGGGTTACTCAATACAAAATATTGTGTGATTATTTGGTATTGCATTTAGCTTTTTGTTTTAGTTAAATCAGTTCTTAATTCATTTGAATAAATATATATTAATGAATAAATAAACCTTGTAAATATTAATATAATTTTATAAATTGATAATAATTATTAGTACTAGTGTTTGAGAAATAAATCATTAAATTGTTTCATTTTGCCCTTATTGTGAGCAGTTATGAGCTGAATCGCGAGGGTCTGTAAAAATTCCTTATAAAGGTTGTATGTCCACTACGTATTTTGTTATTAATAACTTAACAATTTTATTATATTTAAACAAGTTAAAATATATAATAAATAGATGAAATAACATTTGTATTACAAGTATACCTCTAGTAGTAGATGCTACTGAACCCATTTGAACATAATTTACTAACATCATGCTGTTATAAGGCTTAATTCACACGTGCTGGATTTTTTTTTATTAATAAAATTGACTCAAAATTGTTTTCCAAACAATAAATTTCAACCAGAGACCAAAGGATAAAAGGTCATTGAACCCCGTCCATCATTTTATTAAATCTGTCATTAATTTCTTTTAAATAAAGCGTGTGAGTTAATACTTGATCAGGCTTGATAAGTATATGTTGAAGTAAACTCGTGTACTACGAGAATGTTAAATTTCTTTAACAATGTTATGCGACTTTATTTTGAAGAGTACTACTAGTTCAAGTATAAAATATTTTTTTACTTTGTACAGATGTTATAAATGTGATAAATATTTTTTTTAACATAATTAGCGATTGTGATTTAGTAAAGTGTGTAGTTAATAATGGAATGTGGCTTTACTAATTGTGCTGTGCTCGAGCAGTGTTTGTATTGTTTTCACCACAGTTTTATATTTGGATACTTATTCTGTTGTAATATCTACTAAAATAGACCAGCATTTTAGGACTAGGAGTTTCGGCCCGATATTATAAAACCTTTGTATCCCACCAATGCTGTGAATCATTTGCTTCCTGAGAAATAAACAACCAAAATCTCAATGAGTTTTTGTTGTGTACCTATCCTTATATTGTTAGAAGGGTTTACTAATGAAGCATTTTTTTATTTAGTTACCTGTTGTGTGCAACCCTGTTAATTTTAGCATCAGTTCCTTCATTTTGAGGTAAGTTCTAGCATCTATTTACCTTGAAGAAAGTTCGGTGTTTGGCGCCATCTTGCACTAATGACGTTCGTCATTATAGGAATGAGTGTAAGGAGCACTTTTCTAAATGCCAGCCAGAATTATTGCAACGAAATCATTTACGAATGCTGAAAATTATACAATACAATATAAGGAAATTTATACAAATACAAAGTTCAGTACATTTCTTGACGTTGAGTTCAAATTCTTCCTATGGCTTGTTTCTTTATTAACATAGACATTTGAGCCATCACTGTAAAAAGCAATGCGCGGACTAAACTCAAAAAAACTATAATAATGCAATACTATATATCAACCAGTTTATCCTAAAAATATAAGATGAATACATAAAATATATAATATGAATAACAAATTTATATAACATTTTGAATTGAAAATTATTATATAATTTAATAGTATAGTTGGAAGGTCATATAGATAAAAATATGAGTTCGCGTCCGAAGAACAAAGCGCGACCGCGCGCCAAGTGTTCAATTAATAACAGAAATGATCAAAATATTAACTACGGTGACACAAATATATAAATGTTTTTAGTACTAGACAGTATTTATGAAAGATGTTAAATGAGGTGTATTTTTTTCCTTTTCGGAAGTTACTTTATTATCATCTACAATCTTAAATTAGAATTATCCAAAAGGTTTGTACTTCAGTGACAGTAAGCGATATATAAAATACAATTATTAAACCAATCAATCAATCAATATTCTTTATTGTACAAAAGTGGTTATGCAACAAAAATACACAAAAAAACTACTTACATCAAAGTATTTTGTATAATGTGATATTTAAAGTTTTTACTACACCTATATTTAGTTTTAATTTTTGTTATAAAGTAGGATGAAAATAGTATCATTGTGGGTACAAGCTTCCTTCAACAAAGTAAGATAATTTAAAAAAAAATTCAGTTGTTTAAAGATCGGCTTTAGTGATGGCAAACAAAAATTGAGGTTAGTATACGTTTGTATAATTTCTAATGTTATCTTTAATTAAAGAGCAACGAAATAAAATCTTTCTATATGTATTTTAAATTTCAAAATCCATGATTGCTACCTATACACCTATATAAATAATAGTACCTGTCTATATTCTATAGGTTACTATTTGAGCGAAACTATGAGAGACTATTCTGCATCCTTTGTGCAAGCATCAATCAAAAACGGTATATCCGAAAATTTCCAAATTGTGCAAACTGACAGTCTGGTTGTTTAAAAAAAAAATTCAAATATTTGAGGGATAATCACGGATATTTTTTTAATTAATTTTCAAATATTTGACGTTGAGGGAAAATCCCATAGATTTCAATGGAAATTTTTTTCTTACGAAAATTTAGTTTTACAATGACATGCACGTGCCGTTTCTTTTATTAGCTTTGAGAATTTTCTCTTTTTTTAGACTTTTTATTTTTTTTTATCTTGTAATTTAGTTGAAGACACAATGCGTCGACGTTTTGTAAATGCAACTTCGGTGCTATCTGCACCTCGCTTCCCTCATTTTGCGACCGCAGCGAGTCAAACTAGAGGTCTAGTCACGCTTCTAGTTTATATTAAGATACAGAGTTAGATTAAGAAAGATGTGAGTTTATAAATACGGAGTAAACTCCGGTGTTAATGATTGTAGTTTAACAATTCATTCACTGTTAGAAAAGTTTAAATTAAAGCCAAAGTATTTATTTTATAAAATTAAATAAAATGTATATGTCAGTTATTAATCACTGTAAGTGTAACTGCAAAAAGTTTATAACATGGCGTGCACTGCTTGAGCGGTTTAAAAAAATAGGAATGAAGTCTATATATGAGACGTCTGTAAGGTCTATTGAGGGATCATCAAACAAAGTCGATTGCACCAGCTAGTATATATTTTACCTGGCTGTACTACTGAACCGGAAGTGCTATAAAGCTCAAAAATGGGACAAGTGAACCGCACCGACTCGCGCACCGAGGATTCCGTTCAAACCATGAGAAAAGGGATAGTATCTTTAAAATTAGTAAAAATATTTTTATTATATAATGAAATTAAACATTTACAGTTTCTGAAATTTCTCCTTTATCTCTGTTGTACCAAATTTCAAGATTCTGAGTTCACGGGAAGTGATACTCTGCAGGTTTTTTCCACTCCATTCCCATGCGAATTTCGATAATTTGCAAAATTTGAGGCATAAGCAACTGTATCTTTTGATTGACGTAAAAGTTTGATTTTTTTCACAGCTCCAAGTGATATTAGAACTGAGTATTTGATATAAATTTCAGCTTAATACCTCCACGCGTTTCTGAGAAAAAGGGTTTGACAGATGGATGGACAACAAAAGGGTTCCGTTTTTTCTTGTTGAGGTACGGAACCCTAAAAATTGTTAGTTTAAAGTGTAAACAATCCATTACGAGTGATGAACGAGGCCTCCAAATACGAAAATACCATATATAACGGTCCTCTTGGAAACCCTATCGGCCATAAACATTGGTTTTGTAAGATTTAATGACGTAATGATTAGCGGTAATGTGACTCCAACAAAGTATAAGACAATTTATTAGGTTCTTTTTAATATACGTAATCACTATACCTAACTTCAAAATCGAAATAATTATTTATTTTTGTAGAGATTTTTTATTTATTTGATAATTAATTGCTAAAGACACTTTCCATATTTTTCTCCGCGAAATATAGAAAAAAAGATTGAATCAAATATATAAATTGCTGTGAATGCGAGTTGTGTCATCTTGAACATTTTGAAACTTAGTTATAAACATTACACTTAAGTATCTTCATCCATCAGGCGCACTGCAAAAAAGACGCCATTGTTGAGAAAACTTTTATAAGGCCGAATGACAAATAAAAGATTAGCAAGAGATTTATTCGCCCATTTATTTGTTTATATTAAGATAGTAATATAAATACTTCTAAATAATTACTACCAAATATTACCAAATATTAGTAGGTTTGCTAATAAAAAAAGTTTTTTTTACTTATTTTCAAGAAATATTTCCATTTCATTTCATTACCAAATATTACCAAAAAAATAATTTTAGGATCTCTTTTATTTATAATAACAGAAAAGTTTGTTTGTTTAAACACACTAATATTTGAAATTCCTGATGGATTGGATTTTATTTTATTGGATACGCAATCCAAGAAGAAGGAGTCCATGAAGGCTACAGGATGTCCAGCTTTACACTAATACTCTCAGTTATCTTAATAGTATATAAAATCATTCTTCCGCGGCTGAAACCGCCAGTAACAGCTAAAATTAATATTAAATTTTAAAGGAAATTATATATATCTTGAATTATATACTATAATTTATAATATTTCGTACGAAAAATTTTCTACCTTTTAAAAAGGTATTATTTATTCGGTACTAATTTGTGATAATGAAGTTAGTTTGTTTTAATATAACATACTTCCTGAAGCTTTTAGTCGGCTTAGCGAAAAAAAAAACTATTAATGCTTCTTATATTGAAAAAAATGTGTTTATAAAATGAAGTTATTACATAAACTCTGTTCGAGACTTCGCAAGTCGTTGGTGGAAGATGCCATGAGTTTTTTTATGTTAATTACGTAACTTACGTAACTTAATACATTCCGGAAATATATTCATAAAATATATAAATTAAACTTAAAATATAAAAATCAAAATAAAGATGGGCCGACCAGTCGGTAAAGCCGACCAATCATCATGTTTCTTAGTCATCGACTAGTCGCCAATTAGGTGGGAGAAAGCGTCCATTAGTCGGATCTTTTTTGTAGTGCCTAATTCAAGGCTTAAAATTAAAAAAATAAACATGATTTTTCAATGTTTATCAATAAGTAAGTAGCTTTAATACAAATTAGTTATTTTATAAAGCACCTGTTCTTTTCAATACAAAGTTATATGTTTTGAACAAGATATTTTTTTTTCATTTGCACAAGTAGTTATTTGGACAAAACCTGCTCGGTACCTACCTTCTTTCGGGGTGATTCAGTAATAAACACGCAAGCATCCATTAATCTATGTTTTTGAATTAAAATATCAATATAATATTATTTAAACAAGGTCAAGTATCTCTTCGACAATTACTTATTGAAAATATATTTTTTTTCTATAACAGAAAAATGAAAAAAACAATAATGTTTATGGCCAAGTAGTCGGCCGATTAGTCGGCCAATTATCGACTGACGAGTAGATTAGTAGGCTAGTCGGCTAGTATAACATATAGATTTTTTCATTACTCCAGGAAATTATCTTATATTCGACATAGCGACGTGGGGGTTATTTCAAAGTCGTCAAAAATCGCAGGCTTTTTCTGCTTGTGTTGAAGAAATTTCATTCTTGATATATATTTCAATACTGCAAGGAATAAATGTTACAGATATATAAACCTACTTTTTCATGTGCAAATATATTAGATGTATTCCTATATAGTATTCGAAGCAATTTATTTTTCCAACATATGTATGAGTTGTATTTTTGAAAGTAATTCAAACAAGAATTAGGTACTACTACTATTGTAGTAAAAACTGGTTAACTGTTATATAAAAAATAGTAAACATTGTGTCGTGTACGAGTTTCCCAAACTTACCATACGCATAATATTAGATTTGTACAAAATAAGAGAAGTGCAACTTTAGTTCCGCCAGATGTCGTTGCTCTTATTTCATACAAACCGACGCTTGCACTAACGCAATCCAGTATACTAAAAACTCGCACTGGGCTCATTAACTACCTTCAAAGTTATTATTATTTATAGAATTGGGTAATGCAATAAAAGTAATTATAACATGAAGTTTAAATATAGGAAAAAATTTCATAAAACAGAGTTAGATATTACAGAAAAAATAATATAATGTGTACGCTAATAATAAGCAAACAATCAAAACTGCAATTGCATCTCAAGATTGATTCGATTCAACAATACCAATAAGAAAAACAAGTCCATACCAATCTTCATTTTTAAGTTCAGTGTTCAGTTGATAACCGCGCGCCGTACGTGACACTCGTGTTGTGTTGTCCCACATGAGGCGTTCTTACCTGTGAGCCATTTTATCGTGATTTTTCGTCTTATATTGTAAAAATAACATTTTGTGTATGTTATTAAGGAAGAAGTTTGATTGGATTGTGAAATACAAACAAAAGCTGAATATTTACAGCTGTAAATAAGGATTCTTCAAGGTATTGTTTTGATTTGCTAGTTAACGAACGAAAAGACTTTTTAAATTCTTTACATAAGTACCATTTTCATTTGATAAAAGCTTTATTGCAATGTACAGAATAACTTAAATATATTTTTAATTATAATGTGATTTTGTTATGTTATGTTTAGTAATAGTTATTATAATAATTTTAATTTCGTATAATTAATATAACATTATTATAATAATACATTTACTTCCATTAATGTGGATACATAAAAAACTTACCATATTTTATTAAACTCGCAATTATTTCCATAAATAGAAGTTATTTAAGATTATCTAAGATTAGTTTAAGTAGAAAATCATTATTGTAGTGTTAAAACGTTTTATTTACAAGGTCTTATGATATACATGTGTGCGTTTTGGAGAAAATAACAACAAATGGTAAAAATTGATGCAATATTATATACCTTATAATTGACAATTCAAAAACATTTAGATTTGCTTTTTTTTAATTACTTAAATATAAAAGACTTACACTTACTAAAAACACTAAAAGCTGTAACTTTCTCCGTTTTGACAATGTACGACTAGTGTCGCCCCCCAAAACGTTGTTTATTCAACAGATATTTTAGTAATTTCGAAACATGACAGATTATGTTCTCATTCATTTCATGGTAAACTTCATTTGGCGCCAAAATAATGTATATTTTGTTTTTATTATTTTTTCTTCTTCTCTTTATTTTTCGGGTCATCTGCCAATGGATTTCTTTAAAATGAGACCATAACCGATTTTTTTATATACTATCGTCCCATAATCATTGGGTCAAAAATCGGCCATTAAATATTGGCCAATAAATATTGTTCGAAATTGTAATATTTAAAAACTTTTTTTGCCTACTTAGACGTCAACTGGATATAGTATGCCTAAGTTTTTTTTTATGTAGTAATTTTATATATTCTTTTGTGATGTTTCTCAAATAGAAAAGTTTTCGTTTAACAACAATTTCGTTATTATATTTTATAAATAAAAAATAAAATGTATGAACTACCAGATAAGATTCAAATCATTACAATGTTAGTAATTAAAATTAAACTATTCCATGGATATATTTAAAGATTTTGTATAAGCTATGAGAACAGCTGTGTATAAGCCATATTTTCGAAATAAAATAATTAATATTTTTTATTATTTATAATTTAGAGCCATATTTTCAAAATAAAAATGAGACCTTCATAAAGTCCTTTTAACGGCTCTGGAGACATTTATCCAAACGAATTAGATCTATTCCTTGGTGTTGCTTGTTTTATGTTTCAATTCTCCTAAATAAAGTGCAACAATAAGAGAAATTCGGGACTTTAAATAGCATTATAAGATTTATTTATTAAAAATATGTACATCTTATCACCAAAATAAATAACGAAAATAGTGCTGTACTTATATTCATAACGATAATTATTTAAACAAATGGAGAAATCACTCGATATTTTATTTTCTTTTCTTAATTAGACCACTATATATTTTTGGTACAAATATTTAATTAGTAAAATGTTTACACATGGCAACTCTTCATACAAATAATAATAAATGTTATCAACCTCTTTTTAAAAGTAATACGATTTATTTATATATATTTATAATCTATGAGATATAAATGAAGATAAAAAATGTATATACGCAAAAAACTGAAATTATACAAAAGCATTACAAAAAGAAATAATAAATTAAAGAAATTACAAAAAAAAATATAATCTTAATATATTCATAGTTTTTGTTCACAGAAAATGACAGATGTATTAGTCTGAGTTTTAAAATTTGTAAAACGTAAATTATCTGACGCAACATACATATGACGATGATATGTATAGATGAACGTATATTTTTCTCCAAACACTCATAAATATTATATTTTAATAAAAATTTCATATTATTCTTATGTTTTACTAAATTATTCTTACCTGTTCAAATTAACTCTTTTTTATCACAGCGTCTTACTGTTATCACAGTTTCTGAGTGTTTTGAACTTAGTTTGTGAACTTCTATTATCCAGAACAGTAAAGTTCTTGAAGCCTATTATACATACTTATATAATTATCCGACTGTACTCACTAAAAAACTATTTGAATTTGCCAGGTACTACTTTTTCGAATTATAGGTTCCTAAGTAGGAAGACTGCAAACGCGAAGGCTTTAGTGGGTATTCCGGGCGTCCATGGAGAAGTAGGAGGGTCGTCCGGCAAGTCCCACACTCGGACGGCGGCCCGGTCAGTGCGTAAAGGCATTTCCCCTGACGTGAAAAAATAAAAAAAAAACAAAAAGGTTCCTAAGTCGGTTACTTACTAGGTTAGTAGATCCAAACTTATTCGGGGTTCATGAGGACACAGCAGTATCACAGCGTGAATTGAGAATAAACTGAATAGCGGCCTTTCGGTTCACACCGCGATTCCGTCATGCTCCAAGCTCATGAATAATAGACCCAAATGTGTACGAAACTTGCGTGCCACACCTTAGACTACGCTTAACATCAAGCGAGCTGGAGTCAAACGCTTACCTATTGGGGTTTAAAAAAAAAAAAACTAAGCGACCAAATTGCAATTGTATTTACTTAAAAATAGCTGAATAATTATATATAATAGTAATCATGGATCAAGAAAGTTTAGATACTAAAATTCTTAACCTTCTCTAGATTGGCCAGACGGTAAATAACAAAATTTCAGGCAATATTAATAGAGAACGACATTTACATTTGTCTTTTTCAAGTCACTTTAAAATATTTCTACTTTACAAATATTTCTTTCAAACTACAAGATGTAGAAATGTCACCAAAGCTATTATTCTTATTTTCGCAATTTATCTTAATTTAACTTTTATTCTTAACCAAAAACGAAACAACAAAACTAATTAACTAGATATATACGATTTTATATAATTTATGCCTTTTCGAGAACAATGGGAAATGACTAATACAGTCCAATTTACTTAACTCTAGTTAACCAAAAAAGAGTGAAGCGAAAACTATGTATGGATATATATATCTAAACAACATAAAATTCTGATGTCTGTCTGTCCATCTGTAATCGAAACAATTTTCTCGAAAACTACCCTACCGATTTTGACCAAACCTGGTGTGAAAGTTACTTAGGTGAAATAGTACTGTCTAAATTTAGAAACCACAGGTAGGGGTGCGGGAGTAAACAGCCCCCCGAAACGACATAATATAGCATCGATAATAAAACTACAAAGTTATATAGATGCTTACTAAATTTCGTAATGCTTGATTGTTTTATTGAAAGAATTTATTATTAATAATTGAATTTAATTTATATAAGGTAGAGAAATTAGTTTTATTAATTAGTTTTTTTTATCAAACACTAGATCAATTATTTAGCATTAATGACAATTTAATCTTCGTCTTCTCGGAATATGATTAATGAAACAGAAATTAAATGTCCCTGACAGTAATAAATTATTAAATGTAAAAATATATGTAAAATGTTTTGCACATAACTTAAGATATGTTTGTTTTAAACTTATGTCTTTTATATATTTTTTTAACGAAATAGGTACGCGTTTGACTACAATCGATCTGATGTTAATCATGACTGTAGGCTAATATATAGCTTAAGGCTAATATATAGGTGACCTTTTTTTTTTTTTTATTTTCTTCCGTTGGAAAAACCCGTTACGGGTACCCCGTCGGCCCAGGGGGTGACGGCCGGGGGGTTATGTGGGACTACCCGGCAGCATAGAGGATGCTGCCATTTTTAAGGCTACCCACTAAAAAACCAACGGTTGCCCTCTTCGCCGTAATGGGACGTCACGGGATCGCGTTAGCACACACCGTGACGCCTCGGCGAGACCCCCCGAATGAGGGTGCCCCGAGCAACGTAGAGCAAATATATAGCTGACCTAGATGATACAGCTATTTAATCTGTTTTTTGAAAATTGAAATCATGAGGAAACATTGCCTTCGGCAGAGAGTTTCAAATTTTCGCCGTTATCACAAAGATAGTAGAAGCGAAACGCTTTGTTCGGGACTTTGTAACTTTAACCGTAAAGCAATTTTTTCTGGCTGAGCTTCTGGTTGTTTGGAATTGGAAAGGAACTAAGGAGGTTATGTAAGTTGAAAATAGTCAAAATAAAACACAAATAAATAATATATTTTATGAATTTGAGAAGTTTATTTAACGTTAACTCATTCAACTATGAGCTATACCAGAGATGGCGAACCTTTTTTCAAGTCCGTAATACAGAGTAAAAAAAATTTCTAATAGGTAACGTACCACAATAAAATTTCATCCGAAATGTTAGCATGGTGAAATTATACGTAAGTATATTAATTATTAAATAAACAAATAAAAACAATTGTTTTTTAAATATTTTTATCAATTATTTTGTTTTTGTGGGTGCCATCAAAACTTTCAAACGTGCCAGTTGTGGCACGCGTGCCATTGGTTCACCATCCCTGAGCTATACGATTTAAATTTAGTTATATTTTTTCAAGTTCCAGTTGATTGCATTCAAATTAAATAGTAAGTAATTTCCGTGACAATTAGAATCTGTAAATCTGTAGATGAAAGGGAAGATATATATATCTCACTCTATTTTTAAAGATTTAATTTTATAATGACAAAATATATTGATTGTAATTCTTAAGTTTTTGTAATTTTTTGTGTGGGTTGGTCAAATTTTTTCTATTAAGCTAAATGCTTAGTTTAACTGATCTTTATTAAATAATATTTATCTGAAAGTTTTTTTTGTGTAGATTGGAGTTTAAACAAATTATGTTAATAATTTGAAAAAAAAATTTTTTGGACTTTTTAATATTATTAATTGATAATCTACTTTCGTTTAAATTCACGAATTTTAAATATATTTCATACTCAATTAACCAACAAATGCGTCTCTAATGAAGCAAATCTTTTAGATTAAGTATTTATTCTTGAAAATTTATATTTTTTATTTTACTGAAACTTTCTTTAATACTTGTAGCACCATTAAACATAATTGAATAATTAATATTACTCGAACTAACTAAATATATACATTTATATTGTAATTGTAGCCCTCGAGATAAATCGTGTGAGCTAGGGTCTGTAACATATTTCAACCTTGAAAATTTTGTTTAAACACTATCTCTTTTAGTTTTAAACAAAATATTACTAGGAGCGCGAATCAGAACTCAATTTTGACTCCCTGCGCTCGCAAAATCTCGTTTTGTGTTAGCATATTGAGCAAAGCAGGTGCAAACAGCACCGAAGTTGCATTTACTAAACGTCGACGCAATCTCTCTTCAACTATTTATCAAGACAAGATTTGACACATTACTTTTTTAAAATTTTTTTAAACTACCACCAGACTGATGTCTATCAGTGTGCAAAATTTGGAAATTTTCGGATATACCGTTTCTGATTGATGCCTGCACAAAGAATGCAGAAAAGTCTCTCATAGAGAGCTTCGCTCAATTATCCCTGAGTATCAATTCAGGGTTAATAATATTTTCTCAGGAACATTCCTGAATGTTGTATAAATATGGAATTTTAACTTTTGGTCAAAATGGGTAGTAAATTGGACAATGCTGTGTTTAGCGAGATATCACAGAAAATGCTCAGTATTGTTGTAATGAGCTTCAAATTTGTATATAAATACACACACACACACACAAACACATACTAACGCACACATACACACATACAAATTAAGCACACAAACAACAAACAAATACAGACAATAAAGGAGTTCATAAAAATAGGTTAGGTTTTAATTCGGTTAATTGTATATAACTACATACTTGTAATGAATGTGGGAGAGTACTAATTTAATTAGAATTTACTTCAAACAACGTGAGAACAATGAAGAATAAAACAATCAGTTTAACTGTATTAAAAATATTTATAAGTGTAAATTAAACTTAAATTTGGTGTTATACAGGGTGAGTCATTAAATTTGCTCAAAACTGGAAGGGCGTATTCTTTGCGTCAAAATATTGAAAAAAACTTCCTGTAAACCTATAACCGATAATGCTTTTCTGCGGAGATACAGAGCGTTGAAAATATTTTTTATCTTTGCAAATAATTTGTCAATAAAATTCTTAGGTACTTTACCTAAAATGAAATAAGACGTAAACTTCCAAAAAATATGGGAACTTTCATTTCATTTTTGTTGTGAAAGATAAACCGCATTGCTCATACACCACAAAAAACGCAATAAAAAAAGTCGATTGGTGGTGAAGACACCCAACCTACAAGTTTTTGTTATTGATACTGTTTCATTGTTGTTCTCGTTTCCAGATAAATTAATAAAATTAGTTTGTTATATATTATATATTAGTGTGTTATATATATAAAATTAGTTTGTTAAATGCAAGTAGCTGTACTGAAGTTCACAGTGACTTGTCTACACTAAATTACAGTAACAGAGAAATGTATGAAATCCATTTTGTGTACTCACCCTGTATATAATTATCCGACTATACTAAAGCAATGGATATGACCGACTAGTTTTGAACCTATTCTGGTTTCCACGGGCAGCCACGGGCTGTTCACGCCGTGATTCCGCCATGCTTCGAACTCATGAACATGCACCCCGCATGGGTACGAAACTAGCCAGGCAAATTACGATTGTAATTACGTGAATATAACCGTGAGTAATCATGGTGTTTTTTGCCTAAATCAAAACTGAAAACTAACAAATATAATTATCTCTAAAAAAAGAGCACGGTTGATATGTCTGTGGTGTCTGTCTATACTTAAACTGCTAGATGGATATGGAAAATTATTTCTGGTTTTGAAAGGCAGGTTAAGGCTATATCCATTATATTCCTTTTCTTAGTTATCCTAATAGTAAATTAATTTTTTACCTGCGGTTGTAATCGCGAGTTAAAGCTAGTTATATATAAAAAATTTGTTTGGTGAAAGATCAGTGTAAATCAGTAAGCCGTTCACGCTGCGGTTCCGCAATATTCTGAGCTGAGGGATAAAAGCCACAGGTTAAAAAAAGTCAGGCAAATTCTGATATTATTTAAGTGGATATTTAACCGGGCAATTATATATAATTGTTAAGGATAAGTATATATTATACATAGTTTTAAAATGTAACGATATGTTAATACGTTCTAATGTTTTCTAATTTTCTAGCAATTATTCTACAAAATATGATATGTATTTTCATTGTGAAAACAACAAATCTGTCGCGTTAACTGAAATGTTTGCCAAGCTTTTAACTAATGTACTTAGAGCGTGTTAGTTATCATGTAAGGATTAAACATAATATATACTAGCGTTATACTAATATATACTACATATAATAGTAGATGGGGAAAGCTATCTTTTTATCTTTCTGTGTGCAGTTGGTGCCAAAGTTGGTTCCAATATTGGTTCAAATATACACTACTGGACTAGATACCAACTTTTGACTTAATAAGGTCGAATCTTTGAGCGGACAGCCAATAATAATAATAACTCACTTTTTATAATGACCAAAAAGCCAAGCGAAGCTGTGGGCGTATTCTAGTCCATACTAATATTATACAGCTGAGGAGTTTTTCTATTTGTTTAAACGTACTAATCTTCGAAACTACTGAATCGATTTGAATAAGTCTTTCTGATTATAATAGGCAGGTTCATGAAGCCTTAAGCCACTGCTATTAATTATCTTAATAATAAATGAATTCGATTGGTGGAACCGCGAGTCACAGCTAGTTACTTATAACAACTAAAAATCATAATAAAACTTTCAATAAAATACACCATCATCTCGTCTTACCGCGAACATGTTTGCTGCAAAGCACTCGAAACTTCGGGTTTAAATTTGAAAAAATGTAAAAAAAAACGCGAGTTATATCCGTACATTAGTTTTAATTGAAATGTGAGTACTCGTGTAAATCTTAGAAAATATTATAATAAAATTTGCTTATAAAACCAATTATATAGACAAACTTTTGCTGTTAATATAATAGAACTTTGTATAATTTATTCGATTATTAAATATATATATTATATATAATAACATAATGAATCGGGAAAGTCGGTTTGTTTGTTGAAATGCGCATATTTTTTAAACTACCTGATGGATTTGAAAAATTCTTTCTGATTATTATAAGCAGGTTCATTAGGAAGTCTGTAAGCTATTTAGTATTACGATATTACTATTAAATATCCTAATAATAACGTTCACCTGTATGTAGAACCGCTAGTAAGAGCTAGTATTCTATTTGGATATTCTTTATGGAAAATTGTAATTTTTAGACTATTTTCATTCAATATACCTACTTCTTTTATCTCTGCATCACCCTTGGTCGACTGGTAGAGAATGCCTAAGGCATTAAGTCCGCCATTGTACATTGTGCATAAATAAATAAATAAATAAATATACATTATTATATGATTACATTGAATGTAAATATTCTAAATTCATAAATAATATCCAATATTATTAATCTATTCATATTATTAAAGACTATTACATCTGTCTGTCTGTACAAACATGATAAACTCGAAAATTATCAAACTGATTTTAGTATGGTTTCTACCAATAGATAGTATGATTCCTGATCAAGATAATAAGATAGTTGTATAATTCATTATGGTTTTATAAAATTGAATGTAATGATTATTGTTGAAGAAGGTGAATAAAATCTTGCCTAAATAAACAATTTAGAAAATTGAAAATATAGTAAAGTAAAAATAACTTATTTTTAATATTAGAAATAATAGTTTAAAGATAAAACCTAGTGTATTAATAACATTTCCCTTATAATAAAATAATTGCCAACATAAAGATTGTAAATGTAGATAAAAAACATTGTTATATTTAATGAGATTTTACGAGTTATTCTTTTTATAATGGCAATATTCTATAAATATAATTCAATCCGTGCAAAAACCACAAATTTGTTAACTTATAAGACCCAATTTAAATATATCTTTTATATATTGCCTGAGAAGATAATAAATTCAGACGCTCAGTACAAATTTACTTTCTTATCTTGTTCTTAACAAATTAATTTGCCCCATTTAAAAGGTTTTAAAAGCTTAAAACGATTTTTGTGTAGATTCGTATCTACACTGTGTTGCTTGTAAACGCAGTTATCACTAGATACGCCATCAGCTTCCGTTAACGACTCCTGCGCATCGAATAAACAATTATAACTATAAACTGAGAACAAAGGAACTCATGTTTTCTATTATGATCATTTGAGTGAAAAAAATTAAATTTATTTGAAGGTTTAAAATACATTTTTTTATTGAGTTATGTTTAGAACTGTTTTGATATCAAATATTTCATTATAATTTTTTTTTCTATTTTACTTATCAAGTATACTCACATATAGATTTAAACATCAAATTCTCGTTAAAATATTATAAACAGCGTATAGGTATACAAAAACCACAATTCGTAGCCGAGTTAGTAAATTGGTTAGAATATTCTAGAACTTAATCTTAATAGAATTAGCTAAACTTTGTACAAAACTCCAGCAAAATAATGTAATTGCGATCTGGCTTACATACTAACGCCATCTGTTAAGCTATAAGTACATTCATTTTGATTTCTGCTTCCGCTGTGCTTTCAAATACTCGCTTTTATCGCATTAAAATACTTTGTAACTAATTGGTCAACTCTTGATATTTTTAATGTATCATAAACAACACCTGCACCAGACTTTAACACTTTTAGTTTAGTAATGTAATTAGTTAAAAACCAGATATGTCCAGCTTTTGAAGTGATGCAAAATACAGACAGAAACTGAATCTGATATTATAAGTTTTATTTTTAATCTTTAATACACATTTTTCGTATTTAAAATTTCGTGATCCACGATTACCATTATATATATACCAGAACCAGAACCAGACCTTAATTGTGACTCGCTGCGCTCGCAAAATCGGTATATGTTAGTATATTGAGCGAAGCGAGATGCAAACAGCACCGAAGTTGCATTTACAAAAGTCGACGCAACTTCAATTCATTTTTTAAGCTTAATTTTCGTGGGACCATTTTTTCCCATTGAAGTCTTCAACGACATCGAATATTTTTTTAACACCACCATAAAATTGATTGCAAAATTAGGAAATTTTCGGATATATCGTTTTTGATAGATGCTTGCACAGACGATGCAGAAAAGTCCCTCATAGAGATTCGCTCAATTAAATTCAAATGATTGTACAATGTCTCATATTTTACGTAATGAGTCCATTCATCTTCTTAAGTATCCAAATTCCAGAAGACTGAAGACGCTCCAGGCTAGTTGACATAGTTGAGACCTTGTACTGTACTAAATGCATTCTCGAGACACAAGCTGCGACCTCAATAAATTTGAATTAATGTTATTTACCATAAAATTCTTGGGAATATGAATACATTAGACCGACAGATGCTTTTTAATGTTATAACCTTTTTTAAACACATTCTATGATGTTGAATTTTATTTTTTTATGGCTGTGCCCGCGATCTCGTTGCGATAAAAGTTGACAAAATAGTCTTTTTTGTTTTGCTTTTCTTATAAATATTCTTATTGTGTTGTACTTGTGATAAGTGGAATTCATACTAATTTTATCAACTCCTCCGAATTCAAATATCCATATATAGTTTGATAGAAACAACGATAGCAAATGTTATAACCCTATGGCGCCATCTAGTTTTCAACATCAAACCTAATTTAAGAACGTACGCATTTTGTGTATTCTTCTTTACAATTACCTCCGACTTATAATATATATATATTATTAGAATTAAGTGGTAGAAATGGTATTTTGTAAATTTCCACTGGAATCAGATATTTTCTAGCTATCAAAACCATACCATACCATACCAATCATCATTTCAATTCATCAAAATCTGTCGCGTAGAATTTGATGCGTGCACAAATATACAAATAGACAGACAAAATGACAAAAGTTGATGATTTGGTATCTATATCGATTACTAATTCGTTACCATTAGAAGTTTTAAAATAAATTCAACGTACAGACACAAGTTGCTTACAGTTTTATTAGATTCACCAAAACGCATAGCAAAGTACGGCCACAAAACTCAACATGACATTTACCTCTATTTCTACTTTATGTATACTTAAATATGTTCAAAAATATGTTTTTAGAAAAGTATTGGTAAAGGAAGATATTAAAAGTTGTTAAAAATTTTAAATTCTTGCATTACTATATACTTCTCAGATAGGTTGTCTCTCTCATTCTAAAAAATATCTATCTCACTCTCTCGATCTACAAAATATCTAGCTTTTGTGCATTCATCCTTTCAAAACCGTAACTCCTATCTCGTCTGACAAAGGCAAACATTTAAAAAAAATCCCAAAACTGATTATCCTATTATCTTTTATTACGTAGTAACGGGAGTTATCCTTATTGTAGTTACAATGAGGGATCAGTGACCTCACGCTCTAGAAAATACTCCATTCAAATACATCCATCCAATCCAGCACAAACAATTGTATGATCTTAGTTTACAAACACCTTGTTATGCTAACACCTAAAGGTACTTAGTACAATTAAACAAAAGAGAACCTCCTCACGAGCGAATTGTATCTTATAAGTGAACAAATGGCCTTAGATTTCAATTCTATGATTCTACATGAATTATCTGCAGCGACATTCCGTTGAAGATTTTTTAGTAGTTCGTGTATTGTCATGGTAATAGAAAGATTACTATCATTGTTTAATATACTATTATAAGTAATATATCTGTTACTTGCGGTTTCACTCGCGGAAAGATTTTTTTCAGCGAAGCTCTTTATGAGAGATTCTTCTGCATTTTTTGTGCAAGCATCAATAAAAAAGCGGACTTTTCTGCATTCATTGTGCAAGCATCAATCAAAAACGGTGTATCCGATAATTTCAAAATTTTTCACACTGATAGATATCAGTCTGGTGATGGTTTTAAAATAAAAAGTCTTCAAATACAAAAAATGTAATAGGTCTCATCTTGAAAAATAGTTGACGGTAGAATGCGTCGACGTTTTGTAAATGCAACTTTGGTGCTGTATGCACTGCGCTTCGCTCTAATAATATAGATAATACTCTACTGGCATTTGAAAGTTATATTTTCGTTACACCGTTTAATTTTTGATCGTTTCATATTAAATAGAATATTAAAGTCGGAATTTTATTATACAATTATTGTTGTAAACGAAGTCCAAAGTTCAGACTCAACTCAAAAACAGCCATCATTGTACATTGTAGGTTTATTATAATTATTAAAAAAAAATCTGTATTTTGTATTAGACTGTAATAAACCCAACCCATCACCAAATTTCATAAAAGTTCATACAGAGTCCAGAAGGTCGAAATATATGTTTTTTTTATTTCACATAAAGAGAAATAGATTTCTAGTTGGACGATTCTATTTTGTAGAATTGTCAAGATAATATGATATTACAATATATAAGTATTGTATATTTAAGTGACAGTTAAAATTGATGTATGTATTCAAATTAGAATTCATATCAAGTGCGGTACCGAAAAGAAGACAAGAATTACTATCAGCTGTATTGGTTCTATGATGCACTTATATTTTCTCGAACAGTAGGTTGTCCAAATTTCTTGTTTTTTTCTCTTTAAATTTTAAAATTTACAGAGAAAACACATTATTCGAAGCATTAAATTTATTGAAAGAGATTATAAACTAACATTGAAATATGTTATTAAAATCAATACTACTGTAATATTATAAGTATTGTACTTATCCTATTATCTTATTTGGTGATGAGGAAAATTAAATGTGATTGTAGCAAAAACCTTGCCAAATGTCTTCAAAATCCATGATGCTTGAAGAAAATAAATATAAACTGGTAAAGAGAGAAAAATTTAAATAGTTTTCAGTTGTGACAGATACAGAATATTCAACAATAATTTAAAAAAAAGACAACATATTTACTAATCTATTATATATATTATTAAGCAATATAATATCTGTTAGAAACATAAATAAAAAAATATTAACAACAATTTAATTTAAACACACATTTTATTTACACACTGTCTCCAACTTCACTCCAGCTGTTAAATTTATTGTTACTCCGTACAGCTTTTTACACCGTACACCGTAAAAGTATATTATAATTACACCGTTAACTACTTGTACACTTAGTAGTTAGATAACTGTCCACTTGGTCATTAGGGAAGACGCTGTTATCACGGGAGCCGACACACATATGCCCCGTTACCACACCAATTATAGCATCCAGGGCACATTCCATAAGCAGTTATTTTTATATCCTGCGATCTTTATTAAATTGGATATATTTATTTAAACTTTAAAAGACATTTTTGAAAAATGCTCGATACAAGCAGGATTCGAAGCCGCGAACCTCTGAGAAACCATCTCGTCGCTCTACCATTTGAGCTACCGTATCGCTGCTTGCTTCGATGAATTTAGCATTCCATATTATTTTACCTGCTCTTAAAGTTGGATATTATTATTTAAGCTTTTGCGATCCATGATTACTATCATATATAATTATCCAGCTATACTCACATAAGAACTATCGGAATTTGAGAGACTTGTCAACTCTGCGATTCCGCCATTCTCTGAATCATGAATAAGAGTCCTAAATGAGTTCGAAATTAGTCGGGCAAAATAAAGATATATATATATATATACATAAATATATTACTTTAACAATATATATATACTAATATATATATTATTGATAAAGTATATGACAAAATTAAAGCTAATTTCGTTCGACAATTATTATTATTTGTAGTTCTTGCACAAGTTGCTTTAATGTTTTGTTTTTGTACTTCAACGATAGCAATAATAAAAATTTAAGTAAATATGTCAAAAACATATCAGAATTGAACTTGTGACTAATTTAGTTATCGTACATGCACGCATTCAATATAATACCGTACCAAATCGCGTTTCGCATAACAATAAATGCAAAGCGTATAACATGACGCGTGATCTCGGATAACAATAAACTCAGTTGACAAACCTTTTGTGGCTTATTATTCTATGCCACAAACGATCAACCATAATGTTGATAATCCTCTGTGGCTTAGTTTAAATTATTTTTCATCCCTTCTATTCGAAGTGTTGCTTTGTTCCTCTTTAAGCGGGAGCAAAATGACACTTTTCCGATAGGAACTTTTTAGCGGGCGGAAAAGTGATTTGAATTTGGAACATACATATGTATATATAGGTATGAATATTCATAGAAATCGAACGCAAATTGAAGGAATTACTGGCTGTATGTGTTGGTCGCACGGCGGTAATTAAAAAAAAACAAGCGCGCGAATGACGTCTCTGTTTTTCTAATTAGTAGGTTTTAATTTTCTCATAGAAAGAGGAAGAAAAGTGGAGTGTATGACTTGAGAGCAAATTTTTTTTTCCCTCGGGTGGGATGTACTATTGCTGCGCTCAGGATTCTGTCTTAGAATCTATTCTGGGGTCCATCGCTCGTGGTTCAAATAAGCGCTCTCGCCGTAAAAATACTATTTTCTTTTGTGATACAATCTATTATTAATAGATTATCACACAATTATATATTATTGAATTTAAATACATTTATGCTTTACACATTTATTTTCACGTCATTTACAATTACGTCAATTTCATTAAACCACATTTTCCTTTTATATTGATATACGTTATCGAAGGATATCAGGAGGCCGTATCATTGATAGCCCGTATATAAACTTATTGAGTTGACATGATGCTTTATTATGACAAAATTGAAGTTTTATTTATTTATTGAAACTGAAATATGTCGGTTTCTTAATAAGTCTAAATAAAAATTATTTTCGATTTTATTTTAATTTGTCACATGTCTGTTAACTTTTTGTATTGCCTCATACGAAAAGCATTAAAGTAATTGTTCATTTAATATGCCATTGATATAAAATAAATAAACAATATTGGCAGTATTTAGCCCTAGAGTATTCCAGCGCTTATGGTGATGGGATTGAGTGTGATCTTTTGACAAAGACTTTTAACCTCTTATAAAATGCGAGCGATGCGAAAAACTTCAACACCATTTTTTTTTTTTAATATAATCTGCCTCAAACTTTTTAAATAAAAATGTTCAGAGTTTGTAAAGAAAAAATATGTAAAAATTATTTTGGTCAAATGAAAGGAATCTACGTCTCACCAACCGGAAACCATTGAGAAGTTCTTTGACAATAATGTTTTTTTTTTTCTTTTATATGAAACTTTTTACCCTACCCTCGTAATTCTACAAGTACCATATGAAAGATCTGCGATGTCGATGTCCAAACATATAGTGTAAATTTTTTCCGAATACCGGAACATTTTTTGAAAATTTTGTTAAAAAAATAAAGTGTTGTAGTGTGCGTAAAACCTTCGTAGACTACTTTTGAAATATGGTTCCAAATTATTTCGTATTTCATCATTCATGTTCATCCTTTTTCGTAATAAGTACCATCGCTAGATGTCATGTCATATACTTATTACCTGCGGAAAAATGTTAGTTAGTTTGCAGAGTTGCCTAATGCGATACAAATTTAATAAGAATCCTTATAAGAAAATGTGATTATATTGCAAAATGTGGGTAAAACAAGAATTTTAATAAGGAATCTTCGTTATTAAAAAATAACAAGCTAATAATAGATTTCTCATTAAATCTATTAAATATAGTTATAGATTATTATGAGTTATCCGCAATATAAGATATTTTACCAAGAGTATCGAAATTTATAATAAAAATAGTATTATATACCGGATACTCACAGAATTGCTTTATTGTATATTTAACTGTAAGATTCCGTACCCCAAAAGGCAAAAAAAGGAACCCTTATTAGGGTTCCTTTTGATCACTTTGTTGTCTTGCTATCTGTTAGATCCTTAGCTTCGTGAAAAGATAATGACATCAGTTTAAATTGCAATTAATTCAGGTCTAAAGTCCCTTAAAGTTGCAACAAAAAACTTTTAAATATTACTGTCAAAGGAATAAAAATTGACACCCTATAATTTTTTATTACTTCCAAATCAATTATAACTATGAAATTTTAATAATTACATCGTTTTACAAAAGGAATGTAAAAATTAATTAAATAAAAAAAATTGTCTTATAGGGGTTTAAATCTCAAATAGAAGCCAATTCAAATGAAATATATGAAAAGGCATGATTTTCATATTTCAAACAAAACATTTTTTACGACTTATTTCCATGCTCTACCAAAAGTCGGGGGAAACGAACTGAATGAATAAATTTTAAGTATATATTGTTTTAATGTAATTTTAAAGAATTACTTAAATATATTATTTTATATATTCAATCTTTTTATTATAAATTATATAAACGATAATTATAATATTCTCGTAAACAGATCCAAACAAATTTTCCTTGCGAATGATTTAGTATTCTGGTAACGCTGGAGATATCAGTAACATTGAAATGTTGAATTAACAGTTCAGAGGCGGAACATCCATGGTCATGAAGGTACATGATCTGGATAGCATTGCTAATGTATCTTCCGATTGACCCAATTTTGTATCTCTATTTATTGGGTTAAATTTAGACAATCACATAATAAAATGATATTATTATATTTGCATTATAACATTTAGTGTACATTTATTTATATTAATAATAAGCAATGTTATATTATTTATGAATTTAACAAAATTAACAAATTCTCAAATTAATTTCAATTTTACTTAATTTTGAATTTTCTGTTAAAATTTACGATTTCAATGATTGCTTTTATATTTTTGGTTTGAAATTTCCGATTTACCTGTTAAAAGCACAACCAAAATCAATATAGTAATGTTTGTTATATATTATTATTATTATTTTTTATTAATATTTTTTTTATTATTTGAAATAGAACTATTTTTTACGGATTAAACTCGCGTTTAAAATTGTTACATTTTTATTAACTTATTATTTCGAATGCTTTGCAGCAATCGTGTTAACGGGTAGACGAAATGTAAGTGTCTGTGATATTTATTATTATTATCATGTCGTAAATCAAGATACGTTTTATATAGAATATATCATATGTTCTCGCAAGAAAGATATATTATTATTATATTTTCTTAGTACTTTTTATTATAGTGATAACAATCTCCTTTCTAAGTATGGATCTTAAGTCGTTATATCCCGGGACTTCCCGTTGCTATTACAAATTCCAACTTACAACTTTGTAGAAACCACATAAATAATCTTAGAAACATTAATGTCAAATAATTCCTTACAACCAGCTCTTAAAGTAGTATTATAATAATCTTACTTTCCCTTTACCAAAAAATGTATAAAAAATATTGTTTTACTAAAATTTCTGTGTGTTACTAACTGAGTCTTCTTCGTCTAAAATTCAACAGTTTAAAAAATTAAAAAGTGATCTTTTTAATATAAATATTTTTTAAAATATGTCAGTTTTAAGAATTCATGGTAGGGCACCAGAATTTTAACATAAGTTGAAGTGAAAACATTTTAAACTTAAACCAAAAGTAGTATACTGTTATTAGAGCGATGAAACAAACAAAGTTTTCCAATTTATAATAATAGTATGGATTAGCTTTTGCCCGCGACTTCGCGTGGTGTGTAAAAAGTACACAACACGAATGTTTATTTTTTTTTAATTCACAATTACTACACAGGGTGATTAAATACAACAAAAAACCACTACAGATTTTTGATTATTCCTAGCGCCATCTATTGACGACTTATTACAAAAGAAAAACCACAAAATTTGCATACTTATTTCGCCCCATAGAAATGCAATTTTCAAAATCCCATTATTGCATTATTATTTTTTAGTAACCACAAATTTAATTCTAGAATTTCATGTGTTCAACATTAAAAATGACGAAGTTTCGTTAATACTTGGAACCCCTATTTCACCCCTTTATGAATGGAATTTCTAAAAATAGTTTCTTAGCGGACGTCTTCTAGTTACAATGTACCTGCCTGCCAAAATTCATGCTTATTGGATCAGTAGTTTTCAAGATTTCCTGATGAATGAGTGCTTAAACTGTAATAGATGCGCTTATAATACATAATGCCTATATGCTACAGAAGGCTGATATACGACATAAGGCTTATATATTGTCAAATTTCGTATTTATTTTAATTAGACAGTATTTTTCGCTTATACATGGATAACAATTTGAAAAATATTCAACGTATAATGATGATATATATATAACAAGATTTGTCCTTTATTTTTTTATTTATCTGAATTGATCCAGTTTCTAAGAACTTTAATCTATTTACTTAATTATTTACATTATTGATATATTTGAAGTAAACATTTTAAAACTAATATTTTCATAGATTTTCACGATTTATACATTTCAAATAAAACAATTTATTTACGGATTAAAACTCGCGTATAATTTGGTTACATTGTTATTTTAACCCGACGTTTCACATCTCGTCTACCCGTGAACACCATTGCTGCAAAGCATTCGAAACCTCGTGTTAAAATAAAAATGTAACCAAATTATACACGAGTTTTAATCCGTAAAAAAAATACTTTTACTTTTAAAACGAATTACTACGTGTTCACGCACTGAACTCAACTCAAAATACAGTATAAATAGTTTAAATATATTTGTTTTGCCACAACTCATGAAATGTTATTGAGAAGAAATTGCAGACGCAAACTAGTTAAGAATAATAATAATAAGTTAAGTTAAATTTATATAAATAACTTTCCGACAAATCTAAAAAATAAGGTTTATCATTTTGTGTAAATAGAAAGTAAATTATAGTGAAGATATTAGGAGCAGATTATTAATTTAACTGTTTAATGTTAATTTAATTAATTTTTATTTTACTTTTTTATTACTTTCAGATAGGGCCAATAACAGAAACAACATGTCAATCGGATGGGAAACAAGTTCCAGAGAACAACAACATTGCCATACATGTCATTCCACCAGATGGAGAAGAAGACGACGAGTTCGTGCCACCTCTGCGCTTGCGACGTAAAATGAGCACTCCATTAAGTGCGATGCCCGGATCGATAGACAGACTTAACACAACAGGTATATATAAAAATATATAAAAAAAACAAACCAGGAAACCACTATAACTATATTTATTTAAATACGCACAATAAAAACTAAAAAACATTTTTCAAATACGAACCTGTGACCTCTCTGATACCGTCCCGTGGAAGGATCGTAAGATTGAGTCATTGAGTCCAAGAATTCTTTATCATAAAAAAATTAACACATTAAAACTAAAACTCGTTTTCAAGTAAAAAGTGATTCTTACAAATCCAGTTATAATTATATTACAAACATTCTTACTATTATATAGAATTATCCGAATGTACTCACGTTATTATTATCGGAATTTTCCGAACTAATTTTGAACCCTTTCAGGGTTCTACTAGTGTTTGCTTAAGTAACTTAATAAATTACAGAACTACTTAGATTGTCACCGAGAAGATGTTTATCACCCCTGGATCGTACAAAGAGGCGCTTCAGCACCATGGTGTCCAGCGCTGCAGCCGCTGCAGTGTCACGTCGCTTGTCGGCCACTATAGAGTGGTGCCTTGCCACACCAACTCAAGTCAAACCACAAATAGTCCGCCAGGGCCGAGCACTCTGTCTTCAGTATATTAAGACACAGATACGGAGGTCTTCATCATGTGTTAATAAGGTATATATTTAGAAAGTAGTTTATATCTGTTCCAAAATAGATTACGCAGGAAGAAATATACCGTTAAATTCAAGAGCGCCATCGCGCTGCTCTCGCTAGTTGAGAAAAATGACAGCGTCGCAATAGCGCTTTTTTTCACAGTTCACTCTGTTTTTGTAATTTTCTTGTCAATAAATGTGTAGTATTCAATTTCTTTGTTTTTATTATAATAGTAGAAAAATCTTCTGAAGAGAATATTGAAAAAAAAAATAGGTATTTATATATTGTAACGGAAATTTTAAATGTTTGTCTTGTTCATATAAATTATTTATAAAAATCCACTTTTTTACTGACATTTTTAGCATATATTGCTAAATTATGTGTCACAAAAAGGGTTAATAACTATTTTCAATTAATAAATTAAACCTGCAAGTTTTGAAGAAAAGCACTTAAAATAAGGAGTTAATATAATGTTTACAAACTTATTAAATTTACAGTCTGAAAATAATCTTATAAAATTTTGTTTGCAGCAAATAGTGTTAAAACGTATACAAAGGATGCTAGAAACCGAATGTGGAGAAGAAGCTACTAACAATATTGAAACGGGAGTTCTGGCTGCCTTACGAGCATTATGTGCTGCTTTAGAAAGGAAACGACCAGAAGCTTTTCGGCACGTGGCCAGGCAAGCAGCGAGAACACCCTCAACTATACTTCGTTCTGACACCGCTCTAGCTGAGCTGACACTCGCTCTAGCACGTCGAATCACTAGAGAGAATATTACCTGGTCCAAGGTACCCAAATTATTTAAAGTAAAAAGTTACGTAACAATACATACATAATATTACAACACAATATTGTGTTTTAGAATTTGAGTTATGAGTAATTCAAAAGAGTTTCATGATAAGTAATCTAGAAATCTGATAGATCTAATAATAATCTCCGATCGATTTTAATTGTAATTCAAGTTAAGATAAGAAAAAAAACAATTGATTTGAGAAAAATTGTCTTGTTAAATTATGGTATAATGTATTTTATGGTTTAGATAGCAGCTGTATACTGTATCTGTGGAGCATTAGCAAGAGAAGCAGCTGAAGCTTCTGATGAGCCAGCTCTTGAGTTGTTATCATCACCGGCCGCAGCCATTGCAGATCTTCTTCATGAAGAAGCTGGTTCCTGGATAGCATCACATGGGGGATGGGTAGGTTTTAGTTAATTTTTTGTATCTTCTTTAAAGCTGTATCTTTATCTTTATTTTCCACAAGAAAAATCAAAACAAGGTATACAACAAACGTCTGTGTTCTTCATATTTCAAAAGTATAAAGAGTATAACTAGAAAAAACTTCTACAAATTATTAATCTTTCATTATTTTTAATATCATATATCTGACCTGAATATTTTCTCTTTTTCCAAACGAAATATTAGCTTAGGCTGTAATTTCAATAAAACGTGCTTGACACATTTTGATAAGATTTGGTATTGTGATAGTTTATCTATTCAACACAATACTTTATGGGGCAGAAAAAAACTCCTAATAACTTCATACTAAAAACGTAATCAAATACCTTTCAAATAACTCATAGATATATTTATACATAAACAAATATGTTGATATAGAACGAGCCTCTCTATCATCGTCTAAAGCGAAGACAGAGATAGCATTCTTTGTCTACAGAGTAGCTAAAGTAATTACTTTTTCTCTGTTTTCTTTTAACGCTTTTCTGTTTATAAATTATACAGTTTAGTGTGAGTGAGTAATAATAAGCAACGATTGACAATGTGTGTGTTTTTTCTATGTGTGTAGTTTAGTGTGAGTGACAAATAATACAGCGATAGATAATGTGTTTTTTTTTAAATGAGTAACATTTTGATATTTCTACAAACATACATTTTGCGTATATTATAAAAGAAACAAAAAAGTCATAATAATTTGCAATGAAAACGTATCTCTTTTTTTGTGTTATCCACAAATCACAATTGTAGAATTACAAGACAGTTTTAAAATATGTTTATTAATTTTATCAAATTGTTACCTATAAGATAAAAATAAAAATTACATTAATTGAAACTTGTGCTTTTCCAACGAATAAATAATATTTAAATAGCAAAATTTACGTCTTCTCAGAGTTTTTTTTTTTTCTATTTTAGGTATTTATTAAACAGATATACATTAATATATTATAACTGTAACCAACGAATATAAAAAAAAAATTAGACACCGTATAGAGTCTAAAATATATTAAATAACACATGGCTTTATTTCACATTATTTTGATATCTGTTAAACGTCCACCATAACCAGCGGATTTGTTTGGCAATTTGATGTTTACACAACACCTGATAACCATAACGAACCATAACCACCTGATAACCATAACCATAACGTCATGTGTTCTGTGGCTTTATAGTAAAATAGAACACCTCATAAATACTTGTGGCTAGTGTTGCCAGGTGTTCGAATAAAGCTGGACACAGGTAGGTTTTTTGATTGCGTCTCCGGCCAAAAATAACAGTCTCAGTCTCGTCCGGCTTTTGTTAGGCTTTTTACATTTCGCCAACGAATGATTTTATTTATTATTTCAACAAGATTTATGATAATAAAGCGTGATTTAACATATTTTTTTTGTCGTTCCTATTTTGAGACATAATCATCATTAATGTAGGGTGTTCAGCCTTTCTACCCAAATGTCCGGACAAACTGGCTGGTCTGTCCGGCTATGAGGTTAGGCGATGGCAACTTTACTTGCGGCGTATTATTAATTAATGTACAAGATACAAACCTTCCACCTGTCTTAGGGTTCAATAACTCATTTACGAAGACCATCTTTTTAAACCAGTTACAACCAATTAAAACTGATTTCGAAATTATATTGGAGCACTAAATCACAAAAAAGAACAGCTAACGCGCCAAGAATTCAATTCAATAAGTTTAGAAATATTATTATGGCAATAGTATTTGTCATGAAAATAAAATAATAATTCATATAAAATAATAATGCGTATAATTATTTGAATAAAAATTACATCGATTTGCAAGTATTTTATTAATAATCATATTTTCACCAAAATATTTGTTTCAGAACGGTTTAATTGAGCGACTACGCATCAGTGAACGAGATCAGAGATCTGAGAAAATGTTGCGAGTTATGGTTACATTCTTCGCTGTAGCCTGCTGTTTCCTACTGCTGCTAAGATGGGTCATACATGCACATCCGGCGTATTATGAATAATTAATTATATAGTTTAGTTAATAAAATTTGATTAATCTAAGAGGCGGGAACTCGTCGATTTAATTTGTCAAAGATTTTTTATACTGTCCTTTTATGTCAATCAAAAGTCATCGACAGAATACTTAAACAATGAATGACAGAATCAAGTTTTTTGTCATAGTTAGTTATCAAAAGAGAAAATGCAATGGACTTAAACAGTTAAAAGTTTTGTAATAAAATTAAAGATTTATTAAAAACAATTCTTCAAAATATTTGCCTTAGTTTATAAATGTATATTTTATAAATGGGAACTAAAAGTATGTAGCATAATTTTAATTTAAGAGTTTATTAAAAAGTAGATACAAAATGGCTGACGATTTTTATAAACTGTTTGGTTAATGAAATGCTTATAATTGCTTAAACAAGGTTATGTGTGTAATTTCTTAAAACATACAAACATATATAAATAATTAAACTAAGGAATAAAATAAAAAGAAGCAGCGTTTCTGGAATATATAGCCACTTGCAAATTAAATTTCTGTTGAACATAGTGTTTTCAATTACAGATTTTTGCCATTTTAATCTTGAATCTTAAGTCATAATGGCCGTTACCGATAACATACTTCAAAATTGTTGCAAGTGTTCGAATGATTTCCAAGAAACATACCCATAAGTTATAATTATATTATTATATTTTTGGAGATATTTTTAAATGTTGTCAGTATTAAAAATGTTGAGGCTGAATTTTTAAATTAATACAAGTGTTTGATGTTTTACATACGTTTTATTTTTCCTCAATTTTTTTATTTTACGGTTATGCTGTCGGCGAAGAAAGTGCTTTCGGGGAGGCTATGTGGGATTACCAAGCGGCATAGAAGTCGTTATACTTGTATTCATGAAAGAGGGTCCCATGTCGGTAGTAGTTGAAAGTAAAGTGATTGAATGACAAAACGACCAAACCCAGTTTAAAATAAAGTCAGTACAGAAATTTTAACTTTTAAGTTTAGTAATTTCATTCCACTTTTCCGCCTTCTGCTTGAGATTTTTTGACTAAAACGCCTATTGACTTTTTACAAGCTTTCGTGTAGCAATTATTTTTTTCCATATACACTTTTCTAATATTTAATAATAATAACTTTTATATGTATTTTAAAAAATTATATACATTTTGGCTTAAAGAAACAGCATAAAGTCATTATTAAACATATTAGTAAAAACCAGCAGTTACTTATTAACTACATAGAATTTGAACTTATGTACTATATACGCTTTTATGGAGAAATATGACTACCTACAACCTATCTACTCACCTACTTACCCACGTACAAACTACAAAGAAGTCTAAAATATACAACCTATTTGATTCAAGAAGCAAATCCTTTCTTTTTCATCAACCCTTTGCCTTTTAAAAATACAGTACAAGAGTTTGTACTTAATAATATTTAATGCCAGGCCCTTCACAAAACTTTATTTACACAATAAAGGACCTGTCTCCTAATTAAATATGTTTAAAATGCCAAATTGGCTAAATGTTAAAATTAATACCCCTCCTAAATGCCGAGACCTTGAAATTTGAAACCTGACAAAGGTTCTACAAACATACATATGTTATAAAAAAAAACATTTACCCTTTCTACCTGCTAAATTAGATTACTATGGTTAGGCAAGTATTTTTGGATTATATAGAAGTAAACGTCAGGCTTATACAGCCCCGATTCTGACATTTGTCTGAAATTCAAACTCTGGCGGCTTTATAATATATACTTTTTTATTATTTGAGACACCTTTTCTACCTGTATATAAATAGATTAGTAAAAGGAAACAACCTAGATGATATAGTTTATTTCATACTCATTCTAGGAAAAGAATAAAAAGTGATCTGAAAAAAAGAAAAATACTTAAAAAGAAAAAAAAAATGTATATATAAGAACGTAAATAGCTAGGGTAGTAGTGGGATTTAGAATATCTATTTCTATCTGTGGGTTTGTCTAGTGTGCTCTATTGTAGTGTCAGGATTCTTGTTGATAGGAACATCAAGAAAAGCAAATCAGTTATTTCACTCTAACATCATAGTAAATTGTACTATATTATTAATATTATTTAAGTCTTATATAAAGATCATGATCAAGAAAAAAAGTAAATCAATAAGAAGACGATTCCTGATAGAACGCCAGTCGCCAGTAGAGTTTTTTCACTATATTGAGATAAGTTATGAACTATCCGAGGACAAAATATGAATTGAATGAACAGGTTTTGGTGACGATCTAGTTTATTTAAAAGATCTTCAGTTCATGTTCAAATTACAAACATTAGGATAATTAAGGAGTACTTAGACTGTTAGCAAAAATGGTCTTGGTCTTCAGTCTAATTTTGTTTCCACCTTTTCAAAGATTCAAAAATCTAAAAAACTTTTATTACTAGAGATGATATTTGAGTTTTCCAAGAAAGTTCCAGAAACATAATATACTAAAGGTTTATAACGGAGCATTAAGATTAGTAGCAATAATTATGAAGACGGAAAAAAAAGAGGCCTTTTTTTATGGGAGAGGAGGGCAAACGAGCATGCGGGTCACAGCTGAAATGTGATCACCGCCGCCCACAAACTCTTGAAACAAACGTGGTCATACGACACCATCTCGAGGAACATTTTAAAAAGTTAATATGAAACATTTTAAAATAAAATAACCAATTTGCATGACGCGTCTTTTTTTTTTTTTCTTTTCGCAGAGAAATGCCTGTACGCATTCCACACCACCGGGGGGGCGACGACGTGGTTATGTGGGGCTCGCACCCACTAAAACTTTGCGGTGAACTGTCTCTGCCGCTTGCAGCACCGGAGGTTGCGGGAACACTTCATGCGACATCCGCTGTCCCCGGCATGCAGCTTGGCCTCCACAGGCCTCCACACGGGCGCGCTGACGTCGCGCGCCCAGTTTAGCTCCTTGGGTTGGAGCGCCGCACTGGTTCACACAGTACAGCGCCTCCTCACGGGTCTACGTGCGATGACGGTGAACTCCCCCGAGTTCACTGCCCGCAGGCCCAATTAGGGCGGATGGCGGCGAGCAAAGGCCGTTCGCCGACGCCCTGGTCTTCGGCGGCGGACGTCATCAGTGACCAGTGCCTCCCGTTCTCTTTCCGCCGCCTCTTTCCTTGCACCGCCTCGCAATAGGCGCGGACGGCGCTCCATGACCCTTCGCTTTCGACCATCGCGCGAGCGACGGCAGGCAACGAGAGATCGTTTCCCACTTCTGCGCATAGTTGATCGCGCTCGTGATCCCAGGCCGAACATTCGGCAAGAGTATGCTGGGCCGTGTCGTCCAGACACTCCGCGCAATGATGACAGCGAGGCCTTAACTCTCGTCCGACGATTCGGCACAGATACCCACCAAAGCAGCCGTGCCCGGTAAGCACCTGTGTCAGGCGGTATGTGAGCGTGCCGTGTCGTCTCGCTATCCCTTCCGTCAAAATGGGCCGTATAGCTTCAATCGTTCGTACTCTCGCACTAGGTCTTATCAAACGCCGACTCCATACCTCAAGGGCGCTCTCTTGCAGAGCCTTTCTTCGACCCTTCACCTCTACCGGTGCAGGCCACTGTCCCTGAGCTCGGGCCTCCTCTCGCCAGACATAGAGGGACGAGAGAACTTGGGCCTCCAAGTCCCAGGGAAGGAAACCGGCCAGAACGCAGGCCGCCTCGCACGAGATGGTTCGATATCCTCTTATTGCCCTGATGGCCATCGCCCGCTGTGGTTTTCGCAGGAGGGCGACTAAGTTGCCATTCAGGGCATCAGCCCAGACTGAAGCTCCATAGACTGCGTGATGCGTCTAAGACAGGGGTTGCCAACTCAATCGGACTTGAGATCTACTGTCTGCCTTTCTAATTTTTTTTGCGATCTACAGACTAGGAATTTTTTAACTATACTGGCAAGCAATAAAACTTTTAATCCTAAATTTTAACGTTAAAAGTGAGTTGAATATCTCAGTAGTTCTCAGGGTTACTTCCCTAGTCCCTCACGATGCTCGATGAAAGATTGCTAGTATTCCAATAATTTTCGTAATATTTAGGACGAGAATGGATAGGTACCGATAATTTGTTCCTTGCCCGCGATTAATAGACCTAGGGGCCACGATCGACGGGTTGACCTCACCTGGTCTAAGACAACAATGATGAATTATGTAATTATTTCTCAGAATATCGTGACAGAAATACGAATTGTAAATTTAATTTCCTATATCATATGTCAAATCTCTAATTATACATATGTATCACACATATATATTGGGTAAATATTTACATATTGGGTTAAAATATTCATACTGGGTAAATATTTTTTTAAATGTTATATAATTGAACAGCAAAAAATTATAACACTGAATCTAAAAAAAAAACCTATCTATTACTAAAGTGACCAAAAAAGTTTCAAGTTTGTATTATAATTATTAATAACATGCTCACGTAGAAATTTAAGTAACCGCCATCTATCAGATATATTTAAAACAAAAATAAATTATAGTTATAGAATTATATATTTTTTTATCAAAAATTTTTAAACACTTTAACTGCATTAAGTTTACAAAATTTTATTAATCCTTATTCTATATTTATATAAGAGTATATAAGTTGTCAGTGGTTTAGAATTTAAAATCTGTATTACCTTAATCTATCATCTGTGGTCTCTGCGAAAGAATAAAAATGAAATAAAACAATCGAGATTCGAGGATTATACTCAAGTAAAAATACATGTACTTTAAATGTTAATGTACTGTGAATAATTCCAAAGTTAATTGAGGTGATAAAATAACATTATACGTAAGTTCTAATTTTTATATGTATAATTATGAAAGTAACATGAAGTATCGCTGATGTAGATAGAAATAAACTCTTCAAGAGAGAAAGAGATGTCTTCATATTTTGTCATTAGTATTTAACCAAGATTTTATACTATATTTACATAAATGTAAAAATCCGTAGAATATAATTAATAAATATAGCAAAATAATGATTCTAGGTATCTTTATTGTATACAAATGTAGTTACAGTATGAGTGTTACATTGAATTTCCAATGACGTTTGCGTCTGCAAGATGTAAAACAACATTTTTGTTTCAGATGTGAATGTAAGAGTAACAATGAAGTATTATTGTGACTGCAAATGAAATAAAATAGAAGTTTAGAATTTTATTTAGCGCGTTAGTTAACAAGTTAGTAGCCGCAATGATGAAGAGTACTCTACCTAAAGATAAACCAGGCAAAATGAGGATTCGAGCCTTTCCCGTAAGTCTTTATGATCCATAGAAACAAAATAATTTATTTATAGTGTCTTTTAAACGTAAAAAAAAGGATTTGATAATCGTAAATAACATGAAAAAAGAAGTTATCAAAAAGAATATTGATATTGAAGTGGTGAGCATTTGTATCTAATAAAACTATAAACTTTATACTTTAAAGTAAAATTTTCATACTTGCAATAATTGCAACATGTTAATATCAGTTTCGGCTTTAGTCATAAAAACTAATAGCAAAAAACATTAATAAAAGTTCTTCAATTGATCTTTTGAGCTATTCTGTCAAGTCAGAAAGTAAACCTAAATATAATGTATAATATTTATGAAAATCAAACAAAAAAATTGAAAAACATTAATTCAATATATTTTGCATATAATCATTAGTGTATTTTATAAAATATATATTATATTAGGAGATAAAATGATTAGATTTTCTATTTTTGGCATATTTTGTCACAATATATGTGAATTGTAATATATCTTTTGGTATATAATTTTTTTTTGGTGTGAAGAAAACTTAACAATATTTTTCTTATGATATTAGCCATACTTTTAATGTTTTGTACATTAACTTTAAAACTTTTATAGTTTACTCTATTCACAGGAAAATAGTCCAACTTCTTTTGATATAAATTTGTATTTAATATAAACATTAATAAAACATTCAAAATATATTTTTAAATAATTAATAAAAACATAGGATAAACTTGATTAATTGATTAATTTGTGTTAACAAAATGCCAGTAGGATATTGTAAACATAATGTAGACGGTTTCCTTCATGGAAAAACCCTTGTATTATAGTATATAGACGCAATGCTTATAGAGTTTGGATACCTAACAATGACTTTTATACCAAAAACAAAGTTTCTAATAAGCTTTCCTGCAAGACATACCACTTGATTTATACCTTTGTTAAAACCTAATCTACTATATTAAACCCCAAGATATATTTTTAATAGTTTTGTCATTATGACAAGATTTCTCATACTCTGAATTGTATTTAATCAATAAAACTTTTTTCTTTTATCAATGGTAGCCCTAAATACTTGGCATCTTGAATATGGCAAGGTTTTATTACTGTTATTGACATTAATTTAAAATTAGAAACATAATTATTTCAGTGGAGAACAAAATTTTTGTATTCAATATGTCACATTTAATATTTAATTTGACAAGAGTGAAAATCTATTAAAATAATCATTTGTTACAACTTTGTGTAGTGTTTTTACGTTTGTTTATGTTTTGATATAATGTTTATTTAATAATTTGATGGGTTAAATATTAAAGATGACTCGAAAATTTCAAGTATGGAATTATTCAGAACCATATTATCAAATGTATCCAGATACATGGGTTTGTATTTTATATAAAAGAGAATGACTCCCTCAAAATATATAACTAATTTTAGTATTATATGTTTTTTTAACCATAGATTATATATGTTGACTTTTACACTATTAAGTTTCATAATATATTATTGTGTTATGAATTAAATAATATATATTTTGATTATAAAAACTATAATTATTTGTTAATATTAAAGATGACTATGGATGAGAAATATGTGGAACGCATATGGAGCTTACTTAAGAATGCAATACAAGAAATTCAAAAGAAAAATAACTCTGGACTGTCTTTTGAGGAGCTCTATAGAAATGCATACACCATGGTACTTCACAAGCATGGAGAAAGACTTTATACAGGTTTAAAAGAAGTTGTGACACATCATCTGGAAACAAAAGTAAGTATTATACAATTTAATTTAATTTCTTCCCTTAAGCTTCAAATCTTTACACATTGTACAAATTGCTAGTAATATTAAAAAAAATATTACATTACCTGTATTGGAATTTATATAAAGCTAAACATGTATATATAATATTATATCAGAAGCATAATTATTACTATATTATTTTATTAATTTACAATAAGAATAAAAATATAATTGAATTATAATATTTTAATTCTAGGTCCGTGAAGATGTCCTTCAAGCACTACATAATGGGTTCCTTCAGACATTGAACAATGCATGGACAGACCACCAGACAAGTATGGTTATGATTCGTGATATACTGATGTATATGGATAGAGTATACGTACAACAGAATGATGTGGACAACGTTTATAATTTGGGTCTTATTATATTCCGAGATCAAGTAAGTGTTAATTTTATTGTTATCAAGAATTGTATCTATAAGTATATGTAATAGGAATTATGACTCATTGAATTATCAATATTCTTTTTTGTACCTGACTAGCATATATGTTGTCTGTCTGTTGTAATATCATTCTATAAGGGTTAAAAAAAGAGTTAGATTTTTTTATGAAATATTGTTTTATTTGTATTCATTATGAAAAATTTTTGTTATTGTTGTAGTATGCTTTGTGATATATTTTTTATATTTGACTGAGGACTGGGATGGGGGCTGTTTCACAATAATACAAACGATTTTCGCAAAATACACATAGATTTTATACAACAATCTGTTGGTCACACCAAGAATTGTCCGATTCCAAAATTGAACCCACAACATTTGGTTCAGCAGTCAGACTTACTCATACACTCGTCTTCGTCTATAACAAAATTTGAAAGGAACATACTAATGTCTGCCCCCTTTGTACGTTATAAAAATGAGCTTTAGTTCTAGAAAGGTCAAAATCTTTAAGTAGGTTCAGAGCGTGTATTTCAATGCCATTATTTTTTGCGAAAAACTGCAGTTTTAAAACAAATGAAAAAATTCAATTGAATGAAATAAGACAAAATTGTAGATGTGTGAAAATAAATTATTTCAGTGATAGGCATCATGTCACTAATAATGAGCCGTTATATGACTTTAAAACTCTGAACGCTTTTAATAAGCCAATGTTGCAATGATCATAGACACCAAGACTGGATCTTCAACCACTTTTGCAATTAGTAAATTTCTTTAAACAAACATTTTCGAGTATTTTCTATCTTTCGCATTAATACTTTTTAAAAATTCTTCTGTTATCTCTGTTATATAGTTTTCAGAAAAAAATAATTATAACAATCCTTTAGAAGTTTAATAATATTTTGATTGAGAATTCACCCCAATTATAAAGTTTTTATTTGTTCATCGATACTCCTGTAGCTTACAAGTTAAACTAAAACTTGATACCTTCATCATATTGATACAAGTAAATCAATAACCACTGCTAAGTAAAAAAAATAAAAGGAAACAACACTCGCCTTTTGGTTTATTCTGCTAACTTCTTTGCGACCTATTGCATATATTTCGATACCATGTTATATTTTTTCACCTATCTCAGTTATATTAATTATTATTCATAATACATAACAAGAATAATAATTCTACTCGCATCATTAATGAAATCACACTAGATTTCAATAATTAAAAAGAAAATAGATTAGATATGACTGAATAAGATTTATGACATAAACAAACACATATATTTGTAAATAAGTCAAGTGTATTTGTTTCAGGTGGCTCGCTACGGCTGCATCCGGGACCACCTGCGGCAGACGCTGCTGGAGCTGGTGGCGCGCGAGCGGCGCGGGGAGGTGGTGGACCGCCTCGCCATCCGCAACGCGTGTCAGATGCTCATGGTTGTGGGCATCAACTCTCGCACCGTCTACGAGGAGGACTTCGAAAAGCCCTTCTTGCACCAGTCCGCCGAGTTTTATAGGGTGAGATGTGAACTATTTTTATAAGGTTATTTTGCAAATATAGTTACAATTTACATACATACATATTTACCATAGATACCACATATATACTTAAAGTTAACATACATACATTACAGTACCATAAATTACAAAGCCACTGTACTGGTACAGTGGCAGTCCTGGGAACATGCTAACATCAAGAGTTCTTCGAACTCGGCTTTAGATGCATTTTTTCAACATAGATGATAAAACAAAAATAAGTCGAAATGAAATGAAATGAATGTTAACATCATTCTTTTGGTACCTAGATGGAATCTCAAAAGTTCCTAGCGGAGAACAGCGCAGCGGTGTACATCGCGCGCGTGGAGGCGCGCATCAGCGAGGAGGCGGAGCGCGCGAGGCACTACCTGGACGAGAGCACCGAGCCGCGCATAGTGGCCGTGCTGGAGCACGAGCTCATCGAGCGACACATCAAGACCATCGTGGAGGTACGAACACTGTTTCTGCACAACATGAGTTTGGAAGAATTAATTTCAACTGCTAGTCGTTGAATTTTAACATGATATCGTATGGTATATGAGCAATGCTATGTTCCAGATGGAGAACTCCGGCGTAGTGCACATGCTGATGCACACGCGCACAGTGGAGCTGGCCTACGTGTACAAGCTGCTGTCGCGCGTGGACGAGGGGCTGCGCACTGTGGCGGACGCCGTGTCGGCACACCTGCGCGAGCAGGGCCGCGCGCTCGTCACAGACACACACAGCAACACCAACGCCATCGCATACGTGCAGGTACACCACCCACACACCAACAACATTGTATACGTACAGGTACACGTACGCACACACACACACACACCATTGTATACGTACTGTTACACTCCCACACGCAACACACGCCCACGTACAATGATCCGATATAGATATTATATATTGTATACACGCACACATAGACGCTATGTGCATACGTACAAGCTCTTAGATACAAAAAAAAGTCTCTTAACTCTTAATACCAGAAGTCATACAATAACGTCGTCGCTTGTACATATGATATAATCTACTTATTTTTGTTTCAGAACCTCCTTGATTTAAAAGACAGATTTGACCACTTCCTCCACAACTCGTTTAATAATGATAAGATATTCAAGCACATGATAGCCTCAGATTTCGAATACTTCCTCAATCTCAACAACAAGTCACCAGAATTCCTATCGCTATTTATCGATGGAAAACTCAAAAAAGGAGAAAAAGGCGTAAGTAATTAAATACTTAATAAATTTAAATAGTAATACTTAATTCAATCAAATACAATAAATTATAAAATATATTTAGTACTAAAATTAATAACAATATTTCCTAGAAGACATTGTTTATTTCCTTCGACGAATATGTATATTAGTTTTATTTCAAATAGTTTTATTTCAAATGTATATTAGTGTTAAGCTTATCCTATACATTTAATTTCACAGATGAGTGAACAAGAAATAGAAGCAGTTTTAGACAAAACCATGGTGCTTTTCCGTTTTCTTCAAGAAAAAGACGTATTTGAGCGCTACTACAAGCAGCATCTTGCCAAACGCTTGTTGCTTAACAAATCCGTCTCAGACGACAGCGAGAAAAATATGATCTCTAAATTGAAGGTAAGTTGTTTTTTATTTCATTATTTAATTAAATTTAAATTAGTCACGATATGTGATATTAGATAAGACGTTCCAATTTTTTATGTAGATTCTAATATATATTATACCTACCATATATATTATGATCTCTGCAATGGGAGATGAAGAAGTTTATATGTCTAAAAACATAATTAAACATCTCTCCTAACTGGTGAATTTTTTGTCAGACCAGTTGTTTTATAAGATAAACAGTTGGTAGAGTTAGTAGATTATATATAGGAAAATCACATGCAAATACAATAACATATATAACATATATGAAAGAAAACTTAATTATTTATAAATTTATTAGTAATATTATTTTATTTTGCACCTCACAATTTGTACGCTTATTTCGCAGTATTATTATTTAATCCTTATGATGTATGATATATATGACTAGTTAAATAATAAATAATAGAGTAATTTCTTTATCAAAAGATATGGTAAGCTAATAAAATATTGGTGACACCATTCCCAGAAAGAAGGCTTAATAAAAGACGTGGAACCGCGAGACTTCCACTGTATAATAGGCGATGTCTCACAAATAGAAAGACCAATGAGTGATCAGTGAACTTTAATCCTTCATTCATACAAATCCTGCAAAATTCTTTACCATTGTACTCTGGGACATATTTTGTAAGTGTCCAAGAATTTACTTTGCAGATTATCATTTTGAAATCTTGCTTAAAGTCCGGAGCTTTTTGTAAATATTGATCCAAGTGTAAAGAATTTTGCAGACCAGACTTTAAGCAGGATTCTGTGGTACCCTTTAGTTATACTTTAGTTTAATAATTTTTTGTCACTTCATTATTAGTTGCAGTTGTATATATAAGTCCAGTAGCAGTTGCAGTTGCATATATAAGTCCAGTACCAGTTGCAGTTGTATATATAAGTCCAGTACCAGTTGCAGTTGTATATATAAGTTTATATTAAATATTATTGTACAATATTATATTTCAGACTGAGTGCGGATGTCAATTCACATCAAAACTGGAAGGGATGTTCAAAGATATGACGGTCTCCAACACTATCATGGAAGAATTTAAAGAGCATGTGCTGTCTTCAGGGGTGTGTATTTTTTTAACCTTTACATATACTTAAAAAAGAGTATTTTCATAATTAGAAAGTGATTTTTAACATTTATTGTATATGATTAAATTTAAATATATAAAATCTGTCCCAGGGGTGAGTGTTGGTATGCTGTGGCAGATGCCCGTGATATGATTCTGACTCTTTCTAGTTTGGATGCCAATAACCATCCTAAAATATAAATTTTCTTAAGCTGAGTCTGTTATCGCAAATATATATGTTAAAATTGTTATATATGACTCAAAATAGCTTAAAATATTAAGTTATGTAAAATCCTTATCTAACATAGATGTAGAAAAACCAATTATAGATTAATAGAATGGGACAAAAGGTGTATACAATGTCGTTTTCCCTGTTTCAGACCAACCTGCACGGTGTGGACCTGTCGGTGCGCGTCCTCACCACCGGCTTCTGGCCCACGCAGAGCGCCACGCCCAAGTGCAACATACCCACCGCACCGAGGAGCGCATTCGACGTGTTCAGATCGTTAGTTGGGGTTTCTTATTGATAATACGAAGTATATATGCCTATTTGAGGTATGGTATACATAAATATATATTATAATACCGATATCTACACAACGAAATTCCAAGATTATAAACTGAAATTTATAATGTTTATAGTTATATATATCAACCCGTAGATTAGCCACTGACTCCCAACTACCCCGACATATTAATACAATTTGTCTGTGTAACCTCAGGTTCTACCTGGCCAAGCACTCTGGTCGCCAGCTGTCCCTGCAGCCTCAGCTGGGCAGCGCCGACCTGCACGCCACGTTCCGCGCGGGTGGTGCGGGCGGCGCGTCCCCCCCGCGCTCCCCGCCCGCCCAGCCCGCCGCCCCCCCCGCGCCCAGGAGACACATCATACAGGTCTCCACCTTCCAGATGTGCGTGCTGCTGCTGTTCAACAAGCGCGAGCGACTCACCTACGAGGTACGCACCGACTTATACTTCTATAGCATTTACAAATATGTTCATATATATTTTTCCATATTCTAATCCTACGAACGACGATCTACTCTTTCTCTCGTTGAAGTTTCTGGACATCAGACTAATTTAAAATTTTCGGTGTAAACGTAAAGCCCATTTGCAACAAATTACTTAATATATTTATTAAGCGAATTGTAACTATGTCTTGTGGATTAATTAAGGACTGTAAGAGAAGGAAAATATTTCGAATCTCCCATAAAGTAATAGTCTTAATAACCTCTTCATCTTTTTCTTTTGTAATAGAAATTTTACTTAGTCGAGTCAAAGCCTCCTAGCCTTACTAAATCGCTCGATACACTCACTCAAATCTATAGTTATATTATTTTTTTATATCATTTATTAATTTACTATTTCACAACAGGAAATACTTAATGAGACGGACGTCCCTGAAAAAGATTTGGTACGCGCGTTGCAGTCACTAGCGATGGGAAAACCCACACAACGCGTGCTCATTAAACATCCCAAGACCAAGGAAATCGAGCCCTCACATCAATTCTATGTCAATGATGCCTTCACCTCCAAGTTACATAGGTAATTCTTAACTAATATCACGTTTTTTAAGGTTAATATATTGATCCTTGTGGCAACCTTTCTGATTATTAGCTAACACACCCATTAGTGTTATATACACCCTTATGGAGAGTGTTATATACACCCTTAACCCAACTAAATTTTCGATACTAACTTCTGTCCATGATGGTAACCACGTCGAAAGAAATTTTAAATTGATGTAGTAGTTTTCAGTTTATTTGCCATTTGCTAAAAGAGAAAGAAAATATAACAAACTCTAATATAAAAGTCATCGTTTTTTAAAAACCTTACGTGCTGAATTTTGCAGAGTAAAAATCCAAACGGTAGCAGCAAAAGGCGAATCAGAGCCGGAGCGTCGCGAGACGCGCAACAAAGTTGATGAAGACCGCAAACACGAGATAGAAGCAGCCATAGTGCGCATCATGAAGGCTAGAAAGAAAATGGCGGTATGTATAAAACTAAAGTGAAGTTAAGTAAGTTAAGTATTTTGTAAAGTAAGTTAAGTATTAAGTGTTTTGTTAAGTTAAGTCATTAAGTAAACTAAACTAAAGTTTTTTGTAATTTTTCGTTGTATACTCCTAATAATATAACTCTGTACATCCTCAGCACACATTGCTGGTGGCGGAGGTGACGGAGCAACTGCGCGTGCGCTTCCTACCGTCGCCTGTCGTCATCAAGAAGCGTATAGAGGGACTCATTGAGCGGGAGTACCTCGCGCGCACGCCCGACGACCGCAAGGTCTACACATACGTCGCATAGGTACTGCATCTAAACTTACTGACTCATACCATCGATTATAACAATTTCCTTTTCGGATTTACTGCTCTCTGGTGTCGAAACTCACTCGGTGTGAAGAAGCTAACCTATTTTATGTAACGGGATCCTCAGAGAATCTTAGAGGTCAGATTCGCGAACCGCCGCCAGTATAAAGAGAATAAACGGATTTCTTCTGTTTTTCAGAGCCCACTGAATTATTTCACTACTACTGGCTACTGTATAGAGACTTCTGTTCCTTCTCATATATTTGTTTGTGCATCCCTCTTTATATATAACTGTTCGCTTATATGTTCCGACCGTCATTTGTGGAGATTTAATTTTATCATATAATGTTACAGATGTTAATTTGGATAGTATTGATTGTAAAATGTTCCTGGAGAATTGATATTTTATTAGTGAAATTGATGAAAAATGTGTATTTTATGTAACACACAAAACTTATGTTCTATTAACAATTGTACAACGCTCTTATAATTGTACTTGTAATATTGTCTCTTATTTTTGTCTTAAAAGTATATTTTATTAAAAAAACTTTAAATTTATCCAATTCTAGAAACACTTATAGGAACTTAATAAGGGATAGAGATTTTTAATATTAAAGGATTATATGAACTAGGTACAGAAACATCTGTAACATATTTTATATTTCTTGCAATTTATAGAAGTTCACAAATGTAAAGGAAGTTTTTTTTATATAATATAAAACAAATTATTCTTTAAAAAATAAGTACAGATTGAATTGTAATTGTCTGTAAAAATATTGTATATACAAAAGTTGTGGCTTTAGTCTGATCTGGTTAATGTGTACTATAAGCGTTCCTCATAACTTCTTAGAGCTAAATGTTAAATTAAATTCTCTTTTACATAAACTAGTTTTATTGAATACACCCTTATTTCGGAATCGACCTGTTTAAATGAAATTTATTTTCAGGCCATCACAGTATCAACTCAGAAGGGTGAAAGCCAAGATAAAGTGATAGAAGTAACAAAAGTGTTTAAATTATTGCAAAATAAAAATTATTAGTTATTAAATGAAAGGTATTTTATTTAAACATAACATAATACATATTATTATAGTATAACTTTGAAAGGGATCGCATTTATTTGAAGGAAATGGAAGTAAAAAATCACTTGGGAAGTGAATATTTAAATTGAGTGCATCTATAGACTGTATCATGTGCGATTTTATATCTATGAAGTTAGTTTCTGTAGTTATTACAAGTGATAAATATTCCATATCCAGCATAATATCTTCAGCATTGCTTTCAATTTTAGCAGATAATATCTTGTTTTCAGTCTTTGTAATACCATTAATATCAGCAAAAATAATTTTAATAGATATACTTGTTATTAAATTGAAACAAAGCAGCTTTGAAGTTTTTGGCCTATATTCTCCATAAACAACATCATTAGGCAATAACTCTAAAGCAATCCACTTGTCATCTTCAACCCCTAAAGGATTACCGTAAGGTGAAATGAATATTTTATCTTTAAACCATAGTATTTTCTTGACCTGTTCCTGAATTTTTAGACATTCATCTGTTCCGTTGTGAATTTTCAAGCTTTGTTTCAAAGTTAACCTGCATTTCATTCTTTTATTATGACCAAAATTTAAAACATTTTCTGTTGTGTTGGTCAATAAGCAGTCACCATTCTTATTAACTGGAATCGATATGTGGTGTTTGTTTCCAGAGGTATTGTTAAAAAAGTGCTTAGTATGATTATTTTTAAAATACGAAGCTATTAATGGTAGCCCTTTCTTATATCCCGGATTGCCACTCAGCTGTACTATATTGTCTATGGAATCGTTAGTCATATAAAAATTTACTTTTATTTCTTGTTTGACTACTTGTTGAGCGATTGACACTCGGGATACATGTAATTTAATCTCTGCTTTTGTTACAATAGATCCATTGCAATAAAATAAATAATTTATTTTCGCAGCAATATTGGTGCAATATCTTTCTGAACATGTTGGCTCATGCATGCTTTTGTTATATGTTATACACTTGAAATCATCACAAACAAGGAGAGTCCAATTGACACAGTCTAATGTACTACAATTCTGTAATAAATATGAAAGTTATTTCTATTAAAAAGAATAACAAAATTTATTTCAAAACAAAAACGTTATTACCATAACTGTGCTGTTAATAGTGCTTGGTGTAGGGCTCACAATATTAGTTTTCTCGAAACTTTTAAGAATACTTAACACGTGGAGATCTTGTAACTTCACTAAGCATTTTATTTCTTCATTTTTTAAATACTTTATCGCTTTTGTTCCGCTACAGTAATTATTAGTATTCAAAATGGGAAGTTCTGAAATAGATAATAAAATAAAAATTTACATTACTCATAATTTTTTATAATGTCTACATAGTATGTTAATACACTCACCTATAACTCTTAATTCTTTATTTGTCAGAGTCCAAATATATTTACCAGCAATATATATGTTTTTTGAAAATACATGTTTATCTTCTTGTTTCTTATTATTTGGCCATGAATAAAAATTGCTAATATTTGAAGAAAAAAACTAGAAACCATAGACATATGATTACTATTAAAAATTAAACTCGCCTATAATTTGGTTATATTTTAATTTTAACCTGATGTTTCGAATGCTTTTGCTTGCATTCGAAACGTCGGGCTAAAATTAAAATGTAAGCAAATTATACGCGAGTTTAATCCGTAAAAAATTGTTTTATTTCAAATGTGTTCTTGTGAAAATGTAAGAAAAAACTAGTATTAAAATGTTTGTATTTGTAATATTAACTCTTTTCTTACCTTTTCTATACTCTTTGATTGTTTTTCTGGTAAATTTATTTTATCAATACAAAGTAAATTTGGAAAAAAAATGCTTGTTTCTTTATCTTTGCAAGTGGTTTCAGAATGACATAAATATTGATAATACTTATTATAGAGAGTGCAACTATCTGTGCTCTTCTTCTTACAATTTTCAAACATATTTCTATCAGTTTCTGTGCAATCATTATCACAGCAACAGTTAATATCACAAACTCTTTGCTGCAAGAGATAATTATGTTATTACTTGAAAAATATCACAAAGTAGTTGAAGTTAATAATATTAAAACTATATATTTATATGCAACAAACATACCAATAAGTCGCAATCACATTTATTTATAGTACTTTTTTTTGATACTTCAGTTGGCTTTACAGTTGAGCTCTGCTCAAAAAATGAAATTTCAGTAACATTATCAAATTCAGTAGTTGTAAAAGGCAAGTCACTTGTAAAGTGGTTGTCTACCAAAGAAACATTGTCATCATATAGTAAATCAAACACTGTACTTTGCAGTTCTGTTGAACTCATGAATGGTGTTTCAGTGAGAGATACATTACTATATTTAACTGGAAATATGAAATTTGCCTTTTCTAGCAATTTATTTTTCTCATTTCTATAATAAAGAGCATGTGGGATTTGTTTTATTTTTCTGATAATCTCTTTATTTTTATAAGTGGTGCTATTTTCAAATAAAACATCATCATTCCCATCTTTTGTATTTATGAAGTCCAATAGAGAAAATTGAATCAGTATTGACAGTAAAGTAAAACACAAGTAGGTAATTGGCTGCATTTCTTATTTATATTCTACACCAAATTGTGCAAAATTCCTTAAAACTAAATTAATATTTATCTCTACATTTCCTTTGGATTGAGTATTTAATTTGGATCTGTAAGTAGACATTTAGGTTTATCATTAAAAAAAGATAACATATAATAAAATATATAATCATTTATAATAAATATATTATTTTAATATCCTACCTATCACTGCCTAGGTGTATGATATCAGTATCTGACAATTGGTGAGTTCCACCTATAAAGGCCTGTCTTAACTTATCAGTGATGGTTGTTGGTGCAGGAACCCAACAAGGAACTTGTATATTGTGGCAACCTGGACTAGCTGGAATACTACAAGAACCATACCCAACTATCCATGAACGTCCTATTGAGTCAAGACAACTCACTTGCAAAATTAGTTTAGGCCAACCTAAAATGAAATATTTTAATATATTATTTATTGGTTTAATTATTATTTAATTATTGTGTAACAAAGTTGTGTAAGAAAACGGTAATCTCTAAATAAACTAGTTTACCCTGTACTCCTTTGCTTACATAATGCAAATCGATAGGTTGAGCCCAAAAAATCCGATTCTTGTAATCTGCCTTTCCACAAGCAGTCTGGCCTTCAGACAAACCAGAAATTAGGGTCCAGTTAGCACCTTAGAGAATTAAATAAATGCCATCAATTTATTGCAGATAAACTGTTCATTTAAATGGTAAAACTGAGTTTAAAGCTAATATAATAATATTTACCGGCTTGTAAAGAGTAGCGACAAAATAAAGAATATGGTTCACTAAAATCACTTGCACTTCTTATCTGTCCAAAAATATGAAATTCTGCCATTGGACTCGAACATAATTAAATCGATACTATTTTTCACTAAATGCTCTTCACCGTTCTAAGTTCGAGTTTTATGTTTATAGTTTGTTTTGGTTGCCATAGCAACGTGACACTTATAGTCTTAATATTGATTTGGTGAAGGTAAAAACTATTCTGCCTAATATTACACACCATAAAAAAAAAAATATTTGTAAATTTTGATTGAACGTGAGCTTTACATATTTAAGCGTTAACTTCGCGATCGAAAATATCCTCCAAAGTTAGACATACTATTAAAGTAATTTAGAATTAAGTTATAACACACTGACTTTTTTTCGTATAGTAAAAGTATAAATTAATTTAGTACATTAAATTGATTTTTTGTGGATAAAATTAAGTACAGTTTCTACAGGTAAATAATCTTAAAATCGTAAAGGAAAATATAAAACAAGCAAAGAGTAAAAATGAAATATGTTTAATTAAACAGTTTACAAATAAATCTGCAGACAATGGTGAGTAGATGACAGCCCGTTTTATAAAGTTTTAATATAATTTAATTCGAGAATACTCAGTAGGAGCAGTAAATAATAGTTAACCCTACTGGGTTGCCATTTGGAATAAAATCCATATAGTCCATGCTACCGACTAGATAAATATTTTAATAGTTAATAACATATTATTATTGAGTATAGAGGTAACAAAAACTAGGTTGGAATCTTAACATGAGTGATCATAAATTTCATAATAAAAGCTGCTATACGAAATATAGGTAAACATGACATTAATCATAACAAAATAGTAACCGAGTAAATGGGGTGTGAAGTAAAAAAACGTACTTTTATATAATTAGTATAAGACATTTAATGCAGAATAATGTAAAAAAATATAATCAATATCATCAATAACAATGGAAATCGATTATATTAAATAAAATTGCGTTTCAATGAACAATCGCATCAGTAACTTTTAATTTATTAACAGCGTCATCGCCTAATATATTCTCCCTAACTTTACAATCCATAGCTAATATTATATTATTTCCAACCAAATTATTTTTGATTTCGGCTATGGACTTCTAGCTATTAGAGCTCTGATTAAATTTTTTATTCAACTAGTGCATCACAAGTAGGGTTGCCAGCCAGGGAACAGTCTGCACAAATTGGCGGGGTCGCTTGCCTCGACCAGCAGCCGCGCCACCAGCCCCGCCACCGACACGCCGCCTGCGCCCCCCGCACCCCCCGCGCCGCTCAGCTTGCTGCGGACGAGAAGTAGCGCGCGAGACGCCAGCGCGCTGCTCGACGGACCTGGGAAGGGGGTTGGGGATTCATGGTCTGCTGTATGATTTATGAAAGTGGCTCAATTGGACTAGGAATACATTTATGGAAAAACTGACTAAGTGACGGCTGTGAATACTTTGTGAATGCGGTGTATAATTTGGGGAAGTATTTATTTTTATTTTACACTTTATATATAATATTACTAAACTAATATAATACTAAATGTATGATAAATAATTTCACTATTTATCATACATTTAGTATATTGATTTGTATCTGAACAAATGAAAATTTTTATTGTTTTCAATAATCAACAAAATCTTACTTCTCGAATTAGACGTCTTTGCTTTTGAATTCGTTGAAACTATCCACAAATATAAAGGATCACACAGAAGAACTTCCAGTATGGTTAAAAGTATTTCTTGATGGTCGCGAAGTAATTGTAAGGTCCTCTCACAGCACCTATTAAAGTGTTTTATTATAATTTGTTTTCAAAATATTTATTTAAAAAATAATTAATAAAATATTATTTCATGTAAAATTTAACCGTCTAAAAATTCCCTCCACTCCACTAGAACCGAATCCTGCGACAATATCCTGAGTTAACCGGAACGGAACAGTTTCTGGCGTGGGTAATGTTTTTCCTTGGTCAAATGCGATACCTACAAAAAAATATATATATTAGGATTGTGTTTTATCTACAGATATAAATTAATAATAGACATAACCATGTAATTAATTTAATTTTAATTAATTAATTTAATTAAATAATTAAAGTTTGATAAAAATTATTGTGATTATAGGTTATTTTTAAGAAATAAAAACTTTTTAATCCGAAAAAAAAAACATTTTAACAAAGATCCAAAACCAATCCAATTTTTAAAATACAAAAATTATGATTATTTTCACCCATTGTTATGATTTTTTTTTCACCCATTATGATTATTTTCACCCATTTTTACTCGAAACAATAAAAATTTATTACATATATAATTAAAATAAACATTTCTATAGATTTTAAATGTTGATGGATGGATATATCGGATAATATGGGGGATTACAGGTGCGATCATTAGCTAGTTTAATATACAAATATGATACATTGGTCTTAAATGTATATAGTTTACCAAAATCTATGTGTATAACTTCAGCTGTAGTCTTATCAATAAGAATGTTCTGTACGTGGCGGTCACCAAGCCCCAATACGTATCCCACCATGGAAGAAGTCGCCACGCTGCAACAATTTAATAACAACTTAAACCATGAACTATTTCGTTTTAACAGTTAAGAATAAGAAATATATATATTATTATTATTAAAAAACTGAAGAGAAATAGGTGTGTGTTTGTTTGAACGCGCTAATGTTCGAAACTACTACAATGGATAAATTCTTTTTCATAATGATGGACAGATTCATGAGGAAAGCTGGCTATAGGCTAGCATTACGCTACTGCTTCTAATTATCTTAATAATAAATAAAATCTTTCAACCGCGGGGAGAATCGTGAGTAATAGCTAGTCTTAATAAAAATATGCAAAGAATGTCTATAGTAATATAAGTATATATATAAACATGTTGTTTACCTTCTTGTATAGGCAAGTCTTCTTTCATACCACGTGACGGGATCTAAATAATGTTCTGTAAAGAAGTAGTGGAATACCGGATGAAAGTCCCTCAAAATCCCGTTAAAGGCTTCCAACTTGTGTCTAACTGATCTGCCGTTTTCGTGACAATCTTTTAGCTTAGTGCGCGCTGCTGATGGTGTTATATCCTGAGAATAATAACATTGCTAAATACATGGGTTATACATAGTATTAAGTGCTCACCGAATTGAACAAATAAAAAAATGCATATTGGTGAATGTTTATAATTTTTTTTTTGCTTGTCCGTTCGTTAGAATATCACGCAGTAAAGGTATAATTGAAATTTTGATAGTCCAAGTTTTATAATTATAAAAGTAAGTTTAAAGATATTTATTTCTCATGAAGAACATACGGTTTACTCATACAGAGATTAAGTATATACATTGAAGGAATTTTACTGATGCATGCATTTAAGTCATTAACAATAATTAGTATCTAATATGATGTTTTTTAATACAGTACAGTACAGTACTCACAGTAGGTCGGTAGCGCACGTGTGCGTCCAAGAGATACGCTCCCAGCGGCTGCGTGCCCGCGCACCATTCCAGTGCGCCTGAGCGACGGGACATGGCCGCCACCTACACCATCACACAACTTTATAACCAGAAATAGCTAATCAGCCATATTTGGACATGGAAAATTATGTGTATAGATGGCGAACCTATTTTGATGTCCGTGCCACAAAGTAAGAAATAAAAAAATTAATAACACAAATACCATAAAATTTTATTCGAAATGTTAGCGTGGTGGAATTATAAAATATATAAATAAAATCTTTCTTTTTAATATTATTTTATCAATGAATGTTTTCAAATTATTTAGTTTTTGTGAGTGCCATTAAAACTTTCAAACGTGCCACTTTTGGCACGTGTGCCATAGGTTCGCCATCTCTGGTAGAGAACAGATGTCGAATGTAATTTATGTTGAAGTTCGGTGTAGGTTTACTACCTGTTACCATTTTGATATTGCTCTTAATCGACAACAAGCATCAGGACCTGACAAAATCTCATGGATCATTTGGAGACATTTCACACTTTCTGGTATATGGGATACATTTAGGACTTCAATAATAAATGGATATTTTTTTGGATATTCACATGAAAATTAAACACTTTTTTGTTGCAAGTAATCACGTCGTTATAATATGTATATTTCATCGTCAATATAATTTCTTCTCGTAAATTTATTTGTACCAACATTACAATAGGGCTCGACTTCTGTTGCATATATATCAACAACAGATATTGATATATCATGAAAAATTTGACAAACTAAGACAAAATTTTGACTAGTACTTGCAAAATTACTTGAAAGTTGTTACAAAACGCAAACATAAACAATAAGACAATTTCTTAATTTTCAAAATATTTTCCGCCCAATCTTTTTCCAACAGATTTTTGTAAAGAAAAAGCTTGTTTTCCATTGAGGCACTTCAAGATTTTATTTATTCTCGCTTTAAAAATTTTTTAACAATGGCATCAATAAATAAAAAACTTGTCAAAAGTGCAAAGATAAAAACAGATAATAAATATAGTTTTTTTCTTATTTTTTCGCATATAACTCTAATTTTATACGTATGGACCTCATAATAATAAGAACTAGGAATCTACGGGCAGTTTTTCTAAATACTCAGATACAATTAATCTTGTATGTTTCATTACATCATCATTTAGAGTTAGAAAAGAAAACTATTGTCCGATTTTGATAAAAAAAAAATTATGGTGGGTTTAAGCTTATTTCCTGATTGGTTGAAAATTTTTTGTAATTTAAATATTTGCCCGTTCCAAAATTTTTAAGGACCGCTAGTTTTATTAAAAATAACAGTGATTTTTATTATATACAAAACGTTTTTTTTGAGCTGAGTGAAGCGAAGCTCTTTACCGGTCTACTCGATCAAATTTTCTCCGCTATCTTCTTCTACACCGTTCAAGCTATACTAACCAAATTTGGACTAGTTAATTATCAGGTGCCTTATCTAAAGACAGATTTTGAAAAAAAATGTAGGATAAGAATAATTAGTAAGTAAATTTATTTTTAATTGTAACGTTCTATTACAAGCGCAGATAATAAATTCTTACAAAGGCTGACATGTATGACTTGTTTATTAATTTAAGACATTGGGGAAATCGAATCAAGCTAAAGTTGAGCGAAAGCTGAGCGAAAGCTGAGCGAAATGAAAAATATATCACAAAGATATGTTTCGCTTACCTTTTCACGTTTGCGTGCTAGCGGCTTTAGTATATATTAAACTTTTTTTTCATTCTGTTTCATTCTATAAATATTGTAAACGGTGGGTCGTATATATTTCTTGGAAGACGAGATCTTTAAAATATAAAGAACAAATGTATTATATACCTTGTATGTACGTATCAAAAGTTTATTTCTGTTAGTGATTGGATTCTGTTCCAGTAGCGTATTAACGATGTTAAACACTTGTTGCATCACAGCATCCTGTCGCAGGTCATCTTCTCCCTAATAAAAATTATATATTAATTGCTTTTAATTAAAACTACATTACAATTGGTTAAATATGTTACCTTTATGAGCATAATTCTGTTTTTTCCGTCAGATCTTGTACAAGATATCTTTTTTGGCAAATTAATACCTCCCACTAATTCGAAATAATTGTTAAATGAGGATAAAGCTGGAAATTAATGATATTTATTAAATTAATTAACACAAATCTGAAATATTTATGATAAATAAATAACTTACTATTTATTCTAGAATAATCACAATCTTTCCTGATATCAATAGTGTCAGTGGGTATGGGAATGGCGTTCAAGTTCTTCAAATGTAATATTGGTTCTGCTTTCGGAATATAATTCTTTGTTTCTTTAGATGTTGGCTTATAGTAAGCGAATCTTATAGTAGCTGGAAAATTAATAACGGACGATAGATTAAAAACAAATGGCTACTCTAATACATAAAGAAACACAATTTAAATGGAAGCTATAAGGAATGGTGGTTTTACCATCACAAATAAGCTCCATCTGTGATATAGGGACCGCGAGTTGAGTGTCAGCGAGTTCTTGTATCAGCGTCGCAGCCGCCAGCACGCGCGCTTCCCCAGGCCGCGCGAGTGATACTGAGCCGCTCGCGTTCAATATAGTGCTGTCCTTGTCAGAGTTCTTCAGGTTGAAGAGGATGGGAAGAGTGTGGTGGGGATGTTCCAGTGCACACCGCTCTTTATAATACACGAATAAAATAGTTTAATGTAGTAGAAATATTTATATAAAGGTACTGTGTAAATTGTTTTTATGCTAATGAATATATATTTTTTAAATAATTAATAATTAACTTACTTATTATTTTCTTTAAGTGATTAGCAAAAGGTGTGTTTTCATTAGATAGTCTAGGAGCGAGTTGAGGTAGCACAGTAATGAACTTCCATGACGGCACGGCTTCGAGATCTCGAACCAAGTTCTCTTCTTCAAAGTTGAACCCTGGGTTGTCAAACCAAAGGGATATAACTCGAAACACTGATAAGTTATTCTCATCGCAATTTCTTAAAGACAGCAGGTAATACCTGAAAAGAAGGTTATTTCTTACACTGAAGGTGAATTACTATCATAGTGTTCATTTCAGTTCACAAAAATACAAATTCTTAATATTTATTTTTTATTTTCTTTTGTCATTATTATTAAGTACTCACTTCATAGCCATTCTCAGAAAACTGTCTTTTTCGCCTTTAGTATTAACAATCTCTGCTTCATCCAATACCCTGAATGCGTTGTTGGTGATTAAAGCTTTGCGCTCATCCCTGAATAAGAAATTCATATATATATATATATTTTATGTATAGTAATATAATATTATTAGACTATTTTTTACTTACTTTGTTAATTTTTGTTGAGATGATTTTAAAGATGCTGCGGTACCTTTCATATTTTCCACACATTTTACTTTATTTTCAAACACTGACGAATTCATATAGGATACAACCTGAAATTAAATATTTTTTATTATTTAGTAGTAAAAAAATTATATAAAATTATTGTTTATGGTTTATTTTATAACCTTTACGCTTTACACTCAACTACAACATTTAAGATTAAATTAATTTTCTATATGATATAATGTTCTTTTCACGCCTAAAGTGTTGAACAGAATGTCATTAAAATTTTAATATGGCAACTCAGGCAATATATAAATATAATCTGTACCAAATGAGTTGCTACCTATTTGGTACAGATTATATTACTGTTCTCAGTGCTGTAATAATTGTGAGTTGAATCGCATGCAATAGCTAGTTAAAATTAATAAAATTAAAGGTCAAATATGTGTACCTGTTTGTACTCCGCGTCAGCAAACGTCGCTATATCGTAGTACACTTTGTATCTCGTTTCATTATCGTCATTTCTGTTCAAAGCTTCGAGACTCTTCTCTAAGTATTTATGTATTATGTCCCTAGCATTTTCACGTTTAGACTCAGACATCCACAGGCCGTACTGCCTGAAAACAAGTTTTTATAAATCACATTTTAAAGATTCATATTAATTAAAATAAGTTCTAGTCTATTCTTTTAAACGCATAGAAAAAACCAGAGCCAAGCGTTTCGTTTAAGCGTTTATTAAACAGTTTATTTACCTTAGAGACATAGCTGTGAGATTGAGATCTTGGGAGTCTTGTGTGATCAATCCCTTAAGCAGAGAGAGCGCGATATCTTTATGGCCTTTTGCCCATGTTATCTGACTTTCTATTAAGGCTACCTTCTTGGATGATTGGTCATTCTTTACAGAGGCTACCAGACGTTGAGCCATTTGGATTCTTTGATTTGATAAGCCAAGTTCTAAAAAAATATACAAAACATCAAAGTACTTAATAAATGTCTCAAAAACATGATAGTTTATGTAAAAAATATAATAAACTTTGTCCTTTTATTTTATTCACCTGCATATTCCAACTGTAGATCAGTGACCTCAGGCAAGTGCATTGAGTGACTTCCAGCAGCATGCTCGAGGATCAGACTCCGCTGAGATATCAGCGCCTCGAGATGTTTAAAATCATTAAACACTGGTAAATTATCCACCTTCCATTCTTCCATCAGATCTGGTAACGACATTTTACCACATCTAACTGAAAAGTAGCGTTCTATATCACGAAATAGGTGCAAATATCCAACCAATTTGTAGACACTTTGAGAATTCTCCATGTTTAAACTTTGACAAAGCCTAGCCGTCGCTAACTTGGCCCTAATTAAAGGTTTTTCGAGTTTCAAATCAAAATCTACAGTTGGTTTTATATTAAGGCAGTCTTTCAAACATGAATATCTCATCGCTTTTATGATTGAGTCTTGCTTGAAGCTACCTATTCTTGATTTGTCTTCAAGTTCAACAGTGTCAACAAAGTCGCTCCAATCACCTAAAAATAAACATTTATATATCACGGGCACAAAGATTATTACATTTTATTCTATCACATTTAATATACCGAGGTATGATAAGCAATCATATTTGATATCATCCAGTTTATCATTCTGGGGGTAAGATTTGATATATTGCAACGCTAGGTGGTGCATTCCGGATCTGTGTAGTGACGTCACAGCGCCATACAATACATTATCATCCTCGTTTCCTCGGGATAGTGCTATGTCACATAGAAGCAAGGCATCAGCGTATTGGCCCGTGTTGATCAAATGTTTACGTTTTTCGTGGTCGATTGTCAAGTGGGCAGTTCCGCATCCATCTATGGCGTCCATTTCACCTATCGATACATAACACTGAAAGCAAATTGAAACTATTCTATTAAAAAGTCCAAAGATAGATATTTGAATTAAAGACTAACTGTAGCTAATTCTTAGGTTCTTGAAGATAGCTTCATCAGTTATTATAACAGTTATTTTATGTGGTGAGTGGATCCCGAAAAGCTTTCTTTTCCTTACGCGCCATCATAAATTCTTATTCCTGTATTATCTGCCATTTGATATTTTGTAGATTTGACAACACCAGTTGCCATCGAGTGATATATTTATTTTCACCTGATTATAAAAATCCTTACCCTTCTTAGTATCCTTTCTCCATGTTCCCCGCAGCCGACAGCGGCCGCTCCCACCTCGCCGTAGAAGATCGCTGATAGATGTTGTTCCGCAATAGTCGCAGCCCATGAGACCTTGTTGTAGTCCAAATTTAGGTAGTTCAATGTTTCTAAACGACGACCTCGTGTTCTAAAATAATTTTTTGTTTAATAATGTGACGAGTTCATTTACGACATTTTTAACTTACCGTGATCGGTAGTGTCCCCTCTGAATGCGTACAAAGTCCACAATGTCCAGCAAATAGTTAATTATCATTTTAAGATCATGGTTGATTTTTTTGGACGTTTTCGGAGTACCAGCGACATCACTGTTTTCGAGATCGTCATCAAAGCTCAATGCCCAAATATATTTGAAGACTTGATTTATCTGTTCGCCAATCACAGCCGAATGTATGTCGGTCGAAGAGTAAAGAATAAGTCCCATTAATGCTGGCAAAATCTTCCTGCAGATGCTTGACTGTAACAGTTAAAATTAGTACATATAAAATGACGACACCCATATGACTATTTACTTGTTACTCTAACCAAGATGTTGGAGCAATTCTCGGCAGAGCCAGAAGTCCTGGCTTGCTAATAAGTTATACAACCAAAGCTACTGGTTTCTCTCGCTGAAAAGCATATAATATAGTTCAAAATTACCTTGATGGCACAAACAGCACTCAAAGAGCTTAAATAATTTGTAGAAGATGAAAGTAGATCTAAGAGAGCTAGAGTTATTCGGGTAAGCCAATGAGAATGACTCTCTTCTTTAGTTGGCACCCAATAATCTATAGAGTTATACAAATCGAACTTTTTATTATCTATTTTGTATTTGGCATAAGATTCGCAATTGACACACAAGAGAGACACCAATATATCTCTATCACTTTCCACAGCATCTGAGGCAAAAAAAACATAATTAAAGAAAATTACAATTTTAATATATATTTTTTTAAATGTCTTACCTAATGCTGAGTGTCCATCATTAAATTTTAAAAGTTTACTAATAGCTTTTGCAATTGTATTGCTTACAGCGGGATCTTTATCAAATAGGTGTTCTGATAGAGACGACAAGGCTGACTCAGCAAAATATTGAGTTGGACTGAGGTCCACGACTCTAGCTGTGTTGATTGGAGGAACTGTCACTAGAGTTTTTATATCATAACTACCGATTTCAGCCAAACAATTACAAGCCTCTATGATGACCTACAACCAAAATTAATAAGAGTTTAAATAATATTTATATAGTTGTCAATGTCTATGCTGTGTTTGTATCTGTGTCTATATTAAAACAGATCAAACCTTATCATCAGAAGTCGTCTTCATCAGATTTGACAACAGAGAAATTATTTGATGTACTACACTCGTTTTACAATCTTCGGAAAATCCTTTTTCACTTGATTCCATGTAAAGATCTTTTAAAAATATATTATTATGTTTAACGAATTTACGCAATTTCGCCAGTGTCTCGTGACTAGAACAACGTTTTAAACAGTTATTAATCATATTTTTACAAACATGTTAAATATGTTATAGTTCATGCCGCGATTTTGACATTCTCATGCTCATGAATAAGGAACCCAAATGGGTTCGAAAGAAGTATGTTCGTGGAATATATATATAAAAGCAATTAAAAACACGAAAAACAGCCTGATATATATAAGGGTAATGAAACATGAAATAATATATATATATTTATATATTTGTTACCTTGCATGTGTTAAGCTGGAGGCATATGTTTTAAGTTTATCACGAAATTGTAATTTTGAGGCGACAGCATAACTTTTTGTTTCATATTGGGACATGACATTAATAAAATCTACAACATCTTCGTCTTCAACGAAATTATCCTTCATATCCTCAGTAAGATAACGTAGCACTGAATCGCACTCAGTATAGCCTTCTGCTATTTTGAAATTTATAATTGAAATAACTTTGGGTAGCATTAAAGTTTTAAATTTATTTCTATAGCTTTGGCATTGACTTAGAATTTTAGTTGTTACTATTTTCAATCCTTCAACGAATATTTTGATATCTTCTTTACTCTGCGACTTCTTCAATGCATTTGCAATATTGGCGCAAGCAAAAGTACTGAGAATTGCATCAGATGAATATCCAAATGGTATATTATCTATAAAAGCTAAATACGCGTGAAAATCTAAAACCTTGTAGGTGTATATTTTTTCACGTAACACTTTTTCCCACAGTTTGAATAATATGTTAAAAAGAAGTAAGGGCTGGTTCTCACAGAGGTATTGCATGATATTACCATCAATGAGTTCCTGGAAAAAAAAAAAACTTCTATAACAATAATATGACTTTAGATAATGTAGACTCTGACTTATTATTTTAATGTCGAAAAATTTGGAAAAAGTGTGTAAACAAATAGATTGTTTAAAAGCCAAAATAGGTTATTTCGAATATTTTTTTTGTTATGATGTCAATATACTTGTCGTTAAGTAATTTTAAGCAACGTTACTTCATAAAAACTTAATTTTATTTTGTAACAAAACTTTAAGTCCGACAAGTTCTATAACTGATTGGATTAAAATTATTAGCTATAATAATATTTACCCCAAAATATTTCAATATTCCAGAAAATACTTTTTTCGAATAAGTATAAGAATTAGTATCTTTTATAAGCTGAACTCCAAACAGCACTGACGCATCATCATGGTCACTGACACGCCTTGCAGTCAATAACACTAGTTCTCCCAAATTTTCAACAAACAAATTACTCCATTTTTCATCTTTTAAAATCTGTCTTGTTGATTGGAACATTTTGTTTGCTTCTCCAGCCGCCAGCAAATCATGTGGTTTTCCAGTTTCTATTTTATACTTTTCCATTACAATGTATGGCAAGGACAATGCAATAATATTACAAAAACATATCTGGAAAGATTGTGCTACATTAAAAACACAATAAAACACGAGAAGGTTAAAAAATGGTTTTTGCAAAATGTTAACTACACGTAACAGGTAATTATTTCGAAATTAAAATTAAAGGTTTCAAAATCTTTTTATTTTCCAATGACCGACATTTGCCAGCAGTGGTCAGAGGATAACTGAAATACCCTCAATACCGACGCTAATAATAATAAAGATTATAAAAACCAAATGAGGGTAATTTGCAAGGCTTGTTCGTCATAAAAACTTCTGAAAATAAAAAAGATATTTAACCTTTAGTTTTGATTCGAAAAACGAAATTTTCGTAATAATTCACTTTAATAATTCAAAGTAAGATAAAATATTTTTCCGAATCTATTATTTACACAAAACCTTAAAAAATGTACCTCAATAGTATTCTCAAGTGATTGGCTCGTCTTATTTCTTACGTATTTCAAGACCTCACTATTTTCCATGGACCCCTTGTTACGCCACAATATATCAGTGGAAACAAGCCATTTAAGATGCTTCTCTAATAAGTCGTCTATATTATTAAATCCAAATAAAAATAAGGGCAGGAGTTCAAAAGGTTTATTATTGTGAAACCAGTATTGTAAAACACGTATTATATTACTATGCATATAAACTTCTATGCTATTATTCGATACTGTTTTGGTTAATATATCTGCAACTTTTTTCACCAATACTTTGTCCATATTTTTTTCTGATTGAAACTCTATTATTTTTAAAACAATTTGATGTATGGAAACACTATTGGAAACTCCTATCACATAAAAGCAATGTAAAACAGCAGCTGTCCTATTCATTAACTCATCTTTTAACACTGTTTCTTTATTACCTGAAACCTACAAAATAAAATAATGATTATATTAAATGTTATTTATATTAATAAATAATAATAATATATTTACGTTTATTAAGAATATCTCTCTCAAATTTTCTGATAATTCTTGAAAATTTTCATTAGAGTAATCATCTATTATATATGATAGTAAATGACAACAGTACAGTCTGATTTTGTGATCACTGCCTTTTATTTTTTCTTGTAAAACATCTTTGAAAGTGTTATGTAGATCGAGATTTTTTTGATTATTTAGTTTAACCATTTTTGCGACACATTCATATACTAAGGCAGCGACATCTGGTGGATAGAACAACCTCTCACATCTCTGTAAGTAGCTGTGAATCATGATATAACAATTCTCCTGGAGTATCCGATCATTTTTATCCCAAATATTAGTAAGAATTTCTTTAATTATTAGAAGCAATCCTCGAGTTGCTTTTGGATATCTAAACAACTCTTTGCACATATCTTGGAGAAGGCTGAAAGATAATTCTGAAAATGAAGGCAGTTGTAAAACCCGCGAAATTTGAAATACTATATATAAATATATTTTTTTAATAATGTAAATTAACCTAAAGGTGTTTGCTCTACGCTGCTTTCATTAAGAATTTGAATACATCTCAAAGCACCTACAGTGTCCCAGCTTGACGAAAAATTATACAAATCATGATCTAATATACATTTTAATATATCTTCAGTGTATATACTGCGGTATCTGCAATATGCCGCGAGAAAATAAATGCAGTTTTGTTTTAAGCCGATAGGAGTGTATTCAATTTCTTCGTAACCAGTTTCTCCATCATCATTGGAAACATCACACTTGATATTATTGTAAATACAATGGAAACAGTCTTCATCTATATAACTTCTAATTTCTTTGTTGAGCAACGTTCCATAATCTTGCAATAGAATATCTTGTACAGATTTCAGTACTGCTACTTTATTATAAATCTGTATGTCAGATGTCAGACACTGAGTGAGAGCAGTCAACAAATGTCTTAAACCACTTTTAAGTTTCATATAAACTGAAGTCGATGCAACTTCGTTATCAGTCTTCAATTTGTACTTCAATAACAGATTGATGTATGTAATAACAATGTTTATATATTTACAATATTCAATGAGTTTATTCTCGTCTCGTAAAGATAGGATCTGTTCTAAATAAATTTCTATGACACTATTCATTTCAGTATTCATCTCAAAATGCTCTGTTACTTGAACTGTTTCCGGAGACGAGACTTGTTCATTGAGACGATATTCAAAATCACTGTACAATATACTTTTATCTATACATTTGAATATTATATCATAAACATTTTCACCTTCAGAACAATCTTGGCATATAATTCCAATATTATCATTGCTCAACAATCTTAATAATAATTCCTTCACACATTCCAATACTAAATTGATTATATTACCATTTATCAACCATGCAAAATATTTTTCTCTTATTTCTAAATAACATGTTTTTCTATAAAATTTGTGGTATAAACTATTTAATGTGGCTACAGTATGGTTATTAACAGGTATTCCCTTTTCAATGTATAGTAAAGACAAAGGTTTCACGGTATCATATTTTAAAGGCACCGAGTTTAATATTATTAACATAATAGAATGTACCGCCTTTTGAGCGTTACCTGATACGGCTGCGTTTCTGAAAATGATACTATACTTATATTTCTTCACTTAAATAATATTTTAATAAAAACATATTAAGACAATTTTTTAATTTATTTGTAATTTTTTAAATATAGAAGCAACAAATCAAATCTGAACGTGATGGCATAACTATAGATGTCGTTTCAAACCGAAATATACAGAAAAAAAAGAGATGCCCTTTATGTTATATCTCATAGAACATAAACAATTAACGGTTTAATATTTTTATAAATTAAGGAACTTATTTTAAAAATTTATCTAAAATGTTAAGTTTAATATTTCGGGAAAAATGTCGAAAGAAAATTTCCAAAAAAAAAAAACAAATCAGAATAAGATCACATTAATAAAGACGACATCATATACACGTTGAAATAAACGAAATAAAAGGAAAAAATAAAATACAAATGTTTAAAAGCATTGAATAAAACAAAAATTGTTGTGCTAACCTTACAGAAAGATTAACTAAAGACAATGAGAACGAAAACAGAAGACTGTATAACAAAAAACCTCAAAAATAACTATAAATTACTAATTTTAGTGCGAACTGTTCATTGATGTTTCTGATAGATATATTTTTAATTTATGTATCTATATATAAAAATAAAAAATAATATTTAAACTATTTTTTTAAATAAGCAGTCCAAAAGATGTTTTCAGACTATTATTAAGGGGTTAGTTAGCTAGAGAGAGGAGTATATGCAGTGAAGATTTTTTTAAGGGACACTTTAAAGGGGGCTCATAAACCGACAGCTGGGTCACAATTCCCAGACAATCTTTGCACACCCTGAATCTATAGAATGCTAAGTTTGGACTATAAGAGTTTGACTTTTCTTACCTTACACACGTATTCCATAGAGGCCCCAAAATATCACTAGAATTTTGAATATCAAGTGACAACAAATTATTAATGACCATGCAACTTAAATCTTCAAATTTCTCCCAATTAATCTTTTTTTGACTGTCCTGTATAATGTCTTCTATAACTCTTATAAGCGATATGTAATCTGAGTACGAAATTGAATTTTTAAAATGTTTCACGAACATTTGCATTATTCCAGTCCTGAAATTAATAGTTAATAGTATCTGGAAGATTAAACGAATTTTGATGAAACTTTCTTCTGTTGAAAATTCTATGAACATTAACATGACTTACCAAGACGCACAATTAATACGTAGTTCTTCTATAAGTTCGGTAAATGACTTCCTAGTATTAAAAGATATTCTTACTTTCTTTGCTGAATTTCCAGCTTCGGTAATATTTTCGATATTTTCGGAGAAACTAAAAGCCTATTTAAAACATTTTAATTTAAACAAACATAAATAAAGAGATTTTGTTCGAACAAACATAAATAAAGAGAGAGAGTCGTGGGTAATTTCATAAACATAACGGGCATAAATAACTGTATGGAATCGCACCTACGACCTTTGGCTTAGCAGGAAAAACCAACCAATAAACACTACACCAGGGATGGTGAACCAATGGCACTCATGCCACAAGTGGTTTTGAACGTTTGAAAGTTTTGATGGCACACACAAAAACAAAAAAATTGTAAAACATTGATAAAAAATATTTAAACAACAATTGTTTTTATTTTTTTATTTAATTATACTTACGTATAATTTTACCACACTAACATTTCGAATGAAATTGTATTGTGGCACGGACATAAAAAAAGGTTTGCCATCCCTGCACTAGACCAATCAATAGTCTAAATTTTAAACATGACAAGCATTTTAACAGAACTTCTTCTCACTTAGTAAATTGTATACATAAACAATAAAAAAAATTCTAAGTACCTGAAAGAAAGCAGAGGCACCAACATAACAAAAATAATCGCATTGCATTGAACCTTCATTTTGTTTTTTTATTTTCTGCATGTAACTGACTTCATGACACACAATTTCTAACATGCTGTTTACATTTTTGTTCCAAGTATCCCAATTATGTGCCATAGACTCATTGCTGCTCTGTAATCTTCCTAGCGGGTTGTGAATTTTTATTGCTATCTCACAGAACTTAAATAAGAGTGACTGAAAAGCAAATATATTTTTTCTTATCAAACTATTGCTATCTCACATAACTTAAATAAGAGTGACTTGAAAGCAAATATATGTTTTCTTATGAAAATATTGCTATCTCACATAACTTAAATAAGAGTGACTGAAAAGCAAATATATGTTTTCTTATCAAAATATTGCTATCTCACATAACTCAAATAAGAGTGACTGAGTGATTCGCGGAGTGAACCGAACTGTTCACGCCGCGATCCCAAATGGGTTTGAAATTAGTCGGGAAATTTTTGATATTAATAACGGGTATTAGTCGTATAATTATTAATAATATTAATCAATATATTTATAGATATATATATATTTACCTTTTTTGTTTGTTCCATACTCTGTTCATATATTTTGAAGATAGGTGGCAAAATGCTCTCCGAAAATTCGCATACTGTTAAACGGCTTTCTGTAGACAACTGAAAATAAATATTAAAAATTGCAGGCAGTTATTAAATGATAAAAAATATTAAAAATGTGTACTTACAGTTTCAAGTATTAAAATCACAGTTTTTAATGCAAACTCTTGTATTTTCTTATTATTTAAAGCCCTAACGCAGCATTTCTTCAAGCGGCTCAAGGAGTCTCTCAGTGGTATGGCGAACTGGGAATAGTTGCAGGAATTTTGAACAACAAGCCAGAGAAGCCTTGTTTTTAAGAGATCATCTAAGTTAGAGCGTTGTCTGCTACATGATGTTATACATACTTCTAGCAAATCTACAAATAATACATACAATAAAAAAAAAAAAAAATATATATATATATATATACGAAAGTGGATATAAAGTTACGTTTTTTACAAACCAACCGAGGATGAAGTCTTAATTTATATGTGGTGGCGTACAAAAAGGTAATTCTAAATTTAATATAAAATCCACCCGATTTCAAGTCAAATTTGCTTGTCAAAGGTTCCGTACAAATTGTACGGATAAAAGGTATGAAAATAAGTAGCCTTTTTTAAGGGGAGTACACGACAAATTTAAGGTTTTACCAATATTTATTTATTTTAATTCTTGTCAATTTCACGATTCTAAATATCTAGGACTAGGTAGGTTTATTCTAAATATCACAAAAGTCCGACTGTCTAGACAAAGAAGTGATCATATAATAGTTTTTTTTTTTTTAAGATGCTGTCTCTTTTTTTCGTTGGGAAACCTTTATTGATACCGACCAGCTAAAGCGGACGTGGTATGTATAACTCCCAGGCTCGCTTAAATTAGTCGCTACAGAATCACGCGATTAATACGGAACCCCAAAAAGCGAGATTGTTACTTAAATTAATAAATATTACTTACTTTCCCAGATAGGTGGTGTTATATAGCTTAAATAATATTCACAGGGTAGAACGTATTTGTACAATAAACTTATATACGCATCCCCAATAGCCTCAGTCAGTCGACTATCGTTCAGTACAAATAAACAGGCTTTCGTTATCTTTTCACATTTTATATAAGCACGATCTAAAAAATAAAGTTAAAAAAACACTACGATAAATATATTTCAATAAAACTATTTTACGGATATAACTCGCGTTTATTTTTACATTGTTTAATTCAACCCGACGTTTCGAATGCTTTGCAGTAAACGTGTTCGCGGTAAGACGAGATGTTGGTGTCTGTCATTCAGTCAGTTTATTTGTCACCTACCTCCAACGGTTCCTGAGTTTACGGTCATAGTATGACAGAAACCATTTATGCCCGTAAATTCAGGAACCGTTGGAGGTAGGTGACAAATAAACTGACTGACTGACAGCCACCAACATCTCGTCTTACCGCGAACATATTTGCTGCAAAGCATTCAAAACGACGGTTTAAAGTTAAAAAAATAAAAATAAACACGAGTTATATCCATAAAATAGTTTTATTGAAATATATAGAACTCATGTAAATCTTTGAAAACATTATATATAATAGTGATTTATATGAATTCTGGATATTGTTTCAGAATTAAAGGGTGGTTTATATCTTTTTGACCAAACAAACAAACAAGCAAAACAAAACAAATTGACGGGTATATTAAGATTTTCTCGTTTAAAAAATAAAGTATTGTTTTTTTCCTATTACCTTTATTAGAACCAGCTACACAAAGAAGCAACAAGCTGGAGCACAGAGGCACAGTTGTGTGATGGAAAGTTTTTGAAGTTTCAAACTTCTCGGTCTCCTGAAATAATCAAATTAGATAAGATAACTAACTCCATATATTAAAATACTATTTGCTCATTTGCATTGATGTTAGTAATAAATACTGTAATATATTTTTTGTTTTATATACTAAATTTTGTATGAAAAATGTATTTTAAACAAAAATATATATTGTAACAGATGCCTATAAACTTATATTTGAGAAATTTTGATATAAATCAAAATAACATAAATCCAAAATGCTTTCAATTAGATTTTTCAAACTACTTGTTCCTAAATTTTGTTCAAGCTAAGCTTTTTGTAATCTGCTGATACGAGAAATACACATAGATAAATAAATAAATACTAAAAACTAATTTTCTTTAGTGACTATGTTATAATATAAATGATACATGGTCAATTTTACATCATAAAATAACAATTCACTAATTTAAACTAATCAAACTGTAATTTTTTTATTTGAACGTAAAAGTTGCAGTAAATTATGAAATAATAAATAACAATATTAATGTATTTATATAAGAATACTCTACACCAACTTATTTATTATTATTTATCATCTTGTGCACCCCTACTCATAAGCTATCTTTTTTTCTGTACAATTTTCTATACGTCAAGGTTGCCTGGCAGAGATCGCTGCTTAGCGATAAGGCCGCCGCTTGTACATTATTTAATAAGATATGTATTGTTTTGTTTTAAATTTATAGTGTTATTGGTGTACAATAAAGAGTATTATTATAATTATTAACAATTAAATTCTGTTAGTTTTCCTCAATAAATAAAAAAAAAAGCTTTCGATTTTGTAAACCTTTGACAACTCACTTGTATCAAGAATAATGAATTAGAAATTATTGTCATAAAATAGTTTTTTTTGTTATAAAAGCATTTGTTAACAAAGAAACAAACAAAAATTTTTACTATCTAGTTTCAGTTTTTCTTTAATAAATTTTGGCATGAAAATTTTAAATAAATGTTCTGTATAATTGTATGATATTTTTAAATATTAAAGTAACAAGTAATAAATATTTGTTTTAAAATGTCGACTTAACATTATGAGTGGAACCCCTAAATGTTGTAGGCAACAAAAAAGTAAGTTAAGAAATAACAGCCATATTAATTATTTTAAGGCATTATATAAATAAAAAAATGAGATATATTATGAAAGCAAATACTTTGTATTATTATTAGATGGTGAAATTGAAAAAATTTAAAAACCAAAAAGGAAACTTGTATTTTGTTTATATAATATTATAATGACACATTCTTTATCTGATACATTTATATTATTACTATTTCGTAATCTCTAATCTAATGAAACTTTATAAAGTAGAAAGTTTTTTTATTTTTTAAAAACACATTATACTTCAAAACAACCCAATGATTTGTGAAAACTTCATTCTGCTTATGATAAACAGCTTCAAATGGAAGACTGTCTATAGTTTTCCATCTAGCATAACACTAATGCTTTTATTTTTCATAATATTAAATAAAAATTTTAATTTCAGGTGCAACGGTGATGAACTAGCAATTCATCAGGGTTAAATTCAAGGATATTAAAGTAATATCTAATCATAATTCATAAATTTAAGTATTAAATCTTTTTTGGTTACCAAAATCATAATTAGTTTTTTCAGACTCAATACATATATACCATAAAAACCAAAAAATACAGATATATCTATATATATAAATTATAAAACGGCTGTAAAAATATAAATTTGTAATACCTTTAATATATAGTCATTGATATCATCAAACACATTATTCCAATTGTATCCAGACTTTTTTAAAGTATTTTGAGTTAATAATGTAGGTAACGCATTTTTTGAAAGATAATCTTTTAATGTTTCTGCACTTTTTTTCCTCTCTGTGGCTCGAACTGATGTCAAGTTCAAGCATGTTTCATTTAATGTTTCTTCTAAAGATATATTCATAATTGAATCATAATATTCCCAAACTTGTTGTATCTTGTATCATATACTGGAAAACGATAGAATATAGTATTTATTACATTTAAAATACGTAGATGTTTTCAATTTACTGTAAAGAGTTAAAATTAACTATATTACTTGTATTATAAGTTAAACTAATAAAAGTCTATGTAATTGTTTTTCTTAATCAATTATCTTTTGAAAATAACAAAGTTCAAGAAAGTAAATTTAGACAACGAAAAACTATAGCTTTTTGTCGACCTAACCGTTTATACATTACAATTATTGTGTTCTGTTCATAGTGTAATGACAGTATAATAATCATAGAACAATAAGTAACACTACATATACTATATAATAATTTCGTTACCGATTTATAAAATAAAATTTGAAAATGACACTTAGAAGTTAAATTTTAAATATCAGCTGCTTCTTATTATCTTCATACTACAGAGTATAAAATGTAAACTAGTAGTAATTACAAAAAAAAAATCAGTGCACTTGTTATTCCCTACAATATATAAATAATTACATTCTGTTAAATTACTTAAGTCTTTCCACATTGGTTGTTTACAAAATTAGAATTTTTGTAATTTTGAAAATTATATTAATATGTAAGTAAATATTCGTATAATTAAAGAAACAGATCAAAGTTAAAAAAAAATTTTTATTAAAGATATTTTATAAGATTAATATAAGAAAATGATCATATAAAATCATAGTAATCATATTATTCTACAACCACTGTATCGCGAGCACTTGCATACAAAAGTCTTACAGAATCACAATAACCAACTCCGCGCCGTGAACCTGTAATTACGACGTATGCGTCACCCGCACGAAGTATCCTCTTCGCTTTACAATAATCCAGAGCGGCATGAATTCGAGATTCCACCTCTACGAGCCAACTATTTTTAGCCACTTCAAAATAATGCATAGCCCGAACACCTCTCCAGAACCTTAATTGTCTTGCTGTATGACATGCTCTTGTCACTGCAACGATCGGACATGTAGGTTTAGCATGTGAAAGAATTTTGGCTGTCCTTCCGGAGTTTGTTAAACATATCATAACCACAGCTTGAGATCTCATAGCTAATTCAACTGCGCTTACACATATTGCTTTTGTGGGTTCTTCAAGTGGACTCTGCATTAATTCAAAATTACCGTAAACTTTTGGATGCCATACAATTCTCTCTGCTTGTCTACATATAACGGCTGCTGCAGCTAAGCAATGTTCAGCCATGCGAACAGCATCAAAAGAGGGTGAAACTTTTTTCAAGGGTGAGTCATAGTGTAATTCTAAAGAAAGGACATCAGCACCATCCAAAACCAGATTAGCAATATCAGTCACACATAGTGTTGGAATTTGTTCATTGATTACAGCTTTACAGATACAGGGTTTTCCAATTTCATTACATTTTGCTAGAATTACCTTTTGAGCTATAAATATTTTTTCAACAGGCAAGTCAGTGCTTAAAACACATCTATCAATATATACGCCATCCGCTTCTGCTAGTAAAAGGTCGACATTATCAAGTCCCAATACTGAATCTATACATGCAAAAACAAGAATATGTTTTCCCTTTTCAGAGAGAATGTCCTTAACATGACGAATATCTTGCACGGTTTGAGCATTTGGAACTAACACTCCATCAATATCTGACCCAATTGCCCAAGCTATTTGATCTTCCATATATTCAAAAGCTTGTTGGGAAGCATCACTATAAACCATTGAATCAATACTCTCACGATCTTTTCTATCTGGAGGTGGTATTTCGCAAGGAACCTTAGATACACGCACTGTCATTTTAGAACTTATTGTACCCCCAATAGCAATTGTACATTCAATTGAATCATCTCCAACCTCTGAGATCACCAATTTGATTTTTCCAGATGTTAGACTATCGATATACAAAATGTCACCTTGTTGCAACTCCGTTAAGTGATCATATCCAACAAACAAACAATCGGAAGTGCCACATTCCCTCCAGCTAGTGTCGGTTGTAAGTCGAATAGTTGCATTTTGAGTTAATTCTATTATTGTCCGAGGGCCACCTTTAAGATCTCCTGTTATTATATCCGGACCCCTTACATCAACAATCAATGCTAAAGGGTAAACATACTCTAGTTCAGCGCTATAATTATAAACTGCTTGACGGATACTTTGTATCAACTGCGCACAGGAATCCGGTTCTAAGTCTCGTAAATTGAGAAGAGCAACAGTCATACCAGATGCAATAAGTCGTTGTATAACTGTAGGTTCCCTATTATTCATGCCAATTTCACACATAAGACCCGTTTGAAGCTCTTCGATAGGGTTGTCATGAATATTTAATTTGCAATAATGCTTTAATTGAGACGTATTTTCTTGATTTTTCTTTTCTTTTAAACTAGGAATACCTTCCAAAGGAATATGCCAAGGTAATGCCATTTTGTTATATAATTCCTTGTATATTAATTCTAAAGTACAATAATAGTTTAAAATTATGACATTAAAAGTATTTTAATTTGTTTTTTTTTCCTAAGCAGTATATTATACAGCCATTCGTTGCTTATATTTCAAATATCTATTAATATCTATTAAAGTTAAAATTTTTATTTAATAAGCATTTTCGTTAATAAAGAAAGTTTGAATAAATTGTTAACTCACTTATTAAAACTCATTTCAGTTACCCAAAAACCTGAAAAAAATGGCCATTATAATTGGCGGTAATTTAGTAACAAGTATATTTTTTATAAACAATAATTCGTCAACATTATAAGAAAATCTGAAACTATCTTGTTTAAAATTACGTAAGTATGATGTTGAAGCTAGTGAGCTAATTATAATAAGCGTAGAGAAATAATTATAACAAAATAATAGGCAGCAAAATGTTTTTTTTGGTTTCTAAAATTAATGTTGATAAAATAACAAACATATTTCATAAGATATTATATTTTTATTTCATTTAACAAAAACAAAAATATAACAATGTATTATAAAAACTTTGTGCAAGTATCCGAATTGTACAGTGAAGATAACACGCCGCGGATAGTGAAAAATTAAAAAATATGAACGAGGTTGCTTGACTGCGTGTCACGTTTGTTCTTTGGCAGAATAATAAAACGCGTTAGATAGTTTATTTTGTCATCATTTGGTGGGTCGCTATTGTCAAATGTGCAATTTGTAAATAAAGTGTATTGTGATATTTTTGTGAAAAGGTGATCATTGTGTTTGGAATAAAATAACTTTCTTGTACCTGCCGTTTGTACCTACTAGGCGACCGTGAAGGTTGAGAATGTTACGTCATTTTACCTCTTAGTGTCTGATATGAACTTATTTATTTTCTTTTGAACTGTGTTTACGTGAATTTTTCTAGAAAAAGGATCATAAAAGTTTTAACTCAAGTAAGTGTTTACTGTTTAAAGTATTTTTAAGCCCTTTTACACCGGTTGGAACAAGATGCCGCCATGTTATTTAGTTTTACTGTCAACTACTGATCGCGGCTAGCTTTGATATCCTTGAATTTATATCATTGCTCTGAAACATAAACTGTACGATTTAGTGTAATAAGACTCCAATGTGTCAGCTGTTCTTTCTTATAGGAAAAACATCTATTGATAGGTCGGAACCATGGTTTTGTTTACTATGGTTTATTGACTGTCAATGTAATGACGTCATTGTGCTAGTGCCCACAGTAATTGAAAATATGTACTTACAAATTGCAAGTTTTGCTTCATAAGTAAGCTATTACAATTATTTGCCTATAGAAATACTATTGGTCATTTAATATCAGGTATGTGCATTTCTTTGGTTCACAATTGTATAAAGCAAACTTTGAATAGTCATGTTGGATAAGATTAATATCAGTAGATAGAAGTTTTCTCAATAGTTAAGTAATCTAATATAAAAGAATGACTTTTTATTTCTTTCAATATTAAATGGTTGCATTATAAAGCATTGAAAATATATATTATTAGGTATATAAAATATGCAAATTACATGACTTATACTAATAAATATTCCAAGTGATTAGATCGTTTCAAATCTGTTTTCACAATTATTCAGTTTATCATTAACCTTCCTTTTTATGTATGACATGAATATTTATTATTGTGAAAACTAGTTTCCTGATTTAATTGATTTCTTAAAACTGCAGTGTTATTTAGATAAGCCGTTAAATGTAAAGTTAACATTTTTAATAGCAATTCTTGAGTATGGGATGTTATAGACATATAATAAAGTACATACTTAAAATTTTTAGTTAATCTGTAACTAACATTCTTTATATATTTATATCTTTATGTTCTAAGAAAAAAAAAAACCCATTTAGGAGGATTTAATGTTAGTTTTACATTCTTATAAACCATGGTCAAATACTAATTGCCTATAACAGGGTCCCTTTTCAAATTCTATAGCTTATTTTACATGTTTATAACTATAAATCAGTGTGAAATATCAATACATCTAGTATGGTTATGAAAAATTGTATTTTTAGTTAGATGTCATATATATACAGACTAACGTTGTCTCAAAATAAGTAGATTTATTCAAAATGTTTAGGTATTTTGTACTTATAATCGAAGTAAATTACTAGTTAGCTAAATGTGCGTATGGAATGTCCAAAAATCTTAATACAAAACACTTCAACTTTGTAAATTTGTGTATTCAAATGTATAATGCCTTTCAGTATTATGTTCTTTTTTTTTCAACATACTTTTTTAAAAAATTAACCGTTATCAAAAAAAAAAATGGATGAGAATTGGAAGGAAAAATAGGATTGTTATTTTTAATTTAAAATGTATTATAGCAAAAGAAAACTGAAATTAATTATTTGTCAAATGGAAATAAACATCCTGACCTGATAGCTTTTTAAGAGATCATTTGCAATTATCATTAGAAAATATATTATGCATTCAGTTTTGACCATGAGTGCAGGAGATATCTTCGATATATAGTAAATTTAATAAATAATATGATATTCTTTTATTGTTACATAGGTATATAAAATAATAAATTGGAAATTATAAAAAATATATAAATACTATAATATATATAAAACTTAATCTAATTTATGATCTTAATACTCATAAATTCTTAATCCTTTATAATTTATTGTTAATTTGAACTAAATTGCATTCATATATAGTTATGTAAATTATATAACTAGCTATTCAAAGCAATATTTTCTGGTCCCTCTTCTTCCTGCTTAAATAATAAGCCATTTAACTTAAACTTTTTTCCAAACATTTCATATTTTATACTTTAATAAAAAATAAATATATTTTTTTTTATTAAAAAACATTTAGTCAATAAAATGAGATTTATAGGACATGTTTAGATTATGATAATTATTTTTATTTAATGCATATAAATCATATTATATAATAAATTTTTATTTTATTTTAATAGTAGTTCTAATCTTGCTTCTATTTTCTAATCAAGATTAGAATTTTGTAGGGTATAAAGTTATTTCATATATTTCATTGACATTCCTTCTGTAGTTTTTTGTTTCTGTTTTCATAGTGTTACTTTTTTGTTTCTGTAAACTAGCAAAAAAAATAAGCAGACAGAAAAATTTTAAAATATTCTTCTAACCTAGTTCACATATATACAGGAATTAGTCTTTGATATAAAATATTAGTAGTATAATTTTTGTTATTAATGTATTATATAATATTGAAATATTGTAATATACAGACATATGATTTTAAAATCACTCCAGGTTGTTAAAATTTTCGAACATTTAGTGTCTTATCAGTATTTACTCAGCTTTGAATTGTAACAAATTACATTGTGTCAGTCAGATATTTTTTATTCATATATTCTGTAATTCAATATGGAAACATTGATTTAGCTATACCAAAGTGTAATGTTTATGTTAGTAAATGTTTTTAAATCGTTCAATTGATGTTTGTTTGTGTCAAATGAATGTTATAGATCCTAGGGTACACAGATAAGTAGTAAACATCTGAATTTTAACTTTAATGTTGTAAATATTATTCTTCATTTTGTAGGATTTCATACATTCATTTAATTTAATTTATTTATTTATTTTATAAGTTTTTATGATTTTTTGAATTAAACAATAAAACAGAAAGAAAACAAAACTTAAATATGCATAATTTATTAATAACTTAAATCAAATTTAATAATTTTAAAATCATTTATTACACTACAGCACTAGTCATACTTTTTTTGGATTAGATATACTAAGTACAATACGACTTGTGTTCAAAATATTCACAACCGTATCTATAGTTACTATTTTTTCTTGTTTCAGGATAAATAAGGATTAAGTTACATAATTTTTCATAGCCACGGAGCGTCGTGATACGGCGCTGAATGGCGCCTTTTATATCAATGCCACATTTATGCAAGTCCTGGCCAGTGAAAATGCAAGGTATATATATATATTTTTACGATACAACTGCACATACATAGTTTTTGTTGTATTTGTCATGATAATACATTAAACATTAAAATCATTATAATATCGGAAACACTGTCATAAATTAAAATAATTATCTCAGATTACATTTTACTTACATAGTTATAATGATTCCAATATTTTGTAAAAGTAATTGTTTAATTTTTTGTTTAAAAATAATTTTTATTTTCATTATTATCATATAACAATTAGTTAAAAAACAGATTTGAATCAAGTGTACCTAATTTGTTTGAAAGGCTTTAGAGGTTGTAGTTAATAATTATTTTGCATATTCATGTTTTAACAATTAAATTAAACACAAGGTTTTAGGCTTAGATCGGCATGCAGGTCGTAATATATAGTTAGTATATAAAAACTTGATAATATTGAAAAAACCTGAAACACAATACAAGGGCCCAAATACTTTTTTTAAGGATAAAACTTAATAAGTATAGAAATATGATGCCTTTTCGGTTCGAATTTCCAAAATGTCGGTCGTACAACGTCGATAAAGGGATCTAATATAAAAAAATCAAGTATCTATCATTTTAAAGTGTTTTTTTTATATAGAAAAAGGACCCATGGTAAATATAAGTATAGTACCGACAACAAACATTTTATTTTGGATTGTTTGTGTTTTATAGAAAAGATCTCGTAAAGTTGCTATATTAAGTCAACTTTACAGGGATCCTGCTGAGAAATAAATCTCAGCAATATTTCCAGTAACAGTCAATGTGCTGCATGTTTTGTACGTATAGACTATACATACCGGCTACTGGTCTTACAACTTGAGGCTAGATATTATATATATGTTAATGTATATTAAGTTATGCCCTATATATCAATTATTTTAATAACTTTATAATATTTTATTACTTGACTCTTCTGTCTGATTTTGGTGATTTTTTTCGGACTCCCAAACTTTTTTAATACGTTCATGTTCTTCATGTTTCTATGTTTATTTACTTTAAAAAAGGCGGTATATTTTACTCGTCGCATTATACTCAAAATCAAAATCTTTATTGTTTACAAAACATTTTTTCATCGTCGAAGCTACCAGCTCGGAAAGATATTGCCTCAGACCTGAGAAGAGCTGGCGGTAGAAATTCAGTGGAATGGTCTTTTGTATATTTTTTATAGCCATACTTAACACCAAAATTACATTTATAATAGAGTTTTATTAATTAATTTCGAATGCTTTGCAGCAATCGTGGTCACGGGTAGACAAGATGTGTCTGAGAGACACATCTCGTAAAAAAATTGTTTTATTTCAAATGTGTACTCGTGAAAATCTAAGAAAATGCTAAGTGTCTACATTCCATAATACAGTATACATCATTATTTTATTTATTTGTCTATGAAATGCAATAGTTGCAGCAAGTTGCAATAGATATATAGATGAAAACTCAAAAGATTTTAACTAAAATTTAGCACAAATCTAGCTCTTAAGTGTTTTAAGTGTGCACGTCGAAGTTGTTAAAATCAAAAGGAATATGCGTGTTTTTTTACTAGTGTTAAATGATCACGCCATTTTTTATTAATTTATAGATTTTCATACTATATTTGTTAAAAGTTGTACTTATTTTCAATATGTAATATGACTGTAATATAACAGAAATTTTATTCCTAAAAATAAAAAGTTAAAATTAAACATAGTACGTATTTCGAAAAAAAAAATACTTATGTCATTCCTAGGAAATATATAACATTATATCATGCCAGCCCTATGAATCATGAGCTGTACGGTAAGTTTGAAAGTCAGGGCCGTTTTTCATTGTTGTGTAGTACTTGTATTAAATCATAGTTTAGATATGTTATATACATATTGTTTATAAATTACATTAAATTAAATTTTAGCCTAAATATTAGAGACTATATGATTTAGGTTAATTATTGAGCGAAGCTCTCTATGAGAGATTTCTCTGCGTCCTTTGTACAAGCATCAATCGAAAACGGTATATCCGAAAATTTCGCACATGGAAAGACATCAATTTGGTGGTAGTTTTTTTTTTTTATTTTTTAATATGCTATGTTAATGAGGAATAATCACGGAAAAACTAAAATCCCATAGACATCAAAGAGAAAAACTTTTGAAAATAGAAAAAAAATAGTTGAAGGCCGAATGCGTTGACGTCTTGTAAATGCAACTTCGGTTCTGTTTGCACCTCGCTTTGCTCGATATGCTAACACACACTGAGCTTTACGAGTATCGACTCAAAATTAAAGACTGGTTGGCGCTTCTAGAAAATTACGTTAAATTAAATTTTAGCCTAATTATTAGAGATATGATGATATGATCTAGGTTAATTATTTTTTGTTGTCTAATATCTGACTCTTGACGAGCTCATGCGTGGATCCTGCAGACTTTAACCTTAGAATTAGTGTAGACCTTATAAGTTAATGTAATTTTAAATAACAATGTAAATACTTTGATGAGACACGTGATGTAACTTTTTATTCATTTCGGAACTAATTTTATTGTTCGGTACTACAAAAGAAAAAAAAGGGTTCCTTTTTTTATTATTTTGTTGTCCAGCTGTCTGTCAAAGTCTACAATCCTTTGAAACTGTAGAAAAAAATAAAACTTCTAAATTAACGTAGTAACGCATATTTCGAAACTCTTAAGAGAATCGAAACATGTTTTTTTGGACCCCTAAACTCTTATTTATAATGAAAAGAAATAAAAAAATACGAAAATATAAAGAAAGGGTACAGCAAAAGCTAAGCTATTAGCCATTGCATAACTGGTTAAGCTTATGTACTTGTAACCCACAAATTAAATATATATTTTTTTCTATTAAAGTGATGTGTTAACTTTATGTACCTGTCTGTACCCATGATACTATGTAAGAATATTTATTTTCAATGATATAATATCTAGATATAACCGTTGAGGCTGTACTTTTTCTGTTACAGGTAAAATCATGAAAATAGATATATATATTATATATATTTTTTATTTATTTATATGCACTAACTAACACATTTTTATTTATCCATAACACAAATAACAGACATACAAAATTATTGTTTATCATTGAACTCCCAGAAATATAATTTAAAATGAAAGTTATTCGTGGTTTTTCATTCTTTAGCAACTTCTGTGTTAATAAGGGTTTAATTTAAAAGTTAATAAAAAAAGATTGTATAGTTAAAAATTTATAATTTATAAATTCGTATATATATGTATATATATGTTCCAGAATAAGTACTAATTTATTTATAAGTGAATAGACGTACTTAAATAATAATTACATAATGTTATGATTATTTTATTACGTGTATTAACTTATGATTTTTTTTCTCTCGTCTGATAGTAAAAAATACGCTAATATATAAGACCGTTAATATATTAGCTGAAACTTAAAAGTAGCATCTGTGGTAGCAGGGTACACACACATACATACATACATACATACATACATACATACATACATACATACATACATACATGCATACATACATACAAAACATACACACATACAAAATATATGTGTGTATGTTTAATGTGTATGTATAACATACATACATACAAAATATATACAATACAAAACTACTGGTACTTCCAGATGGATTTGAAAAATTCTTTCTGATATATTGTTTTTTTTTTATTATTAGATTCATATTATTGACATATAAGATTGTTAATGTTTTTGTTGTTTAAATGTGCACTTGCTGTCGTGTAAGTCGGTGATACACCTCTAGCATATATATAATTATATACATAATGTATAGCTGTCATCGGGTTTGAAATTTATTATGCGTCTATAGTTATAATTATGTAATCTTAAGTTTTAGTTTTAATCCTGTAATAAATATAAATATATATATACATACATACATACATAATTTCAGGAGGTTTACATTACGCTAATACTCTTACTTGTCTTAATAGTAAATAAAATCGTTCGTCCGAGGGTGGAACCGCGAGTAACAGCTAGTTTCTTATAAAAGTATAAATCAAGTAAAATTCTGATAAGGAAGTGATAAAATTTAATGAAAAATATAATAGTTAATAAAATTAAACTATGTTAAGATCTTAAACATTAATTATTGACTTTACGATTATATTTTATGTATAATAAATTTTAACTTTTAGTACATATTATATGTTACCGTACCGTACTTCTCGCTTAAATGAATTTACGAGGTCTCGGGTTCGAATCCTGCTCGTAACAATTAATTTTTCATTCTATATTTTTTTCAAAAGCTTAATAAGTTTAACATAGTTTTACATACTTAAAGACAATTTCAATCATTTTTTTTAAATTATTTACTACGATACTATATTTATAATTTCAACATTCACATGTTACACAACTATGCGACATCATAAATGCAACAAAGTTATAAAATCATTAAACTAATTCGGTCTTGGTATATATTAAATGAATATAATTTACGATCCATTTTAGCCATGTTAATGTATATCATAAACATTCAAAATATATCACGTCCCCAGGTATTATCAGGTACGAGAAGTTAATAAACAACCTATTATGTTGATATTTTCTTTGTGATATTCCTGTAAATCAGTAGCTATTGAATCGTATCAGTTTCACGGCGTCGCTAGGACGGCAGCAGCGGTTGGCGGTCGCCATGACGACCCATGCTCCATACCCCCAGCGAACAGCAAGCGTGCGATCAATTCCCAGCCAAGGAAGCCCGCGCCTGCCGCTAGAAGCGCCCTTGCCGTCTTCGCGCACACCACCCGCGCATTTGTTTCACTAATTTTAAATATACTGCGATATTATATTATATATATTATATATTGCAATATATTTGCATTTTGTTTTGCTGTCTGAAGCCTTATGATGCAAATAATGAATGCAATTGTGTTTTATGCCCGAGAGATTTTTAGCAAGGCAAGAGGTATCTGTGCGTATTCGACTGTGAATACATGTGTGAATAATTTCTAACTAGTTATACAAATAAATAAAATAGGGTCCCTAGAACTTTGTTTAATTAAAAACTAGTAAATGACAAATGGTAATTTTCAACGTCTGAATCAGTCATAGACAAGAGTGATATTAAAAAGAAGCTAATATACCTATAATAGGATATAAAATCATATAACTTATGTTTTAATATTATAAAATATATCTCAGACACTTTTTATTTATTTATTCTTTATTGCACAACACTCAACACAATGTCCAAAAGGCGGGGTTAATGTTACTAAGACGAGAATCTACTAAGACGAAGAAATTAATCGGGCTAATTCTCACAGTTTTACTTATATAAAACATTGTAACGTTTTTTTTTTTTTAAGTGGGTGGAGATTCTTTTTCTCCTTTATATTTTCATACTATTCCACAAAAATCTGGATAATCTAGACGTTTTAAAAGTTCCTTCTGAACTAGGTTTAGTCGTTATTCTTCACAGACATCTTCCAAAACAGAGGTTGTAGGTTCGTTGAACTCCAGTTTAAAAATAGGATTCAGCATGTTACCTCGAATAATTATAATGGTGGCATTTTTTTGTTTACTATTAATTCAAGTTTTATACTAACACACTAGTCCAAGTTTGAAAAAAAAAATAATTTCGTTACTTATATTTTAAGTAATTCAAGAGAAAAACGATAACAATGTGAAATTATATTTTTTTTTATAAACAATATTTTATTTTTAATTCGAGTTTCATTTTTTAAAATTGTGACTAAAAAGTTTTTACAAAACGTAACGTTTTTTCAATTTATAAATTCTGAGCCATTTTTCTGTTCCCTGACATATAAATATAACTTTGAAAAGATAGTTGATTCATCTGTTCTCAAGTGACGTCACCAACGTTTACTAACAAACTAAAAAAAAATGGTTATATAGATTAAAACTTCATACCCAAGTTTCTTTAGAAACGCTACTTGTTCAAGAAGTGTGGCTTGTTCATACCTTTGAGACACACCCATTGAGTGATGTTTATCAAATAAAACATAGCCTTTGTTCAATGTTGTGTCGTATTTAACCCTTTTAGTGCCAAGGAGCGCCGTCGCGCTGCTCTCACTAGTTGTGAAAAATGAGCGTCGCGATAGCGCTCCTTTTCACAGTTCACTCTGTTTCTATAATTTTCTTGTCAATAAATAGGTAGTATTCAATTTTTTTGTTTTGATTATCATAGTATAAAACCTTCTGAAGAGAATGTTGAAAAAAATATGAATATTGTAACGGAAATGGTGAATATTTGTCTTGTTCATATAAATTATCTATAAAAATGCACTTTTTTACTGTCATTTTTAGCATATATTGGTAAAATATGTATGGCACTTAAAGGATTAATATCGCGTCTTGCAATAATATAAGCGTCATCAAATAGCAAAATTTCATCACCTGTCTGAGGATTACAATATCACATTCATCACTATTGTAAAATCCTTTATATTCGCTATCTGATTTGATGAATCATTTAAAATACTGACTAAGGGTGTTCATTAACGCTCAGAAAAACCAGCGAACATACAACTAAATGTTGATAAAATTATAGAGTTAATTCTAAACGAAATTAATTTATTTAATCTATCGTCTCCTATAGTATTATAGTTTTATAATATAAGTTATAATTAACTTAAATTTGTATATATAAAAAAAATAATACATATAATTATATTACAATAGTTAACCAATACTCACCAAGTTCAAATTCAAAAAAACTTTTTCAGATACTGCTAAGTTACATACTTGATAATATATAGATATACAGTTTTAGTAAAGACAATTTTCTATCAATTTTATAACAAAAATATGTTCTTTATGTATGTATGAAACCTAATAGTTATGTTTCCTTGAAACGTCATCATTAAAAGCCGTAAACGTCCGAATATTACCGACAATTTACGAACTTAGCACGATGCAATGAACCCCTTGAATGATATTTTATTTAATATATGAGCCATCATATAGAAATTGAATTCGTTTTTCTATGCCAATAGATTGGTAAATTAGAAATCAGTACGTGTCTAAAATGAAATCCCGAGCGTATATTTGACCCTACCATCCAAAGTACAAACAAATTTGTTTATGTCCTAACAAAATGTCAATGTTCTTTGACAATAGATTATTTATTATATTATATATGACGTCGTAATTTTGAATATAAAATATTAAAGATAAATATAGTATGAAAAGCTTTCGCATGGACTATTAAGTAACTTCAAAATGTATTATTTATATAAATTGTAAAGATACATCTTGAAAATATCAAATTATCTGTTTTTAAATTATTTTATAATTGTTGTCATTTATTTTGAAAGGACAATGAACCAAGGGTTTAGTTGTTTTGCAGTTTTCTTAATATTCGTATAGAAATTTCTAGAATAAATTTTAAAATGTCACATTCGTTTGTCTTGCAAATTAAATATGTATATTTTTTTAACATAACTAATTGTGTATATATATATTTATATTTAGTTAAGTTATGTACGTGAACGTACGTATGTACGTACGTTACGTATGTCAAGTACGTATTTTAGCGGGAAGAAAAAGCATGACCTTGACCTCAGAGCATAGGCCTAACCTGCCCCAAAAGTGTTGGGTGAGAAGTTAGCGGTCGATATATGAGATGTTGTTCGCGCACGCGCCCGCTGTCGTCGTCCCATCGATCCGCGCGCCCACGTGACGCAACGACGCATTTGCGAGGATTCTTCTCGGCAACTAATGACTATGTAAACAATACTTAGGTACTCATAAAAAAAAAAACTTATTTAAATAGATAATTGAGCGAAGCTCTCTCAAAGAGACTTTTCTGCATTCTTTGTGCAAGCATCAATCAAAAACGATACATCCAAAATTTCCAAATTTTACAAAATGATAGACGTCAATCTGTTGGTGGTTTTAAAAAATTCATAATTCAATTTTCTTTTTCAAAAATTCGATATCGTTGAGGAATAATTACGGAAAAAATAAAATCATTGACTTCAATGGGAAAAATTTTTCGCGCGAAAATTTTAGTACCTTGAGAAAAAAAAAATTGTTGAGGACAGAATGCGTCGATGTTTTGTAAATGCAACTTCGGTCTACTTTGCACCTCGCTTCGCTGAATGTGCTATCACATACCGAGATTTGTGAGCGCAGCGAGTCAAAATTGAGGTCTGACCGCGCTCCTAGTTTAGCTATAGTTTGTAACTTTTTTTCAATAATTTTTGGTCTATCTGACTTTTTTTGAAGAAATATCTGAACTATGTAATAGTAATGTAATATTTCATTTGTTACTAGAACGAGTCTAACGATAATATTCTGATATTTCATTTGGAATATATTTTCTATTTATTATATTTGTAATAAAATAATGAAATTCTCACAAGCACATTCTTCTTCTATATTGCTATTCGCTACTCACGCAGAAAAAATTCAAACAAATTTATTTACTAATATTAGGTAAGGAACTTGGAAATACTCATATTATAAAACGGAATAAAGTTTTTTTAAACGCGCTAGTCTTCGAAAGTTCTAGATGGTTTTATTTTTTCTGATTGTGATAGACACGTTCATGAGGCTATACGTTCTTTAGTATACAATACTGATCTCAGTTTTTTTTATAATAAATATAATTTTACATCTGCAGGAAACCACAAGGATAAAAATATAAACTAAACATACAAATAAATTAAAAATATAAATATTTGTTTTTTCTTCGATTTTCACGAGTACACATTTGAAATAAAACTAATTTTACGGATTAAACTGGCGTATAATTTTTTTTTAATTATTAGTCATCTGATGAATAATTAACTGACTTACTGACAGACACTTACATCTCGTCTACCCGTGAACACGATTACTGCAAAGTATTCGAAACGTCGAGTTAAAATAAAAATGTAACCAAATTATACGCGAGTTAAATCCTTAAAAATATAAATATTATACATGAAAGGGAAGTTTATTATCAACTTTCTTAGAGCAACATCTCATGATCAATTATGACCTTCAGAGCGGAAGACTGGTTTCTGCGTCCTTCAGAATATTAACAAGAGTTACTGTATCCAGACTCGTGTTTTGTGTTTCTATCATTAATTACTTAATATAATTTTCATTAATTTTTCTTGGACTCTGAACGACTTTATTATATTTCATATATTATAATATAACAATCATACAAAAAATAGTTTTTACGCGTTGAAGCCATTATCCCCGTTGGTTTTATGCCATTTGAATGACATTTCTAATTTATAGAAGTCCTGAGGAGGACAATCGATTAAGTGTTTAAAGGAGATTTTCTCTTTACTTTAAATTTATGCCAAGTAATAAATTATACCTATTCACAAAAAATCTTAACCATGCAGAGTCTAGTGAGTACGGTCGGTGACGGAGAGTCGTATATATATTATTGAGCTCGACTGTCATGTAGTATGTGTTATAGCTTTAATACCACTATACACATGATTATTTTGCCTTTCCCCAAATAGAAGAATTTTTCAATTTTTATAATCATACATCATATTCTATCATTTCATCTTATCTTAATTAGACTTGTATGTGTGTCCGATTTAGGCAACTCCTTGTGTTCCTTAAATTAAATATTTATAGAAGAACCATACCATAGCCATAGCCATAGAAGACGCTGACGCCTCTTTGAGATGAATTAAAAAAAAACATATTTTTACCAAATTTTCAAAGTTGAGAGCATTAAAACCAACAACACATGTTCATGATTTTCCTTCCTTCCCCCAAATAGAAGAATTTTTCAATTGTAATACTCACATAACATTCTGATTAATTACACCTGATGGTGTCTGATACAAGCAGTCTGTGTTGCTTAAATAAAATATTTTACCCATGGAAGACGCTGAACGCCATAACCGATTTTGAAGTATTAATAGTAAATAGGTACTTACTGGGTAAGCGTGCCACACCTTAGACTATTTAGGCTTTAGTCAAAGGATGACCTTTTCGAGTTAAAAAAAATGAATTAAAATGCACCATGTTTTTTTACCAAATTTAGTACTACTTACTTACTAGTAGTAGAGTAGTAGTAGTAGAATAGTATGCAGCACATACAGCTCCTTATATTGCGTGTTCTAGATCAGCTGGAACACAGACAGGATACATTGCGTGCTGGACAATAGCTATTCGTAATGCCCACACTTAAATGGTCATAGAAACAGCGTGATCAATAAATAATCAGACGGTAAAAAAAAAAGAAAACAGATGATAACTGTTCTTTTAAATATATGTCATAGCTATATGTCATAGTTTTTATAATATTTAATTATTAGTAGCGTTCACAACTAAATAGTAATAAAAATTTATTTTTACAAAATTACAAGAATTGAAGTGATTTTAAAAGTTTTTGTAGAATAAAAAAATATTGTAGACTGTAATGTGGATAATATTTATATAGTTACATATTATATCCTAACTTACTGTATGAATTACTTTATTTTCCCAAATTAGTTGCATTAATAATACCTGATTTTTTTTATAAAATATTTTTTTTTATTTTCAAAACGAGGAATATAGAGACAATAACTACGCGAGCGCTTACGTATATCTCTGAGTGTGTGCGTATGTGTATGTGTGTGTAATTGTGATTTATCACAGCATAATTTCAAATCGAATAAATATATTATATGATATTTGGTACGTAGTACGTATAGTCTTGATATATCGATTTTTATGAATCTAAATTTAGTCGAAGGTTTCTACTTTACATACTATAGTATTATGTTGTAAGTTTCAAATTGGAGCAATTAAGCCTATTAAAAATATTTGTACCTAATTACAAGAGTAGTGCCGACTAACTTTTAAATTAAATTCATAATTTCCTTATGTCAGATTTAAGTTTAATTCATTATTAATATGGACATACCAATGACTAAGTATTCTGTATAAAACCTTCATCATTCACGGAATTTGTAATTACAAAACCTAGATAGTGAATATAGTGATTTTTTATTGACTTTAACAAACGACAGAGCTCTAGAATTAAATGAAGGATTTCCTTGTATCTGGGCTAGGCTTGTGTATTGTGTTTTTATCAAATCATACTGTTTATAGTGATGTAAAATAGTAGATTGTATCACAAGAGAGCAAAATAGTATTTTTACGGGGGTTCCAATTTGAAGCAAGAGCGAAGCGAAGGATTCTAACGTAGAATCCTGAGCACAGCGAGGGATTCAAAATACATCGCCCGACGGAAAAATAATTTGTTTTCGAGTCATACACTGTACTATTCATAACCTTTCTATGAGAAAATAAGTACGTACTAATTACAAAAACGGAGACGTCATTGGCGCGCTTTTTTTTTTTTTAGTTAGCGCTTTGTGTGCAACACATACAGCCAGTAATTAATACGTTTTTTAATTTATATGAATGTTCATACCTTTATATATGTTCCAAATTCAAATCACTTTTCCACCCGCTATAAAGTTCCTATTGGAAAGTGCTGTTTTGCTCCAACTTAAATAGAACAAAGCGAAACATTTCGAATAGAAGGGATAAAGAGTAAATTAATCTCATTTTATCTATAAATATGTTTTATAATAATCACTAGGTCCCACAACAATATGTTATACTTAATATCTTATTACAAGTTTCATTATTGTATTTTCCCTCGAGGTATATTATTAATTTATGGAGGACACTGTTGATATAATATGTGGCAGGACATTGGTTTATAATAAGCGTAACACAGTTTAACAATATAGGTCCAAGTTAATTTTAACTATTATAGAGTGTATGTTAGTTTGAAGTTACTCTTATGTAACAGTTACGTACCCCTTTTAATTTTTTTTTTATGTTTACACTTTTTCATATATATATTTATTAGTAATTTTTTTTTTTTTTGTCCTACCTTCAGCAGTGGACATCCTCTTGGGCTGAAGTGACGAGGATGATATTTCTTTTAAAAATGCAGGACGGATTTAAAATTGTTCACATTTTTTTAAATTAGATACGAAACATTTAAGTATTGCTCTCAAATTGATTACTTCTATTATAATATAAATTATTTTAATAGCAATTAATATTACAAGTACTCGAGATCTCTGATTATATCACATTGTAAATGAGATGAAGGTTGCGCTGTAATATATATATCACTTTCTGTTAATGTCATCTAGATTACTCATATATATTTATTTATTATACATATAAAATTCTTGAAAACAGGACTTCGCTTATATATTGAGATTCATAATACTTTTCTTAAGACTTAGTTTTTAAGAATAATTATTAATTTTCTTAATACTTAATGCTTATTAATTTAAAATGCAATGTAGATGAATAAAAAAAAATAAATCTCAAAACCGATCTTTGAAAGAAAAAAAAGAAAAAAAATGTGAATATAAAAATCTTTAATTTAAAATGTTATACAGTATTTATACGAGGAATTTGTGAACCGATATCAGAATTATGAGAATATATATATCATGTTATTCGTCATAGTGTGCGATTTGCTCAGTCGGTCAATGTCATTAGCGTTTTAGTATCCACTAAGGTCTTTTAGTAACCTATTATGGACGAATGTGTTGATTGGGTAGTAGGGTTGCCATCGCCTGATCTAATAGCCGGACAGACCAAGTTTGGCCAGACATTTGGGTAGAAAGGCTGGACACCCTACATTGTTGATGATTTTGTCTCAGTATTAATAGGTACAACAAAAATATTTGTAAAATCAAGCTTTATTATCATAAATTGTTAAATTGTAGTGAAATAATAAATTAAATCGTTTGCGAAATTTAAAAAGCCTAACAAAAGCCGGACAAGCAATCAAAAAGTCTAGCTATGTCCAGCTTTATCCGGACGCCTGGCAACGCTAGTTGTAAGTATTAGAACTGCTAGTCAGCGAAGACACCGGTGAAGCGGAATTAGAATGAAGTGCGCGGCTCGCGGCGGCCGTGTGCCACGTCATAGCCGTGACCCACTGACACACATCCGCGGGGCCGCTTGCACCGATATCTGCACGCGCGTGCTCTTCCTCTACTTCTTTATTCATACTTTAATTTGTTTATCATGTGCATTACACACAGATGCTTCTTTTATTTTTAATTATTATTGTGTTTTGTTCAAGCCTCGTGTGTCACATGATGCGAATCATGTAACTAAGTCAAATTCAAACTAAAACATGTAACTAATAATGTTTTAATAGTATTTTATATTAACGTAATTTAGCTTTATACTTCTAAAACCCAAAAAAAAATGTGTTCTAAAAATGCATCGATATTTTTTTTAAATTAAAAAACTTGTAATAAATGTAGCTTTATTGTTTTAAATGACCTAATGCTGAGTTTAAAATCGGTAATATCACTAAAATAAGTTATGCAATACGTTGACCTTGTTATCTAAATTGTGCACTTGACACGAATACTGTTCCATTTCACTTTCATGTCTATGTATATAATTGTAGCTATCTGCTGTTTCTTTTCAATGCAACCATTTATTGTTAAAAAGCCGTAATAATAATTGTTACAGCTTTATTATTCTAAAAACTCTAAGTTTATAGAACTTAGGTTAAATTAAAAAATATACGGATTCCTAATTGTTCAATTTACAATCAAATTATAATAAATATATAAATAATAAAAGATTTTTCAATGATTTTTTATCTTAATTCCAACAATATATTATTCGTTACTAGTCGGTCTCAATCGACAAAATGTAGTTTGGCATTCGTATCGGTAAGCGAGAAAGAATGAGATTCACTTAGTGGAAGTGACGTGGGTGTGAGTGTAACAGCGGTACGTAGAACCAGTCTGCAGCAACCGCCCCGCTCCACCGCGCAGCGACCCTGTGTCGTATCGCGCCGCCGCCGTGCTGTGTTGATAATTTGCGAAGTAGACAAGGATGTACATATATGTATGTCTCGCCTTTCAGTTGACTTTCATCGTCGTTTTGTAGTGAACGTTTCGCACGAGTATCGATAGAAAATTACATTATTAGCTGCGTAATTGAGTCTGTGCATGGATTACTATCAATAATATATTAAAACTTTGACGAATTGAACGATTATAATAATTGAAGTTGTTTTTAATTTCTGCGAAATATTAGCGTCACAGCAAGCGTGGCGCAATGCAGTGCGTGTTTGGATGCAGATATAATTTGTGTTGTTTGAGGGTTATTCATGAATATTTTCGTTTTGAGAGCGGTGGAAGTGTGAAGTATTTGTGTAAACTGTAATCATGTTGCCGATGGTGCAGGCAGAACCTGTGCTGTTTAATAGCGCGGGCCACTCTGCTGATGGCTCCTCGCCGACGGCCACATTACCACCCTCGTTGACGCCTGACTCCGAGGTTGAGGGATTTGCGGAGTTCTTTTATGATATTGATGTGGCAGTTGTTAACACGTTTTCAAGGTAATTAGTAAATGATTTATCTCGAATTCGCCCTTGTTTGATATTGAGTAGTGAGATAACTTCATACCGGCTGATAAGGGTGTGTTCATAGTGTCTTGGTTTTTATTCCGTTTTTGATAGTAATGTACAATTTAGGTACCTATTTAAGTAGAACAACTCAAATGATTTTATTGAAAATATATTACTGATAAAAATTTATTATTTTCGAAATAATATTCATAAATATAGGTATTTACTTCAGTTGAAGGTAATCGCAGTTGGATCGGAACTGCGGTCATATGGTATATTCATACCAGTCGTAGGTATATTATATGAATAATTTAATAGGAATCTGTTATATAACTATTTATAACACATTTTTTATATTGCAAAATTTACTAAGCCAAATTGACCACTAACAAATTAAAGCATTTTTTTTGAATTTAAATTCTTAATATATATTGCACCATATAGTGTGATATTCTAATTTTGTATTAGTAAAGTAACCAGTGTAAGTTATAATATTTTTATGAGAAAATTGACACTGTCTTATCGTAGTCTAAAGTCTATACTTATTTCACAATACGATAAAATAGAAAGCAGCACCTGAGTAGGTATTAACCATTGATAGAACTGCAAATTCGAATATTGTATACGGAAAAAACCCATGTTTTAAATTTGGAATTTGCTTTTCATTAGTTAATATGAAATGAGTTATATTGAAATAATTATATCCGAAAAAACACGTGTTTTTAATTTGAAATTCGAACATTGTATTTTTAGAAAAATAGAAAAACCTTTTTATAAAATTATATTCCAATTCGAAATTTGAATTTTAAATACAGTAAAGCACAAAATGTTTTTTAGAGTATGCTTAAGTACAAAATAATACTTTTAACTGATGTTGCATATTTATGAGCGCTTATTTACCAGAGTAATTGTAAAATGTAATAAATTTCATAATTATTAAAATATTTGACTCATCAGTAAAATGTTTTGTTATTGTTTATGTTCGGTTGTATTTTTAGGGTCATTTTTTATTTGCTTGTGATTTTAATGTATTGTGAAAATTCTTTGTTCCCTTTATTCAGATTTTTTTAAATATCGCTAATAAATAATATAAGATGTATGAATTGTTATTTAAAACATTTAAAAGTGTGACAAGAACGAACGTATTTTTAAGTTTCTATAATAATTTTGCATTGATTTTTGTTGGCGTTTGGTCGTAATTAATTATTTGACACAAAGAATTAAACTAAGCTAATTGAAAAATCCATTAAGATGTTTAATCATATATAATGTATTATTTATCTCACTATATTTTTTAAACGGGTTAAGAGTACCAAGTTATGAATGAAAATACGAAAAAGGTTCAATTCCTTGTATATTTAAAAAAAAAACAATTATTCCAGTTTCTCACGAATAGTGAAAAAAAATCAAAAAGCATTCTCTATTTTTTTTCCTTACATCCTCACCTTTATGTCGTTCATTGTATTCAATCACGTTTCCTCCAAGTATAAAAAACCCTGGTTTTGTAAGAAATACCTATATATATTAAAACTCCTCATCCAAATTAATGTGTATTGTCTATAATCGACTTCAGAATTATTCTAAATTTTTTTTTTTCAAAAATAGAACAAAAATCTAACGATCTTTCTGTTTCATAAAAACTCATACAAATGCAACGTCATTTTGTTTACTTATATTGCATATAAAATCTTTATCATATATCTTTATCGTGAAATTGATTAGATATAGTTTTGTATCTATTTTTATATGTTGTAGGTTTTTCTATTGTGCGTATTTGTCTAAGGCTATTGAAAATAAAAATGTCCTCGACAAAATATTTGCTGATTAGTGAAGTTTAAAATTTTTTTGCTGAACTTGTAAGTAATTATTTCCATCTCTAATAAAATATATACTTCATTTTATTTTACAATATTTCAAGAATAAAATCAGAAATTTATTGAAATTGAGAAATTTTTGTGTGTATAACTTATAAACATAAAAATGCACAGAAATAAATACTATATTAAATAACTAACTATGCTTTGCGGTTTCACCCGCATATAATACTACTAACCTTCCTCAACCTGCCTGTCGTGTTTAGAAAGAATTTTTTAAATCCATCCCTGAGGTTCCGAGGTTATCACGATTCCACAAACATACTTCTATTTTATTATTAGTATAGATTATAGTATTCTTTGATACAAAAAAACTTACTAAATTGACTTATTGTTCGTTCCTCATAAAAGTTCTATAAAGATGGCATTTTTAATACAAAAATTAAAACTTTGGGGAGTTTGAAAGGAGTTTCAAATAAAAGGTAATAAAGTATTAGATATTAAATTTCTACGTTTAGAAAATTTATTTAAACAAATCCAATTGTCTTTTACATATGTTAAATCTCAAATCGTCTCTTACAACCCGGAGTTACGTTTTTGGATTGAAGTTTTTATTTTCTCAATTCTGAAGTTGGTATATTGTATAGGCAGAAAAAATTACTAAACTTTTTTTAACTCAAAAAAAAACAAACATATGACACAAGTCTGACAGCTCACAGGATAAATAAAGCTTTCTCTTCATTTGGCATGTCCATTTTGTTTTTGTACTTTATGGTAGTCACGCGGCAAAAAAAAATATTATTGGTGCGTTTAAACGTCGGTACTAAGTACACTTGATCTATTACTTGCTCATAAAGATAAAATCAGTGAAAGTTGATAATAAACGTTACGCGAAAATATGTTTCATTTGTTACTCAATAGGTATTCGTCATCGCGATGAAACATTCTGCTTAACTTTTACCAAACAAAGACTCGGATACGCAGTCTTAAAAATAATATTTATATTCTGTCAAAGGTGTATAAAAAATTATTTTGTCTATATATTATAGATGTTCCATTTAAATGTATGTTTAAAATATTAAAAATATATTTTTAAAGTTGGTATTATTTTAAGTATTCCAAATTTCAGGAGTTCAAGATATATATATATATATATATATATATATATATATATATATATATATATATATATATATACAAATATACAGTGGGCAACATTATTATTGTTAAACATATTTTTTTTTAAACTACTAAAATCGCACGGTTTTGTAACCTAATCATCTCTTACAAATCGATTTGTTTATAAAAAAACTAGAATCTTGTTATAAAATTTCTAAAATCCTTGAAGTGTTCATACTTTTTGCAAATTGTTGATATTATTTTTTGGTCAGTCTTATGGCGCGTTGTTATTCCGAACATTATTATTTCAAGGTTGTGCGGTCGCCCGTCACAGTGAGGTTGCGTTGTGGGGCTCCTCGATCCTCGGTAGGCGTCGGCTAATATATCTGTCCCGCTTTCGCATTCAACTATTCTGTACTTGGCATTCGCTAAGGGTATCATTGATACGAACATATTTCTTGATAGACATTTCATAATTTAAAATGTAATTTATTTTATTTATTTAATAAAAAATTTGAGGGATTTAATACAACCATTGTTAAAAATACTTTAGATAAATTAATAATACTTGAATATAACCTCATAACTTAAGCAAAGATATAGAAAAATATATAACTTATAAAATATATGTTACGATGGTGTATGTAGACAAAAGGGTAACATGTTCCATGTTACGTGTGGTCGGTAACGTTCTAAAATCCCATTTTATTAGTACTTGGAAGTCTTAAACAAAAACAAAGGTGATTTTTTTCCTGATAATCTTTCGGTTACGTTTACACGAACAAGGTCAGTCATAAGTAGAGCAAAGGTTTTTCAAGCGTACAACAGATTATTAGGATCTTTTTCATTCGAATTTTATTGTTAAGACGTTTGAAATTTACATTTAAATAAAGATTTATTTATTGTGTACACGCGTTAATAAATCTACAGAAGAAACTTGATAAGTCATAATTTAATAGTTCGTTTTGTTTGCTGCTTCTGTAGAATCGACTCCTGTGACCTCCACCTGGGAGACACATGGAGGGGGATGCAGGGCAAGATGAGCGTGACCGCGCCGGGTAAGAAGATAAGAAAAAAGTCGTCTGACAATAAGCCACAATCTCAACAGTACGTATTAGATTTGAAGGATATATGTCCGAGATTGTACAATTTACGTTATTATTATGGCATAGGATTATTTAATTGACGACTTTATAGTAAATTAATTTTTTAATATATTAGGATGTTCAGACTTAAATATAAAATAGGTTTTAACAGATAAACTATCAAAACCGCAAACATTACGATGCATATTTTATGATTACGGAATATATTTAAAATCATTAAAGCATATAACTTTACATATCATTAGAGATTACTATTTAATTCTAAAAACCTTTCATAAAATAAGTTTCGTCGAACCCAAAAATAAACCTTATATATAAATAAACCTTATACGTTTAATATATATATATATATTAAACGTATTTAAATTATCTCGTGTTGCGAATCAAACGACTGTCAGTCTGTCGGTGCTGTGAAGCAGGAAACAATTTCGTAGATAGGTATACGGTACTAGATTAATAACTTGTTTCGGCACGCTATCGTCTAAAATTTTATTCCTATATCGGTTCTAATTACACGGATGTTAGCTATAAATCTACATTTTTTACTCAAAAATATAAAATTTCTGAGTAGATACCAAATAGTTTTTATATTCTCACAACCACAGAATAAATGTATTTTACTATAGTATTGTTATTTTTAAATAATTTATTGTTAACTTATTGCTTTTTAAAAATTGACAATTTATATATGAATATATATATTTTATATATATATATATATATATATATATATATATATATATATATGATATTCAAGCTAAACATGCCATAAAATTCAAAAACATATATATTTAAATGTATGAACATTAACATATAAGTATTATTTATGACTTAATTTATAGTATGAAAAAGCAATTATTATTAGTAATTGGCGCAGTCTATATATTATAATAGAATCACAAAATGCGTGACAAACACGCTTTTATTACAGATGCCGTATTATGATTGCATTTAACAGTTATGAGAAGCTCAGTGAAATATATATGATACATGTTATATTTTATATGTTTATTATATCTTTTTACTTAACACTAGCTATTTATTTCCCCCCCCACGGACGGATTTATTGATTATATATAGATAAATATATACTATGTTTTTAGGGATATAGCATTTTAATAGTAAATTCTTAAGTCGTATTATAAAAATTTTAAATAATCTACTTTGTTTATTTATAAGTATATCAGAAAAACGCAGGTGTAATAGCACGGTCAGAGTTCACTGGATGTCTCAATACAGGGTACCCTAGTGAGATGTCCAGGATAATTTCTTCAAACCATCATTCTTGACGACTTATATAATATGATATACTGTATAGTATATGTAGTATTTTCTTAGATTTGAAATAAAACTATTTTTACGGATTAAAACTCGCGTATTATTTGGTTACATTTTAATTTTAACCTGACGTTTCGAATGCTTTGCAGCAGTCGTGTTCACGGGTAGACGAGATCTAAGTGTATAGTATATGATATATCATAATTTTTTGTAATAAATAATATAAATATGAGTAGAAACTTCTAAGTACATCGTATACATTTGAGGTTGTACTACAATTATAATGGGTGCCTGTAATAGCAGTAAGAGAAAGTATTTAGAAAATAATACGTAACCCATTCTCTTTATTATTCATTGATATGAATTAAACACTCGCTTTAATTAGTTGGTTTTCATTCATCAGATTATAACGATGATAATGGCTGTATTTCATGTATTGTCACAGTTCCAGTGCGCGACTCGGAATAATGAAAATTAATTAATTTCAGAAACAAGTGCCACAACGAAAAGCGACGCCGAGAGCTCGAAAACGAAGTTATAAACCAACTGGAGGAGCTTCTCGGGACGTGTCTCGCAGAAGTAAAGCAGCCGGATAAGAACGGGATAGTCCGGGAGGCGACGCGTCAGATCGAGGACGTGCTACAGAGGCGGCGGGACTGCCCTGGCGACTGTCCACTACGTCTGGTCCCATGCCTCTCCCCTGTTCAGGCTGGAGAAGTGAGTTCTACGCAACCACAACCCCCGCCTTCTGGATTCCAGTATTCGGAACTCAGCACTCTTATTGAGGTATGTATCGAAGTAGATTATAGACCTCAATTTGGAACTAAATAAAATTATTGTTTGTTTCTTGTTTCTTGTTTCTAAGCATTGATTTTTTTAGGCAATTAAACATTACACCGGCGTCCTGGGTTTAATATTAATGGAAATTAACTCGAAAGGAGAAATTGAATGTGTGACGGAAAATATAAAAGATCTTATTCTAGCGGAGAGAACAGAGCTCTATAAGAAATCTATATTCTCACTTTTGCATGCTGACGATCATGCGAAAATCAAGCCATTGCTGAGGAACATACAAAATTTTGCTTGGGGCTCCGGGGAATCCGATAAATTCCAGTACATACACGCTCGCCTGCTCATAAAAGACTCAAATGTGACCGATGGTGACAGGTTAGTGCTAAAGATTCTGAAGTAAATAATTTCTATATTTAAAATGAAATAAATAGTTTTATTGTGATATTTTGCAGTAAAAGTATATTTCTTATCTGTTCGTGACACATTTGTAATATAATGCACTTTGCGTGTGTTGCTTTAAATTCTTATCAATACTCCGATTATATTTATGCCAATATATTACTTCATAACTTAAGACAAAAGATTTCCAATCTTGCGGTAGTATTTCATAAGTTTTCATAACATATAAATGGGTTATAGCATCATGTATTGAAATTGTGATATTTAGGAATATTTATGATACACTCTAAGACATTTTTCCTCACTTTCAACCGACATCTAAAAGGTTCATGAGTGTTTTGGAACCGTATACGGACACAGACATCCGACCGGACGCTTTTGTACACGTCTGAAGATCTTCACGGATAGAATACATCACCTTATTCAGTACTCAGACTGATAATCTTTTCTCATTCGTCCAATTTAATATTGTGTGTTTTTTTGAACCGTGAACGGTGACGGATGACAATACATCGAAACCGCATTCTTCCGAACCGGTCTGAAGGTCTCGACAAAATAATATATACGAGTTACATAGTCGACCAAATTAACATTGCCGATGTTTTTGGGAACCGTGAACCGACATTGCACCGGAGTCTTCAAAGGTGGTTCTGTCCCAGGTTCGTGGACACCGTGATCCACGCTGCGCCGGTGCGCGGTTCGTCCACGGAGGAGGCCGGCTCCGTCATGTGCGTCATTCGGCGCTGTGAGTCGGCCGCTATCTCCAACGACGCCAGACCCACCATCGTCTTCCGATTGGACTGCAACTTCAATATATTGTGTAAGTTTTCATTCGTTTCTTTCGTTCCCACACCATGTTTGGATTACAGTCGAGGAATGAAACCCAAATTTCTCTTTATATATATTTACATTCTAATATGTAATATTTCAGGAATAGAGTTAACTAATGACAAAATATTGGTATTTAATGTTACTTATTGCTATATATTTTGGTATATTTGGCATATATTGGTAGTACAGAGAGTTTGAAAAATAACCCATGACTAAAATATATAATGATAAAACCTTACTTTATATTTGTAATCTATATCTTTAAATTTTAAAGTATATATATTTATGATACACATTGTTTCAGCCTGTGATTTGTCCGGAGTCGAAAACTGTATGAACTCTCCTGTATCTCTTGTGGGAACTCGTTATTTAGATCTCGTTGAAAGTAGTGATCGTGCTCGTGTGTCTGCTCATCTTCAAGAAGTAGTGACGCGAGCCGGTTTACTGGTCGTCAGTGAACCTTACCGGTTACGTATCACGACCGAAACTCCTCGAATAAGAGTAAGCGCTCAGGCACGTCTTTTTCCAACGGTCGGTGAACCCGATTTTATTATGTCAACGAACACAGTGCTTACCGAAGACGAAGTCGTCATGCTCGAAGCGGGATGCTCCCGGCCTTCGCTCGGCGGCCCTCTGATGACGTCGGTCGCCAACGGCGAGACGTCCTCGTCCGACTCGCGCTACAGGTTGCCCATCAGTCCCGGCGATTCCCAATTCACCATGAACGACTTCGATCTCGAACCTTGGCCTCAAACTTTCTCGTTGAGCGATATGAGCGGGGAGGACTCGAAGGATCGGAAAGAAAATATCGAAGAATTGAATTCGCATCCTTCGCCCGCGGACGCGCAAAGCTCGGCGGCCGCACACGAGAAGCCAAACCGGCTTCGATCGCTGCTCATTAAAAAGAGCGGTCCCTCCACGGACGCCACCTCGAACAACCAGATCCTGAAGGATCTGCTGAAGCAGGAGGACGAGGAGGCCACCGGCAGCGAGACGTCGGCCCCTCACACGCCGCACACGCCCCACACGCCGCACACCCCTCACACCCCGCACACGCCCCACACGCCGCTGACGCCCGCGGCCGCGCGCTCGCCGCTGCACTCCGCGCAGGCGCACGCGCGTCCGCCGCCGCACCACGCGCCACACCAGCCTCCCATGCACAACAACCAACTGCTCAAGGTGAGTAGAAGCCTATTGCGCCTATGTGCTCGTTTACAACACATATCTGTTCTGTTGGTGGTCATCTAACCTTATTCTATATTTTAGATATTAAATGACAAATCAGACGAAGATGGAGATGAGAGCAGAAGGAATTCTAATGACGGATCGCGCGGCCCGCCTCAGACTAGTGTGTTGTCGCAGTTGCTATCGAATAGCAACGGTCCCTCGAGCAATGGCCGCTCCCAGGAGGGCAGCGATATGTATATGGATAGAATAGCCGGCATGAAGAGGAAGTTTGAAGAATCCAAAGCTTCACCGAGTAATGCAAAGAGAGCGACACCTGAAAATCAACAGGTTAAATGTCTTACATATACATCTTTTTTTGTGCAATGTAGTTTTTAAAAGAACAGTTGATTATTCTTTTTATATGTAACTTGAACTAACTTTTCGATATTTTATTAAAAAATATTAATTTTAAATATTTTTTTTATTGAGAATGTCTTCTCATCTTTAAAAATATCTCTTAGCAGGTGTCATCGAGTGCGACCAGCGCCGGTAACGTTACCGTCGTGACATCCGCAGCGTCAGGCGCCACGAGTCCTGCTACTAGTAGTGCTGGCATGAGTCCACTCTGTCAGAAAAACCAGATCTTGGTGTCTCTACTGGCGCGACAGCAGACTACGCCCCCCACTCCACTGCCTCTGCCCAATCCTATCCTCCGCGCGTACCCCCCGCGACCTCGACCCGCCCAGCCTTTGCAGCCGCCGCACGCGCAAATGCCGCGCCCTCACCACATGCAACAGCAGCGGCACATACATCCCGCCATCTCCACTGTCCTCACGGCAAAGTAAGTGCTTAGTATGTCAATGGGACAGTATATTAGTGAGCATAGATGACGATCAGTTCGCTTTTATAATCCTATTAAACTCATAAACAAACGAAACCTTTTCGTTTTGTTGATATAATACTGTATATTGAGTATACTGAAATGAAATTATTCACCAAATAAGAAGTGGCTCAATATTATAAATACATATCACTTGTAGTAACCGAGGTAACAACATGAATGGCGCGGGTCCTGTGTCGTCTGCGTCCAGTGTGGAGGGTCCTGTCATGCAGGGGCTGCAGACAGCCCAAGGTGCGCCGGTGCAGAGCCACCTGCAGATGGTACTGCAGGGGGTCTCGCGGAACTCCTACCAGGCGGGCGTGGCCGCGCAGCCGCATTATGCTGCCCCCTCGTCGCATCATCCCTATAGTAATCAGGGGTATGTAAAACGTTTCTAATGACATACTGATTTGCCTAGAACTCAATTGACAAAATTTCTATAAATCTCCATTTTGCCTTTATATATGCCATAGCGAACTTGAGATCTTTTCTGAATTCTTAGCTTATATTCATAATATTATATTTTTTTAGAAATAGCAGTACGCGGTCGCAAAGTGCTCCAGGTCCAGAGAGCGAAATGCCTAGTGACCAGGCTTTATCAGATATCCTCGATGAGGTTATAGAGAACATGCCCTATAATGATAGGCCCGCGCCCGACGTCGCTATCATGGACATGGATAGCAATCGCCAAATGCGATCCGATTACCAGGTATTTACATTTAGAAACGTTTTGACGAGACAACGTTATCATCAAATTCTTTTCATTCTAATCAAAAACTATTCTAACTCTTCCAGGGTGTAAAGGAAAAGAACGCAGTCATAAACGCGATAACGCAAAGTCTCATGCAGTGCGAGACGGCGACTAAAAGCCCAGTATCCTCGAGCCCCGCTCCGCCGGTATATCCAGTTCAGAGTCCAGTAGGTATCCCGACATTCAAGTAATTTAATTACATCACTAGATCGTTTTAATACCGCCTCGTCATCCCCCCAGCAGGGCTCGGTGAGTAGTCAGTGCCCCCTGTCGGGCGGCGTGGGCGGCGTGTACGGGCTGGTGTCCCGCGAGGCGGACGGCGCGCGCGCCCGCGCCCTCGCCGAGCAGCAGCGCGCCAGACTGCTGCAAATGCAGCGCTCGCAGCAGATGCTCGTCTCGCCAGAGGTAGGGAGAAATACTGATATAGTATGCGACTTTTTATTTTCTTTTGTAGTAAGACCCCGTTTTACGCGCGCTTCAGATAAGAGACATAAGACTTAAGACAAAAGATTTTGCCTTTAATATTATATTTTCTGGTCGATGTTGTCGTGCACCATGGGTTATTTGTATCTAAGTAATCGATATGAAAATTAAATTGTTATTTTTAAATTCAATAAATAAAATATTAAATTATTTTAAATTTAATTTGTCAAAAAGATATATTAGACAAATTATCGTTCAACTAGAAGGTAGTTAGTTTTATATTTAACATTTTTGAAATCAATATATTTATGTATGAAGAGTTAATATTACTCGTATCAAAAGTAAATTAAATATCAATGGTTTTAAGTTAGTCGATAACATTTTGTGTTTGTTAAATTGAACCTTGAAATAAATAAGCGACCTTGACTCGCAGTCGTAGGCACTATAGGTTTTTTGTGTGAACGATTGCCAATATAAAATGATTCACTCGCCTTATTCGTGTTTCCTGTGTGTCGTTTGTAATTCCAAGGATATTATGATTTACAATTAAAAAGGGACGATCTTTTGTCACCAAGTGATAAATGTATTTTAATGTCACTCAATCATTAAGCATTCAATTGAAATTGAATGTTAAAATAGCCGAAACTTAAAAAAAAATAAACCATGCTAAACCATGGTACCTATTTAATTTTGATATGTTGGCTTTTAACCCTTTAAGCGCCAAGGAGCGCCGTCGCGCTGCTCTCCCTGGTTGTGAAAAATGCCAGCGTCGCGATAGCGCTCCTTTTCACAGTTCACTCTGTTTCTGTAATTATCTTCTGAATAAAAAATGTAGTATTCAATTTCTTTGTTTTTATTATAATAGTAAAAAATCTTCTGAAGAAAATGTTAAAAAATTTTGAATATTGGTATATTGTAACGAAAAAGGTGAATAATTGTTTTTTATATTAATTATCCTAAAAAATGCATTTTTTTACAGGCATTTTTAGCATATATTGCTAAAATATGTATGGCACTAAGAGGGTTAAATTCCAAGGATCAGTAAGCTACATTGAGCTCTTTTTACAAGCACATGATTAATAATTCCAGGCCGCCGAGCAGCCGCAAACAGACCTCGGTTCAACAATTAGTGCTTTGGTTTCCGCGACCCCGCCCAATGTAGCTTTAACGCGAACCGATTTCCATCACTTATATCACCAGTCCAGTGAGTATCACAGAATTACTTAATTTTTACTTAAAATTTTGTAAAATTTAAAGAAATTGATTTTAAATGGTCATTTAAACTAAATTTATTTATGTTATAAGCGAGATATGAAGGAGTAAACTCCGTAATCATGAGGTTTCCTTCCATGAAAGCAACCGATGAAATAACAACATTTTTAAAGAAAGACTTACACTTTAACATATTAATTAAAATGACTTATTCTTATAGATCAAATGGGGACAAATTATGGTACAAATAAAATAACATCGTCTCAACAAAATCCAATGCTGAGCCGACAACTCGTAAGTGAAGTTAATATATTAGTACATCATACACATCCTACAAGTCAACAATGGTATTATGATATTATTGCGTAAATTTATAGCACGCATTGATATGGTATTGGTATTTGCAGGGCGTGGGTGGTAACGCTTACGCGGCGGCTCTGCACACCCCGCAGGCGCCGCAGCCCTACCACCGCGCGCCGCGCCCGCACCCCGGTGAGCACACACGCACGCACAGACACACACGCACGCACACTATACACACACATGCACGCACACATCAACAATTACACCATAGATATATCTTTTTATATGATATAACTTATCATAATTCTTACATATTATAGTTTATTTAGAATAAAACCAGTTTTTATGGTATATGGTACTAACTGTAAATAATATTTCACAAAATGGATAGGAATTTCTATAATTTATATTGCCCGGCTCTTAAGAGAGTTATTGATATATTTTTCTTTTACAAAATAAAAATGACATGCATGGAACATACAATATAATGATTTTTTTAAATTAATTTTAAGTATTGTTACTATAAAGCATTATTTTTAAATACACATATATAGTTTCTCCATTTTTGTTCGTAATGAATGGTATTTTTATAATTTTGTACACTAGTTAGAAATAGATATTTCTAGATATTACGAAAAATACCATCTTTTAAACCCTTATGTATGTATTAGTTTTAAATTGAAGTATTAATATGTATTAATTTTACCTATACAAGTAATACAAGTATTTCATAGTTTTCCGATTATTCAGTCTGATCCAAGGTTTTCTGGTACGCTTATGCATATTATATACTAATTTATTTTGAGGTAGACCTAGTTTTCTCCTTCTTCAATTTATTTTAAGTCGAAGCATGATACTCAGCGACAGATTCTTCAGCATGCTATGTAGATATACCGAGTAACGTGAAAGCTTATTTAAGATAAGATCGAAGTCGCATAACAACGTCGATTACTAATTGCATGATACATTTTTATCGCCTTCATAATCGAATTTTAAAGTTACTACTTCCTTTGGGTAGAGTTAGCCATCTAGATAGATAGATAGATAGATAGCTTTGTCGAACGGTCGCATGTCCCGTAGAGGCGTACGGCCGAGTCGTCGACGAGTCCTAGCATCGTCCGGGGGTCGGGGGCATTATATCGTCGCGGGACACGTCGCGCCGGTAGCGATGTCGCGCTCCGACCGTTCCGAGCACTCAAGTAGGTAGGTTCGGGATCAGATTTTCGGTTAGCGGTACTATATGAGGCGTGTGTGGCAGTGGGCGGCTACTATGAGGAGGGCGAGGCGGGGGCCTACTGCGGGGAGTACGCGCGGCGCGTGGCGCACGGCGCGCACCCCGCGCTCGCGCACGCGCACGCGCACTCGCCGCACGCGCACCCCCCGCACCCCCCGCACACGCCGCTCCACCCGCCGCACGACCAGCAGCTGACATGTGAGTACGACGGCCGACGACCGAGCGGCGACGACCCCTCCACGAACCGACCCGTGATCCATTTCTGTGTAATTAATCTCGAAATTTTCCATTTTCGCTCACCGCTCGCAGCGTACATTTAATCTTCGACGCTTCCGTATAACATATCTAACCCTTTTAACCGCCGAGGCGCACCCGCACCGTCTCGCGTCGATCGGGACCGTCCGCGGGACGAAGGTAACGAGTAGAGACGTAGAGCTCCTCCTCTGACTGTCGTCGTGCATGATTATCGATATGTTTTATGCCAAAAATATTTCCGCTTCTCTATTATTTTAAGTAAATATGTATCGCGTCGACCGGAGCATCTCCACATTGGCAACACTTGTAACAATTTGGATCGGCCCGTCCCCCCGTGGCCCGTGTACTGACGGCCGTGTCCCGCAGGCGGCGGCGGCGCGGGCGCGGCGGGCGGCGGCACGTCGGAGTACGTGCGCAACGAGCTGCGCGCGGTGGTGGGCGCGCGCGCGGCCCGCCCCGACCTGCACGCGCTGCACGCGCCCGACCTCGACCCGCTGCTCAGCTTCGACATGCCCGCTCCCGGTCAGTACCGCGCCCGGGGCCCGGGGGACCTCGAGGCGCCCACGACACACCTCACATACTCTAATTCTATATCCTTGTTGTTCTGTTACGATTTAAGAGATGACGATCGTTGAGTTAGATGTTGTTTTTTTTTAATGTGGAACGAGTTAAATGGAGTCCCGGTTTTCTAAGTTAATGTTTGACGTGATTAATTGTTAATCTAATTATTATATTTATTATATGAAGCGAGTATTGTGTCGACTTCGATTTCCTTTTTATTAGTAATGGTGTAATTAATTATTGAGATATAAATTCAGTTCAGCCTCGGTCTCACTATTGTAAGGTTTTGAAGAACATTGTAAATGTCAACAAAAAAAAAAAACAGTTTTAGTAGAGGTTAAACAAAAGAATATAATTTAGTTACATTTTTATTTTAACCCTACGTTTCGAATGCTTATCAGCAAAGACTTACATCTCGTCTACCCGTGACCACGATTGCTGCAAAGCATTCGAAACGTTGGGTTAAAATAAAAATGTAACCAAATTATACCGTAAAAATAGTTTTAATTGAAATATGTACTCGTGAAAATCAAGAAAATGCTAAAAGAATATTAATTTAAAAACAAGGTTAACTCGAATTTTATGTATATAACAAATAAAGACTATTTAACTTAAATTCTAAAATAATAGATATTTTTAACTAATTGATGGTCTTGGTATTTTTTCATTAATGTAAATAGTTCTCGAAAATAGCAATAATTAACCACAACAATATCTTATTATAAACTGTATATAATTGCACAATGCTTAATTTCACTTTACCTAAATATTTAAATTTCTGTTTAACAAATTAAAGCTTAGTAAAAAACTTTCTTAAAGCAATAAAATTAAAGGTTTTCTTGAAGCGATGATAGTTTCAAATATAATGTCTAAATTTTCTCCGCCGCTGTTAATTTTCTATAAACTGAAATCTGTAAGCCATCACTTAACATTATTTGTATCGAAATTCTATTAATACTGATTAATTTCGTTTTGAAGTGATAAAAACGGTTGCACATATATGAAATGTTTTAAATCAAATTTACATTGCGAAGTAATAATAATTTGCCAACTTGCCACATTTCCATACAACTTGAAACTTAGACAGAAGTATTATAGAGGAAGGAAATGTGCGACCGAGCATTGTCAGTGTGGTAGTTGGTCACTGGCAATGTATGTGTGTGGTATGTAGGTGGCGGCGGAGTGGTGGGGGGCCGAGCGACGGCGACCACCAGCTCGTGGGATTCGCAACAGAGCACAGCGGTAAGCCTGGGACGCGACCGGACCAAACCATTTAGTCACTATTACACTACTTCTATATCGGTTTTTTTCATTATTTTCGTAGACCTACATTTCTGAATACGTATTGAGTCTGCTCTGCTGCGTGTGTTGTCGAATCGATCATCTTGATTATTAGAGGCTGATTGAGAGAAATGTGCCAACGGAGTTTCTCAATGACTTTGCGTTTACTGATCTGTCACTTATTAGCTGCGTGACTGACTTTAGATATCAGGGCCATTGAGATGCGATAGAAAAATATTAATATGATGTGCTTAACTCATAACTATATAATATTCTGTAACTTGGTGCATTTCATTAATTTTCGACGAGGCTTATGTGATGTGATGTTCAATAATATTTCTTAGAGGATATTATTTAATAATTATGTATTTTGCATTTTGAGATATTAGAATAAGTGATTCATGAAAACATGGATAAGTCATCGCTTACTAGGTTTCTCGTTTCTGTGATTTCAGCTTTTTACTGAAAAATGGGGTAATTCGCATGCGCAAGTGGTAATATTGTGGTGGAGGTTTTGATAAAACAGTAGAATAAACAAAATTTTATGATTTCGCCACTAGACCGCTTCTTGTTTTGCTTCTAAAATGTTGTTATAGCATACGAATTATTTCGTTTATCCGAGTGCCGTACTATTATGAGCCATTAAGATGATGCATGATGATTCTTTTACTTTCAGCAAGTGAGGTACGATTAAAAATACAAATTTATAATAATTTATCTTATACAAGGAAACATCATTATATAAGATAGAGATATGATATTATAGTCAATAACGAGACTCAGTTGAGATATTACTAAAAAATATGAGGAAAATGTAATCCTTGTTAAAGATTACCTTTTTACAAAAAGAATATATTAATATGTCAAAAAAATTGTCTTCTTAATCGTTCCTCACTAAACATAAATTAATATTCAAACTACCATAAGAAGACTTAAAATTCTATAATTTACAAAATCGATTAGTCATGCCACTCGCAAGTAATATTTCAAATTAGATACCAATAATATAGTAGATTATCCGTATTAACCTTCAAAAAATAAGTCATTAAAATTTTAATAAAACCTCGTAACAAAAAAAAATCGTTTCTAAAACAGTTGAAAATTAAAATAACCGCAAGTAGCTTCATCCGACAGCGTCATCAGTAATGCCGATGTTACCATTGTGATGTGTCGGTGTTGCAGAGTACTACGGAGGAGGGCACGGCGGCGGCGGCGCGGGCGGCGGCCGGTGATGAGGCCCCGGCGCCCGGCGCCACGCCCGCTAAGGCCTCGCTGCTGCAGAAGCTGCTGTCGCAGTGAGGCCCCCTCACCCCACTCTGCATTTATACCTGCGCGGGAGCATCCGCACGCCGTCGTGGATAGTGATGTAGTTTAGTAGAGCTAGAGCTATTGCGAGCTATGATCCTCGGTCGATATGTATCCTTATATGTTCTATGAGAACTCGGGTTATGATAAGTCTTAGATGTATGTATAGTTTTTGAGGTTAGACGAGTACGACGGTGGGTTCCCGTGAGGGAGTAAAATATGCGATCGGCGATTCGATCGACCCGTGCGCCTAGTTTACGTGTGCGGCAGACGTGCGTGCAATATTGTATAGAAATATAAAATACATATTTTTTGGCGTTGTGAACGTTATGTATTATAGTGTGAAAGTCAGATGTTACCTGTTATGACAAAGTTAAGTTGTACTCTGTATTCGATGGGACGAATGTAGTTATCTCAAATACTGTGCTGCGTGATAGTAGAGAATATTTTTTCACGACTCTCGTTTCGTTTCATAATAAAAATCTTGTATCTATTATTAGAGCATGGTATTTGGGAACTTGTATGTAAATATCGTGTTGTTAAATTATAGCAATTGCTTTAGTGTAAATAATTTGTTAAATATGATTGTGTTTCTTATTATACGGTATATTCATTTTCTTGTAATATTATAGAAATCTTTTACTGATTTTTCTTTATAGTTTTTTTTAAACTATTTTTATACACTTTGTTTTTTTTTTATTTCATTTTGCCTGTTTATTAAATGATTATGTAAATTTTAAATGTACTTTATAAAAGCAATTGGATTAATGTTAAAAATTCCTAAACTCGGATCCCTGAATCTGTCTGGTGATTGCCAAGTCTGTGATTGTTACTCAACACCTGTTGACTTGTCAATGAACATAGCCTTACTAAATTACCATCGTTTTAAATACTCAAACGACCCGGATAATGTCGCCTTTAAAACAGCTTCATTGAAATAAAACTATTTTTGTATGTCAGTAAATTGATATTTTTTTTAATATTTTTTTTTTATTTTATCATGTTGGTACGTGATCGTTGAACTTGTGTAGATCAATAGCTAGTGCATGGTAATGTTTTATGTAAGTATGAAGCGATTTTTGTGCTCAATTAATGTCTTAAATTAACTGTAATCTTCGTTACCGTTAGTTTGGTTAGCGTGCGTGGATAGAGTATTGAAGCTTAGCTTGGATATATAAGTAAATTGTTGCATTTTATATGGTACTTCTTCAGTGGCTACGAAAAACATTTTTAGCATCAAAAAACAATTTATCTGCTTTCAATATAAATGTAGTTCCCCCGATCATAAACTAAAGTATAAAGCTGTTCTCATATGAAGATCAAGAGTTATGGTATATTTTGAACACGTTTCCTACAGGTTACAATTGATACGGTAACGAAGAGCTTCCGCCATGATTTGCGATTATATTTGCTATGCTTACCGAGGCCTGCTTGTAGTGTCCTCGTTACGAATTATTTGCTGCTGAGCATGAAGGTATGAGTATATTGCGTGGTTCCGAAAAAAAAATTTAACATTAATGTTCTTTAATAACTAAATGGCTTTTAAAATTTAGTGCACGAAATTATTTATGTAAGTGACTAGTCATTTCGGACATTAACCAAACGTTTAACAACAAAGTTAGATCCAGTTATTGTCCGATATGAATTAAACGCCGTTAAATAATTATAAATCGCACAATATGACTATAATCTTTTATGTGTAATTTAAATTTTAAACTTATTAAGTCTAATTAAGATTATCGAAGTGCGAAGTGTGATCTGGAAAGTTAAAATTTATAAATCCGTTGTCGTTCGGGACCACTACTCAAGCATAATTTATGTAACCAATTGCTACCATGCTTATTTTGTTTAAATAAACGTACGGAACCATCTATGCAAATATTTTTTACGTGTAAGGTTACATACGGTATAGCCTGGTTATAGATAAGATCATAAATGTTCTCAACCGTTAGCCAAATGGTTTGCCTATAATTCTTTGTAAAAGTAACGCATTATATAACATCTTATTTAATTTTTCACTATTGGAATAGCGTCAGTAATACTCGCTAGGCCCTCTGGTGGCAGAAAACGGCAATAACTTGGAAACAACTGATTCTTAAACTTGTATTACTTGTTTGAAGCGTTTAGTTAACCGTGGGTGTCTTGGACGGTGTTCCAGAACGTTGCCTAGATCTTGATAAAGCCTTAACATATAAATAACAGTCCGCCGCTAGCACCTAAGGAACAACAACTCTTCTATACCATAGATATAACATGTATGTACATTGTGAATGTACATTGCGGTTGCATTGCCTACCTAAAGATGAACGTACAAATAAAATGTAGGAAATATACATAAAAACAAAAAAAGCTGTTTAAGAAATATATTGATATTTTTATACCGTAAATAAATAATTCTGATGTTAAGGCTACCGACCAAACTCATTGGGTATTGAATCGATCAAATCTCAAATCTTATTATGAATAGTGAGATGAAGCTTTACGATATCCGACATGTAGCAATATAATTCATTCCATTTAGTTTGTGAGACTAGCTCGTGGTGTCCGGTTAGATGAACTAATTCCTTAAAGTACAAGTGCTGGCCTTGTTAGGTACATGATGTTAAAACCCATAGATGAATTAGTGGTAAAAGATATTGGAAGCATATTTATTGGATTGTTTAGATTGAACAGCATTAAATGCCGTCTCATAGTTTTTGATGTCTCCATGTGGACTAAATGTACTCAAAGAAGGCTATATTTTTTACAGTTTTATATATAATAAAATTAAAACTCGTTTTCGTAACGTCCATTGCACGAGTTGATATTCGATTCTCTGGAAAATAATGGTATATAGATAATAAACAGATATAAAGCATGCGTGCCTCAAATTACAATTTAAATGATATTTTTCAATACCATCTTTAATAAGAATTTATGCAATTGTATATAAGTAACGTACCGTTAATTATAGAATAGTTCTAAACCACTTCCGTAATAGGACTGTTAAAAAAATAATAATTGTTATAATGAAAAATGTCTTATTATTGTCACATCGAATTGGAAGCGATAAGATATAAAACTAAGAGTTAATAAATATTTTTACATTACAGTACTGATAACGATTATATATAATTGTGTGTATGTTATTTTATTATTGACATCCGTTGCATGTTTCGATTTGATATAAAAAATATGTATGACAAAATAATACCCCTTTGAATGTATAAAATTAGTCTTCCAAAATTTACTTATTTATGTGTTGCCATTTTAATACAAGCAATAAAATATCTTATCTCAGATATAGTTTCAGTCGTAACCGTAGATTGTATCACCCATTATATGATTGGCAAATTAAATAATCAACGAAAATGTAGTTCTATAATAGATAAACTTACATATTTTGGTAATTGATAATTGTATTGTTGAATTGGACTTGTTGAATGTGTTACTTGTACGTTTCGTATATGTATACATATAGATATATCTCAGTGTAATATATACCTGTGATGCGTGTAATAAGGGCCGTGTTTCATATTGAATGGAAAGCTAGTACTATATGTACAAATTTTGCAACAATTTAATTTTTGAAAGTACATTATTCAATATCATTATTTGGTAGGCTGCTATTATGCTTTGTATTGAATTATTTCAAAACTATAAGACGGTTAAAATCAACGGTTAAAAAAATGTGTAGAGACGATTCAATTTTATATATTTGGTCAAGATTGGTAATGTTATAATTGCAAATTTTATGTAAAAAATATAATGATAATAATTTTTTTGCATCAATATTGTATTCCGTATCACAGAGTAGAGTTCCTTTAAACAAAAATATAGGGTCCAAGTTTTCCATCCAATATAAAAGCAAATTTATAGACTGGACTGTGTTAATATGGGTTCCCTTGCTCTGTGACGTGAATAAATAAATAAAATTGAAAGTAGTCGAGGAAACATTGATGGGTACGGGAATCTTTGTTTCAGGGAGAAAACATAATTAGTATATTGCCTTAAATTCAAATAAAATTATAAAATAAATAATCCGATTGTCGCTTCAACAAGTTGATTTATGTTATTCCTTTGTAGATAATAATGTGTGATAAATATATTTATAGGTAGATGACAGTCGCTAACACAATGAGGTAACCGCACTCCCGTACAAAGTTGATTTTATTTTTTGTATAAAATCGTGCCTCTTGTCTTGGCCTGTCGTCTGAGAGCAGGGGTGTTGTGTATATTATAGATATAAACGTCACTTTTAGCTAATGTTAATAAAGCTAATTATGTTTTTTCTAAAAACGATTAAATGCTTAAGATATGGGCCAGCGGCAGAAAGGATTATCGCTAGTGTATCTATAATAGTGATAATGTGTTTGACACAGCGCTACGGGTGGGTAATATTTATCAGCTTTATCGACTACGTATGTAATAACCGAGTCTTGAACAGACTTAAACTTCATTTAATGTTAAATAGAACTAACTAGTCTATTGAAGCCGTAATCTTTTTTGCGGATGGCCGTTAAGTCTGTGTTATTAAGTTCTTGAAATGTTAGTTAAGGCTCTTTTGTGTTGCTGTGCATTTCTAAGCAGTGTATGTATGTTTATATATTGTAAATAGCTAAACATATATTTTTACGACTAGAATACACAACCAAAGTTGTTATAAAGATGTGGTTGATTAAATAATAAAATTGATATAGGTCGTTATGTTTATCATTTATGTAGACAAACTATAATTGTGTAGTTGTCGATACCAATGTCTCGTCGAAGCCTTTTACGTAACCGCCCTGATATTAGTAAAACGAATTTATTGTTTCGAAGTACCTAAAATATCAACGTATATCAACGTTCAAAACATTAATAAATATTGCAATTATAATTTATAACAGAATTGTATGAGAAATTATAGTACTGTTTTTGTTCCTAATAGCTTGCTCCAAAACAATTTATCAATTGTCAATTAATAGAGCCGACATAACGAATATCTGAAAGATATTGAAATTGTTATATTTTTATCCATCGACAAAAGCAGGCGTTAAGAGTACATTACTTTTAAGTTGTATTTTTTTGTACATTTTAGATTCGAAAATATAATTATATCTAAATGATAAGTGGTTTAATTTATTAGTCCTAATTAGTTGTCTATTTTTAGGTTCCACAAAATAAATGATATAAAATTTTGCTCTACACTCATTTATTTGTATGAATTTTAATTTAGTTTTGTCATGATGGTAATTGTCAGCTTTATGTTACTATTTTAAAGTTAACTCATAAAAAATCCTGCAAACCGTATCCCATACTATAATTAATATCCTGTTTTTATTATTAGGTACATAATATATTTACTTGTAGTCGAAAGTCGATTTGTTTTTACTTTAAACATTTTCTGCTATTTTGAGCTCTAGGAAAAAGTAGCATAAGAACTAAGAATAGGCTTACCATAATTACGAAGAGCCAAACCGGGACGCAGAAGAGAAAGAGGCTCATTTTCATTTAATTTGTGTTTTTCATATATGAAATGCAATTAAAATTATTATGAATTGAAAACATATTAATAAATGTGAATATATTTTTTATTATAATTTATTATTATTGACCGGGACGCCGGGACTGGGATCTCAAACCGGGACTTATGGTAAGCCTAACTAAGAAGGTACAAGTGAAAAATGCCTCCTTTCCGATTTAGAATAAAATTATAATTGAAGCGATGTTATATAAACAACAATTATAGAGGAGTTCTTTAAAAAAGATCCGTTACTCTTCATAACAATTGCTTTACTACAGGAACAAAAGTTGGTATAAATCATATTTCTTATTTATAAATCAGGTTACGCCATCTGTTAGTCTTGTGTTGTTTCCGAACGAACGAAGTTCGAAAGAGCGCTCCCAACCGTGAACTACGGGAACTAGATCCCTGATTTGCCGCTCTTTAGCTTGTCAGATTGTAACTGAACAAAAGAAGGTGGCGCCAATTGAACTAAAACAAAATGGTCTATGGAATTAATTGAATTAAGTTTTCTTCATTTATTTAATTTATTAGTCAGGCTTAGTGTCAGTGAAAAATTATTTTTTTATTCATCTTTAAATTCTATAAAGGTAATGGTTTGATTACATTTTAGAATAGGTTAATGTTATTGGTTATGTTAGAAGATTTGTATTGTATTTGTGTCCACGAATTTTTTAATATTATATATATTTTTATTTTATCTTATTAGTATCGTGTTCTTTCTAATGATTTACAAGTTCCTTGACAAGTTATCCATTAGTTCTCCATTTTTCTTAGATTATATTTTTTTCGTTATATTAAATGTTTATATGATTATTGATATGTTTAATTAATTATTGTTTAGTATAGAGTTATAAGTGCAAGTAATAATATTTATTATAGATGTAGATTTGTTACTTGCAAAACGAAGCCCCAACAGAATAGTAGAATAGTTTATTATTATTATTATTATATTTGAATATTTATAAGATTTAAAACAATTGTTTTTTATATAAAATATTTTATTTTATAATATATAATAATATATTAGCGATAAAGCTTAATAAATTTAACAAAAAAAGAAATAAATAAGGGTATTTTAGTCATTACTTTAACAGTAACACTATAAATTTAAAATAGAAAAAAAATATTTAATGGATATTAGTTTAAAGGTTTATCTTGTTTTTAGAGTCTAGCAATTAATAAAAAGATTAATAAGTGCATTTCTTTATCTTGTCGCAGCAGGAGCAGTTCTGGTAACAAACAACCAATATACTTTTGATTTAATAAAAGGTAAGTCTTTCGCTCTTTTAGTTAATCTGTTCGTCAGCTGCCAGATGCTCAATAAGTATCTGCGAGTTGATGAACTAAAACCGTGAATTAGTAGTTCATTTAGGAGCGACAAATAAGAGTGAACGATCTCAGTCGCGAACTATTATGCCCAAGACTAATAGCTAACAAATACTGAAATGAAAATTCTTTAGAAGGGTTGCGACTTGCGATTTGAAACTCGATGAAAAGTAAATTGTGAACGATTAGGAACAAACACATTGCCGGGGGCAATATTTAAACGTCAAACAAAAGGACAATTGGGAACTAGTCTAGCATCCAATTTATGAAATCACAAATTACGTATAAAATTTCAGTTTAAATCTTAAGTCATCGTGACCTACATATAAAGTAATCTGTATTAACTCCATCTAGTGATGAATAACCTAATTAAAGTTTAATCAAAAAAATCACGAACGACCTATATTACTTAAGAAATATTAAAATTCGTTAAATATACGCTAATTGTGTTCACCTCCATCTGGTTTCAAATAATCGAATTAAATCTTATAATTTAAATTTTGTTTACATAATTATATAGGTTTTTTTTATCGACATCTACAAGTTTTTTCAAAATAGTTTGAGTATAGTTCTTTTATTTTATTAATATAATGGACACGTATTTAATTTATGTAAAAACATAAAATCTGAATAATTCGTAATAATTATCACATAACAATCATCTGTAATATATCTAATGTAATAATTTATTACAAAATATTAAACATTTTATAAGTTTAGTTTTTATATCGGCTCCTAATACACTTGCGAGAAATGCTAAAGCCGATATATCCGCCAGTGCTTCGTAGCGCTTTACTATTCGTATTGCAAGAGAAATCTATCTCAAAATAAATTTGTAATACGTTATAAATGATCAAATTTAATAATGATAATTAAAAAAAAATTAGTTTTTCGTTTTAACAACTTTTTGTTATCGCATTACTGAAATCTAACAAAAACACCGATGGTGACCGATCGCGCGACATTTTAATAAAATTTTACACATTTACTATATATAAATATAAATATTATAATGAAGTATAATGCTAAATTATTCCACAAATATATGTTATACTACATACATATTTCATTACATACGTATAACTATTACATATATCGAAAGAGATAATCCGCCCGGCGTTGACCATGTACTTTCGAATTATCTTTTATTTTTATTATTAATATTATTTACTCAACTTTTAATATTTTTATGAACATTATTTATTATAAGTAAAGAAAAACTAATGTCTTTCTGTTATTCTCTATTTCATTTTTAGTACACTGCTTTGAATCATGTAAATATTGTTTCTCGTTTGGTTTTTATGAGCATTTTTCCAAGTTTTCGTAAAATTGTGAAATAAAAACCATAATATGAACTTAATTAATCGATTTTTTTAATAATAGTCAAATCTATTTGAAATGGCGATTTGAATACTTTGACAAACGTTTCGCACGTTCTTTTTAGCTCTGAACACGTAACGCATTTCTCTTATTCACTCAAAATTCAAATGTTTTTTTTTTTATTTATTTTCCATATTTACAAATTATATATGAGGTAAAATTTTTAACTTCTGTCTCTATGTATTAACTTTTAAGGCTGCTTAGGAGAATTTGTCAGCACTTTGTTACAATTACTTTGAGTCTAGAGATTCATCCAATCCGGATAATGTTTTATAATTTTTTTAAGCAATCCCTTTTAAAATATTACCGTTTTAACAACATCACATATCAAATCAAAATTTAAGACTGAAAAACTTAAAAATGTAAAAAAAAAAAAGTTGCTTAAAATCCTGTCACCAGGTCCACGGTAAAGTTAAATATTTTGAAGACGTCTATTTTAATGTAAACCAAACAGTTAAGAACTATTGCGACAGACCAGACTCTGGATAAAAAATGGAGTAAAATCGGTTCATTCGATAAGAATCTGTGATGTTCTACACAGATAGACAAAAAGAGATATACACGTTAAACCTATAACATAACATAAGATCCTCGTTTTTATGTCGAGGTTAAAAAATTAAGACATTTTTTATTTTTTTTATGATATCTAAATGATGATATTTATTTTATTTTTTTCTTGGTTTATTTATTTTATTATCATATCTCTATTTCTTATTATTTGATTTAATAAGGACCTATCTTTGGAGTTAAGTATTCAATAATATTTTTCAATTTAAATGGCATTAAAATAGTGTTAAATTTATTACAAATTAAGATTAATACAAAGATAAATAATAAAATCTATATGTTACATTGGTATTGAGAGTTATCTTTATAATTATTTTGTATCTTGTTGCAAGAACGTGATGTCATTGGCATACCACAGATTTAAAGCATTCAAAATCAATTTTAATGACATAAAAACGCAATACATAATGTGGTAATTATATTAATATGTATTGTAAATAATACTAAGTTCAGAGAGGTTATTCATTTACCTAATATTTCAGTGAATACCTATTTCATTGTTCAGTCGTGTGTTGTGACCAGCCATTTCACCATGTTAGCGATCGGGATTGAAACCAACATGGACAGTTTTATTTATACAGTTATTCTTGCAATATGTTTAATAATATTATACTGCAATTTAAAATGTTGTTTTTGGAAGTCAATACGATGTTTAATATTTTGGTATCGCAGTTGGATTGATGTACAAATTGATGAATATGTAAGTACCCTACCCCTCGTCAAAACCAATTCGCATGCGCAGTTTATTTTTTACATTACATTTATTAAGATTAAAATTTTATTAGGAATTAAGAACTATAATTGAAATTGTGCCACCATTGTATATTTAATGTACTAAGAAGAATAGATTTTATCATGAAATAAATGAAATAATAATAGAAATAATATATATAACAATTAACGAAAAATATTCTGACATTTCAACATATGTACGAGTATATATTTTTTAATCTTTTAAATGTAGCTGTTATTTTTAAAGAAATTGATACTTAAAGTACAAATTGTTTATAATCAATTGTCATACGAAAACATCTGACACGCGGCAATCGAGCTTGCCGCTATGAAAAACTCCTAATCGGCAAATTATAACTCGCAAATTAATTAACAAACAAAAGAAAAAATAAATAAATTAAAATAATTAATTAATTAATTAATTTTTAAATTTTAAAAAATTTAAAAATTCGAATTTTTTTTTCCATTTTTCGGTAACTTCGGCGGCCGATCTGACCACCTTCCCGTTGGACAATCAACATAATTTTGAAAAGTGAATCTTACATTTAGATGCTGATTCCAAATATATCTTTAGTTTTTCAAAATTCGAAAAATAAAATTCGACAGACACACAGACACACATACAGACAGACAGGTCGGAAGGAAAAACTGAGTTTTTCGAAAATAATAAATGTAATATGTATTTTTTTTTCATACGCTCGCTGCAATAGCCAAATAAAAAAGCATATAACCAATGATTGACATTGGTCGTTACACGTATTAGTAGATTATTATTTACTATAAAATCTTAAAATTAAGTACTTATTAAGTATTTTCGTGCTATCTCTACTTTAACGAATAAGCTATAAAAAAATAACTGCATGTCTGAGACATAAGATGACAGCCTAATTATTAATAATAAATTATAAATTATATGCAGTTATTTAGAATAAATTATAATCTTCCAAAGATAAAAGCTAAATTTATCGATTTTGATTCTTACATATAAATAAATAGGAATTATAATTATTGATATTATTCATTGTATATTTTTTGTTAGACAAATTTGTAGCTACAAAGAGATAGGTAGAGATATATAGAAATAGAGATAGGCAAGGTCTATATTCGATACTTGCGTAAACGCTAAATGAGCCTGATTAGTGAACATAACGTCAGTAGCTAAGGTATATTAATTGACGAGGTCAAATGAAAATGTTCTATAATTGCACTAAATACTTAACATTTTTGAATTTACAATTATTGTTTGTGGTCAATTACAATTTTATTCACGTTCTTATTTATTACCTACTTTTGTTGTTATTATAATATAATGATGATATTTATAAATTAAGTTTACCGTCATAGCATATATATCTACAAAATCACTTGAGAAAAAATGTTTAAATTGCAAGCACTTGAGATATCGGGATAAATCCGTTCATTGTGAATCTCGTAAACAGTAGTCAGTAGCTTGATTCGGGCCCGGGTTGCCTAGTACTGACTACTACTAGGTAGTATGGAGTCGGTCGGCTCGTCGTTCGCACGCATGCGTCCTGTCCTGTTGCGCTCACTACACGCATCCGGGTTTTTAATATAAAAAATGAAACTATAATTCCTAAACAACAATGTTGTCTCGAGAAAGTTAATAACAAGTATTGTTTAATTAATTTATTTATAATAATGATTTACCGCCAAATCAGCTGTTCTGTTCTACAATAAAAATGCCCTGGAATTGTCCGTGGTCCCGCGAAAGGCAGCGTCAGCCAGTGGTCCTTCCTCTTCAATTGTTACCTCAGGTTGGTTTAAAAGACACTTTATTTTTATACTTTATAAATAATTGACAGAAAAATCATTTTAAGTTTTGGTTCATATAAAATTAATGTTTTAAGATTTTTTTATATTTTTTTTTCTGAACGTTATAATAAAAATAAGTATAACTTTGACAAAAATGTACCATGACTCATAATATATTATTATAATTATAAGTGTTGTAGTAATACTTATACTTAGCGGGAAAATCATCAAAAGACAATCTCGCTCCGACATAATTTGGTAGATTGTGTTTAATGGATTCAAAGTGTTGTGTTAGCTTTATAAAAAAAAAAAAAATAACACGAAGTGGCGAGTTAACTTAAATATTTTAGAAGCTATTATAATAATTTATTTAAATATAAAAAAGTCTATAAATGTCAACAAAAAATGATAATAAGTTAAATATTAAAAAAGTCGTGTAATATCTACAAAAAAATATTAAATTTTAATACTTCAAAGGGATACTCCCCTTTCATTTAATTTTTGAGCAAAATTAGTAATAACGGATGTAAATATTTAAATTAAACTCTTATATTCACAAGGTTACAATATAGAACCTTAAATACTGAAAAAAACAGTATGTAATCATTGATGAAAGAGTCAGCTGGGCGCGAGTGTCAGTTATAGGACAGACTTGGTGCAGGACACTCGCGTTGCGGTAGACCTTCATTATAAATATACAAAATATATATATCATACAAAATGTAATAAATGTGAAGTAAAATATATTTATTTCTATCGGCTTTTAAAAATGAAAAATGCCTTGGAACTGTTTTTGGGGATACCAGTCCCCACCGCCGGTTTGCCGCGTGACTGGACCATTGCAGCTCATACTTCAGGTATTTTTACTTAAAAGAATATATTATAATATTGCTAATACAATTCATCATCGATGTCATTGAGCTATTCTGTCGTTAAATTTTTATTTTAAATACATCTTAATTATATGTAACTACGGGAAAAAATACATTTACGAGTAAATTATACTTTGTCACGGATTGTTAAAGATTCATTTTGTTCTAATGACAGTGATCTCACGATCACCAGATGTTATAGATTATTCTACAATAATATATTCATTATATAATACATTTTTAAACTTTTCACAGTCGGTATATATGTTTGTACGCGCCGCTATCTGTAATTTAATACAAACATGCAAATAATTAGTTCCTATTTAACAAGTTGGCGGCAGTTGACCAAATTTTGTTTAAACAAACGTATCATTTTATATTAATGCGTAGTTAAATTGATTTATTGCAGGTATTCCTTTTATCTCAGAAGTATTAAGTATACCCTTGCTATTATTATATATAATTTATAAGCATTACATAAAAAAAACTCGAGAAATTCATAAAAAATATTCTATAAAAATACAAAAATCAAAAGCAGGTAATATTAAAAAAATATGATCATTTTGAAATGAGAAAGGATATACCCATTCTAGCACCCGATCTAAGAGGAAATTGATCATCCGCGGTCCAGAACACCGGCGGATACATCTACAATTGATCTCGAAAATTATTATCTGAACGCGAATTCCCTATTCTAGAATTGATAGCTACTTGAAAATGTAAAGACGTTTGAGAATATCCTCTTATTCTGTTTCATGAAACATCAATATACAATATCGTTATGTTAATAATATTCAATGTTTAAAATTACATTGTAATATAAAATTGCTTTGTCGTGAGTTTTTATTATTCGTGCGCTAAAAACTACTGAAACTTGTACATGAATTTACTTCAATGCCATGAAAATTGATAAAAATGTTAATTTTATTCACAACCAGTATGTACGGTATTTATCGTTTTATTCTGTAGGTAAATTACTATTATCTTTTTGAATATAATTCTATACATATTTGCAATTCTTACTCGATAAAATATGACAAATATATAACATACATGTAAAAGAAATTATAAGAATAATAATAAAAAAACTAAATTATTAATGTTAATTTTAAACATATTAGTAGATAAAATATTTTTATTTAATGTCAGTAAAAACTTGTATAATAACTTTGTTTATCAGTAAAGATTGCAGTTACCTCATAAGTTCAAAATGGAGTTATATTATTGTAACCTCGAGCATATCTTAACTGCATTATATATAAAAAATACGTATATGATAGTCTTGTTATCAGTTTATTGCATTAAAGTAGGCAGTACTAAAAACAGGGTGTAAAATCAATTAAACATAACAATAAACGAAAGGTGAAAGTGCTACCTTAATATGTTTGACACCATTGCGATGACAAGTGTAGGTAACGGTAGAATGTTAAAACGATGAGAGGCACATTGTCACATGCGCACACGCAGACCAAAGTTCCCAAAGGTTGTGCAAGAACAAGTGCGTCGCCCACGGGCCCGGGGCCCCCTCAGGTTCACTGTCACCCAACAAACCCAATATCCACTTAACCTTAGTGAAAATTCAAACTATTCAATAGTTTAAAGAGCTTGTATTAGTCAGAGCTGACCTATGCAAATGAACGTTAACTGATTTAGTAAACAGTTAATTTCCTGGTTTTCTTTGCAATAGCAAATGAACTATATTCCTAATTCGTATAATATTATCTATGGAGCGATAAATATGTGAATAGAGCTATAAAATGCATTCATTGTTTTAGATATATATAATTATGTAGAGTTTATAAGATAATTAAGAGCATGTGTGTGTTTCTGCGTTACGGACAAAAGCTCTTTCAGCGGGCGGGACTTTTGTAAGCCTCCTTGTAATTAGTCAATACCTATCTACATACGAGTATCTAACGGTATTGTTCTGCATGAAGAGATTTACTCTAATTACAAAAATAATAACGGTACTTCGTTGTTAGAAAACTCTGATTATAATTGTATAGTTTTATGAAGACGTAAAACACACACACACACATACAAAAAACAGACACAACTCTTAAAAAAATACTTAATAGTTTTTTCAAAAGAGTAGTTCTATTTTTTATTAGTATATTAAGTAATCTGAGTATTAAAAGTACCTCATATGGGTTCACTACGGTTTCGTTATGAACATTGAAACTATAACAAGTACACCCTAGTGATGTACGAAATACTATTATCAAAGAACTTGACGATTAATTAAAAAATACGATTAATTACAACAAATAATTATAAATCTGAAGTTGGCTAGGAAAAAATTGAATTTAATTTTAAAATTACAAAGTAACGTTCATTGAATAAAAAAATACATTTATTTTTGGTTACACTCCAAATCAAGTAATAAAAAATCCAATTAAGTTTTTCTTGATATATATAATAATTTACTGATACTAAAAACCTCCCCGTTGTGATAATAAATTGAATGTAATATTATGTGTGATTTTGGTTTTATTAGGTGAAAAAACTGTTTGAAGAAGTTATTATTGCTATTAAAGAAACAAAAGAAAGCTTAATTTATTACAATAAGACATAAATATTAAGTGGGTATCATATTTAAAATAAAAAAACGAATACAAAAAACTAAATGAATACGAATTCTTTTTTTCGTGACCGCATCTTTGTGGCAAATAGTATATTTGTATTCGTTTAATCCTTAGTACAGAAGATTAGTGCGGCGAGTTCTTTGGAATCACACGCGATGATTTACGACGCATTCCTCAGTGCAGCGGACTCCAGTTCTAACTCTCGCTCAGAACAAGATTAATCCACATTTACTTGATGACTGACAAACATTGTTGTCACCTATATTTTTTGTATTCTTTCTTAGATGTATTAGTCATAGTTTTATTTAAAATGGAACTGTGACTGAATAGTTTGTTAAAGGTTTATTTGTTGCGTTAACATTAAAATAAATTAAAGATGAGTGTCTTTTGTACTTGTCACACTTAACCTGTGTGAGAAATATTAAATGTTTACCTCAAGACGAGCTGTCTGTAAGTGGTTAGCTAATACTTAACATGATAGAGATATAAAACATACTTTAAGAGCCATATTGGATCTTTATAGTCAACCAGACACTAAGAACTCAGATTTAAATGTAAATTAAGAAATTGAAGTTAGTAATGAATGTTGATTTAGTAACCTTTTTACAAAAAGATAAACATTATTAATTTTTAAAATCAAAATGTAAACAAAACAGCAATGGAGAAACGTGTGATTTGTTTTTAGATCTAAATGCGTAATTGTTATTGCAACCGGATGTTGCATAGTACAGGAACTGCCTAAAAGCGTCGAGTGACCGGAAGTCGAGCGAGAGGGTCAGCTCAAAGTTACTTAATTATGCTTTTAATAATCAGAATAGAGGCGGCTCAGCTCCATTATGAGTAGCACGTAATAAGTTTTTAACGAACATTTTAGCTTCTAATTTTTAAAAGCGGTTTTATTATTGTACTCTTATTCTTTTTTTTGTGACTTTGAGTTTTTTTTGTAAGATCTATGCGGCAATAAGCTCGTGCAGTCATGCTCTGTGATTACGTATAGAATTACGACTTGTATAAAATTTCATCGCTGAAATTTTAACTCCTACCGCAAAACATAAGGTCTTTGCAAAAAATACCACGCTTCGTGTAACATGGCCGCCAGTTGGCGATCTGCGCTTTGTTTGACAAATAAAAAGCATTGCTATTGCCAGGAGATTCTAGAACGCTTTCGAACATTCACGTCAATAGCGTTTGTTACTTGTAACTCGAATGCAGTCACATTAATCAAATACTCTGAATGGAAGTCATAAAATAAAATTTATTCTCTTATTGGTACATAAACAGACTAAAAATAAGTACGACCACCTGGTGTACTGCTCCTAACTTTAGAGTGCAGGGAAGTTATTTATGTGACTTGAAACTGTACACAATGTAACCGCAAAACAACCCTTGACTATTTTTTCTAGAGAATTGTCCCGCATGTCAAGAGCTTTGCCACAATGAAGTGTTGTGCTTTAAATAGAGAAAAAAGCTTGTTGATTCTTCAAAAGCACTGAATAAGGATTAAAGTTAGTGTTACTAAAGTTTCCAATGCAAATGATTTTAATATAAATCAATAATACAGATTTAAGTTATTTAGTTTGATAACCGCGTGGGAGGTCTCTGTAGATGCTTATCGGATTTTCCATATGAATTAAAATGATCGAATGGTCTTCGATCAAATCTCTCTATTGGCTATAGTGACAAAGAGTTTTACGAAAACAAAGAAAAAAAGTGTTTTAGAAGGAATTTGTGCTGACGATATAATGATACCAATATATTTTATTTTATTATATTATACGTAAGAGTAAGTTAATCTCATTTTAATACTTTAATCTTTTGTTATATAAAAAAATCTTTAAAGAGACAGCTTTTTCTGTTCATATTTTATGAATGATATAATATTATAATATTCGTAGCTTTTCTTATAAAATAAATTAATAAATTAATACATTTTTATGGTGGTAAAAATTTTTAATTATGGTATTGTTTTGTCGCTATTTTATGTTTTACGATTATAGTTAAGTAGTAACTTTTAGAATCAAACTTGGTTTCTTATTAAAATAAATAAAACACCCAGTTTTTGTTTGAGGGGTAATATTTTCTATTTATAATTATTACCTTCTAATTTAGCTTTAATTTAGGTTATTAAATAATATTTAACTTTTATAATAAAGTTTATTAAACCCGCATAATAAAAGACATTCAAACAACGCACTCCACTTGATTGCGCTGTACCCTGAGCCACTGATTAATTCCCACGAGTATATTATTTTATATTTAATAACTTTAGTTGACATATATTGATTATTGGTATTGCCATTTTTAATTTAAATTATACTTGTTTCCACTCACAGCTATGCCTGTTAATTTTCGGTGACCGTTATACTTTTAATATTAAAAATAGAGTTATTTTTATTGATGGTATTCTTATATATATATTTATATATTTATTTATTTAGGCAATTTTTTTACTTCTTCAATAATAATCGATATATTACAGTTTACATAAAACCGTAATGAATCATACACTTAAATTTTCCTCAAAAATCACACTATGTATTGTTGAAAATCGTACCAAAATTCGTTGTATAGTTTTTGAGTTTAGTTCTTTTAAAGTTGTGATGAGACATTTGATTGTATTTTTTTTTATTGGTATGATACAAATGTATATCACCCATCGCTACATTATAATATCGTTAAGTGAACAGCGCTGAGAAGTCTTGAGGGGTGACGGGTAATGGGAAGTGTAAGCAATCGTCAGCACAGCACTCCACAGTCGTTGACACTACAAGCTATTAAGCTGTCACTGAGACGCATAAATGTATAACCGCCATCGTAAACAATATTAGGAATTAGTAATATACATGGTATAGTATTTATACGGTTAGGTACAAATTTTCCTTTACGTATTTCTGTATTTATAATTTCGAGATTGCTACCATCACATACAATTATTCTATACTCAAGTCATACTATCGGAATGAATGAAGCAAGATATATAATATATAATAATAGATAAGAGAAATGTCTTTCTTGCGTGAACGTTTCACGGTGTGATTTTATTCTTCCGAGATTGTAAACAAAAATCTTGAAGAGGTTTGAAACAAGACGAGCTAATTTGGACAGTGACGTGAGTATAGCCGGATAATTATATGTAATAATAATAATTATATACTATTTCTATTAGGGGCTTTCAGGTCTTTTTTATAATTGTTTGGTTTTAAAAAAGCTGGCGCGGGAAATATTTCAAATACTTTTACGATCTTCTTTCGTACGTCATCCCAGTCGAGGCTTCTTTGTTTTTCTTTCGTTCTTCTTTCTCCTTTGGTCTCTTTTTTACCTTATATTGTTCATAGTAAAGATTCTTCTTCCCTTCTTTGTTCCTTTACATTACGTGACCCGAGTACGACTTAAAGTGCTGAATCCAATTTTTGTTCTAATTAGTTATATAAAACTATATCTATGTAAATAACATTTTAATATCATTGGTAGTTTGGGGAAATAATATTAATATAAAGTTAACATTAAAAATCAACTATAAGGGAGAGTATACAAGTATACTTGCAGTTAGTTTAAGGTATAATTAGGCTATTAAGAAACACAATGCCGTCTGTCGGTAATCCTATTAACTTCACTTAAGTCCTTAAGCGTTGGCGTTTTAACGGCTTTACTTGTATGGGAATATCATTGTTATGTAAATTTTAGGCTTTTATGTCTGATTGATTTACTTCGGATACAATTTTATAATATTTTTATCAAATAAGGGGTAAAACGATTATTCAATAATTAAGGCAAGAAAATTGTATCCAAAAGTAATTATGAAGACAATTTCCGCTTGGTTTTAAGTTGGACGAAGTGTGTGTGTGCGTGTGCGTGTGCGTCTGCGTGTGCGTGTGCGTGTGCGTGTGTGTTAATTATAACACTTATAGTATACTACGCTGTAACTCGCGATTTTATCAGCGTACAAACATTTCTATTTAATATTAAAAGAACTAGGAGCAGTAGCGTGATGATGCATAGACTATAATCTTCCTCATGAACCTGCCTAACATAATCAGAAAGAATTTTTCTAATTCTTACCGGCAATGTCGAAGATTACCTCGTTTAAACAAACAATCTTTTCCGCTTTGTAATATTAGTATATTTTTCTTTTTATTTTGTTATCCTCGGGTTAATAAATAAAATGGATATTGATAAAAATTATCAATATCTTAACGAATTTTATTCTGCAAAATGTATCAACCTCGAGATATCCGGAATACTTAAAAGCGTCGTTAAATATGGAAATTAGTGTTTTATTCGCTCTTAGATTCAGTGCTGCACTTGAGTGCATTTGATATTCCATTCGCGGAGTAATTCTGTATGTATACTATGTAACGTTTTAAACCAGCAGTGCATCTTTATTTTAAATAGTTTTCTCTATAAAGTTGCACAAGACAACTGTCCGCCATACCTATGACGTCATAGTTTCATCACTGAATCAACAAAGCTATTGTGCTCTCATTTCCAGAGCAAATAACTAATGAATAAATTTACCGTAACTACATTTTTCATTTGTCTCCAAATTTCAAACAATCGTCAGTCATTAAGGCGCAACGGCTTCTTTTATTTGGCCCGTATAAATAACTGGGCAAGATTTAATTTAATTGAAACCAGCCACGAAATGCAACTAACGAAGATAAATAGAAATTTGATTAAAACTTTCCAGTTAACTGATGTGTTAATCATTGTTGGTTTGGAATTACTACGATATTTTATAGTGATTTTATTTAACTCTAATAAAAAAAACGCAAGTCTATATTATAAATTAAATATGTGTTATTTCGTAATTACTTTTTCTTAAGATTACAGTGTGTATAATATCAAACATCTGTTTTATAAATATACAGACATTTCAAAAACAACTGTTCATAGTAGGTATTGCAATTCATTTCGCCAAGACTCGTAAAAACATGTATGGAGGTTTCTTACATATAATAATCTTGGGACTTTGGAAACTCTTAAAACATACAACATTTTTGAATTATATAAGCTTGTAATATATAAAATATTAAAGTAATTTATATGTCTATACCATTGGTATTAAAGATTTATTATAAGTATATTGATTTTATAGTACATTGTTTATATATTAATACAATAACTAAGAACGTAAGCTGTACAAAGTACATACGGCTGAGGCCGCACTTCATTGGTAGCAAAACTATATAACAGCTAGTTATTATAATACAAAAGTCATAACAATAATCGTTCTATGAATATTTATTTTATAATAGTTTGTTTTTTAGATTACTCTATGATTTATATTTATAGTTACGTAAAAGCTATTAAATAATAAAAAGAGATTATAACATGGAATAAAACAAATTGAGTCTATGTTTATATATTATTATATAATAAATTATTGATTATAAAATAACCAAGCAAATTTAAAGATATTGGATTTTAATAAATTCAGTAAAATTATAGTCGGAAAAATATCAAGAGATTTTACTTTTATTAGTAAAAAATATCCATAAAAAATATCAAGGGATTTTACTTTTATTAGCAAAATCTCTTAATATTTACTGTAATATTCAGCACGAATGGTCGAAAGTCCAGAAATGTAGAATCCCTAATAAAATTGTTAAAGGTTGTATTCGAGAGATACCAAAATATATTTTAGTTAAAATACTTTGAAATCTACAGTTGTTACACAAACATGTGTTAAGGAATTTCTATTTAAATGAATATCTGCTTGGAATAATAAAGAAATGTGAAAATAAAGATCTTACTTTAAGATTTTTACATATCTGTTACTTTAAGCATTTACTTATAATTAGCAATTGTATTAATGCAAAGTGAAATGGATAGAAAAATTAATTTTATGATTGAGTGAATTGTGTAGTTAAATTAAATACTATGTTTTTCGTGTGATTTTTTAAACTATGCAAAGAATACACTATAAGCAGTTTATAAAATGTGTTATAATTTCTTTGAGAATTCTTCAAGATAAAACTCTTTAACCCCGAACTATGACATTAAAACCAGTATTATTACTTTACCAAATCGTATTATTATATTTAATTCAATGATAATTAATATTCAATTAATTGTTATTTTTCTTAATATAAAAATGTCTGCTTGTATTATATAAACAAATCCAACTTTATAACCCTTATAAAAAATAATATTTTGTTCTAATAAAGCATTTAGAAATTATACTTCTTTTAGGACGTCTATGTATGACGATATTTTTATTATATGTTATATATAAATATATACGAAGTAGTTTGTATGTAATAATAGTTTATCTATACACACTGCAATAGAAACGTTGTTTGTGGCATATCAAAATGGCTTCGTGACCTCTGTCATTTATTTATTATCTATGTTCTTGGAATAGTTCTTTCAATTCTTCTGTATTTTATATTCTCTGTATCGTTTTAATTTGTCTAAAATGTCAGTTTATTTTTTTCATAAGTTTTCCTAATTTGGATTTTTTTTACAATTCTGTTTAATTTTTGTAATAATGTTTTATATGATATTAATAACGAAGTTTAAAAATTATCTATTATTTTTCATTTTAGTTGGTGTCGTGTAAAACGAGAGTTTGTTTTTTTAATAACTCTTCGTAATTCAAACAACATATTTTTTTTTAATTTTGGTAACAATATTTCATACGCTATTAATAATGAATCTTCAAAAATATATTTTTTTAATAAATATTCTGTATTTAAATAATGAGTAAACACAAAATGCGTTGAAACTAAACAGTTAATTCGTCTATTTAATTATGTGGGGTTGCAAGCCCCGTGTCTGTTAATAAAATAATGTTTATCATGCACGTAGGTTAGTAAAAAATAAAAGATAACACGTATAGCATTTGTGCACTTTTAATTATATCATTACAGTCTTTATTAGTCTTAATTTTCATTCATTGTTCAAAAATATAAACAAAATGTTTTGATTTAATTTAATGTATTTGAATTAAAATGGTAATAACGCTTAAATTTTTTTAGCTTGTTACCTAAAATATATAAACCATAAGTGTATATAATGACTTACATTATATATAAAAAGGACGGTCCTTAAAATGCCCTTCAAGAATATTGTTTGGATATATTATAGGAATATAAATCCTACGATTTTTGGTAGGATCAGGTAAAGCCATATTATTTTCACCTTCACTGCACACGCTCGTAATTTAGCTACCCTTCTTTATGGCCGGGATAGGGATAGACCCTCACGGATATAAAGAAGGGAGTGCCGGCCATCATCATCACTCAAATTTTGGGAAAATACTTTAAAAAACTATATTCCATTAGTATTAATTAAATTGAACAGAACATAACAAATAATAAAACAAATAATAAATTGATTAGAAATATAGTAAATAATATAAAAATATTGAAATAAAAAAATTATGAATGTAAAAAATAAAAAATATATAAATATAAAAAATAAAAAAATAATAAAAAAGTTTGCTAGCAGAGCGTGGTTTCGATCCACGGACCTCTGGGTTATGGGCCCAGCACGCTTCCACTGCGCCACTCTGCTCTATGTCTGATTTACGAAATAGTACCCCAGTTATCAGTAGGCAGTTACAAATGTATCAAAACGAACTTCAAAGGAGTTTCTCAATTCTACAAATAATAATTTATCAATATCTTTTGTGTTATCATATTTCAAATATATTGATTAATCAATTATAGATATCAATATCTATTTATATAATAAATTTAGTTTTTGAATATTTGGATATGAAATTCTTACTTAGAAATATTAATATTAATATATTATAATTATTAATATATGTATATTAATGCGTAGTTTCTCTTTATGTATGTCTCCAATGTCAAAGAAAACAGTAAACAAATAGTATTTGCAAATAATTGCTTATTCAATCGATGTCTGGCTACGCTTGGCTTTTAACTGTAAAGCAATTTATAGTTAACTGTAGATGGGACACATTTAATTGAAAGTAGCAATTAAGATTGCTGACTAGAAATTACTGTCTATTGTTCATTTATAATTTATTGCATATTCATAGAGAGGACACAACACAGGATAGTTCATACAATGTAGTCGTAATAATAATAAAATTGTTTATTGAATTTGACTATAATTTAATTATAAGTCTAAAAGAAAAATTTAAAATTTTCTTAACATATTATAAAGTTAACTACTTGTCTGTCTGTATCAAGGTGATAAATTCCTAAACCGAATGAATCTTTATACGATTTTCAGAAAGATGTACCGTTTATTGTTCAAGAATTCGCAAAAAAATTTTGCTCCAATAAATTATAACAATATCCTAAGTAGAAAAAACTCTTTAATATTGACAAAAAGGATTACGGTTACCAAAATTCATGCGGGCGAAGCTGCGGGCTGAAGCCAGTTATATTACAAATGTACCCTGTTTTATTGTAGAGACTTTGAATTGCGAATGGATCGAACGAACGAATATGAACATATGGATTAACTTGTATTGAATATGTTACTAGGAAACGTACATGATTATAATTTAACCAGTGAATCTCGATACCGTGTTCGCATGTTTAATACGTGAAACAATTTTATATAGTTTCATTCTAGGCCCTTTATTATAACTCCTGTCACGTCCCTAAGTTAGTAAACACCTTTAGAAATTGCCGCTAGTGGATGACTCAATTGTTCCAAAAATTCTCATGTTTTTTGTGACACTCGATCCTAATGCTAGATTCAACATCACGTATTATAAAATTTCTCGCCACACGCGTAAGAGCTTACGAAAGTGGTAGTTGATAACAAAAAAGTGGAACACTAAAACAGAGTCATCGTTTATCTGAACGCATTATTTCACCTAAATTGTGATAAACTTGAAGTTATTGGGTTATGTCATTTTGAAATAAAACTATTTTTACGGGTTAAATCTCGCGTATAATTTGGTTACATTTTGATTTTAACCCGACGTTTCGAATACTATGCAGCAATCGTCTTCACGGGTAGACGAGATGTAAGTGTCTGTCAGAAAGTCAGTTAAGAGTATAGTCAGTTTTGTCATTTTATTGACGTAACTACCATAAATTACATTTTTTATGATATGAAAAGATTGTAAATGTTTAAATTGAACTTTAAATTCGTTATGTCATTTGATTCCTTATATGTTTATTTAGTTATTTCTTTTTTAAAGAGGTGAAGGTTGAACTTTTTGACGAAATATCTAATATTTAAATAAGTCCAAATAAAGCTGGATGAAGTTTGGATTTAATTTCTCGAAATAATACTTAAATATACGCAAGTTAAGATGCGATTAAAAGGAGTTAGAAGTTTACATAAAATATATGAGTATATTATTAAAACTTTGGTTAGGAAACAAGTGAAATCCTGGATTTGAGTTAAATAATATTGTCTTATAAAACGATTATATTTAGCATAATAATTGCTGTGTAGAAACTCTTACTCTTGAATGAGCTTTGTTTTGCGAACTTTGGAAGTAACTTATGCTCATCAGCATTCTTTAAAGTTTACTTGCAAGAGAACTAAATTATATAAAAATACTTCAGTGATTGTATTTTTATTTTATTTAGTATTATATAAAATTTACTAAATTGAACTCTTTTGTATTATAAATAGCTATGTACCCGAAACCGAAACTTACTTAGATTTGGTTTCGGTTTCAACCGAAATAGAGCAAAGCTGAAAATTTGGCTTTGGTTTCGGTTGCAGCTGCTAAATCTTAAAATACGTTCGGATAATAATATTTATTTATGTATGTATGTATGTATGTATATATATTTCTTCCGATAGAACAGACTGAACCCCGGATAGTAATTGATAAATATAAATTGCTAAGTGATAGTAATGCTGGAACAAAACAATGGAGGTTAATATCAAAGCGTGCCGCTTCCGTTGATTTATCGTCTTTCTTACATTGGACTCTTTGTTTCCATCCTCAGTCGTTCACTTGTTTTTCGATTAAAGTTCCGTGTCCGCTATTTGTAATCTATATTAAATTATATATACAGATATATTTTTTAATTTATTAGTCTTAGCTATTTTTTGTATTTGTTTTTAATCCACAATTACTATACACATAATGATTCGACTGTATCTAATAATAGCCGAATTTGCTGGAATAGTTTTCCATTCATTCTTATTCACGAACTTAGCATGGTGGGATCGCGCCGTGAACATGCACTTCGTCCCTCGTCTTTTCAACGAATACATTCTACGAATAATTTATCTTTCCTTTTAAGAAAATAACAAAGCAAAAATTTAGTGTTATATGACTTATAACAAAGTACGTAAGTAGTATAAGACACATATATCGGACTTTTCCTTCGTACGAAAAGTCCAATAAGTTAAGTTATTTTACATGAATCTGGTATCAGTCGATGATACGTCTTATGAAATCGCGGAAGGTGTTTTTCGATTACTCATATTTAATGTTTCTGTTGAATAGCCTGTTTATATTTAAGAAGAAATCTCGCATGTGTTTTATAAAGTTATTTCGAGGAACGCTTATTAATTCAGGTCAACGTGAAGAGTAACGTAAAAAGTGCTTGATATGAAACAGTTGACTCTAAATAGGTTTGATATTCTTCATTTATATGTTTTATAAAAACGATTAGTTAAATATCTACTTCCGTTAGTTTTGTTGAATTACTTTGTTATAAGTCACATAACACTAAATGTGTGCTTTGTTAGTTTTTTTTCTAAAAGATAAATTATTCGTAGAACGTATTCGTTGAAAAGATTTTTTATTTTACGGATACTTCGTCGACTCGTTTGTTATCTTTATAAATAAGGAATGCCAACGATTTCTGTATTCACATAAATTTGTTCAATATGTATGTTAAAAAATATATATTTATTTTAATGTTTACAATAGCGTAGTTTAACGATAAATTATATACAACATCTAGAACTAGTTTTAATTAAAGTTATAGGAAGGAATTTTTGCTGTCTAGTTTCTTCATCAATAATTGACTTCTGGTTTTATAACAATAATTCTTGTCTCGTCTATAAAACAAATATAAAATCCCGTTTTAATATAAATAAATAGTTCACAATCAATTAAATTAATAGCTACAATAGATAATATCATTAACTAGTGATATATTGAATCTACATATTAGTAGTAACATTCGGTGTATTGTTCATTCGGTATACCAGAACCAGCTGTTCGTTGAAATTTGATTCAGTCGGCTGGGGCGAGTGCATTTTACATCTCAATGTGTTTCCATACAGCAACTGTGGAGAGGCAATTTTTTGTTGTTGGCTTGGCACGGGTGATGCGCAGGCGCAGGCCTTCTGCATCGAAAGCGGGCAGGTGCCCGGGAACACGTGCGTGCAATGCTGTATTGAAGTTATTATTGTAAATCTTTATAGCGTGTATATTATTTCAATATAGATTTCTCTGTCTGCTATATAGTAGAGAACTGTTTCAGTACTATATTTAGGAGGAATTTATAGATATATAAAACATAAATTGGGATAATGGATTTTATAACGGGAAGATGAGATTTTTATGAGTCATATCTAATATAATTTTAAATGAACATTTAACCCGCAATCTATATAACGTATCATCTGGTGTACAAATGGCGCCATTATCGGCGCCGGCGCTTTCACAGACACAGACCTGTGACGTCATTGTGCTATAATTAGGAACACACTTGAAGCACAGATTCGCGCAGTGGAGATAAAAAGAAAAGCATTTAATAATTTATTTCCTTTCACATACAACTAGTACCAGAACGAGATCTGATTTACAGTTGTCAGTTACAATTTGCTAACGAGTGTAAAACATGTCAGGGCTTAAACAAGATAAAGATCACGAGAGTTGTCTTATTGAATCTATTGAATGCAAATGCTACCTGTTTTGTAAGTATATATCAGGACAGACTGACAAGCGTTACAATATTAGTAATTGTAAGCAATAGTTCCAGTAAATAATATTAAACGAATAATTTACGTGTTTCTTTATGAATGGGTTCGTTTTTTGCCTTACTACCCTGTCCATTATAATAAGGGCAGGTAAGAAAGGGATGGCCGGTGGTCGATCCAGTAATGACCAGCGAGTGCCATGTTGTTCGTCCCTAACATAAAACCTTTTCGAATTATTTGGCATTTAAATTTATGTCTGATTTTTGTTGTAAGTAAGTAATTCAATAAAGTTGTTGAATATATTTGTTTGCAGAAGGAGGGGGTTGCGCAGGCGCACGCATTTCGCAATAAGTTATTCAAAAAACCACGACCATGTCACTGGTGTCACCAGCCAGTTCAAAACCAGGGAAGCTGTTGCAGAGGTAATTGAGTTAATTAAACTTTCTTAATAAATATATATATATATGGATATGAATGCTGGGCTATTATGGAATAGGTAAAAGGCATATATATATGTGTGCGTATGTGTGTGTGTGTGTGATAAAAATTATTAACAAAAAATGTATGTAAAAGAGATAAGAATTATCAGAAGTAATCGTTTGTAATGATAATATAAAGTGGAGGGTTAAAAAGGATGTAACGAGAAGTCTCAAGTACGAATATTTCGAATGGATGGATGAATAAGGACCATATTTTGAATGTGGATGAATAAGGGCCATATAGAAATAGAAATTCATTTGATTGATTAAAATGTGATTTCGTAACAAATTTTAGAAAGAGAAAGCACGATAAAAAAAAAAACAAAACTTAAATGTTGTTATATGAAATTCTCTGTAAGGCTGTACTTGCTAATTTTATTGAGATGACATTCAAAGGTCGCTGACTATGAATGTAGGTATTCTAGAGCAGTAGACAAATAACTGAATAATACACCGACTGTTATTGTAAAAAGAAAATTTGTATGATTCAGTTTAATATCATTTTGCAACGAATTACGTTATACTTTTCAATAAAACTATTTTGCGTATATAACTCGCGTTTATTATTACATTTTTTTAGTTTAAACCCGACGTTTCGAATCCTTTACAGCAAACGTGTTTGCGGTGAGATGAGATGTCGGTGTCCCAAAAAAAAAAGTTATAATAAACGCGAGTTATATCCGTAATATAGTTTTATTGAAATGTGTAGTACTCGTGTAAATCTTAGAAAACATTAAGTTATACTTTTGAAAATAACACAAGCAATTTTAAGTGATTTTTGTATAAATATACAAAAAAATAACTCAAAAAAATACATTTTTTTTTACTTTTGTGAGACATAAGATCAGATTCATACTAGATGCTAAGTATGTATTATATAATATATATAATTTGTTTCAGTCTGCAAGTACGTGTGTCACACAGGCTGTGAAGAGAAGGTAAATATTTATGTCTATTATCTTACAAGTCTTATAATAGCACGACCACTAAGAGTGCGGTGTTATTCTTGAGTTCTGAGAGACATTGCAGTTAGAAATATAGACGTAGTTAATGTATCATTTTAAATTTATTACATAGATTTTTTATATTATCTGTATTCATAATTTTCGATTATGTAATGTTGTTTGTTTAAATTCTGATCTTTAGGTCTTCATCGTTCTTCTTTTAACTCTATTTCTCTTCTAAAGGTCTGTTTATGAACTCTTTTTCTTTTATAATAAAAATATCTTATTATTATTTTTTGGAATACTTGTCGATTAACTCTAATATGTCCATTAGGTTTATAACGTTCTGTTCTTCTTCTTTACTCTATTTCTTTTCTAAAGGTCTACTTATAAATTTTTCCAATTTTAGCAATAAAAAAGAATCCCATTTTATTTACGTTGTAAAATAACATTATGTATAATATTATAATTGATGTTATAAAATATAGAGCAACGCCCTCTCTGTAAAAAGCAGTGAGCTAATTTTAACAGGCGTAGTATAATTCTAACTGACGCTTGCGCAACTGTCGTCTGGGTTCTTGAAGCTTTTGTAAGTTTTCTACGAGATGGCGTTAACTACGCTAGTTAGAATATTGTAAAATTAATAAACATTACCAATATAAATATAATATTCTATATACTTAAAAAAATTTAGAAATGTAATGTATATTTTTTACCTGATACAGATATTCTTTTCATTTTGTACGCACTATTTTGTTAATCAAATAGTGTTTAGTAAATTGGATAGTGTACTTGTGTACTTGTATACATTATTCCAGTTCTGTGGTTGCATTGCGCTATCTTCAAAAGTTGAATTTAAAAAAGTTGAAGTTAAAAATGCATCATCTTGTTTTTGCAAACAGATGTGTTGATTTTTATTTAACTTTCCGTAAAATCAACGTGATAATTGGTCTAGCTGTAATCTTAAATGTACTCTACATATACAGACAGTGTAAGAAAATATTGTAGAATAGTGTATAAAAGAATAGTGTGTAAAAGAATGGTGTAGAATTTTATGAATATACTAAACTTATAACGGATTCACGTTTAGCCAGCAGCTAAGATGGCAATCACTTTCACGCGCCCGCAGCATGTCACGTTCTATTGTTCACCAAATGTTCTAAATTGGATTATTTATGACAATTTATATAATGTCAATTACAGATATGAAACAGTTCAGTAATTTAAGTTAAGTTACTTCATTCGCCAAGAGATTAAGTCTTAAATGTAAAGTTTCCAACAAAATCTTAAGGAAATTTTAAACTTTGTAACTTTTTACAAGATAATTTACATCACAAGAAGACAGTGTTTTTGTCAGATACGCTACGGGTGTTAATAATTTGTAAACAGTTTTTGACGGTTTATGCAAAGACAACAAAAGCTAAATGTACAGTTCTGTTGTGTTTGAGATTTCTTGATTATTTTGACATATATTTAAAATAAAAAAAAATCTGAAACCGGCACTTTAGGACAGAAAATTGATGTCAGACAGCAGCAGCATATATTACAGTTGAGCATTTTGAACACCACAAAACAAAAGATATGTCTTTGTGTATTTTAGAATGTAAATTAAAATGCGTATACACAAATACCAGGACAAATTATAGATGCGTAGGTATATATCTAAAAATTGAATATATTTTTTTAAATTACAATTAATAATCATAATTACTTTTAAAAGTTACTAGCTGTTGATATCATCTTAATTTTGTTCTCATAAATATATTCAAAATCCATACACTTTAATTTGCTATAGCTATGTTATACATAAATTTGGAAAACATAAGAAATGTAAATAAAAAGTAGATAAAGTCATCATATTATTATTTTGATATTAAGCAATTTTTATTAAAACCATTCCTATACTTATGTAATATTGTTTACCAATTTCAGTTTTTGTAATTTCTCATAAAAGTTAATTAGTTTTTCATGAACAAAAAGTACTTTAAATCATTGCATTATAATATCATGTTTCATCAAAACCGGTCCAGTTTTTAAGTGCCCAAAGAAAAAACAAATCTAATAACGAAAAAAAATGTTAATACTAGATATTATATTGTCAAAATAATATTGATGATACATTTTTAACCCTGTTATCATTTTATTGAATACTTATAATTAGCGATTTAATATGATAAACTTTTAAACTTAAAAATATAAAACTATCATTTATATCAGGATCACATTGACATTTTTTATTTCTCTTATCAGCTTTTGGGTTTCACCAAATGTTTTATTACTGATAGCTTAAAATCACTGCCTTTTATAAAACCGTTATTTTGGGGTTCCGTATCCCAAAAGTTTAAAAAAATCATTTAAATATAGCTAAAATAAAAATGATAAACTTACATTAAAAAAAAACATTTAGCTTTTAATTTTTTTTAATTTCAAATTAAATGAACCCAAATGAATGTTTACAAAAAACAAATAAATATTAATTTTATTTTTAGTCTAAATCGAACTCGTTCCTGACCGATTTTTTAATGTAAATTGGGTTGTAAAAAGCTCGTAAATTTTATATAGGATGTAGGAAGATCCCACGAAATTTTGTATAACATGCAGCGATAAAACATGTTACAAATATATCGAAGGATATTAAATTACAGGCTATTGTGATTATGTAAAGGTATTTGATTGTTCTTGAGTCGAACTTTGACGGTGCTTTTATTTAAACTCGCCGACGTGTGCTGGACAGCCGCAGGTCTTAAAACTACTTGATATATGTTACAAATAAAAATAAATATACACTCTTTTATATTATAATAATATTATTTAAAATTCATACTAGTAAAGTTTTCTTAAAATTATATTAGATAAGATTTTTCCATATTTTGTTTATTAAATTATGAAAACCTTTCTTTTAGTATATGTTATTGTTGTTATTTACATTACCTTTTTTATGCATTTTTACAGATAGATTAAATTTTTTGTTTAAAATATTCTAAAATTATATCCAAATAAGTAAACATTTAGTTTTAATAATTACGTATGTAAAAACTGTCATACGTACATTACATAGTAAATAAAATCAGACATATTTTATTGACATATTTTAAAAGAAATAAACAGATATATAAAAGAATTGTGTCCGAATATATATTCTTATACTTAAAAGCATGTTCCATGTTACAATATAGTTTATAGTAAAGAATGTATATCAAAAGAAACAAAGAAGGTGTATGATATAATGATATAAATTGTGTTAGTAAGCAGTGACAGGTCGCTTGGTGTAGACTTGTCATGTAAATGAAGAGCTCTACTGAAATAACTCTGAAAAGGAACTCAATGACACTTGCAAAGTGAATTAATGAATATCAGAACGTTTTACTTTATACTTTGTGTTGCAAAAAATCTTTTTATGTATGTCTACTTTTATTATTTTATCAGATCTGTTTTCATCGAGTCTCTAATGTGCCTTTTGATAAATTTAATTCGAAAAAATTAACGTGTTTTGTAAGAGTAGACGAAGTATTGAATAAAAAATGATGATATTCTCCTTTCCATCCCTTTTAGAATGTTTTTATATATATTATAAATTACGATTATTGCTACAATTTACTAGTTTATCAAAAGGCGAAACTAGATATCTCAAGTATCTTCAAGTTAAAAGGGTTCAAATGTATGATTAGCGTGAGGTTATAGATAGCGCTAAGTAACATTGGCTAACGATGCCTCGAAAGATGGGATTGCATTTTGGATAAGCGAGAGGTGGTATAGGCTGGGCGCTGAGCTCAGTCAAGTGCAATGCTCTGGGTGTTTAGGCCAGTCCGTAGTATCGCAAATCCGCGAGCTCCAGTGCCGACGCGAGCGCCGACCGGCCCACGCGCACGTGAAATTCGCTCGCGTTTTTGCGTTATATTCGCATGTACAAATACTAAATCCTTTGAAGCTATATATAATTTAAAATCTTGTTCTGTGTAATATTAAATTGAATGTAATGAAAATACGGACAAGGATCAAAGTTTCAGCGGTCTGGTGACTATATTGATATTTATCTGGAGAATCTAGTTTTTTATATTATAGAAAAAAAATTACAATATTTTAAGCTTGATTTTTACTTATAAAGTCAATGAACTTTGAATGGATAGAAAAAGTATTTCCTGTTAGCGATAACGTCATAAATAAAGCCGGAAGTTCAATGCCTAGAATAATTTTTAATTACAGTCTAAATGAATAAAAAGTTTAATTGTCTTAAGCCTATTTAAATACAGTGGTATAATAAATTCTCTTCGCCGTGTTAACTTTTAACACTATGTAAATATATTTAAATTTTCAAGGTGATTCTGATATAGAAATACAATCGATATATTTATAATCACAAATATGATTGTGCGATAACTGTGTTATGTTTCTGTGTTATTGATAAAGCGAGTGTTTGAGTCACGTATGCCATTCCATAGCTAGCAGGTGTTAATATATTTTAAAGTATAGAAAAAGTGTATAAACCCAAATTTAATTCTCAATAACATATGCTTTGTATCACTTTCAGACTTTTATCGTAAATCATTGGTGAGAAAGTGACAAAACAGTGTTCTATATATATTTTTGTTCAGGACTAATTTCTATATTAAATTAAATGTAGACTGAAACAATTTTAAATAGTTTTACCTGATTGCAAAAGAAAGTGGACCAAGATGTATAGTTAGTCCATTAGTGTAATGAACGTTAGAAGTAACAGTGCCTTGTGCTAACGTGAGGAGTGAGAAAAAACTCTTATTAACAGAGTAAAAGTGAAACTTCAACTATTGGATAGTTTTTATCTAATATGTATCACAATCGGATAGGAAGCAGCACCTCTACTTCTTCTGGCAGTTCAGATTTAAGGGTATTTTTTTTCTTTATTTTTCTAACACACACACATACGCACACACACACACACACGCATACACACACACTCGTACACACACACATGCATACACACACACAAACGTATACATACATACACACACACGCATGCACGCACGCACGCATGCACGCACGCACGCACGCACGCACGCACGCACGCACGCACGCACGCACGCACGCACGCACGCACGCACGCATGCACGCACGCACGCACGCACGCACGCACGCACATACACACATTATTGAATTGAAAAAATTGTACATATGTTAACATGATAGAGTCTTATATAAATTCGTAATTGTATTGTTATTATAAAACCAAAGTAATAAATACATATACATTTTAAAAGAGCATTATCTTATCGAGTCTTGACACAAAAATAATTCGAGCATTCTTTATCTTGCCATTGCAAAAGATTTGATTGTGCGTAAGATGCGGGTTGAAGAATTTTATGTACAGCTTGCAGCTAGATATACTGTGTACCGTACTGTATGTACTGCACCTTGCACCTTCTTAGGGCTATCGAGAACTGATAACACATTTAATATAGATTATAATTATTAAGAAATACATCGTTTTTTATATCTCTTTTTTGATTAAATTGATTATAAATATTATCCTTTTTTTGTCATAGAAATGTTTTTTTAAATTTTGTTGTAAATCGACAGCCCTAGCTCGAGTTTAGCGCTAAGTTCAATATACGAGTATAAGCAAAAGCATTTTACCCAAGGAACAAATAAAATTGCGGGAACACGACTTGGCTTTAATATACGCGGGTCATATGACATTGACACCGGCATTGGAAAGGTTTCTCTCTCTTTCTCTGTCACTCTTTTTTTCTCTCTTTCTCTTTTGTCAGGTCCCCTTAGATAAATATTAGAGTCTACATCACTTGGTAATGTTAAACATCTTATTAACATATTGTTTACATCAAATTTGTTTATTTAAATAACTTTTCCATAACAGGTATATTTATTAAGATATTCAACATATTTTTAAAGGTTCATCAAAGTTTAAATGTCATAATTTGTTTTAGAAACGTTAAGAGAACGCTAGAGATGTAAGTTATGATTTTACTAAGTATATTCATTACTACCTGTTACACGCGGTTCTACCCGCGAACAAGCTATTTTATTTACTATTAAAATCATTATAATTAGTAACGTAATGCTAAAGCCTTCCTCAAGAACCTGTCAATAGAAATCAAAAAGAATATTTCAAATCCATCCGATATAGTTGAAGATAAGCGCGATTAAACAAACAAACTGGTACGCTTTATAATATTAGTATATATTACGTGTATTTCAAAATACATTAAAAAACGACAAATCCAAGAAGGATTCCAAATTGGAACTGATTCAGACAAAGAGTATGAGTGGACTAAGGCGGGCTGGAATGCGTCTGAGCGAGCTCAATCCCTGAAGGGCTAATGTTATACGCTTGATAGAATACAGTTAATAAGCGGTTTAACTGGCAATTTGAATATATAATTATTGGCTTTCTAAAATAAACGTATATTCATAAATTGAATTAAACTGGACAATACTCTTACTGTTTCATAAGCTGTTTTAAGGCTTTATTCCCTAATTTGTATGTATCCTGAAATATTTCCTAGTATTTTGAACTATAATTCATGGATAATTAATACTTAATATATATATGATTTGTATATCTTATATGTAATATTTAAGTTCTTATCACTTGTATGGTGATTGGTTAATCATTTATAATCAATTATAACTCATAATTTTATACGGTTATTGTTTTCCCTTACTAGCTTTTATTTTGATAACAAATTTTATTTTTTAAATAAATATACAATGAAAAATTTATCGACACGAGCAGGAATCGAATTCGCGATCTTTAGAAAACTGTACCATCAGTTCGCTACTTTGGGAAACTGTATCAACACTACCAATTAAGCTACACTATCGTTGCACTTCAATTATTCTATATAAAACTATCTATATATATATTTAAAATAAGCATAATATTGCTATACAAGTTTCTAAGCAATTTCAAACATATTTTTATTTTAATATTAATAAATTACTTTGCGGTTGTCCTAATCCCTTGAGCATCAAATTATTAAAAAGCAATCAACTGAGACTTTCAACAGAATCCATCTAGAGGTTTAAAAGAAACCGTATTAAACTCAAGTCGGTTATGAAGACCAATATTTTCACGTACACAGGATACATCATTTTATTACTATACTAATATTATAAAATATTTTGTTTGTTTAAACCGGATAGTCTTTGGAACGGAATGTATTTCAAAAGTTGTTTTTTTCAAATCCATTCCGTTATTTCTAATTTTAATATATAGGTATATAAAGTGGCCTAGTCTGTCTATCATTTTGTTACTGCTGATTTTCGTAAGAATAAATAAAATCATTGGTATACAGGTGAAACCGTGAATAGCTGCTAGTTTTTCTATAAATCAACACTTCCAATTCCAATATTAACAGTTCAATGATTACACATTTAGCTTTTAACGTAACTAATGAGTTAAATAGAACGTGAATAATCTTGAAGACTTCATTTACATATAAAAATATTTCACTCTATAATCTTGTATTTTATACGTTATCATAAACCAGTTGCTAACAATTTAATGTTGATCATAATTTTAGTTAATTATCAAGCGCCTGTATATTCACTCTTTATATATAATTGTATGGGAAAAGCTGTCTTGTCTGTCTGTGGCCAGTTGGTGCTAAACTTGGTTCCAATATTGGATCAAATATACACTATTGGACTGGATACCAAAGAGTTTTGACTTAATAAGCGTTGGGCGGGCGCTTAATAATAATAATTACTCACTATTTATAATGTTACTGAAAAACATGCGGGAAAAGCTGCGGGTGGAATATAGTATATATTAATTACTTCCTAGCTGCAATCAACAGTGAACACGTTAAACACCTGATTGCCCGCTGACTAGATCAGATACTTCAAGCGCCGCACTATGTCGGTATTTTACGTAAGCTATGTAATATATGCCATATAAAATTAATACCATTTAGTTAATGTATCAACTACGTACGTACGTACTTACGTAATAACTGTAACTGGATGTAGTGGACGTGGTTTTAAATTATGAATCAAAACGTCTGTCAAAAATTCTTTATGGATGCCGACAGTTTTATGCATAAATCTTTCTGTCAATGTATTTTGTATTGAAGGAGCGCTTAATAAAATTAAAAAAAAAGTTTAATTATTAAGCGAAGCCAAGCGAAGCTCTTACCGTTCAAAAGTGTGTTTCGTTGCTACTCGTCCTCCTAGACGAATAATAAGATGTCGAAAATAGGCAGAGTTGTCGAGGACAGCGACATATAGGTCCTGAAGATTTTTGGTGATATTTGTGATTGTAGTTTTTTTATTAAAGTGTCAAAGTGTGTGAGTTCTTATTAGGCTTAAGATTATAGCCACTATTTACTCTGATAATTTTACAAGTATCCGAAACTTATTCAGCAACAATGCTTCGCTCAGCTCCACCGTGCACAGTGGCGGACCTAGTATATTAAGTAATAAAAATACCATATCGATACATTAATAATATCAAAAGATACAGAGCAAGGTCGAGATCTTTGACGAATTGAAAGGATAAAGTTAACAAGATTTTCCCACGCGACCAAATCTATATCCTAAATAGTTTAAGTCGGTATCTCACAGACGAGCGGATATTTGAACCATCACCAGTTCCGTATGTCGTCATGGGAATTAATTATATTTAAGTTTCTACAGGTTTATATATGTTAAATGGATTTTCATTTAGTTTCAAATTTAAACTCCAGTCATAATTACATTTCTGATAATTAAGTTAAATCTTGTTTGGTAAAGACATGTTATTACAAATATTATTTATTTATTTATTTATTTATTTATTTTTGTACCAAGAATAATAGAAATTAATAAACAGAAAATAAAACATAATGTACAAAGGATCAACTTATCTCTTTAAGAGATCTCTGCCAGTTGCCATTGAGTGGGAGAGAGAATTAAATTAAATATGTGCGGTACGTTCAACAATAGATAAAAAAAAAAAAAAAGGAAATGCTAAAATAACAAAAAAAAAAAAAATTAAATAAAATAAAATAAGTATTAAAAAAAAACTACTTAGGACAATTTTATTAATTATATATAATATTTCAAAATAACATATATATCCTTGCACATACGTAAAAATATACACATATACATAAAAATACATACTATATACATTTACATACTTACATACTAATAATAATTATTAATCTACGGTAGAGAGGTAGTACTCGTGAAGTCTTAATTTAAAAGAGTGAAGAGATGGATTTCCATCAAAGATATCATTAGGAAGAGAGTTCCATAAGCGAGCTGCAATGACAGTAAAAGATTTTGCGTAGAATGTGGTATTATAACCAGGCACTTCCAAAGAATTAAAAGAGACACAAGTGCGAGGTGGCCTTCTCCTTGGAGGAGGCGCTTGAAAACGTTCCATTAAATATGTGGGAGAGGATGTTTTCAAAATCTTATAAAGTAAGGAGAGAATATGAACATTCCGGCGAAGGCGGATAGGGAGCCACTTTAATTGACGACGAAGATCAGACACATGGTCGAATTTGCGCAAACCGTAAATAAATCGGATGCACAAATTTTGAAGTCGATCAAGTTTGTTGAGTAGCTCCTCAGAGGCATCTAAGTAGCAGACGTCGGCGTAGTCGAGAATTGGAAGTAGCAAAGTTTGTACAAGCATTATTTTCGTTCGTAAAGGAAGGAAATTCTGTAGCCGTCTCAGAGAGTGAAGAGAGTAGTAAAGTTTCCTGCTAACTTCTTCAATTTGTGTTGACCAAGAGAGATGACAATCAAATATAACACCAAGATTTTTTGATTTTTGAGTGAAAGGTATATCTATGGCATTATATGACAGAGTAGGTAAAGAAAAAGTATTTATTCTTTTTAGCAGTGGCTTGCTACCTATTACTAAAGCCTGTGATTTATTAGGGTTAACAAATAGACCGTACTCATCAGCCCATTTTTTTATGTTACGAAGATCACTGTTGAGTACATCTATAGTATCATTCAGGTCGGCTGTCGTAGTATGTTGATAAATCTGCAAATCGTCTGCATATAGATGGTAGCGACAAGAAATTACTTTTGTGATTTTGTCAATAAACAATGAAAATAAAAAAGGAGATAATACGCCGCCTTGAGGAACACCAGCAGAGATATCTGCCCAGTCTGAGTTATCCTCATCTGTACAAATTTTCTGCCGGCGTCCATGAAGGTAGGAATTAAACCAATCGATTACTGAAGATGAGATATTAAGAGAGCGTAATACACCTAGTAATATATCAAAGTCCACAGCGTTGAACGCGTTACTAAAATCTAAAAGAATAAGAATTGTTACCTTTTTATTGTCCATAGCATATCTGATATCATCAGTTACTTTGAGTAAAGCTGTTGTAGTACTATGTAAAGGACGAAAACCAGATTGTAAGGGGTTAAGCAAATTATGGCTCCTTAAATATGATGTCAATTGTTTGTGAACCGCATATTCTAAAAGTTTGGATAGAACAGGTAATATGGAAATAGGACGAAAATCTGAGAAGGAGGTAGGGTTATTGGTTTTAGGCAAAGGAATGACATGAGCCAGTTTCCAGGCATGAGGATAGGTAGTTTTGAGGGAGAAATTTACAATGTGGGTAATTAACGGGGTTAAGGAATCTATAATAGGAATAATCATATCACGGCTAATATTATCACTACCAACTGCTTTCGTGGAGATTGACAAGATGCCCTTCTTAATATCTGTCTCCGTAACGTCTTGGAAGCTAAAAGTATCACAGATAGGTGGGGAGGCATTTGTCAGTTTTTGAATAGTTGAAAGTTTGAGAGTGTTATCAATTTTAATTGAAGAAGTGCAAAAGTGAGAATTCAATAAGTTTAAGTCAATATGTTTATTTAATTTGGCAGAAGTTTTACCCACACCTAGTGAATTAAATAGTCTCCATTTCTGAGCAGGAGAGAAATTTTTAAGTGCAGAAAAAATATAACGGCGCTTTGCGTCCCTACACATCCTATTGCAGAGATTACGCAGCTTTTTATAAGTAGCGATAGTTTCAACACTGGGATATCTTTTGCAATTAGTTTTTGCCTTGTTGCGTTTAACCATTGTTCTTTTAATCAGAGGATTGAGCCAAGGTGCAGGGAGATGTTTTGTCTTCACAGGTTTTAATGGTGCATGTAAGTCGTATAATCTAGTAAGGATTGAGTTAAAAGAAACTACTTTGTCATCAATAGTGGCGGCAACATAGACAGGTGACCAGTCTAAGTGAAGAACGTCACGGGTTAGAGCCTCACAATTAATGTTCTTGAGGTTACGGCGCAAAATTACCTTCCTGTTACGTTTTGGGATTGAAAAATTGTAACGAAGGAAAAGAAGATCGTGATACGAGAAGGGTGCATTAAGTTGACCATGTTCAAGTACATTGTCAGCTTTAAGGACAATGATGACATCAAGAAGAGACGCGTCAAAATTAGGAGAAAAATGTGTTGCAGAAAGTGGAAGAATAGACATATTATAAGAAGAAACAAGAGATTTTAATGTTTTGGATCTGGTGTCATTTTTTATGAGACAAGTATTAAGATCTCCCATTATTATAGTATGGTCATAAAGGGGAGAAAATTTCTCTAACAGAACCTCAAAATCATTGAAATAATTAACATTAAGAGAAGGACTGTACATAACACCAAGAAGAAGTTTAGAATGTAAGGTGGAAATTTCGAGGAACATGTATTCAAGTTTGTCAGAAGAGGTATTCAAGGACTGGCTTATGACACTGAAGGGAATCCCGTCCCTGAGGTAAATACACACACCACCGCCCCTCTTATTAAGGCGATCGTTCCGTATTAGTGTAAAGCCAGGAATAGAATAGGGTGTGGAAGAAAGAGAAGGTTTCAACCAGGTCTCTGACACCAATATACCATCGACTAAGACGTTGCTAAAAGATACAAGAAAGTCAGTAAAGTGTGCCGGAATGCTTTGTGCATTGATATGAATGAAGTTCAGAGATTTATTACTAGTAACAAAAATAGATCGGAGCTTACAATCAAGAGGAGAAAAGTTGTCATCTGTAGATGGAGTACTGTCAGCGCTATGAAAATCTTCGGAGGAGGAGCATGAAAAATAACTATCATGTAAAGTATTAAGAATAGATAAATTCGACATAATACATATAATTTATATAAATATATTAATACACTCAATAAATAAATATAATTCTTTATATAGTTATAAATAAAATTACTATAATATAATTTATCGAACCAAAAATAATATTAATAATAAAATAATAATTAACTTGAATTATTACTATACAATTATCCCACACTACCAGGCTTACAAGTGACTACTATCAATTAAGCTAAAAACACAAAAGATATTAAACAGTGAAAATTCAAAATAAAGTAAAAAAAATATATATAAAATAATAAAAACAAACTTAAGCAAAAAAGGAACATCAGACACAATGGTAACAATTTAAAAATTTTAAAAAATTAAAAAAAATATCAACAACTGGCTGTAAGACTTACAACCTTTGCCTAACACTTAAAAAAATATAATAACAAAACAAATGTGACAATTGACAGCTGTTGTGGCTAGATACAAGTGACAATTATAATAAAGTCTGACTGCTTATTAATTGTGAATTGGAATAAAGACAAATTATAATATATATGTTTTAAATGTAAATTCATAATAATATCGGTTATCAATTATAATTATTTTAAATTACAATTGGCGTTAAATATTGATTCAAAAACGGTGAGAATACTAAGTAAGGAATGTAATAAGTATATAAAAGTGTTGTAAGTGAACTTATTTACCAGGTATTTTATTAAAACGACGAGGTCTTATGGACTTAGGTTCTTGTGGCAATTGTTGTGTTTGTGGAAATCTGTTTACCAAGGGTTGGAGTTCAGATAAAGATGTAAGTTTTCTTCTGGTTTTGTCCGGCAAAACCAGCACAATTACACCATCCGAAGTCCAACAGCTCTTCATGCCGAAGTGTTTTCTTGCTGCTACAAATGCCTCTTGTCTAGGCTTCGTAAGGAACTCAGAAATTGAGGTACCCGAGCCTTTCAAGGTTGTTTTTGCATTCCAGACCATATTCTTATATTTCATACTAGAGAAGCGCACTAAAATAGGCCTAGGTTTCTCACTCTTTACACCAAGACGATGACAGACATCTATATAATTTTCCACTTCAAGTAAGTTCATTTGACTGCGCAGAGTGCCCGTAATTTTCTTTAAATTATCTTCTCCATCGTCTTTCAGCCCATGGAAAAGCAAGACTTTACGACGAGAGAGCATTTCATGGCAATCAAACCCAGAAGACAAAAGCTGCAGTTGATGGCGTAGCATTGATAGGGTTTTCCACATCAATTCTTTAAAAACTGTGTAATCTGCTATAAGGGATTTCAGACTACTAGAACTTGGAGGACTTCCTTTACTTGGATGTGGTTGGGATTGTGCAAGTGCTGAGTCAAATTGACCCATACGCGTCTCAAAAAGTGCAACTATCTCCTCCATGTTCTTACTCAGTTCAGTATGAAGATCCATAATGCTTAGTTGATGAGTGTTAAGAAAAATGTATGTGCCAGGTAATGACGGAACTTTGTTAATAAATTTTTATAACATTTAATATTTTAAACACAAGATATATCAATTTATAATTAATAAAATCGTAAGAGCAAAAATTGTCGTTGTTAATTCACAAACTACCCTATTAATTATTAATCAATTTGTAAGTTCTTTGTATTAGACAAAAGAAAAACAACATATTTGTAACTTTCTTTTAATTTGATGTTCTATTCTAGTCTACGCATTACCTAACTTTTTCATTAAACTTGACTTTGCCTGTCTTTCAAACAAAAGCAATTTTGGTACGTAATGTCGTTCAAAGCGCTTCTGAGAGGTTTGTTTGCTTTGCAAGACAAATATATTATATGAAAACTTTGCTTAGCCCCGTTAACTCGACCGCAGCGGGCGTCAAACATTTGCCCCAACTCGGTGGACTTCTGACTTCTGGACAGATACCGACAATTCTCTCACTTATTAGCACGTCCAAGTTACATTGTAAATATCATAAAGTTAAAGGCATTCGACGTCTATAGACTTATGTTTGCTTTAGCGCTTTGTTCTAAAAATACTCTTAATGATTTTATTAGTAAAAGAGATTATATATATCATATATATCTACTTTAACAGAGTATAGTAAAGCGAATGTATAATTTTATTCAAATATAACGGTTTTCGTATACTATGTGATTAGGGAGAACTTATTTAGCGGTAATTTTCGTAATTTAATTAGTTAATTGGGTCATATAAAGATATTTTCAGACTATTCTTTCCTAATTTTACAAATCTTTTGAACAGATGTTCTTATAAAGAATAAGATTAAGCAGAAGTTACAAACGCCAGATGTATTTTCTAAGATAAATTCATAGGTTCGAGACAGGCGGTATTTATTTCTGTCGCTTTACTCAAAGGAATCTCTGGCATCCCAGACTCCTTGATCTCCGGAGTTTGTTTGCATTCAAAATGAATTCTTGCAAATATTAAAATAAAATACAAAATATTTTAGATTACATTTTTGTGAATATTTTTTATAGAGAATAATGAAGATTTAAATTCATTTTTTTTTATTTTTATACAGATTGGAATTTGAAACGTATACTATAGCTCAATTAGTTTAGTTTTAGTTAGTTTATTCTGGAATTCTGCAACGCTTTGGATGGAGAAGAACCAGCAAGAAACTTAGTATCATGCTGGATCTTGACCAACACATTTTTTAATATATTCATAAAATTACAATTACATATATAGATTATTTGAGTCATATAATGTCTTCTAAAATTTACACGAGTATAACACATTTCAATAAAACTATTTTACGGATATAACTCGCGTTTATTTTCACATTTTTAACTTAACCCGACGTTTCGAATGCTTTGCAGCAAACGTGTTTGCGGTAAAACGAGATGATGGTGTCACCATCATCTCGCTATTAAAACATGTAAAAATAAACGCGAGTTATATCCGTAAAATATCTTTATTGAAATATTGGAGCCATACTTGATAATAGTTAAATGCTAATTACCTAACAAAATATGTTCATTATAAACAGTTTAAGCGACCCGGAACTAAATTATAATCAACTGACAGTTTGATACAACATTTAACATATATAAACTATATGTATATTTGCTATAACATGATCTCAAACATAGCAGTTTTTTATCACAGAATGACATGCTCATTTCTTGTATTTATTTAATCGATACAACATTACATGTCCAATCTCCTCAGTATATATACTACTGCCAGTTAATTTAAAATTACAATATTAATATGGAGTTTGAGCTATCACTTATATTAATATTATATAACTGAAAAGTTTGTCTGTTTAAACGTGATAATCGAAATTAGAGATGGATTTGAAAAAAAAATCACGCTGTCTCTTAGTTATCTTAAATATAATCGTTCGTTCACGAGTGAAACCGCGAGTAAAAGTTAGTTAATTCTATTTAGTATAGTTTCCCAGTGGGATAAAGTTAAATACAAGCAAAATTATCATAATAATTTAGCCAATTATATTTAGATTAGATATAATATAAGGTGATTTGGAAAACTTTAATATGTTCTCATTTTGGTTTCATGTTGCTATTGTCTTCAAATTGTCTAAAATTGTCATTGCGATTACTTTAAATGGATTCAACTCAAGTATGCCTTAACTATTTACAGCAATTACTTTTTACACAACAAAATTAATGTTGTTGGTAGAACAATGTTTTGTGATTTTATCATACACTGGCTACTCCCGGTTTTACTCACGAACGATTTTATTTACTATTATAAAACCTAAGAATGCTAGATAGATTTCCTCATGAATCTGCCTATCATAATCAGAAAGAAGTTTTCAAAACTATTTTATTGATGCGTTTAAACAAACTTCTCTGCTAAATAATACCAGTGTAAATGACAGTCAACTTAAAATGGCGGCTTTATTATGTCAAATTACTCACAACATATTCTCTAAAAACTTAAACAATTTTAATGTTGAACTGTTATTTTATGTTTACTTACAAAACGTACAAAAAATAATTATATAAAAACTCATTATACAAAAAATATTTATATAAATTATTTAGAACAATGTATCCGTAACTTCCTGCTCTTCCTCAATGCGGTTTCACGGAGTTGTTTCGTTTCACCATATATTTTTGGTTCCCTTCAAAATTGATCACAATCACATTAAAGAGAATGTACGTTGTTTGTACGTCACCGATGTCATCTCTGAGAATTGAGGCGTTATTAAAGATTAAAAAACATTTATTCACACACTTTCTCATATATGAAGTGATAAATAAGTTGTAATATTTTAATATTTAACGATCCGTTCACACTAAACGTTATTTTCTTCGAAATTTACTTCATTTACAATTGGCTTTTTACGTTTTATGAATATGGCAATTTGGTTTCGTATTTATTCTCATTATAATATTTTAAAAAGTTTATCTTAACTTTTTTTGTCTGTGATTACTTTAGTTTAAATTTTGAATACAATTTTAACAATTAAATGACTACTATAAATTTTATTCAAATTGAATCCATATTGCGAAATTGAATCATCAGAATAACTAAACTGCAGACGTTGTTTGGACCACCGCGACGAGCAATTAATAAGAACATGTTTACAAATTGCGGTACTGACTGACAGTTAATAGTTCCCGGTGCGTTCCCGGGACATTTAAATAACAGGCTCTTCATATCCAGAACAGCTTGATTGACGTTAACAAAATTCGGTTATTATGTTACTTTTACCGCTAGCCAGTTTATTAATTTCCGCATTCCGCATGTTCAGGTAAACAAAGTGATGAACGAGGCTGTTAGCTTTGGCTATCCTGACTTAATAAACAGATGGGTAAGTGGTCTGCGGTGTATCAAGCGAATGAGGGCAATTGCTGACTTTAGGATAGGGAGTGGGAGTGCTGGGTTTATTTTTACGGCATTGCGGCATATGGAGTATCGTGTCTTAAGCCAGCAAAATTTTGTTTATTAATCCTCTACCTGAAGATGTTTTGAATAATCGTCTTATGTTACAATAATAATATTTTATTGCCAGAACATACATTCCATTGATTTTAGTTTCAAGTCTTTAAAATTAATTGAAGTTATTATATGTATAGTGTATATGATCTGCTTTTTATTTACTGTTTACTTTGTTTTTTAAATCTAGTTTATTATATAGGTTACATAATTATTTAATTCCTAATAAATGTTAATTAAGATTAGCATTCCCAGATAGAGCACGATTCATCGAATAGGCAGTTTGTATTTCTAAGAATCATGATATTTTAATCTTCTCAGAAAAGTTTTATTTATTTTAATACATCCCATCGCTTTCTGATAATTATAAACAATGTTATATTTTAATGAAATTTTATTATTAACTCTCAGAGACCTTATATTAATTCGCAAATTATTATTATAATATATTATTATTTTTTCTTTTAATACATTTGTACAAACAAAATGGTAAGAGAGGTGACCAATTGAACTACTCTAGTTTTTTTATAAATATTCAATGAAATTAATTGTGTACATTATAAATATAGTCTTCTAAGTTGAGTCGTACTTTTAGATCTCTATTTATTTGACGAGGTAAAGAACTAATTAATTACAGGTGCATTACTATTTATTATTTTATAATATATCTGTGTGCTATAATATAAATATACATTATAATATATATGGTTTGGTAATGATACGATTTTTAGAACTATACAATTTTTCAACATGCTAATGTCTTAACATATATAAAATTTATGGTGAAATATAAATACATATTTAATTGTCAATTATAAGGGACTAAATTTACTATGTTTCTTTATCATATTATTATTCTTAATTCCGTTTATTTCTATTTTTTTTCTTCTCGAGCTAACAAACTATGAACATATACCATACATTGTAGAGTTTGTAAGTAGAGTCCCGTGTTTGGGAACGCTGCTTTCACAAAACTGACAACCATATATAGAGATTGTATTCGCAGTAACGATAGAACACGACTGAATGGTAAGATATCATACACAATAACTTAAGATTACTCTAATGATTAAGCCTTAAGGCTTCGATTTAAATGGTAAAACCTGTTTTAGTAAATTTAAACGCTTTCGTTTTGTTCTGCGGAATTTCTTTGTTTGAAATATTGTAACAATTTAATCATTATGTCATATTATTTATTCAAAATTATCTTAATGTTTTCAAAGTTCTTGGGAAACTTTTATAAAATGAACGAGTGAATGATAAATTGAACAAATTGAAATCATAAGAATATTTTTTTAACAATAATTTTAAATTATATTAATTATTCAAGAATAATCAACTGACTTCAAAGCTTTTGTGAAACTTTGGAATGAATGAGTGAACGATAAATTGAACAAATTGAAATCATAAGAATATTTTTTTTAAATAATTTTAAACTATATTAGTTATTCAAGAATAACCAACTGACTTCAAAGCTTTTGTGAAACTTTTGAATAAATGAATGAATGATAAAATGAACATTTGAAATCAATCAGCTTTTTTGACAATAGGCTCGAGGCACAAAGTTAATTATTTTTTAGTTATATAACATAATAGGTTGTAGTAAACTTCTGATCGCTCGGAGTATAACCTATATTCTACTTGGCTTTTGGCCAGGGTCAGCTAAGTGACCTTATTGTTCCCATTATTACAAGTTATCGCAAAAATAACTTACCTAACTATAACAACCATTATATGTAAGTATCGTAATATATATCGTAGTATATATTTTTGTAGAATTATCAGAATAATATTTTATTATGTTTGAAATTATTTTATACGTATGTAGCACTTATGTAGCCATGTAATGCTTATTAATTTATACATATATATTATATTAAAATATATGTTTATAACACTTTATATGGTAGCAACATCTATAAAGATTTTAAAAATACATCAAGTCACTGTATCTCAATTGACGGAGCGACGAGACTTTCGACGAGACCTAGTTTTGAGTCCTGCTCGTGTTGATGATTATTTCATTCTATATAAATATAATATATAAATATATATATATATAATGTTTAATACAACTCCTAGAACATAGTATATTTTATCTTAATACAATATAAAACTATAAAAGAAAAAACCAACTCCAAGTTAGTTCGCTTGGCTGTATTTTTCTCCTGGGCGCTGTTGACCTACTTTTTTACTATAATACTTTGTTTGTAGAAATAACTTTTGATTGATAATGTCCGACTTCAATTAAAGTCAAAATTATATCTGAATTTATAACAATACATTTATATATGTCACAATATTTAACTATAATATAATAACTTAACATCTGTTTCTATTATTTACTTTATATTTCATATTGTAAATGTATCAGATAGTATTACTATGTTTGTATGATTATAATATATATTAAGTGTATGTTTGTTTGTCTATAGGTGTCGGGTGCTATAGAGCTGTCTGATCCTGCTAACTCAGCGGAACTATTAGCCCGACTCCAAAACTCGGTAAGTTTATAACTCTTATTACATTTAATGTTTTTCTATACATTTCTTATTTTACTTTTCAATAGAAAAATATGAATACTATATATTTTACTACAATTCTAGATTTATCGGTTAAACAATGAAAAATTATGGACTAATGTGTATTTCAAAATACAAAAGACCAATGGTCACGCCATTTGAAAATAATATTAAAAATATACTTTATTTAAAATTATTTATTTAATGATGTTTTTTCTAACTATTTAAAATATTTTACAAAACTATTACATATGAATATTATTAGCACATATTCAAAGAACTTTAACGTACTTTTTTTTGTAAGGGAAGTGAATTTACGCAATATTCGATAAGTTTTGCAAAAAACCTTTTTAACTATCACACTCAAAAAGGAAACAAAGAACTTGTTCCTTATATGTTTATTTTATTGATAAAATTAAGTAATCAATACTGTAACGGATAAATTTTTAATAATTATTTGAGTTTTGAGTTATTTAGTATAAAACGGTGTAAATGTCAAATCAAAGTCACCACAATTAACAGCTTAAAAATATAAATTATTTGCTATTTAAACCATCATCTCGTCTTATCGCGACCACGTTTGCTGCAAAGCATTCGAAACGTCGGGTTAAATTTAAAAATGTAATAATAAACGCGAGTTAGATCCGTAAAATAGTTTTATTGAAATGCTTTAGTTAGGTTTCATGGTATTCTAAACCTAGCATCAAGTACTGGTAATCGAAGATATGTTAAAATAATTATAAAATTAATTGGATATAGTGAACGCAAACCGCATTTTGACACCCTGTCAGAGGTGCCGCTTTCTTGTTCATCCACAGCCATAATCAAACCAGAGGTGCGTGAAACCAGCAATTTTCAACCAGCGGTTTATCTGATATCACGTTTATATCCGATTTATTCATTGAACCAAACAAACGAAAGCTAATGAGATACGCAGTAGATAGCTTCATTTTCTCTGTTATCCTGGATATCTCTCAACGATCGGTCGACGCATTACTGAAACAATATAATTATGAAATATTTTGAATAATATTTGTTAAATAAATATTTGAAGAGAGAGAGAGGAAGAGGGAGAAAGAGAGAGAGAGAGAAACAAATAAAACGGACAGCAGTTCAAATCTATTCAGTTCTACCATGTATAAAGTTTTCGAAAATTCTAACCATTGTTTTTTCTTTGCCTATAAAAGACCAAAAATTTAAAAATAAAATTTTATACTGGGAATTTCTAAGGCATTTTTTGTAGTCATACCATCAGATATCTAAATGCTTATCTGCATATCTCGACTCTGTAACATAACATTAACTTCACACCCGGTTCTAAAGTCTTGTAAATTCCATCGAATTACAGCACGCATTTTACATTCTTGTTTGAGATCTGAAAAGTCCCTATTGATTTATAATTGTAAATTATATCTATACTAATATTATGAAGCAAAAAAGTTTGTTTGTTCGTAAACGTGCTAATTTTTGATACCGGGTGGATATAAAAAATTCTTTCTGACGATTATAGACAGGTTCATTTGTAGCATTATCTAGCATTACTCTACTACTCTTAATCTTAATAAATGAAATCGTTTATCTGCGGGAGGAATTACGTGTAACAGGTAGTGATTATTTATTTATTAATTATTTATATATTTTATTATACACTTCTTTTTTTTGTTCGTTGGAAAAATCCGTTACGGATATCTCGTCGGCCAAGAAGGTGATGGCCGGGGGGTTATGTGGGACTACCCGGCAGCATAGAGGAGGCTGCCATTTTTAAGACTACCCACATTAGTTATAAAAAAAATGTAATATCTCTGTCACAATTGTTTTTATAATGGTTTTTTTTTTGTTAATTATTCACAACACATTTCTGTGCTTAAAGTAAGTGCTTAAGCAATTTTTTTTATGGTGAGCGGCCTGAACTACGTTATTGCTATTAAATATTGTTAACAAAATTCGTTGCATACTGTTGTGTCATGTCAAAAAACCAACGGTTGTCCTCATCGCCCTAGTGGGACGTCACGGGATCGCGTTAACACTCATCGTGGTGACGCCCCGAAAATACCTTATTGTACACCACAAGAAATGAAAATAATATAGAACAACAAAAAAAACAAATTAAGAAGATACAAAAGACGGTCTTGTCACCGGTCGGCCATTTCTTCTAAACAACCTTAGGGTTAAAAAATTTATTAACTACTCTAAAAAAATAGTCTAATTATATATATGATGCAACAAAATCCATATTTTAAATTCTAAAACACTTGGAATATTTTGAATATATTAAGTTTGTTTTACCCAAGGGAAATTTAAGCTTATACAAAGGATTAAGACTTGTTAAACATTATACAAATATTAACAAGCTCACTCTGACGCTGTACTGCATTCCAAGCCTTACAACTCTTCCTGTCGAGATTTAAGCCAATACCAACATTACTGACTTTGGATTACTTTCATAATAAAATTTCAACCAATTCTTTTAAGATAATTTGTATGGTATAATTATCATAAACAAATAATTACTAGGTTAATATTTTTTAATTTAATAATATTAATTTTATGAAATTATTCACTTTTTACTATATTTCATTCTATCTAACATTATAAATATCTTACTAATTTTTAACTTATATTATATATTTACAGTATAATAATAATTTTATGCAATTAGTCATTCTTTACTATATTTTATTCTAACATATTAGAAATATCTTAATAATTTTAATTGTATGTGTCGAGTGGTTTAGAATCTAAGAATTATATTCTGAATTATAGTTTCAATTTATCGCTTAGATAAAGCGTTGCCACAGTATGAATATCTACGCCCGCACGTTTAAGATGTCGTACTGTAGAATAGAATAACACAAGACATTTGCTGCATATTTTAGATGAAGTCACGGCTAGCCCAGATACCTTTATAATTTATAGTATCTGTATTATATATAATATTTACTAGAAGTCATGAATATGTAAATATAATCGATATTTCACAGATAATAAAGTATTTTGATATATTTATCAATTTGCCATTTAATAATTATTATTTATTGAATATTTCTATTGCGAGTTGAAATAAAATTAGATTCAGGCCGCAGCTTTGTTTGCTATTCCTATTTACAATAATATCAATTTGATTTGTTTATTTATGAATAAATTTTTTGCGACTTCTTCAACGATAATCGTAATTATAAAATAATTAGATTGAATTGTATATGTTATTCTTCCTCAGGAATCACAATGTCTATTGTTGAAGAGCGTACAGGAATCCGTTCGGTAGTTCTAATATATCGAGTCTATACAGACAGATGCGACAGAGACTTTATAAATATTATAAAGTGGGAAAGTTTGTTTATTAAAAAAAATACCAGTTAGAATGAAAAAAATAATTCTGATTATAATAGGAAAGTTCATGAGAAAGACTAAATTATTTTTAGTTATCCTAATATTAAATAAAACTGTTCATCTACACGTGAAACCGCCAGTACCAGCTAGTATAAAAACACACTCAATTTTAGCATAACAATAATTTGAATCAATATATTAATATATGTAATAATATACATTATATACTGTATTGTGATAAATTTAAATGTCATTTTATTAATATAGATTATCAAAGCACCAATTACATATACACGACCGCTATCAATTATTTATCCACTTTATATAAGTGGAATAAATGTTTTTTTTTATTGTCACCTTTTATGTTGTGACGATTGTTTTTTTAATTTTATAACAAAACAAAAAATTAACTTTTTTTTTATTTTATTAATTAATTATTTATTTATTTTTAAATTATTTTAGTCCAGTTGCGTAGCTCCATTTCTTTTGCTTGTTGCTATAACAATTTTAATGGCGTATAAGTGAAATAAATGTTATAACTGGCAAAGAAGTGAGACGATGCAATCAATAACACTTCTATAAACAATGAAATATTTGCAAGATACCAAATGTCACGGCGAGCCTGTTAAAGTTATGTGTATGTACACATTCCTAGTACATGTATTTTAATGATGTATGGATTTTGTTCTTCATACATACATTTAATAATATTTCGTTTTTTTAAATGTTTTTTTATAGTAATATGGGATAAATTCCTATTACATATATTTTAATGATGTATGGTTTTTGTTCTTCATACATACATTTAATAATATTTCGTTTTTTTAAATGTTTTTTTATAGTAATATGGGATAAATTCCTATTACATGTATTTTAATGATGTATGGTTTTTACTTCATACATATCTATATAGATTAATGTTCGTACTTTTATATTTTTTTACGGGTTTATTGTCAAGTAATGATAAGATGTAACGAGAAATGTTATGTGAATGATTATAATAGAAGTAGGAAGAAGACATTGATGAAGAATCATTCACGTAAAGAATCATGTCTCTACTAAAATGACGTATGATAGAGCATGGAAGAGATTGACAAATTGTGCAAACCCCAAATAATTTGAATAATTTTTTTGCTAGTAAATGGCTATTACTATATAAATAAGTGCTTTTTATTAGGAATCTTTTTAAGATAGTTTTCTTAATATGGTTATTTTGTTATATAACATTATTACAAGTATATTTAGGAAAGTGCTAGTAAAAATTATAAAAGACAGATAGTGTTGTTACCACTATAACAAGTTTTTAAGTATGAATAATTATTAATAATAATAATTCCTTTATTGAGAAATTACAATTACAAATTGGGAAACATTTAATGTTTTCTAAGAAGACATCTCGTCTTTTCAAACGTTGCTACAAAACATTCGAAACATCGAATTATAATAAAAAATATAATAATAAAATCTGTAAAATAATATTATTCAAATTGAAAAATATTTATTCTAAAAATATTAGCGTCTTTCTTCAATATTTGTTTTATAAATTGGCATGAGACGTATATTACGACAGGCATTGGCACAGACTCGTTTTGTAGGCTTAGTGCTAGCCGCTAATGACTAGATACTAGCTCGAGAAAATTGCCTAAAACGAGCCTACACTATTTATTATACAGTCGTTTAGCCTTAAACGTGTTTCTATTTGTCAGAAAGTTATGTACAAAAGATAAATTGTACCTTTCTCTTACACATTTTGTACGTAAGTAATCTCTATCGGATAGTACGAAACGAAACTACATTTTTCTTATCGCTGGTTTTTATTAGTTACACTTTTTGGATTTCTATTTAAAGATTGTATAATTTAGCACGTTTTCATTACTTTTACTAACTTAATGTAAGAAAAGATAAAGATAAACAAGAAAGGAAATATATATTTTATAATGGCTAGATATATTTTTTTATAATGGCGGATCTAAATAATAGATGTAGGTAAATGTGAAACGAACAAACAAACGCGGTAATTGAGGAACGTTTATAATAACAACGGATGTTTAATAAGCTTGTAAGTAAGAGTTATTATTTTTACTTTAAAAGAAGAGTTTAAACACTTTTATGTTATATTTATTTTACTTATAATATCTATAAATGTATATTTTCTTAGATATATTTGTTAAATCTTATATATTTCAATGATGAAACACTAAACAATATTTTATATCTATATCTATTAAAGAGTATATATTTCATTCGTGTCATAGCGTACAATTCATATTAGTATGAATATTTATACAACTGAAAATATATAAGACAAATAAATGTCATGATAAGTAAATAAAGGGGGGGTGTAATGAATGTTTGTATTCATTGATGTGTTAAAATGGGGGAGCGGGTGTCGGGTCGGACGCGTCGTGAAGGTGACGGTATGGACGGACGGACGCACTAGCAGTGCTCGACGAGCGCGCGGCCTAAACACACAGCATGGTACGTGCTACTAGATGGCGCGAAAAAAAGCCGGTTTTATAAGAAAATCTCGGTCATTTTAAGTGCAATTTATAATAAGAGAAAACAGGCTTCAAGTTTTTATTATAAATTATAAATAATGATAAGTGCATGTGGAACTGGGAGGCAGCGCAGGCTGTGATCAAAGATGAAGTTGTTCAAGAGGAGACCTTCCTTTAACGGAGATAAACACAGACGAGCTTCCCATTCAGAGGATCCTTTTGAATACGAGGTACATATAGCAGAGTCTTGAAATTTTCTTATATGTTAGTAATAGTAATTTGCGTTTTAAAATTGATAAAAGATAAGCATTATAGATTACGTAATCAATAATAAATAAATAGATACAGTTCAGATCAGTTTTCAACCACAATCAAAACAAAAAGATGTTCTTTCCTGATAAGCATTTTATTATATTTTACTACCGTGTACATCGCGGACTGCAAAATAAATTGCCAGGCAAGGTCATCTTATCAAACGAAGGTCGTTGCTATTCTAGTTGCAAATTACATCCGACTTCAGTTGAAAGTTCCTGATTTTTGCCCTGGTGGCAAAAATTTAAAATAAATTCAATTAAAAGTGAATGTTTTGCCATGGACATAATACTAAGCAGACTTCATTTAAACCTAATTTGTGTTCTTAATTTAGTAATGCACAACCAAAGCCAATATAATTATATTTTTGAGTCATTATTAAAATAATATTGAATGTATGAACATTTATTTTAATCTACTATGTTTAATAATTAGCTGCAGTGATAACTATAAAAGAAACAAAGTCTTTGACTCTACGAGGTTAGAATAATTATGTATATTGAATATGTTAGATACAGATGTGTCATATATTAAAATAACTTTATTCACAAATATTTATATTTTATTACATATAGCCACAGCACAATACATTCATATAGATATATATTAACGAATGTCTTACTTTGAATTTTAAACTATATAATATATAAATATATAAATTATATGTACGTCTGTGTAATGCAAAGTTATTGCTATTATTCTAATAAACACTACACTAGTGTCTACATTATTGCTCTTGACATAAGTGTCAATTGTGTATAGTGACACTAGACATGTGTACAGAGAATAAACAACATTATTGTATAGTATATTTAATATATTTGATATTCAATTCATTTATAATATTAAAAATAAATTGTGTATACATTTCATAATATTTATTTTATTACTAGATTTAAACAAAGGTAGACATTGTTGTGTATTATAATAATCTTGCTTAAGTAAATTATGATAAGCAGGAATGTTTATAGGCTTACTTTAATATAATATAATAATGTTAATTAAATATATGAAATTTTCACCACACAGCGTTTGTGTCCAAAATCTTATGAAAAAGCTTGAATGATACATATGAAATGTTGTGTGAATTCAGCAGGTTTCGGGATAGAAAGTAAACTATTTTTCATCCCCCTAATAATAAAGGAGGGTCCACCCTATTTTTTTTTATTTATGAGGCTTAAATTTTTTGAATATTTTTTGGCAATATTTATGACTAGACAATAAAGTTTAACAGTTCTACCCCCCATTCTTTTTATAGGGATATTCGATGTTCTTTCACTCTTTTTAAGGCAAAACAACGTTGGTGGGGATGGGGGGGGGGGTTCAGCTAGTTTAATATAAAATAAAGTGTAATATATAGCAACAGAAATTATAAAGAATATTACAAAAATAAAAATTGAAACAGGAGAATAGTGTGGACAAGTTGATATTATCTTTAACTCAATTTTTTGTCACTATGAAAGATCAAGAATGTCAATCCAGCAAAAACAATTGAGTTCATTGCTCTTAATGTCTTTGAATACACACACATATAAACACTTGTAATATATTATACAAATATATATATATGTCTTCTTTGCTACTCAAATTTTAAACTCTTTGTTACCCTACTCCTTCAATTTACCAGCTGCACGCACGAAATTATAATTATATATTAATATTATCGGAATTTGCAGTGCGATTCCGCCGTGTTCCGGGATCATGAATAGCCCCGAATGGGTTCCTAACTAGTCGGTCAAATTCCGATAGTAGTAACGTGAGTACAGCCGGATATTAATAAATAATATTAATCATGGATCATCAACAATTTTAAAACATTAATTTCGTTTGCGGCATCTTTTTAATTATACCTAAAATCCTTTTTTTCAATATTTTTTTAGATAAATAAAATTAAATTTTAAAGTAAAAAAATTTTAAATAAAAAAAAAAGATTTTCCAAAAAATCTATTAGTTTTTGTATCCGTTATGATACAGACGGTTATATATCAAAAAATATTAAATTTATCAAAACGGTAGTTCAATTTACGGTAGTTTCACAGAGGTCGTAGGTTCGAATTATGCTCGTGTCGATAAATATTTCATTCTATATTTATTTAATATTGATGAGCTAAACATGATTATATAAATGTTAAAAAAAATTCAAAATAATCATTGATCGAAAAAATTTAGATATATTTAATATTTTTAATAGTAAGGGCTAATAAAATATTAAATACTTCTAGCACATATAACACATTCTCTATTTTGTCACGTTTACACCTTTGAAGTAAATCATTTGTAGGAAAGCGACAAAAAAAAGATAAAAATACTGGGTACAAATATTTTTATTAGTACGACGTAAACAGTTATTTGATTCTTTAAAACAAATTTAATAAAGAAACGTCTCATAAATCACAATAAAATATCTGAAGATGTATTAATCATTGTGACCTTCATGTCTGTTGGAACAAAATAAGACAAATCTTCGACATTTTATAATTCATATATTGCTCTCAGCTTCCTACTTCTAAATTAATTGAATTTTAAATACATTATTTAAATTTAATCCGAGTAATTAATTAAATTTAAAATAAATATTTTAAATTTAACTCGTAATTTATTTAAATTATATTGTTATATTTTAGTTACATAAGGATATCTCGCCTTACTGGAAATATGAATGCTGAAAATAATTTAAAATGTTAAACATGTAAAAGGGTTTCAAGTTTAATGATGAATCATATTCGAGACTTGGTCATATTCGAGTTAAATCTGTTAAATATTCATTTAGATATTCCGATTTGTCTCGAAGATTTGTCCAATGAATATCTCATTGTTACTAATCCTTGTTCAACTGCTTTAGTCACTATAAGATTTTAAAACAATTAATTCTAAGAAAATCTTTGTATACTGAAATGTTGTTGTTATTCGATATGAATGTTTAAAAAACATAACCTATTTTAAAATGTTGTAATAATTGATATTACATTTCTTTAATAATAATTGTTTAATTAAAAAATAACATCGTACAAACACTGACGTCTCTAGAGCTATAAAAGCTGGTACACAATGTAGGTAGACTGTGCTATCTGCTATAATCGCTAATACGTGCTCCAATTGTCCTTGGCCTCTGTTTGCTTAACTTGTGTACACTGCTTTAAACGATATACGATAACAGATATCAGTAGACTTAATAGCAACGTTTCATAAGACCTAAAAGCGATGAACCAATAATTGATATTTGAACTCTATGATAAAAATACGAAAAACCTTTTACTATTTATGTACATTGTATTTACAAATATAATTATAATAATATAAATTACAAGTAAACTAAATATATACTTGATTACGATTTTCTCATGCAGATAAAAAATATGTTTATAATTATTGATATATATATAGGAAAAATATTGTACCCCAATAAAATATTCATAATTAACTAAAATTTATAACAAAGATTTCTTATATGTTATACAAAATAAACGTGAAACAACTAAAGATTTCTCACAAATTCCTTAAAAAAGCACAAAAGAGGTGTCAAATACAGTTTTATTACTTCTCGCCCATACATGTGGAAAGTAGTACCACATGCCGCATACTATACACCCACATTTTCCGCCTAAACTAAATTTGGAGCACAACACGTGGGATGTATACTATCTAATCTAATTAATAATCAAAGAATTCAATGAAAACTGTAATTTAATTTCCAATTCAATAAAAAAATTAAATTAATGAAATAGCTTATTTTGTTGTGAATAAATATATTATTTGGTATATATTTATATTTGCTTATGTATTTATATCAAAATATTTAAGAATATCTATCATCTATATGTATATACATATGCACTTACTAACTTTCTCTGCTGTACATATTAAAGTTGGTATAAAACTCTCCTTTTGTACAAAAATTTGTGAATTTTGCAATAAAGTATTAATAAAATAATAAAAATAAATATGTTATAAGGTCATATATATGTAACTATAATTTATATAATCATATTAATATATAATTGCTGTGATTACATTTTCTTCTGCGGCTTCAAGCAAGGTTGAGGTTATCAAGAGATCATTAGTCAATTCAACTGAATATGTACTTAGGTGACGCAATATCAAACATATCGCTTATGTGTAATAATTACAATATAATATACATAGTTATATATATATTTATTTATTTATGTACCAGGTGAAACAAAATTTATGTTAGGAAAGAAAAAAAACATTGGATAAGCTTATCTCTAATAAGAGACCTCTAGTGTGACAAAAATGAATTCAAATGGCAGAAATAGGTATTACAGCTTACACTTGTAGGCTGTAAGAAGTGACTAAATTAATAAATATATAGCATAGCATTTTCGAAAGATTATGATATATGTATAGTATATTATAAAGCAGAAAAGTTTGTTTAAACGCGCCAATTTTCGAGTCTAGAAGCTGGTTTTGAATTTTTTTTTCTGATTATGATAGACTATAGTAATAGGATTATACGCTGAGAATCGCATTTCACAGCTAATTATTGAGCGATGCGACCGAAGCTCTCTATGAGAGACTTTTGCCTCCTGTATTCTTTATGCAAGCATCAATCAAAAACGGTTTATCGGAAAATTTCCAAATTTTTCACACTAATAGCAATCAGTCTGATGGTGGTTTAAAAAAAAACTTTAAAAAGCAAATGTAATATTATTATTACATTTATTTTTGACACATGTCTCACCTTGAAAAATAATTGAGAACCAAATGCGTTGATGTTTTGTAAATGCAACTTCGGTGCTGTTTGCACGTCGCTTCGCTCAATATACTACCACGTACCGAGATTTTGCAAGCGAAGCGAGTCACAATTGACATCTCGTTTCCGCTTCTAGTATGTTTGATTTTATGAGTACAATTTTCGTATTTTGTTATAAATAATAGTGGAGGTTGAGCAAACTGATTAGTACGCAAACTGTACCATTAGGTTAGGTGACCGCAACGTGACTAGCGCCTTTTAGGATTATGGATGAGTATCCTGTACGGAGCGAGCGGTCAGCAATACGAAAAGAGAATCTTTAGATGTATGAACGTGACGAGGATATAAACATCCTTGAAGCAGAGAAATCTCATCCTCAACTAACCTTTATTATACAATAGTTTTAAATTTAACTCGCCTTTATTACATTTATTATAAATTCACGTTTGGAATGCTTTGCAGCAAATATATTTACGGAAAGATGTAGGTTTTGAAACCGTAAAATAGTTTTATTCAAATGTATACTTATGAAAATCTTAGAAAATATTAAAATTATATATACTACTTCAAAAAACCTATAATAATTTTACATTTACATATATAATACGACGTTTCGAATGCTTTGCAGCAAATATTTTTACGGAAAGGTGTAGGTTTTGAAACCGTAAAATAGTTTTATTCAAATGTGTGCTTATAAAAATCTTAGAAAAATTAAAATGATTTGTATTATAATAACCTATAAGATTTTTACAATAACTTCACGACAGCTTTTAAATTGGTATTACTTCAAAAAACCTATAAGATATATGTTATTAAGCGAGTTCACGGCAGCACTTAAATTGGATAAAATCAAAATATTTCCTTGGAAACGTAAATCAATAGATAGAAGGCGTGGCAGAAATAATATTGCGTGTCAAAAGCGAACAGACTAGACTGTTCATTATCATTTTGACACGGATCTGAAAGTTTCGGTTAGTCGCGGAACATTCTCAATGGTCGTGACTAGGGTTGCCATCGCCGGACCCGATAGCCGGACAGACCAGCCAGTTTGTCCGGACATTAGGGTAGAAAGGCCGGACACCCTACATTATTGATTTTGTCTTAGTATTAATAGGTACGATAAAAAAAAATGATATAAAAACAAATTTTATTATCATAAATCTTGTTAAATTCTAGTGAAGTAATAAATAAAATAGCTGATTTTGGAAATGTAAAAAGCCTAACAAAATCCGGATAAGCCGGATACCGTTAATTTTGGCCGGACACGCAATCAAAAAACCTATGTCCGGCTTTATCCGGACGCCTGGCAACACTTCTCGTGACACTGTACTGCTAATAGAATATCTAATTATATTACTCGCTTTTTACACTAATTTAATTTGCAACTGATGAGTACGTTCGACTCTGTTAGACAAAGTTTTGGGTACAGTATCACTTTTTTGTTTTAGGACTTTCTTTATATTACCTTATATTATTTATGAATATGTATGTATTTATATAAAGAGGCAAAGTATGTTACATGTTCGTGGTAATCTTCGGTACTATTGAACTGATTTTAGACTTTGATTTTCTATTGAAGAGGTATATAACCCCTTAATCTATACATATATATATATATATATATATATATATATATATATATATATATATATATTATAAAATAGGATAAAATATATATATATATTATATATATATATATTTTATCCTATTTTATCTATATAATTATATATATTAATTTTTTTTAATAATTAAGCACTCCAAATGTAATGGTCAAATTCTACTACATGACTTTAGATTTCTGAACGGTTAGAAAGAGTCTTCTTTACCAGAACATGGTTTTAATTTTAAAAGTAAAATAAAAATATATAAAATTATAAAATAAATCTAAAAATTCAATAGAGAGAAAGTTCACTTTTCACTGCGTGTTAATTGTTGGAGTTAGTCGGAATATAATGCGAAATAAAAACAAAAAGGCGCTAAAATTTTTGCTTTGTCGCTGTCGCTCTCGCTACCGCGTGCAACAAAAGCTAGTCGCTTATGCGGCCATTATATATGTATATTCTTACTATATTTTAGACTATACACGTGTAACACACATATAGTCGTAGGTAGCAGCTAGTAAAACATATAATATAATAATATATAACAATAATATATTATTCAGGACAAAGCCAGATTCTCTGACACCAGCTGGCAAATTCATCGAACATGGGCTCGAAATGGGGATCCGCTGCGTTTGTCACCACCTCCCATGCGACAAGACACCACAGTCGCTACCGCTGTCACTACCACCACACCTCTACGAAACGAACACAATGGCATCTATGACACCATCACGGTATGTGTTAGTATTATAATAAACAAAACAAAATAGCTAATTACTATCAAAAACCAACCAACCAACTTAAGCATATTATTAATTAATGTTATTAATTCAAGGCTTGATAAAATAAATTTACCAAAAGCGCAAACCAGTCCTAAATTTTGACACGCTGCGCTCGCAAAATCTCGGTATGTGTTAGCATATTGAGCAAAGCGAGGTGTAAACAGCACCAAGTTTACATTTACGAAACTTCGATGCATTCTGTCCTCAACTATTTTTCAAGATGAGACATTATTACATTTTTTGTTAATTTTTTTTTAATTTTTTTTAAACCATCACCAGATTGATGTCTATCAGTGTGCAAAATTTTTAAATTTTCGGATATACTATTTTTGATTGATGCTTGCACAAAGGATGCAGAAAAGTATCTCATAGAGAGCTTCGCTCAATCAATTTAATAATCTTGTTACAACAAACAAACTTTCTTTCGTTATTGGTTCATACCACCTGAGTAGATAACGGGATAACCCACACATGCACAAGCGGCACATCATATTTATTTTCCTACACATTATAGTAATTAGGGACTATCAGAAAATATGACTATGTTAGCCTACTTTGTTTATACAAGAAAATTGCTAGTTGTATTGATAGATGTGATAATAATTTGAATGTAATGGGAAGAAAATTGAATGAAATGATCGGGTTCAGTTCTGGCCTTCAAGACGCAGAAGCGATGGTGATTATAAATCATAAAACCCCGTCTGGTCATGGCTTACGTATGTTTAACTTACCTATTCCTGTTCCACTATTGCTTTTGTGTTCAAGAACTCGTAAAGACAGGTTACTGGCCTGACCACCTTGTATTTTCATTTAGTACAGTTGCGAATTGTTGAACTTCACATGAACAGACACGTTTTAACTTAAAAAATGAAATATATAACTTTTATACTAAAAATGATATTTTAATGCTAATTAATTGTAAAATTTAAAATTTTATAATTTATATTTCTATCTACTGTTGTTTTATAAGCTAGCATACAGATTTTGTTAAAGATTTAAAAAATATAAACTTTAACATATGTTAAGTAATAATGAGCGTAAATTTAAAGCCATCTATCTGAAAGCATTAAATAAATGTTATATGTAAATTTCTTTAGGTCAATGAACTGTATATCACTATTATTCATTTGTTCCCCAATTGCAATACCTTGCACCAATTCATTAAAGCATTTTGGAGCGACAATTTAAATGAAACTGTTACATTTAGTTAAATACAATGAGCTGTCCTCGAATATCTATTACATCTAATTAGAACATCAATACAAATTATATTATTTGTGCCCTTAATTTGTAACGTGTATTTGATCGTCATATAAATTCACAATAGTTATAAAATCATTAAATACCGAGAGAAATTTGATGAGATCAAAATGTACTGTTACGGCCCTGTTTTAACTCACCCAAAAATACTCTTTAGAATGGTATATATAAGCAAAATAATATTTATTATATTCTTACCCTCATATTAATAATAATATATTTACACTCATAACTCATGTTAATTAAATAAGAATTTGTGCGTCCAATTTCGAAGTCATTCGGGATCCTTAGTTATGAGCGTATCAGTTCCGAAGCGTGTACACTCGGACAAATTCCAATTTAATTAAGGTTAGGACAGCCGTAACATATATAATCATGAATCATTGAAGCTTAAATTTATTTCAAATGATAATACTAAAGATATACATGTATTAACAATGTTAATATTTAGTTTTATATCTGAGTATGTTTGTATATGTGTATGTATTTAATTGAATGAAGCTATCTATGATACTTTTCTGCATCCTTTGTGTAAGCATCAATCAAAAACGGTAAATCCGAAAATTTCCAAATTATGCATAATGATAGATATCAGTTTGGTGATGGTTTAAAAAAATCAAATATTAGAAAATAGTTTCGGACAAAATGCGTCGACGTTTTGTAAATGCAATTTTGGTGCTGTTTGCACCTCGCTTCGTTCAATATGAAAACATATACCCAGATTTTGCGAGCGCAGCGAGTCAAAATTGAGGTCTGGTTCGCGCTCCTAGTATTATCAAATCACAGTGAAGATATTACACAGCTACTTAGCAGTACTTATATTTAAAATTAAACGACTTCGTTGAATGTTGCTCTGAAGCTTTCATTTTAAATTTGTATTGTTAGTCAGAAACATGATGTATGTCTGTCTATTTCCGTACTAAAACGCTTAAGAGCCCCTTTTCCGTCGGTAATGGAGTCAGTCCATCAGTCGATAGTCGAATCAACTAAACGCTAATGCGTCGATTAGCATGGTTTACCCTATTTGAATTTGACCCCAATATTAGACTCAGTGATGACTCATGACAATAATAACCTCAGAATATACGGGAATATTGCTGGGATCTTAGAATATTCTTGGAGCGCGAACCAGAACTTAATTTTCACTCGCTGCTTTGACCGAAGCGAGGTGCAAACAGCACCGAAGTTAAATTTACATTACTTCGACGCATTCTGACCTCAAATATTTTTCAAAATGAACTTTTAAAATCAACTTTTTCAGAATGAATTTTTAAAGTCTCCTCCACACTGATGTCTATCAGTGTGCAAAATTTGAAAATTTTCGGATTTACCGTTTTTGTTTGATGCTTGCACAAAGAATGCAGAATAGCCTGTCATAGAGAGCTTCGCTCAATAATATATACTAGGATTTACAAATGTTTAACCGAACATAGTTGCTTCAACAATGGAATTTGACCTTTTAAATATTTCAAGTACAGGCGTGTTGCGAATTCTTCAATTTGCAAGTGACAGCTTAAGCAATTCCAAAACAAAATAAACTTCTTGTTTCTTTTAATATGTGTATATATTTTACTTTGTATACATTACAGTTGCTTAATATTATATTAACATTTAATATATAAATAATATCTATACTAATATTATAAAACGGAGGAGTTTGTTTGCATAAACGCGCTGATTTTCGAAAGCACTGTATGGATTTGAAAAATTCTTATAGGCAAATTCATAAGAAGGGCTACAATCTAACATTATTCTAATAATCTTAGTTATTTTTAGATAAAATAAAATATTATACGTAAATTAAGTTGATAACGCGGGTGGAACCGCGAGCAACAGCTAGTATATACAATTAATACAAGATTATAAAATTGATTACTTTGTATACACTTTAGACGATTCTTAGAAGGACGTAATCTCATAATGGTATTTTAGTCACAAACTAACTTGTAATAAAATATCATTTTGTGTTACAAAACTAATCTCTTAGAAATCACGAGGAATCCATGAATTAAAGATGTTTTCGAAAGGTTATATGTATATTTACACTTCTGAGATAGAGAAATTACTGAGCTGAGCGAAGCAAAGCTCTTTACTACTGAATTTTTCAACTCTTTGTTACCCTACTCCTCCTTCAATTTACGAGCTACACGCACGAAATTTTGCACACATGCGCATAATGAGCAAAATTCGGTCTGGATTGAAAATCAGCCGAATCGTAATTGTAGTTTTTGAGATAATTTATAAAATGTGTCCTAATATAGTTAACATATAGAACGGTTTTGTTTCGCGCGCGCTGCGCTATTTTCTAAAAACTCAGTTTTTCCTTCCGATCTGTCTGTCTGTAGGTGTGTCTGTGTGTCTGTTCGTCTGTGTGTCTGTGTGTCTGTGTGTGTGTCGAATTTTATTTTTCGAATTTTGAAAAACTAAAGATATATTTGGAATCAGCATCTAAATGTAAGATTCACTTTTCAAAATTATGTTGATTGTCCAACGGGAAGGTGATCAGATCGGCCGCCGAAGTTACCGAAAAATGGAAAAAAAATTTCGAATTTTTAAATTTTTTAAAATTTAAAAATTAATTAACTAATTAAAGTATTTAATTATTTTAATTAATTTTTTTTTTCTTTTGTTTGTTAATTAATTTGCGAGTTATAATTTGCCGATTAGGAGTTTTTCATAGCGGCAAGCTCGATTGCCGCGTGTCAGATGTTTATATATTGCATTCTATTCAAACGTTTTGTTTTTTTTTTTAAATTGCATGCTAGTCAAACGATTGATTAACTTTACTTATATAGAAGATGCTTTTGAATATTGTATATTGATTGAAACATTAATAACAAATGTAAACCGAAAATTAATTTCATTTTTCTGTTTTCGCGTAATTAAAACGATTTGAAAATTATGCAATTTCAATATTCGTATTCTGGAGCCCAAGTGTAGCAATGCGAGGTATGGAATTTTAAAACGCTTCTGATTTCTAAAGATTGCTGCAGCGAAGCAAAACATTGACGTACAGATTTACAAATAGAAATGATGCAATTGGAATTTGTTTTATTAATGACATAATTCCATCACTCCATTTATTACGACGAATTACGACGTGTCACGATGATTGCGACGAATTACGACCAAAATGCAATACTTATTTTTTTTTTCATTGTTTTGACCTGTGTAATACACATATATTTTTCAGTCAGTCAATATACAGTGCAGATAACAGAAAATACTATAATTATATAAAAATTTTATATTTCTTTCTGGTTCAATATTATTTATACATTATATTAGGTTACTTTTTCTTCTGTCCTGTTTGTTTCTTTATGAACCACGCCAAGGCCAGGAAAGATTTTGATAAATTTTTTAAACATTTGACATTTTTAGGACATTTTGGTCATTGTTAGAAATTTTTAACAAAATTATTAAACTACACTTACAAATACCTATTTGTTTTGCTATGTTGATCAGAATATCATTACTTTAAGATATACTTATAATGTTGGTAGGAGGGGGGGAGAGCGAGGGGGGTCTTAAGGTCAGATAAAACACCGGGTAACAGCTGTTAAATAAACAAAATCCTTGAAATTTAATTCTGTTACAGTATGATGTCATTCATAAATAGCAAACCCGAGAATCTTGTTTGAGGCCTCGTGCAAAGACATAAAACGTAGTTTTATAGTTTAGCATAACCGACCACAGACATATAAAAGTACAGAAAGTTCACTGAACATTTTTAGGTACGCATGCGTTATTTGATAATGATATTCGTATAGAAAAGTAATGTAGTCAATATATATGTTAGATTTTTTATTGAGCGAAGCGAAGCTCTTACTGGTCAAAATTGTTTCATTACTAATGCTTCTCCTCCTAGACGAATAATGGTAGGATGTCCAAAATTAGGAGTTGTGGAGGACAGTGGCTTATAGGCTCTGAAGTTTTTTCGGTGATATTTGTGATTGTAGTTTTTTATTAAATGGTCAAAATGTGTCCCATATTTAACATGTGGAATGTTTTGAAATCGCACGCGAGTTCTTATTAGGCTTAAGATTATAGCCACTATTTTGCTAATTTTACAAGTATGCGAAACTTATTCAGCAAAAATGCTTCGCTCAGCCCCACCCACCATGCACAGTGGCGGACCTAGTCACAATGCTACTATGACCCCAGCGTCTTTCGTAATGGACCACCCGCTTGATTCAGATAATCATCGCATCAGGTGTCGGTGTCAGTGTCAGTGTCCATGTAGAGCTGTCCCGATGTCTCCGTAAATATAAATCGACGCTTAGACAATAGCTGTACCGCCCCTTCACTTAGATCTAACGATAAACATGCCTCGTTCTCAATTCAAGCATTCTGAATAAGTATGTGTTGTAGTTTCATATACTAAAAAGTATTTATTGGAACTTGGAATTATATTTTCTGAACAAAATTCTTGATACTATAAACTACGTCCAAAAAAACTCACAATTTCGAGTTCTTACAATCGTGTGAGGTTAAAATTTCAAAAATAATTGAAGTATTCGTTATGGATTGAAAAAGTGTGATTAAAATAAATTGAGTTTAACCGTAAGTGGCAATCAAAGATACCGCGGGTCTGAGTTTTAGATAAGATTGGGGTGCTTGGAGCGAATCGCGAACCTTTCTCACGATTGCCCGTGTGATAACTGCGCCTGTGGCCACCATACCTATATAAGAACAAACAAACATCATATATTAGATACAATATGTATATTTGAATCAAATGTATAACCATTTGTGACACCATTTATTCTTGCCTTTTAACCATATTTTTATGGTCAATTTAATAGGTCAAGTTTTTGTGACCTGAGGGTAATAGTGGGGTTTTTTATCATTTAGTATTTCGTCTGCTGCTACCAGAGCGGGATGATTTCCTTTTGATCTATACTCTAAAGTGTTACTCTGCTCATATAACAAAATAAAAATCTTTCTTGTATATCAATAGTTTCCTTTACATATTTAAATGAGCGAAGCTCTCTATGAGGGACTTTTCTGTATCCTTTGTCAGTTTGTTTGTGTTTGCCAGCAACAATCAATAACGGTATGTATGAAAATTTCCAAATGTTGCACACAGATATTTATCCGTGTGGTGGTGGCTTAAAAAAAAACAAATATTCGATTAAATAACAGAAAAGATAGATAGATAGTTTTTTTAAATCTGAGAAAAACTAAAATCCCATAGACTTCAATGGGAAACATTTTTAACACAAAAATTTAGTATCACAATGAAAAAAAAAAAAAAAAAAAAAAGAAAAAGAATAGTTGAGGACAGAATGCGTCGACGATTTGTAAATGCAACTTCGGTGCTGTTTGCACTTCGTATCGCTCAATATGCTAATATCGAGATTTTGCGAGCGCAGCGACTCAAAATTGAGGTCTGGTTCACGCTTCTAGTATAAAACAAAGTAAGTGTGATGACACTATGTACATTAGAAAAGATTTATTTTATCCATTACTAAGAATTATCTATTTCTCCAAATCAATTATTAAATATGATCTGGTTTCTTTCATAGAATATTTATAAATATTCACGTCAAATATTACATAAAGAAGAACAGACGTTTTCTTCGTAGAATTTTTATGTAAATATAAAGTCTCTACAAATATTAGTATATAGAGTTGTTGCCGGTCGTTACGCTTTTTGATTTTATATTTACTTTGAGGCATCTTTTTAGAGGTGTAATTGACCGTTTCTGAGTAACTGTAGCCAAAACAAACATACTTTTTTTAAGATAATGTCATACATAATACGTATTTATTAATTTATAATAAACATTTTTATACTTTTATTTCTGTCTTTGATGAAGAAAATATAATTATTTTCGCGTTAGTAATATTTACCCTTGTACCTAATGCTAATAAAACTCTTCATGAACCTGACTTTGATTATTAAAAAAAATATACACGTTCATCCAGTAATTTCGAACTTTAACGGGCTTAAACAAACAAACAATATTTTCCCTTATATAATTTTAGCTTATACATTATGTATATTTGTTACATTTCTTATATAATAAATTTAAGAAAAGGTACACAATATATTTACTTTAAATATAATTGCAAATAAATATATTTTTAGAAATCTTTAAAATGATATTAATTGACTTGCTTAGAAAATTAAAAAGCGTACAGTGAAAGTTCTACTTGCACAAGACAACTCTAATGTAATATTAAAGGGCTTGTATGAGTTAAATACTAGATACAAAAGACCTATTTAAGATATATATACCACAGATAGTAACCGTCTCGCTCCATTAAGATTTTGTATACAATCGAAATGAATCTCAGAACATATACGAATAGATTGTACGAAATTGTTCTGTTACAATAATATTACTACTAATCAATATAATTATTGACTTTTCAATAAAATTATTTTACGGATATAACTCGCGTTTATTATTAATTTTTTTAAATTTAAACCCGACGTTTCGAATGCTTTGCAGCAAACGTGTTCGCGGTAAGACGAGATGGTGTCTGTCAGTCAGTCAGTTTATTTGTCACCTATCTCCAACGGTTCCTGAGAATACGGCCATAGAGTTCAGGATGCACACAAACCGCACTACCTGTGTCAACACTGTTAGTGCGTTTTATGTTTAAAAAAAATGAAAAAATAAACGCGAGTTATATCCGCAAAATAGTTTTATTGAAATGTGTAGTATTCGTGTAAATCTTAAAAAACATTGATTTTGTCTTCTTCAGAAATGAATGTTCGTAAAATCTTTATGAAATATATAAGTTAATAATAATTTTAATAACATTTATATGTATATTATTTAACAGTGAATTTCAGTTTAAAAAGTTTTATTAGTCTTATAACTGTAAATTTAAAATATAATAAAGTATGTAATTTGTTTAATAAACTCTTATAAAAGTTACATAATAATAATTTACTTTCATAATTACCGTTAATATTTTCAAAATAAGTAAATCACAAATATTATATGTTACGTAAGACTATACGTAAAATATCACGTAAACACACGTAGTTCAGTTACGTATTTGTTTACGGATGTGAATCGTACCTCAGAGTCTCATATCCACGTGTATAACAAATATATAAAAATAAATGTGACTTTTTGTTTTCTCGTGATCCATGATTACTATTATATATTATTCGGCTTTACTCACGTAAAACTCACGTAAATATCGATAATATTTGCCCGACTAATTTCGAACCCACATTAGTTTTGAACACAGTTCGAAGGGATTCGAAACTGGTTGGGCAAATTCAGATAGTAATAACGTGAGTACAGTCGGACAATTATATATGAGAGATTTGTGTTTAATACTTATGAGAACAGGAATTTTCTAATTTATGCATAATCTTAAGCTGACAGAAAGCAATTGAAATATATGTTTAAATAAAGTTGTTATTCACGAGGCGTTTTTAAAAATAAGCCATCAATTCCTAACATGTGCAAGTAAATGAGTCTGTAATGAACAAAAATAAAAGTGTTAACTGCATTCTCGACGCGGCTTCAACTCAATTGGATTCGTTAACTCATGCCAATTACAGATTTTGTTATATTATTAATGTCTAAAAATCAAAAAGCGTGGGCGTGGAACTAATATTTATAAAATTGCAAACACGCGAGATTTTGCTTATCGTGGCTGATTTGAGAAAAACTATTTATATGAAAACTAATTTTTTATTGTAATTATGTAATAAAAGTTACAAATATTAAAATGTACTAAAATATTTAATAGCGATAATATATTTATATCGTCACTAAAATTATATAGTAGCTAGTGAGATCGGCAGCCAGTCTGAGATGCGCGTTGCCTAGTAACGCAGCGTCGCGACGTCGAGACGCAGCCCAGCCTCCAGGCGCCAGTCCATCTCCCGGCGTCGAGAGTACCGCGCGATCTAACAGATCCTAGCTGAACTTTGTGATAACGTGCGGATTACGATCTTTTTGTGGTCATAGTGACGTCATTGTGATTAAAATAAAATATAATAAATAGTGCAAATAATTAAATAAAAAAACTAGCTCAAAAAATAAGACGATATATCTAAACATTAATATTTTTATAAATAAAATGTAGCTTATATTTCGTTTTATGCAAAAAATGTAATAATTAGAACAAAATGTAATTAAAACAAGAATGCAAATGTAATAATTGAGTTAACCGCAAGAAAACTGAGACGAGATAATGGGTACGATTACTCTAGGATTATGTTTTACAAGATAAGATAAAGATTGTTCTGCAATTATGATATCTTAAGTAAAACATTCATTTCTAGTATATAGTATAATAGTTCGCAATATGAATCCCAATACCAGTAAAAGCAAGGGTGAGCATTCACATTTAGAAAAGTAAGATAAATAAAAAACAGCTGTAATCAAAATAAAACGACCGAGTGTGAATGTCCGTACATGTGACGATCTCTTATTTAGATGAGCCTCCCCTCCAGGTTGTTCACCCCGTGCCCCGTGTAGCACGCGTTAAGGTCATGGTTATCACAAGGGCTGTTACCATTAATCCCCCCTTCATAAATGCTTCATACACGTAATATCTTTCTAATGGCCTTATTTCTATACATACAAATACATATATAGTTATTATTAGCGAGTATGACTGGTCATGAATGTTTGAATTTATAATAGAACTAATATATTCGTAATAAAGTTTATCTGTTACACAATGGGCAATTCATGTGGCATCGAAGTCGATTATAGCATCGGGGTTGCCGCAGTGCAGGAGCGCATGCCCCCAGTCGCCTAGTATGCGTATTGTACTATACTACTGATACCCCAAACTCACATTCATGAAACAGCTGTTTAGTGTATATTTAACTACTTATAAATTTCACTTTAGGCACAATTATTTCCTTTTCATCTGTTTGCCTATACAAATTTTTTAGATGGTTGCGAAATTTCTTAAAAGAATGTACTGTAACTTACATATAATCGACAATGATTTGATAAGCAAAGCAAATGATAAAATAGGTCCTCAACCTCAAAATATTGATAAATTATAAGCAAAAATAATGTCAAACTGTCGGTGATTAAAAAAAAATAATAAACTTAAATTAATAAAAACAATGAAAAACTGTCGGTGATTAAAACAATACATAAATAATAGTGATAAATCATTGAGTTGAAATGCGTCCGCGCATCAAGCGTGAGTCGGAAGCTGCTCGTGCGCTGCACCGGCTAGCATTTGCGCTGTGGCGAGCTGCGTTCTACTTGCAGCGAGACCCCACGCGGGGAAGACCAGCTTGGAAGAAAAAATGCGTGGTGTGTTCAATATTTATGTAATTTCATATATAAAAAGCTTTCTGGCCCGTAATGTTTTCTAAGATTTACACGAGTACTACAAATTTCAATAAAACTATTTTACTGATATAACTCGCGTTTATTTTTTTTTATTAAAACTCGAGGTTTAAAATGCTTTGTGTGTTCACGGTAAGAGATGTTGGTGTCTGTCAGTCAGTCAGTTTATTTGTCACCTACCTCCAACGGTTCCTGCTTTTACGTGCTTAGAGTTCAGGATGCACACAAACCGCACTAACTATGTCGACAGATCTGGCAGTATGTTCACAGACGTGGGATTTAATATTTTTCATGATAGGATCTATACATCAATTCTTAGTATCCCGATTCTAACGCATCGGGATACTAAAAATTGGTGTATTTGTAGTTGATTCGGCAAGATTTTAGATGCACCGTAGTGTATGGATGTTTCTATGCAACAGTTTTAATAAAAATCCTCATTTTAAAACCCCATCATCTCTTTTTCTTATGGGGACCCAAAAGATCCACTTGCGGTTACCGAGCGATGATATGATGAATGTATTTCAAATTCTATTTTTAAGTCCTATTAGATACGCTAATTAAAAAAAAATCATTTCCGGATCTAGAAAGTCTAAAACACCCACTTCTGGTTACCGGAGGACGATAAGATGTATTTCAAGTCCTCTCCTCCAGTTTTATAAGATACTTTCATAAAAAAAAATTACAAAACTGACAAAGGAAAATTATATAATTAGACTACCTCAATATATTTATAGAATAATTAATGTATTCAGAGTTGACTTAATATTAATAACCACAAATAAATATGATTTCAAAACTAATTATTTCATAAAACGCCTCTAGTACGTTAGCTAACCTGTTCTCGTAATGATGATAATCAGATACAGGTATTAACTGTTCTGATCACCCAGATATCTGAATTATGTATATTATTGTAGATAATGATAGAACTTGTATCTAATTATGATGTTTAATACAAATTAATATGATAATGATGCTATATTTTATATTAAAATGATCTGCAAGATTATAGATTTATAAATTTCTTCTATTTTTGTTGCAGCGGTTTATCATTTGAAGATTTCTTAAGGAAACGTGGGCTTAAATGTAGGTAGTAAGTACAGAGAAAGTAACTATTGGCATTCCAATGATCTTTATAATGATAAGATTACTAAAGATTAGACTCCGTAAGTGACACATCAAATTAAGATAAATCTTTAATTGACGCGACTTATATAGTATATAGTAAAAGTTGACTGAATTCTAATGAGGGATAATATCGCGGTAAAGATATATATGTACAAACGTTTTTGGTTATATGTTGTATATAATTGAGCTGAGCAAAGTGAAGCTCTTACTGGTCAAAAGTGTGTTTCGTTACTAATGCTACTCCTCCTAGACGAATAATGGTAGGATGTCGAAAATAGGCAGAGTTGTCGAGGATACTGACTTATAGGTCCTAAAGTTTTTGGTGATACTTGTAATTGTAGTTTTTTATTAAATGGTCAAAATGTGTCCCATAGAGTTAATATGTGGAACGTTTTCAAATGGCACGCTCGAATTGTTTTTAGGCTTAAGATTATAGCCACTTGTTTGCTAATTTTACCTGTATGTGAAACTCATTCAACAATGCTTCGCTCACCTCTACCCGCCGTACACGGTGGCGAACTTAGTACAGATTACACGTAATATTATACACTTAACAATTAATGGACAGAACCCTCTGTAATGCTGCAGTAATCACTTAACCACACCTAGGTCAGTCAGTCATTCATCACGTACATTGGATATTATCTGACAGGATCTTATCGTTAGCCTAAAAGAATATTATTTATTTTTGTTTAAAGTTAAAAATCTTTATGGTGTTTATATTGGGCTTTGGTTTGACGGTAATAATTTAGACGATGTCTTAGCTACGGATTTCTTTTTAAGTTTGATATAAATAATTATCTATTTAAGTCTGTGTATCAATTATTAAAAATTTTCCTATTATAAAGTTTTAATTAATGAGTTGTGTTCCAGACTCGAGCGGTCAGCGCGCCAGCCACACCAGCCACTCAAGGTTTCGCAAGAGATGTAAGTACAAACATATATTAATCATTATTATTTAAAAGATTTGCTACAGTTGTTATAAATATCAATATAAAGTCCTTTTTCTCCTTCTATCAAAGTTCAGATTCGGAGTTTTTAATATGAAATAGGCATTGTATTTGTGAAACGTTGGACTAATGTGACACTGTTACAAAGATTGAGAAAAAGTATTATGAAATTTCATAATCGCTTTTTAAATTTATTTATTAATTTAATTAATAAATAAATTTAAATAAGTGATTAGTTACAATTGAAGTAAAACGTACAGTAAAGATACTAAAGCTTTTTTATATAGTAAAGAGTTTTGTGATTTGCTGACGTTGACTCTCTATGAAAATATCATTTCGTGCCTCCAAATTGTTAGTAATTTTCCAGTACATGTCAAAAAAATGTCAATCACATAATTTCCGCAAAAAGATCCCTCGTCATACTAAACAGGTTGTATTCGAAGCAAGTATTGGAAATTATTGTCAAGTAAAAGTCGTAATATTTGTTGTTTAGAAATATTTGAGTGAGTGAGAATTTTACATTGACTAAAGCTAAAGATAGGCACAATTTTGAGATTTAGCATTTTTTTGTCATGACATTTTTTTAATAGTTTTAAAATGGCCGTTATTAGCATTCAATGTCATGTAAACTATTTGCTATATTAGAATATATAATTGAATAGACTCGTAAATTACATATAACTAACAATATTACCTAATATAAATAAATAGATGAATTTAATTTAATTATTTCTTTACATTACTACAGTTGAAACCAAAACACTACCTTCTTTATCATTAACAATGAAGGCTTTTCATTTATACCTGTATATACCTTCTAAGCAATAAATAAGTTTTAACTACATCTAGCTTATTCTTACAACTAAATTAGTGTTCAAGCGAAATAAGCGGATTAACTATAACAAAGTTGAGAGCAATACATTTGTTGTACGCCCACGCACACTGTCGCTTTCTCAGAGTTATGTATCGCCCACAGTTTTATGTGTTTGATCTTCCATAAACACACTTGAGTTAATCAGCGCTCACTATTTACCTTTTCACCTCTTAAAGCATTCATTTGGGGTTTAGCTTCTGGTATATATTGAAGAAATTGTGTAAATATTATCATAGATATCACTTGTGTTACCAAATGAAAAGGAAAACTTTATTAGACTTATAAGTGGTTTGAAACGATGTTTATATTGTTAATAGAAAGAGATAGCGATATATTCTTCAACTGTTTATGGCCCAAATTATATATATTTCAATGTAACAAAGGCACAATGATCGGGTTAAATTTGCTTATATAAGACTAGAATCTTCTTACAACAAAGCAAGAACATGCAGTAAGAATTGTGTAATATTATTCACAGGAAGGGTTCCGATCAGTCAGTTATTCCGGTCCGGGCAGCTCTGGATCTCGGTTAGATCTATGCTATGTCGCCGAGCGGATGCTGGCTTTACATCTTCCAGATAGAGACGCACACGCTGAAGCACAAGCCGCACACATGCTTAATAATAAACATGGAGAACATTACATGGTTAGTATGCTTTAAATTAATGTGGACATTACTGTTACAATAACATACTATATGTTATAGATATCTTAGCTGTCTGGTTTTGAAATCTTAAAACTTGTTATTACATTACTCAGTGACATACATATATATGTTAAAATGTAACTTTTCTTTGGTTAATTATAATTTTTATTCTTTATAAACGGTGTTTTTTCTCGTATCGGATAAATTTTATAATTTTCATAGTAAAATTAAGTAATTTGTCTATATTCCAGGTGTTTGAAGTTAGCGGAAGTGATGGCGGCGCTGATGTAGCTCGAGGGGTGTTCGGTCGCGCCCGTTCTCTGGGCTGGCCCGGGGACCTGGCGCCTCCGCTGGAGCGCCTCTGCGCGGCCTGCAAGCACATTGAGAGCTGGCTCGCAGCACATCCGAAGAACGTTGCTATATTACTTGCATGGTACGTTATATTTTTGATCTTACACATATAATTATAAAATTATTACACGCTTTGGTATTCAGCAATCTTCACAAACCAATACATCATTTTAGGGGTAACCGTGAACGTCTGGGAGTGCTGGTAGCGGCTTACATGCACTATTCTGCTATATGTGGTGCTCCAGAACATGCGCTCGACCGATACGCGATGAGACGATACCTTGACGATAGAGTGCCCATCTTCCACCTGCCTTCTAATAAACGGTAAATATTTTCTACTTTATTACATCCCTAGTTAGAATTAATGGATATAAAAAAAATATTTAATATTGCACTTTAAAATTGTTAGAGAGAGATAGATATAACTCTATCTCTATATGTCCTCATATGCATATGTTTCAGCAAAAACTTTACCCACCGTCCTACCATATTATATTATTCCATGACATATCATTAAACATATTACATTAAGCATAATGATTGTAAAACATCTAAGCATCATCTAATCAGCATCCAGTTCCGTTATCTTGAACCCTCGTTATGAATTTCCTTGTTTCTTATATGTCATGGAAGTGGTCAGAAATATATATAATATAATTATAATTGAAGAATTTTAGATTGGACTTGAAAATTATCTTTATAACAACATTAGCCTCATACAATATTCAGTATTAATATATACTGTAACTGAAATTAAATAAAATTAATAATAATTGTTTCTTGTACAAATAAAATAAAATTATAATATCTTTTTTAAATAATCTTAAAGTAATAATGTTAATTCTACACTATAAAAATATAGTTAAAAATACTTAGCATCCCGTCGCTTCGTCAAAGAATTTAGTATGTGGAAGGATGTGGCTTTCACATATTTAATATATTTTGGTATATATTACCTTTTTAACAACAATAAAATTAATTTATCTTTGAAATTATCTTTTTATTTATTATCTAAAATTACCATTTTTTATTTAATTCCTCACATTTTTTTTTAATTAAACACTAGTAGAATTTTCTTAGATTTTCACGAGTACACATTTCAAATAAAACAATTTTTTTACGGATTAAAACTTACGTATAATTTTTTGCATTTCTATTTGAACCCGATATTTCGAATGCTTTGCAGCAATCGTGCTCACGTGACGAGATGTAAGTGCAAAGCATTCGAAACGTCAGGTTAAAATAAAATTGTAACCAAATTATAGGTGAGTTTTAATCCGTAAAAAAATTGTTTTATTTGAAATACGTACTGAGGCACTTACATCTCGTCTACCCGTGAACACGATTGCTGCAAAGCATGCGATACGTCGGTTTAAAATTAAAATGTAAGCAAATTATACGTGATTTTTCATCCGTAATAAATTGTTTTATTTGAAACTAGTAGAGTTGCAATGATTTAAAATATTTTTTGTTGTAGATACATCGACACGTTTGCTGGTCTCCTCGCTGGACAGATCAGAGTGAACGCAGCGCCCCTACACCTCACCCACGTGAGCGTAGCGGGGTCCCTCGCTGCCCCCACCACTCCCACCATCGCTTTTCTTAAGATTTACGAGAACTACTCCTGCGTTTATACATCAGGTTTGTTCTTTTAATTAATTATATCTGCACCATTTTTATTATTTTCATTTCTTTCCTAATCTTACCCCTACTCCTTCTTCCCTCAGTAAATATGAAAAAAATCTTGAGAAGAACTTAAATTAAATTATTCGATTGTAAAAAATTTCGTACACTAAAAATTTTTCCCATTAGTGTTTTATTATATTTATAGATAATAAATTAATTTTTTTATATCTTATATATATATTCTTTTATAGGTCTTTACATGGTGAATGGAGGTGGATGGACAGTCGGTGTCGGGAAACTGGCGCTGCGAGGCGATATTCTCGTGCGGGCGTACAGACGACCTGCGCATGCGCACACCAACTCGCAGACGCAATTGCAGCGACACCTGGTGTTCGCCTGTCAGTTCCACACTTGTGCAGTCGCCGATCACACCCTCTCCTTCACTAAGCAACAACTTGACCACGCCGTGCACGGTAATACTAATCTTGGCACCTTCGACCCTCGTTATCACTTTATCACTTATATTGTTTCTATTAAATATATTCATTAAATTAAGCACTTCTTTTTTTTTCTTTTTTCATATGCAATGACAAAGAGACCACTATAATAGTATTGAGAATGCATTTCACCGTTATATCAAGAGATTGTCTAAAATAAAAAAAGTTGAAATTTTTCTTTAATTGAAATTAATACAAATCAAATACAAATAATTAAATAATATAATCACCTACCGATACCATATCATTCGTCACCCCAGACCCGTCGTTCCCTCGCGACGGCGCGGTGGAGCTGGTGTTCGTCCGCGGCGGCCCCGCGGGCTCCGCCCCCGCCCCCGCCCCCACCCCCGCCGCGCCCCTCCGCGCCGCGCCCGACGCGCTCGCGAGAGCTGACTCGCTGCAGCACCTGCGGCCGCTCTCCGCGCTCACTGACGACGACACCGGTGAGGAACAGCATATACTAATACATATATATGAAAAAAAAAACTCCCAAAATTAGTTTTTTTGATATTAAAAACTAATTTTGGGAGAGAATATGGACTTCCTTAAAGCTATTGACCCGGTAGCTCAGCTAATAGACGGTCGAGGACGGTATCCCAGAGGACGCAGGTTCCTCTGATGTTGATTAACTTTTTATTTCACTTATTAAATGGATTTTTTGATGATTCAAAGTCCCTGGATGATTTTGTTTTGTCATATTGGTTATATGATTTTTGAAAAAAAAATGAATTCTTCAGAGCTATATGTACCATATTCTGAATTGGTTCTAAATATTACCGGGTTTTGGCCGTCACTTTTTCTTCATTATACATGTGATTTAAATTAAAATATTTTTTTGTTCAGTAAAATGTTTAAAATAACGAAAATTCGCCGTAATATAAATTGGTTCAAATAATTTTATGAAATTATATTAATTAGGAGATTTAATATTGTCAATGGAATTCCCTAACAAACACAACACACCAAAGACCAAAAAAAATATATAACAGTATTTTCATGAACATTTCCAGCACAGCTGGAGCAGTCTAGACTTATACCAATCAATTTTAAGCTGCAAAATATAAAACCTTGAGGCTTCAGTAAAGCTATAAATAAATAATATACAAAGTTAATTACGTTATATGAAATGTAATAAGACACTATTTAATAGATCTTATGTATCGTTGTTTATGTGTGCGTTCGTGCGTGTGTTTGCATGTATCTTGGATGTGTTTTTGTGTATGTGCGTTCGTGCGTATATGTTTGCATGCGTGCTTGTGCGTTGTGTGAATTTGTGTCGTTTAAACAACTTTCTTTGGACAAAATGACAGACAAAAACTAATGAATATTTTTATTATACGAAATATATATAAAACAATTATTTACTGTGATTAACGCAAGATTCTAATTGAAATAAAAAATATTATAAATAAAAATATAATTAAATATGATATCTTCTTTTGATATTCATACATAATCTACATTTAAATGATGATTTAAAATAAAGAAATATATATCAGACCTAGATGTAAAAAAAACGGATTGGTAAAAAACACATTATTACACTTACAATTAACTGACTTACTAACAGACACTTACATCTCGTCTACCCGTGAACACGATTGCTGCAAAGCATTCGAAACTTCGAGTTGAAATTAAAACTTAACCAAATTATACGCGAGTTTTAATCCGTAAAAAATAGTTTTATTTGAAATGTATACTCGTGAAAATACTACATTATAACATATTATTAAATGTCTATTATTAAACATTAACACTATATTTGTACATATGGGACTGAAGCTACTTTATTATCCCTACATCCGTTACTTGGTGTTTATTTCAGCGAGGGAGTAAGTCATTAAACCCAGCTCCAGATGGCAGCAGTAGCATAACAATGTAACACTGCAATAATGTTATAATATTCATACTTTTACATAACATTTGGAAATAGAAAGGTCATATTACATCTGTGTACGAAGTTTTATTTATTTTAGTTTTGTGACAAATTTTTCATTTTTTTTGTTATATTACCATATTTTCATATTTTTCTATGGGTTGACTGATAGAAAATGCTCTATAGCACTAAATCCGCTTATTGTACTTTTCTTTCGTACAATAAAGATTTAAGTAAATAAATAAATAAACAATAACACTAAAATTATTATCTAAATTATCAAACTAAAGCAAATTTAATTAAATAATGTATATTATATTAATATAATATAATTATCTTCACGCCGCGATTTCGCCATACTTCGAACTCATTATATATATAAGAATGGGTTTGAAATGAAAATGATAATTCGGTATTATTTACGATATTATTTACGTGAATAATCGCATATAAAATATATAAATCAGTAATATTTGTATTTACTTATCTATAATGATATACACAATAGTCTTGCCCTATATTCATTGAGAAGAAAGTGGCGACATATCATTAGTTGACAAAACAGTAGGAAATGCAGGTGCGAAGCTATTTTAGTGCTTGTCCGCCCAGCGGCCGCCCGCCCAGTCTCACAACGCTTTACGAGCGAGCTTAACGCTTATATCGGTTGAGCGAAACTAAATAACCTTACCAGTTAAATAAAATACGTGTATATTTTAAAGTGATTATATTAGTTTTTGGTTTAATGTTTTAAGGGTGAGTGTAACTTCATAAGTGCCAGAATGATCCATATGCTTTGCCAAAGAAGTAAACATTCACTATCATGTAATTACGTAAATTGGATGCAGAACAATATATTTTAGTTATATTATAAATTATATTATGCCAATTGTTCATGGAATTAAAGTCAATTCATTTGAAAAAGTAGATTAGTTCCAGTATAGTGTCCTTATGGTGTAATGTCTTTCACTTGGACAATGACTTTGGTTACGGGTCATATCTGTATGGAATCTGATGAACTGCGCGGGCGCCTAATTGACCAGCGGAGCGAATGACTCTTACAAGTCCACTCATCCGTTGCAAGCCCTATTCTGCAATGTGACAACTTGATTTGTTGTTGATCGACCGTTTTGATTATACCCTTTCTTACTTCTTATAATATATTATATGAGAAAAAACTTGCTTTGCTATGTGACAATATTTTTACGAAACACTTCTAACATATAATGAATTATAAATTAAATATATTATAGTATCTATATACTAATATTATTAGGAGGATTGACTTTTTAAACGTTTGTAATGAATAAATTCAAAAAAAAATAAACTAGTTTTAAAAAATCTTTCATTATAACAATGCTTAATTCTGAGTAAAATAATATCCGCGGGTGCAACCGCGTGTAAAAGCATGTTATATTTTTAAATTATTTAACTAGTGTTTGTTTGTTTATATTTAGAACTTTCTTTATATTCGCATATTTCAATTAATAACTTCAATATATAAGTCAATTAATTTGAAGCATATCAGCTTGAGCTTAAACATTTGTCTTTAAAACCAAAAGTGCTGTAAAAGACAAAATAGAATAATATGTTTGTCTTCATTTTTAGGACATATTTAAAGTAGTAAACTATTTTCATTCTATCAATCAATCAATCAATCAAACAATCAATCAGTACTTAATATCAATAATAGTTCGGGAGAAAACTGTATTAAATATTATTATGAATAAAAAACCAGTCAATACAGTCAATAGTGCGATACTTTTGATATAAGAAATGACAATTGTTAGAGGTAAGCGATAATAATATACAGTCATTAATAACGCCATTTATATATTTCTTATCGATATTTCTATACTTTTTTCAATAGTTTGGTGTCAAAACAGGTTTGATTGAAATTGGAAATAAATAAATATACTTATCTTATTTGGGTCTTATTGACTTTTATTCTCAATCATTGTTTTAATACTTCGATCAGTATTGAAAAAACAACAATTACAAGTATATAACAAAACAAAGTATTATATACAAAGAGATAAAGCTCAATAAATATAATAAAAAATGAGCATTTCAAAATGTTATAAATTACCGATCGTGATATGAAAGTCATAAATTTTGGAGATATGCAAAAAAATAACAACGAAAAATAAAAACCGGTTGCTTTAAAATTTTGAGCAACGAATATACGAGTTTGGTATCATTTTAAGTAACAAGAGCTTAGAGACTTACTTCTTAGAATTACAAGCTGGATGACATCATTGGGAGTTGAATACGAGTTCACCTTCGTACTGACCACAGAAATTTGTTATATTTATTACAAAGTTGATTTTAAACCGCCTAATTCTATTTCTTAGAACAAATTTTAGAACAGATTATTAACATATTTTCCATTTAACATAAAAGTTTTTTTAGTTATCTTATCTTTTTTTATCTTTTTTCAATGAATCTGAAAAGACAAACACACACATTGATAATGTCAATACAGGCTAATTTTAATTGATAAACTAAGCGTGGCTAAAATGATCATCTGAGAGATTAATTCTTATAATGAAGTTAATGTCAATTTCAAACCAGCGGTAGTTATTATTGTAACCTTCGACTTTGTTTTAATTAAAAATATTTATAATACGTGTTGAATATATTAAAATTGACGCCTACTTCTTTGAATTATAAACGACATTATATCGATATATTATAAAGAATTTATTTAGCGTTAAATAATTATTGACATTATAATAACATAATATTACGCATACATAAAAAGAAATTAATGTGGTGCTTTAAATAGTAATAATTAAAATTAAATAATGCGTTGATATTGTGAGCTGGACCGTCGCGACACATCCTCTTCCTGGGGCAGCGTCTCCTGTTTCGTAATAGTAGCCCTCGCTTGATGTCTCACTGCGTTATTTTAGTATCACAGAAATAACATCTTCAACATAACAAGACGGTACGCTGACGTTGATAACTTTACGCTAATTGCGATATTGACAACTTCACATTTACAATTTCGAAATGACTGCCAGATGCCAAATTGTGAACGCAATCTCAATGGGACAGACTGAACTAAAATATCTTCGAAGCTTTGAAATACTTTGCGGCTATTAAGTCACTCTTTATGCAAATGAAAAGCGTCCGTCTTCCTCATTTGCATATTTTATTTAATGTATGCAAGTTTTATAAATCTGGTTACGCAAGTTTAATTATGAAAGAATATGACGTAAAAATACTAGTACACTATTTTAATATATAAAAAAAATGTATATAATTATCCGACTGTACTATCATAATTGTCCGACTTTCGAACCCATTTACAGTGCATTTATTCATGAGCTCGCAGCATGGACGACTCACGGCGTGAACTCACTCCGCTATTCCGTGTTATGGATTCGAAACTACTCGAGAAAATTCCGATAGTATTTCCATGAATACAGCCTCATAATTATTAAAATAATAATCATGTATCACGAAATTAAAATACATAAAAAAAGGAAAATTTAGTAAATTAAATTAAAAATATTTATACAAAAATTAATAATATTAAAATGTTACTTGAAAGCCCACAATGAATTGAATTAATTAAAATAGCTCAAGAATCCGGATGTCATTTATGACGTTGCAAAATATAAACATAATAATAGAAGTTAATTTCAATACACAATTTGCGGTACAGATAAGAATCACAAAACATACAAGCATAAAGAACACTTCCTTGTTAGGTACCGGAGTATTGAACGACAAACCTGTGTATGGTGTCTTCTGACAATGAGGTTATCTGGACGAGTACAGCCGGATAAGTTGAATCGTTTAAAATATACGATAGAACTATTGTTATTTTATACATATGTAATGTTTTGATAGTATCTTGTATTCTGAATTTAATAAGCTTAAGAAAAAGTTAATTTAGTAATAAAAAGAACATATAAATTGAGTATGGAAACAAAAGTACGAGTATATTTTAATGAAGTCATATATTTTAATAAAGTGTTACAATTATTTGCAAAATAAAAAGGGTTCTATAACTAAGTGACATTCCGTGATACAACGGTGACGACCGGGATACGGGTAACGGGAAACAAACTTAGTCCTTTTAAGGACGTACGTCTGTACAGCCGCTCTTAACAGCGTATCTGAGACATTCGAGTCTTGCAATAAACAGTTAATGAATAGTGCGTTAACAAGCGAGTCATTTAATTTCGATAAAATTAAAACATTTATACTTCATAGTGTTTAAATTAACATCATTATGATTAAATACATAATAAAGTATTTGAAGAAATGTTCTGATTGTATAATGTGGTGATAGGTGACAACAACGGCAGCGCCGAGGGTTCGGGTTCCAGCGGGGAGGCGGGTGAGGGAGCGGAGGCCGTGCATACGTTCGGACCTCTCGACGGGTCCATCTACGCGACGGTAGTGCGCGCGGGCGGCGGCCCATCCTCTCCGCTCAGCGCCTCCATGGACTCGGGCATCTCCTCCGCGGGGCGCCGCGCGGCCCCCAGCCCACCCGATGAGCTGGACGCGCTGCTGGGCGATATGCTGAGGACGGTCAGTGCGCTACCCGACCCGCCGCCGGCGCAGTCGCACGCCGAGCGCGCCCCGGACATACCGTATCACGCGCGCGCTGACTCTGCGCCCTTCACTTACGGAGCCCCCGGCCTGCGCCCCGGCATGTTGCGCTCCTCCAACCGCCTCGCCAGCCCCGAACTCGTACGGCGGGCTCTGGGTACCGACAGAAATTATAAAGCTATAGAAGATGATGAGGACGAGCAGATCGCCACCCCGGAGCCGTCGCCGAGGTCTCCGCTGTCTCCGCGTACTGTGCGAAAATTTACCCACGACACTGTCACCACTACCACCACATCGACCATTCCTCCACCGGCCTCGCCTCTACAAAATGGGAGGTTAGTATATAAATCTTTCATAAAATAAAACATTTTATACCGTTATAATTATTTTGGTAGTGTTTTAAAGTCAAGAAAATAATATACAAAAAACATTTTTAATTTTCATTAAATTTTTTCTTGTGTCGTTTTTGTATGTAATGGGTTTAGGTTGAAATAAATGATTAAATTTTAGATTAAATATTTTTGCTGATGCTAATATATCGTACTACATTTTGTTCAAAAAACTTGTTACTCAAAGAGACAGGTAGCTATTATATTAAATTACTAGTTTCGACCAGCTCCGCCCGCAAGGATTTTGGTAATCGTGTCTTTTTTTAATATTATGCTTTTTTTTTTAAATGGATTCTACTGTATTATTTTTTATTTAGGCAAGATTTTCCTTGAGAATCCCATTATTTATTGGTGATGACCTCACAAAAATACCATAAAAAAATACCTTAATTTTTGAGTTAATCGCGTTCATATAAACAGATAGATGTCGCTTGGGCTTTGTATTTTATAATGGTTATATAATATAAAGAATTATAAAAAATATGAAGATTCGACATTAAAAAACAAGAAAACAAGTTTCTAATAAGAAAATAAAATTATTATCAGACAATACTGGTATTTGTTTTCAGTTTTAGTATGTCGTCAATCTGTCAATAAGTAAGAAATAAAAAGATCGTGTAAGTACAAACCCAATAAATGGCTGTTGTATAATCAAAGGAGCATTTAGTGGGAGATGTAAACATGTGTGGGCGAGGTACAAAAAGCTTCAACTGTTTACATTTTAAAACTTAGTACTATATTTTTAGCAATTCAATAACATTAAACCTGAACTTTTAGACCAAGGTTTGTTTAGCCCATTATTTTCAGTGTATTTTACGAACATTTTCCCCGCAGCTTTGACCGCGTGAATTTCGGTAACCTTGAATCTTTTTAGTCATTATAAAAAGTTAGTTATTGTAATTATTATTTGCCACTAGCTCAAAGATTCGACCTTATTAAGTCAAGAGTCATTGGTCCAGTCCAATGGTGTATATTTGAACCAATATTGGAAGCAACTTTGGCTCCAACTGCACACAGAAAGACAAAAGGATAGCTTTCCCCATCCTACTATCATATGTTCTAAAGATAAATCTGAAATTATTAAGTCAAAAATTATTAGTCCAGTCCAATGGTATAAATTTGAACCAATATTGGCACCAACTTTGGCACACAGACAAAAGGGTAGCTTTCCCCATTCTACTATCATATGTAGGAAAGATAATTCTGAAATACGATCACGGTTAACAAACTTATTAAGTCAAGAGTCTTTCGTATCCAGTCCAATGATGTATATTTGAGCCAATATTGGAATCAATGTTGGGACCAAATTTGGCACCAACTGCACACAGACAAAATGATCATTTCCCCCATCCTACTATATGTGGTAAAGATAAATTTGAAATACGATTATAGTTAACAAACTATTTCGTTGACCAAACTAATGTTAGACACGTGAGAACAAACAAAAGATAGATAATGTTCCGTCCAGTTTCCACATACACGTCGCAATAACATTGTAGCTCGGTTAATTTATTTAGCCGCGTTCCGCTCGACCCACTTCACTGTCACTGAAGTAATCAATCCCATAACCAATCTGGGATATTATTGTGGGAGAATTCGTTATTTTTATGTCCCAGTAATTGACTTCGTGGACGTCTTTCTCCTTTCCTCTGGAGGAGTCCAGAGTCTTTTATTACATATGACTTTTATGTATTTAGTACAAGTATAAGTATATTATGTTGTAAAAATGTATAATAGTTTTTGGGTTCGTGGGTTCCTTCAACAGCACCAAAGCACCTTTTAATTGATCTAACATACTTGATTTTTATGAACACAGCATACGTTTTGGAAAAACATGTTCGATATTATTGTCATATTTCTTTTTCCTTTTTGTTTTGTCTGGTAGAGTTGTACTTTTTTTTTGTACAATAAAGATTTAAGTAAATTATAATAAAACAAAAAAAAAAGTCATAGACAATGTAATTGACAAAATTTAAAGGATTTTATCTTCAAATCAGTAAACTTAAGTCATGTTTGATATATGTCATATATTTTTTTTACTTTTCTATGTTTTGTACGTTGTATTTTTTTTTTGTACAATAAAGATTTAAATACCAGGTCAACGCAAGCGGGGTTAGCCTCGCGACGCAGCGCGCGCGAAACAAAAACGTTCTATATGTTAACTATATCAGACACATTTTATTAATTATCTCGAAAACTACAATTACGATTCGGCTGATTTTCAATCCAGAACGTGTTTTGCTCATTATGCGCATGTGTGCAAAATTTCGTGCGTGTAGGGTAACAAAGAGTTGAAAATTTGAGTAGTAAAGATAATCGTAATGTAGGTTTTCATATCGTAATGTAGGTTTTCACTTATATGAATTAAGATACGTTATTAATACATGTGAATAAGATAACATTTAATCGTATACATTATCACCACGTGATTGACAACTCTATCAAGAACTTCAAATATTGATTGAGTTATACTAAAATTAATAGTTCAAACTCCCCACGAGGGTGAAAAAATTAATATACTTTCAATAATGTGCCAACTAGAGTATGCCACATAAAAATTGCATAATAAATCAAAATATGTTCAATCCTTTTATTACATATATATATATATATTATTATAGATAGATAAATGTTATTTTTTGTACAAAAATAAAAACACCAGGAAAATAAAACGAAAAAAACAAACATAAGAACAAAAGGCGGCCTTATTGCTAATAAGCAATCTCGTCCAGGCAACCTTCGGGTAGAGGACATGAAATACAAACGTGGATTAAGATACACTAAAAGTAATTATGTATATACATACATAAACCATTATTATATTTAACCATAATATATATTAACATACCAATTATTACATATATTTGCAATGCAATTTATATTTGAAATAACAAATAAATGGACATTATACTTATATGAAGTTTCTTATCAAATTGATATTGATTATAAAATTACTGTTGAAACACAACAGAGGTACTTAAGCCTCATTGCGGTAATAGCAGTAATTCACTTACATCGAGATATTAAAATCATTTACAATGTATTTACCTCACTGGGGGTCTATACTTAGTATATGTACACAGTTTTGTATGTAGGTGTGGATATATTTTAATATATGGGATATACTTCCAAATAATTTCGTATTTTTTCGTAGTTTTAGTTTTTTATTTAAAAACTTAAAAGTATACATTTTAGAAATAGTACTAGATCAATGCCTCGAAAATCTCTTAGATTTTATCTCCTGGACAAGTTGTCGTTTCACAAATATGATGACACTTATATAAACAAAAATATAGATATGATCTAATAATTATATACTAAAAACAGAAAAAAAAGAAAACATACACGCATACACATATATGTATATTATATAGGGGTGTACATATACACACAGACACATACACGTACATACTTACATACATACATATATACAGGTTTTATTACAAAAATTGCAACTTACATATGAATAGTTAATTACAAGTGTAATAGTTATTTATTTTTTATATTATTTAGATGCACGGACAATAATCTCAAATTATTGTTCATATTTTGTTTAAATGAATTATACTCCAAGAATAAGTCGGTTAATGGAGGAATCATCATGAGTCCCTTGTATCTAGGGCATTCTCATTCGTAACTATCGTGTATTTGAGACACAATACGTTCGTTCTATTTTAAAGACACTGCCAATTCCATTAAAAGAATGTACAGTTTTATTGTTATCAAGTTGTTATTCAATTATCGCCCACGGGAATGCCCACGTAATAATACCTGACTGGGGCACTTGTATTGAATATAATATAGGTTCGTGTATTGAATTCGTGAATTTTCGTGTTGAACAAGATATAAAAAGATAAACAGAGCTGAGCGGAAACGCTGTCAATGCTTAATTGATGTGTTGGGCGTTGGTCGAGATTGTCAGATGTTTTGCAATATTGCTCACTAAAATGTTACCATAAATTGCCAATACGAATTATTTATGTGGCGCCGCATTAATGAAAGCTAATTATATTACGCAGTTTTAGAAAAAGCTTACGATACTATATATATATATATATTTTAACCCTTGCTAAATACATTTTATTTCATAAATTTTCCCAGGACATACTACGTATATTTTCGTAAAATATTTTTAATGTGTTTGCCGACGTACAAGAAACTTTATCATACGTATTTACTACTTCATAAATATTTTCTATTTAATGTTCACTGTTAAGTATAATATATATGCTGAATGTTATAAAACGGAAAGGTTTGTTCAAATGCGTTAACCGAAACTACAGGATGGGTTTAAAAAAATATTTCTAATTTTAAGACACAGGTTAATTGAGACTATCAGCTATATAGCATTAATTCTTTTGGTTATACTAATAGAAAAAAAATCGTTCGTCGGACCGCAAATAACAGCTAGTATATATATATATATATATATATATATATATATATATATATATATATATATATATATAATATAATGTTGTCAAATTTTCACTTACTTTGTTATGGGTAACTATAATTATAATATTCCATTAGTTATTCATCATTACTAAATAAGGATTATAGGGAAGTGCTTAATAATATGCGGTATATTCAAATTACACAATACAATATATATTATAGTATGGCTATAGTATATAAGGCGGCTTTTAAGTGATATGTAAAAACGCAATTTGGAATTGGTGCGATAATGGCGCTTGATTGCATATTGCGGCACAAGTTGCTATTTCGAGATAAACGTTGCCTTAAATGGCGTTCACTCTAAAACCAGAGACGGAGTCGTACATATTATGTCGCATAACTTTCTAATAAACGCTTCGTTGTTAGACACCCCATTACCATGAATTAGAAATGGCTACTGGTTGACTTTTACTGGCTATATTGACAAATAGATGAGGCTCGTATTACATAACATTGCGTATTCCAATCAAGTAATTTAATACGTGCAGTTCTAGTTGTGTATAAAAGTAAACAGTCAATAACAGAATTAGGTACAAGCATTCTGCATAACACATGCAAAGCGATTTCAGAGAAAAAACTTAGATATATAAATATATGTTAATATATTTGATAAGATAGTTGAGATGGCTGCGTAATGAAGACGTATTCTCAAAGGTTATTAAATATAACATGGCTAATTAAGAAAACTACTATACAGGCAACGGTAGCATTATTTAGATTAATATATGTATCACCAGATGGACCAATGGTGATGCGGAATGGATAGAACGTCCGCCAAGTAGCGCAAGGAAGACTCCGATTGAGAACGGAACTTGGCGATCACATAGCACGTTGGGGTGGCATGATAATAATCGCCGCGAATCAAGAAAATCAGAGGGCAACAATAATGTGGAAGCCAGCTCGGGACTCACTTGGCTGCAAAGGCAACAACAGAAGTTAAGAGAGAAGAAAGAAGCTAGGGAAAGAGTCGCTCGACTGCCGCTCGAGTGGGACGCACCTTCCCGTCATGTACGCCGGTCAGCTAGCCACCGGTAACCTATAAACATACATAAAGATGTGTACTTACTTTTTACTTGATATTAAAAGTCCTTATGTTTCAGTGTTGACGGGTACACCAGTGATACAACAGCGTTTGCTGATGATGATGACGACTTCAGTGTACCTCTTCATGTCAACACACGTACTCTCAACAGGACTGATAGCATCAGCCCACAAGCTCCAGACAGGTACTAGGAGAACGAATTCCTATTAATATAAGAGTAAATAAAACTATTTTTACGGGTTAAAACTCGCGTATAATTTGGTTACATTTTAAGTGTGTGTCAGACACTTACATTTCGTCTACCCGTGAACACGATTACTGCAAAGTAGTCGAAACGTCAGTTAAAACCAAAAATGTAACCAAATATACGCGAGTTTAATCCGTAAAAATAGTTTTATTTGAAATGTGTACTCGTGAAAATCTAAGAAAATACTAATATAAGAGTATATTATATTATTAAGAGAGTTTTTGATAATCCTTGATAGATGATAGATAGTACATGATAGATGATGAAATATTTGTTTTCCAGGACCTCATCTAGAAAATTCATGTATGAAAAGATGACGATGCGCGAGTGGAGTGCAAACACAACACCTGCAAACACACAAGCGCCTGGTTTACTGTCACTAGCAGAGCCCAACAACAACGACACAATTGTAAGAACCTGGCAATACTTTGTCAAAAGAGAGAAATTGGTCACACTATATTTGATTAGAAGGCATTAGCACTTTTACAATAAACTAAACTTTCTTGGATATCAAATACTGATATTCGTATACGATAATATATTTTAAGATAAACGATAGTAATCTATTATATATTCAAATTTTTTGTGATATCTTATAAAGAACGGTGCTTATAATAATATTTGCAATCTGTCAGAGCCGAGAAAGAACGGAGAGCTGGTCCCGCAGCGAGTCCCGCGCGGGCACGCCGGCCTTCCCCACGCACCCGCGGACCCCCTACCCGCCCACGCCCACGCCCTCGCTGTCCGCCCGGCCGCCCAGGTCGCCCACCGTATCCAGGTAGATATTTTAAATTCAAGATTACTTGGAGCGCGAACCGGACCTCAGTTATGTGTCGCTGCGCCCGCAACGGAATCTAAGTTGCATTTACAAGACGTCAATGCATTCTGTCCTCGATTATTTTTAAAGATAGAATAAAGCTGTTAAAAAATTTTGGCATTTACGTTTATGGGAATTTGGTTTGCCCGTAATTTTTCCTCAACGTCATCGAATATTTTATAATATATATATATTTTTTTTAAAACCACCACCAGACTGATGTCTATCATCTGGTGGTGGTTCAGTCAGTCACTGATGTCTATCAATTTTCGGATATACCGTTTTTGATCGATGCCTGCACAAAGGATGCAAAAACCTGTCATAGAGAGCTTCTCTCGCCTCGCTCAATGATTGTGTTAATGTGTATATAACGTGGTATATGTATAATTTGCAGGAAGGAGCGCGAGGGTAGCCCCGAGTCTGAGTACCGCACGTACGCGGGCAGCGCGGGCTCGCGGCGCTCCAGCCTCAGCGGCGGGGCCGAGCCGCAGCACGTGGCGCCCGACAGCGTGAGGTTCGCCAGAGACACCAGCCACTACTGGTACAAGCCCAACATATCCAGGGATGACGGTCAGTACATGTTACTTATAATAATAGTAATATTAAAATCGTTATTAATTACTAGGACATCCTGTAATCGTCTATATGTATATGTATATGTATATGTATATGTATATGTATATGTATATGTATATGTATATGTATATGTATATGTATATGTATATGTATATGTATATGTATATGTATATGTATATGTATATGTATATGTATATGTATGATATATGTTTTACTCAACAGCGGTAGCAGCACTCCAGCAGCTTGAAGAAGGGTCGTTTATCGTCCGGGATTCGAACTCATTCCCCGGTGCGTTCGGTCTCGCGGTCCGCTCGGGGATGGGAGTCCGTCACTTCCTCATCGAGCCCACCGCTAGAGGCGTGCGGCTGAGAGGATGTCCCGACGAGCCAGTGTTCGGTTCTCTGTCAGCGCTCGTTTACCAACATACCGTGACACCGCTCGCCCTACCCGTTCCTCTCAAACTACCCGACAGGTGAGGATAAGCTCCCACAGATTTTATCACAAAGCCACATTTCATTAAATTCTAATATTTATGCTCTAATTAAAATCTAAGAGAAATTAAATACATATTTCCATAAGCTCCTTGCAATGATGGCGCAATAAATATCTAGAAACAACTGCATAAAATTAAGAAAATTGTATTTCCTATTGTCTAATTTCGAGGCAATTTCGCCTCCCCATACTTATTTTTGGCAGTTTTCCAATTTAAATATGAATAATTACAATTATACTATACAATAGAGCACTACTCTATATTACGGTTTGTTGTGCCTACTAGTTATTGTGTGTCTGTCCGTGTGTGTCAGAGACCCGTGGTCGCTGGGAGGCGCAGGCGCGGCAGCCCGCGCGCTGCTGTCGTCGGGCGCCGCCTGCAACGTGCTGCTGCTGGGCTCAGAGAACACTGAGGCGCTCACGGGACCCGCCGCCGTCAAGAGGGCCGTCATGAACATCCTGCACAAGAAGGTAGCACACTATACAGATTCACTAGAGCCGAATCCTCAAAAATTTTCGAAACATCCAAAAAACTGTGACTATAGTCCAAAGATTAAGATTGTTTGCAGATCTAAATCTGTTTTTGTTTCTTTTTTGTAATTTTAAACATATATTTCTATTAAAAGGATAAGTAAAATTATTATTATGAGTAGTCTTTTGAGTAAAACAGTTAGTGATATCGTATTTTCTTAGATTTTCACATTTGAAATAAAACAATTTTTTACGATTTAAAACTTACACTTACATCTCAACTACCCGTGAACACGATTGCTGCAAAGCATTCGAAACGTGGGGTTAAAATTAATATATAACCAAATTATACGCGAGTATTAATCCGTAAAAAATAGTTTTATTTCAAGTTAGTTATATCATCTATCTCTCTCAGTCGGCAGGTCACGTGGTGCACTTCAAGGTGTTCGGAGGCGGCATCACTCTGACGGATGCCGTTCGTAAACTGTTCTTCCGTCGCCACTACCCAGCTTCTGGAGTGTCATACGCAGGCATCGACCCAGACGAGCGACGATACAAATACATGGAAAATGGAACTCAAACTGAGAAGTTAGTATCGACAAAACGTCCCTCAAAAGATATACATATAGTATGATAAATTTAACAACACACGATAGCTCAGTTCAGAGCTACAAATACCGAAGATCGCAGATTCGATTAATTTATTAAAAGTTTTATTTCTATCTTGACAAAAATATATGTCTTATATTTATATATAAAAGAAAATATGTAATAATATAATATTCCCCAGACGGATCTTTGCCTTCGTCGCTCGCGCGTCTTCAGGTGCTGACAACCAGTGCCATGTTTTTGCTGAACTGGAACCAGAACAACCAGCTACAGCCATTGTCAACTTTGTTAACAAGGTATAGTTTAATAAAAATTTCTTACGACGCTTCCTTCCTTTAATTTAATCACCAAATTTGTGGATAAAGAAAAACATCTGACACGCGGCAATCGAGCTTGCCGCTATGAAAAACTCCTAATCGGCAAATTATAACTCGCAAATTAATTAACAAACAAAATCACATTTTTAAAATAAACAATTTATTTTAATAATAATTTTTATTTTTTTTATGTAGTTTATGATAGGATTTTAAAATATTTAAAAATTCGAATTTTTTTTTCCATTTTTCGTAACTTCGGCGGCCGATCTGACCACCTTCCCGTTGGACAATCAACATAATTTTGAAAAGTGAATCTTACATTTAGATGCTGATTCCAAATATATCTTTAGTTTTTCAAAATTCGAAAAATAAAATTCGACAGACACACAGACACACATACAGACAGACAGATCGGAAGGAAAAACGGAGTTTTTCGAAAAAATGAATGTCGTATGAACGGGGCAATAGAGTAGGGCTGCCCTGAATGTCCAAAAGAAACCTTAAAAGATGGATAAAGGATTAAAACTGGATACCATATTATAAAGTGGAACCGTCCTAGTACTGGTCCAACAGTTAATGAATCCAGCATTCCTATGGAAGATTGATGTCAATCTAGTTTCCGATAATTTTTACATAATCTCTTATATGACGTCCAACATATTGAACCAAGACAAAATAATAAGAAGAAAATAAATATATATATGTTTATATGTTTTATTATCTTTGTTACAGGCACTTCTCGGCAATTCACAGAAGCAGGATATTATTTAAGACAAATTTTATATATCACAAGCAGACATCTTTCGACTCGTGGATTAACAATACTCACAGAAGTGTCAAACACGAAATTCTATCATACTTATTAAACATATATCTATTCCACTATCAATAATGAATTTTACTTTGTATATTTTATTTTATATATAAGTTATTTTCAAAGATTAGTACGCTTCATATTTACCAAGTACAATGTACTGTTATATTAAATGTAATAACATTAAATTTATCATTAATTTAGTTTAGAAAAAAACTAACTAGTCTCATTAATTAATATAGATTAGTGATGCGTGCCTAATTTTACAATTACTAGTGATGTCCATATCTATCGATAAAACGTGACGTAGACAGAATAATGTACTAAGTACAACGAAACACCTCAAGTACAATATTGCTGTTAATTTTAAAATTTCTAAAATGGATGTGTCCAAATAAATAATTATTTACTATATTTAATTTCTATTAAAATTATTACAATATCATAATTATAAAATTAAGTACATATTTTTTAAAGCTGAATGCCTTACCAGTGATCTAATAATTTAGATTTAATCGAAATATTTATCGGAAAGGGATAAGGTGTACCCAGTTAAATATAGTTTAACATGTAATAAATAACTGTTATGTATTTATTGGTTAAAATAAATAAATTTAATTTAATATGTTTATCATTTTCCTTCCCTTGTAATATATACTAGAGATTTACTGTTGAAGTTTCAGAATAGAGGTGAGGTTTAGTTTAATATTTTTAAATACTTCTGAGAGTTTGACAGAAGGGATGTAAAAGTCAATGAACAAATATAATAATAACAGATGCATACAATGAACAGGATGCATTAGCCTAAATTACTTTGATTTGATATAATAGATTTGATTATTTAAGTAAATGTAATATAAAATGTGTGTTAATAGTATTTTCTTAGATTTTCACGAGTACATATGTATGTGTTAAGCATGTATGTATGACTATCTTATAAATGATATTGTCTTTATCTGAAGTTATCTATAGCTATATATTATAAAGTAAAGACTCCGTTTGCGTTTGTCTGTGTGTATAAACATAATACTAGAGACAGGATTTTTGTACTGTTTTCACCAATAGACAGTGTGTGAAGCTTCAGACTTTCACTACTTATAGTATATACCTACTTCCTTGGTACTATTTTTATAATTTCACTCATGTATAATCTATTTAATAATTATCTTTTGAATTTCAGGCAAAGTATTTTCTGATCTTTCTTAGCAATCTGTGGTTTATTTTTTTTTAACTACCGTAAAGCGTTATAAATAGGGCATAATCTGTTCACTAAACTCAATTGACTGTCTTTTAATAGATGTATAATTTACTAGTCCCAATATTTATTTTGGTGTTTGAAGGTGTCATTGTTTTTATTAATTAGTTTTATTTAAATTTACATCCCTAGAAAGTTTCTTTTTTAAATAAAACATTGGTAGAAGGTTTCGTTTTATTTATAAGAGTAGTACTGATCTACTTGCTAGAGATCTTTAAAACAGTTCTTTCAAACAAGGATTTTAAGAAAATAAATATAAAATTAAATAATAAAAAAAATACGTATCACATTATACAATTTATTGATTAAATTAATTAACTTTGATAATGGTTCATATTTAGTTACAAAGAAATATCGTACCAGCCGTCGATATCTCTTAATAAATCTAAATATTTAAATACATTTAGTATAATATCGTTTATGAGAGCGTGAACGTCAGTCATCAGAACGACCGAATCTCAAATGTCCATAATCATCAAAGGAGTCATCTACTCTTGAAGGGCGTTTTCGTATAAGTCCATATTCTCGATAAAATCGGTGTGGTTGAAAATCATTTTCCTCTTCCGTTAAGGACAGGCCTCGTAAACGCGCCCCGTGACAGCCACGCATTGACATGGCGATGGCAACTGTCAGCGCCAAAATTATAATTGTTACTGGCCGCATTGTCTATGACCAAAGAGTTCTGAAATATAAATAAAAATATATTAAACTCGATTTAAAAATAGACAAATTCCAAATTGCTAGTAAATATCTTTTTAAATATAAAATATTTCTTTTACTTGCCAGCTGTTGAGCTGCTCTCTTCAAAATGAACTCTTATCAAAATAGCTGGGGTTTTTATACTGAATTCTCTGGATACAAAACAACACCCCGTATTAATATTCCCCTAGCAATCTTTGTTGGTTATAGTAATTGACATATTTCAATTATATCAGCAGTCATACTTTATCTTGTTAACTTCTTTCAGTTATTATTTTCTCTTCGATGAAAAGTACTTTTTAATGGAAAATTTATTTTGTAAAGCATTTTTAGAATTTAATAATATCTTTCTAACCAAATTTAGTTGGATTATTTATAGAAAAAAATATTTAAGTGTATTACAAAATATATAACAAAAATACTAAAAATATATTAAGGATCTATGATTAAAACATTTGCCTACAAAATTAAAACATTTTAATGTCTAAAAATAAATAAACATTTATTTCCGCGCTCTTTATGAATAGCTTTTTAATAATCCTATAAAATTAAATATCAGAATTAATTATTTATTACAATGAATGTTTCTGTTAAAGATTTTGAAAGTTTTGAGCAAGAGTTTAAAGATCTAATAAGTGAATTCCAAACGATGTCAGTAAGTTCCATAGTTCCATATTAGGTCGGAAGCCAACGAAATCATAAATTAAACATTTTTTTACAATGTATTGTGTACTTATTCAAACAGTCAAATCATTCGGTGTTAGTAATAAATAACAAAATAAGTTTCTATAACTGAATGAATTAATAAAAGTTAATATATATGTATTCTCAGAAAACAATATATGTATATTTATAACCCGATTAAGTACCTCTATGAGATATAAGCTTACAACACTAGACTTTGCTTTTAACTTATATAATTTCAAGACTTCGGAAAGCCACTTGCGTAATACACTCCGAGCTGAAGCTGCTCGAGCTGAAGCGGCTGAGGCTGCAAGAGACGCGGCATTGAGAGTCTCAGCGGAATCCCAGGCCTCTGCTGCCGCCGCCACTGCAGGCGCCACTCAAGCCACTAGAGCTCTCGCTGCAGTCCAAGATGATTTTGTTAATGTCCAAATGCAGTTGGAATTGGCTGTACGTTTAATTAGATTTATTTTTATATAGCTGTGGCAAGTTTTCAATCATTCTGCGTAAAAATATTTGAACCAGTAATTGGCCTATCAAAACAAGTTTTTAGACTTTTGCAAGTTAAATGACATATATTTTAGATGTAAAAAATATACTATGTATTTACGGATATAATAGGAAAGTTTTGATCATATAAAATTTGATAATAATGCGAAAAACAGACATTTTAATATATACAATACTTTTTTTAGATATAGGACGTACAAATAACGTATCAGCAGTTTTATTACAGTTTATAAGTATTTAACATAATATATAACTGTAATATATTTAGATGCAGTGTGTGTTTGTTTCTGTTTAACATTAATTTTAATTTCGATGAAAAAAATTTAAAAGGCTATTTCTTTATTTTCTCACGACTTATTTTTGTTTTTTTGTAATCATAGGAAATTTTGGATTTACAACAACCATACGAAAAGTTACATTAGAAATGGCAATATAAATAATAATATATACTTGTAACACCAGTTTTTTTTGTTTTTATGTCTATTGTAATTTGTTAGCGGTACCCAAAAAGATAAAATTTATTCGTGGCATAAAACAATGTCTTTATTCCCGGTACACGAACAGGACAGACAGCGGACACTTTTCGAAGAAAAATGTTCTGAAATATGTAATAAATTAAACGCAGCCGAGAGAGAGCTCCAACAATTACGACCACTCCGAACGACTCAATCTAATATACAACAGCAATACATTGAATTACACCAGCAGATTCAGAATGCATCTGCTGCTGCAAGAAAGTACTTATCTATATATACAAAAAATACTAATTTGGATAAATAATTAAAAAGATTGTAATTTAGGTTTCGTAATCCAAAACTAACAGTATATACAAAAAAGAATTTATTAGATATATTTAACATATTGTTTTTCCTTTCGATAAAATATTTTTTTATTTATATACGTATTTAATTAAGAATTTCATTATTTCTCAATTTTGTTGAAACTACTCTATATGCTTTCTGTGTTGACAATACTTGTATTGTGACTGTGTCTGGTAGCGAGGCATCTCGCCTAGAGCAGGAGTTACGTCGCGTTGAAAGATGCGCGGGCGCTGGCGCTGCTGTGCGAGAGAGAGCGAGACTCGCCGCCGCCGCACACGCTAGAGAGAGACGACATAACACCGAGGAGCTGAGGCACACGAGCCGAGAACTGCAAGCTGCTAATGGTGCTCCATACTAGAAACGATAAAATTCCTTATTGACCTTGCTCTTATATACTCTGTATTATAGCTGAGGTATCGCGCCTAACGACTGTCATAGTAGAACTGCAGTGCCAGCTGTCTAAACATGAAGAAAAGACAATCAAAAAGATGGAAGATACCGAGGATGTGGTAGCTGAGTTAAAAGCAGCCTTGGAAGCTGAGAGAATTGGGACGACACGTCTGGAAAAGACTTTAGCTGCAGCGTTAGCTGATAATGCAGCATTAGCAGCTCAACTAAACAATAATGATAATGATTTAACAGCGAAAAATACATCTCATGATAACACCTCTTTTAGTAATATCTGCCCTATTGATTCTTTCCTTGCTGAATAAATTATCAAACTTTGTTTTTATGGAATTAAAAGAGAAATAATACAAAAAAAATGCATTTCAATAATTTACTTCATTTCATCGCATCATGGCTATTATTATAATAATTTTCACTTACATTTAAACTTAAAAAATTTAGAAAAATACACATTTTCTTATGGCTATGGTTCTAATGGCTTACAAAATAGTTTTTACAATATACTTAATCTCTTTTTCTATTAAAATGTTAACAAAGAATAAAATTCAATGCATTCTAGTCCAATTCAATTCAATTCCTACATTCATTCAATTCAATCGAATAACAGTTAAAACGGTTTACAATTCCTAACACTAATATATTTATAAGTAGGTTTATTAACACTGAAAAGGTCAAAAAGATTACAAAACAAAATAAAATTAGGAAACAGCGTAGGAGAACGAGTTGATATTGTGGTTTTTTTAAACCCGAAACTGGTTTTTAAGTCGACAGTCTGACATAATCTTTTGCACTTCAGAACACGTCATATGTGCAAATTAAAAGACATGTTTAGAATATAATAAAATAAATCAAATGTGCACGAGTACCGTTCATCATAAAATTATAGCAGCGACCTTTTGTACTGCATCGTGCAGAACTCGTTCTTAGAAATGTGCTTTAGTATTACAAACACATAAATTGATACGTTAGTGGTTGTAAGTCTGTCTGTTTTATGGTTTTATCTATACAAAAAATACTATTAAAATTTTGGTGAAAAATCGTTCATAAATATTTATCACGTAAAATAAAACCATGAAAATATTTGATTCAAATTATATTTTTAAAGAACTACGTAACTAAACATATCCAATCTTACAAGATCTTACCAATGATACTAACATAGATTCTATCGAAGCTTAATAAAATAAGATGTATCGCTAATAGGCCAGAGGAAACATTGTTAAACGTGGGCAATATCCTCGATAAGTATAGTGGGTGCAGCAGCAAGTGACGCGGGTTTTCGCAAGGCTTCGATTCGCCCCACCGCCGCTGCGTAAGCGCCGCCACAGTACGCTGTACGCAGTCTTGATCATTGCAGCTAGAGGCCACGCGCGCCGGCCCGCGACGGAAAATCCAACATCTGAGCAACGATCTGTGATATAGTGTTAAGTTACATGCGATAACTGAAAGTGAATTTAAGTGAAATAGTCTAATAAAGTAAGCTTGAATTTTTGTATTTATATTCTATTATTTTCTTACAAATTTATGCACAGAAAAAAACAAACCAAGTTGTGGGATACACAAGTGGAGGTCTAAATAGCGCTAATCTTATATAAACCTCTACGAAATAACATCACAATGATTGTTATGTTACTCTACATACACGCATCTTTGTATTATGTTGCGGAGAAAGTTATTCATGACGATATATGTTTTTTATTTACTATTATCATAATATATTTTACTATAAAGTAATTTAAATTAAAATATTAGCAAAAATTAAAAACAAAATCAAAATTATTATAACCTTTATAAAAATTAATATATCAACATTCAATGATGTTTTTCCATATTAGGATAAATAACTATTCCACCGACGCAAATAGGTATATAATGAATGTATATACAGTGACTCAGAGCTTGGAGACACAAGGACGGTGAGCTCAATGTGAAAATACATGAATTCAATGAATATAATTAATCATCATAACACTTGTCATCTCTATTAACATTCAGATTGTAAAGCATTTAACGATGTGCATTCTAAGGCTCTCCCAAGGTAGCGCAGAGCGTCTCTACATGTAAACAACAACACATTGTGAAGCTAATACTCTACCATTTGCATATATATTTACATGGAACATTGTAAACAACTTATATTTCTTATTCGAACAAATGCAATTTCCCTATTTAGCCAAAACGATCAATTGTTGTTATTTTTCTTTGAGTTATATAAAGTCACCTAAATAAAACCCAACTTAAACCTCAACCTTTAGTTTAACAACGTTTTTAATTTATTTATTTTATAAAGTAATAATAAATGAATCATATTATAGAATATTTATACCTATTTATCATCTTAAACTTGTTACACATCTTTAACAGAAGAAAACAATAATAATATACCATAATAACTTATAAGAAATTAATCATCTCAATCTTTTTAAATGTCTTTAACGGAAAACAATAATAACCGTAGAGTAACGACAAAGTATGTAAATTCTTACCGATACTTCCTTCTATTGAACCCTTCTATAGCCCTCATACAGAACCTTGCAATTACAATTGAAAATTTAATAAACACAATACCTTTTCAAAATAAATAAGCCGTTTATTTTAAAATTACAATCTATATTAAATTATTTCATATTAATTAAACTATTTTTTACGGATTAAAATTCGCGTATAATTTGGTTAAAATAAAAATGTAACCAAATTATACGCGAGTAACAATCCGATAAAAATAGTTTTATTTAAAATGTGTACTCGTGAAAATCTAAGAAAATACTATTATATATATAGGCTACAATATCATTTACGTAGAGGTCGTGAAGATTACTTATGAGTCTAAACACGAAAAATGCTTGTTTATTCAGGTGTATGGAAATCATTTTACGTTGTATATTTTTGGAATTATTGAATGTAACCAAAAAAATTATATGGTGTAACAAAAAAAAATAGAATTTTTGTTATGACTTATATGAAATCATATACCTAACAGCTAAGTTTCTTACAAAAAATAATCAAATATTCGATCTATTACAGCAAAATGATGCAAAATATAGCCGCTTTTTCCGTCCTAGCAGTCTTGGTTGCGCAAAGTAACGTACAATGGTAAGTAACTTTGAAATAAATTTAATTTTTATTGACAGATATAAATTTAAAAACAGATATCCACAACTTTATAATATTACAAAATCGGGAACCTGCAATACAGCTATAGAACAAGATATTTTTAAATTAAATTAAATTAGATACTAAATAATTTTAAAAAGGTTTACCTTTCTTATTATAATTCCTAAATACAGATTACAAAAAAATAAAACTAAACTAAATATTGTATAAAAAACAATCATTGTTATCATTACATTACATTAAAAAATATTTTAACCGCATTTAATTATCTTCTATAAGTAAAGGACAATTTGTTTAATATCTATGTTATGTTTACTACATACCGTAAACTAGTTAGACGTTTTTACCGGTACTGAGTCGTAATTGTTGTAAAGATAATTATGTAACATTTCTCACTGGTAGCTCTTAATACCTAAAAGCAACACTGTATTTGTTTTTCCATCTTTAACTGTATCTCTAAATGTTAGTATACCCACATACTTTAAGAATTTATTAATTAAAATATAGTTCCCAAGTAATTAAATTTTATTTTTATTTTTAGCGTATCAATATTAGGTCCAAAAGTGATAAGACCTTATGGGAATTACAAAGTATCAATAGCTGGTGATGACAAAGCTCATAATTTATACGTGGCTATTGAGGGTCGACGGACCACAGGCGAGCAGTTCTCACAAGGAAGAGTGGTCCAGGTCGCACCTGCTTCATCTAGGCTTATAGACCTCGATGTAAGTTATACGCAACTTTCATGTATAACAATATCTGCCATCTTGTTACATAAACCTTTGGTTATGTAACGTTCACGTATTCTTAAGGCATGACTAATAAAAATTTTATTGCAAAAAAGTAATTATCTACGATGAACAGATTGGTGATCCAGGACCTGGTAAATACAAACTAGTGGCTCGGTCAACATCAGGTCCGCTGTTCGCGTCATCAGCTTCACTCATCTACCAAGCAAGAAGTTTTTGTATCTTCGTACAGACTGATAAAGGAGTGTACCAACCAGGTGACATCATTAACTTCAGAGTTATTGCTTTGGACAAGTAAGTATCTTGTATTTTTACATAATTTATAATTTCATATATAAAAGATCCGTTTATTGTATTAAGAATTTCGTGATACATATATATTAAGAATTTCGTGATTTCAATGGATTACGTCTGTATTCACGTTAAATTTATCGGAATTTGTCCAACTTTTTGGAAATTCCCCAGCTAGCTGGATAAAAATAACATGTGTTTAGCCGAATATCTGTAAATGATCGTTTTATTACTTGTATATGTAAAACTTTCACTCTAAAGCTTTAATAGTTGTAACACAAAAGAATACGAACACGCCAACACTTTCGATTGAAACATCAGTGAAGCACTACGATCATTGACCCCTAGGTACCTGTTGCCACTCACCGGCACTGTGGATGTGAGCGTGTTAGACACGGGGGGCTCGCCGGTGAGGCAGTGGGCCTCCGTGAAAATCGATAGAGGATTATTTGCTGATGAGTTGATGTTAGCTGATGAGCCTGCGCTTGGACAATGGACTATCCAAGTATGATGATTTTAAAGATCGTGGTTGTTTTGTTTCTGAGCAAAATTTTTGTTAAAGTAGAAATTTTATAATATATTTAAGATATCATGAAATTAAATACATTTTAATAAACTAGATACCACCAATCAGTGAAAGGATTCTTGGTTTAAACCGGATCAATGTTCAATAACCTCCAAATTTTAGAGCACTTTAAACGATGGCCTTACCTGATAACTGCTATATTAAAGTATTTCCTAATCTTGGAAATAATTTGTTGTATAATATTTTTATGGCTACTCTTAAAGTTTATTGATAATATAAAGATAAATAATAGAAATATTGTCAAATATATTTATTAATAAATATATTACATTAGTAATTCAAATTTGTATTATAGGTCGAAGTTCGTGGACAGACATATTCAAGACATGTGATGGTGGCGGATTATGTGCTGCCCAAGTTCCAGATGGATGTTCAAATGCCAAAAGAAGTTTTATTCAGCGAGGGTCGGTTCAACATAAATGTTACCGCCAGGTATGTATAGAACGTTATATACGACTGAAAACATTTGCGTCGATATTTACGTTCAATAAACATATTTTACAATTTTATTTAATTACTACAAATTAACGATACAAATAATGTTTGCAAAGTTAATAAAAAATACGCTTCGAAGAGAAAACAAACTAATTCGATGAACCTGTCTAATATAATTACTGATTGTTCAACAAAACGGAAAATAATTATAGATTCTAAAGCTTTGTTTGTTTCACTGAGAAATGATTATAAAAGACCGTTATTATTTTATTTCAGTGACGTTATTGACTTTCTCTAATTGGATCTCATATTTTTTTATTAAAATTTTATAATAAATAAGGTACGAGTATATTTCTATTTGATTTTAATTTTTGCAGACACTTTAATGGACTTCCTGTAAAAGGAGAACTAACAATATCAGCATACGCAGTATTCTTCTCAGGGTTACTTCAACCAGTGTTTTCTTCTCCCGCTCGGAAAGTAATAGATTTTAATGGTCAAGCAGAAGTATTATATGACCTCAAAACAGATTTAGATCTAGCAGAGGATGCAGCAAGACCACTAGTAGTAGAAGCTGTTGTAGAAGAGAAAGACACTTTAATACGTCAGAATGTATCCACAAGAATTCTTCTTTTGCGGAGACCATATAGGCTTAAAGTGGCAGCTCCAGAACGATTTAAGCCGAAATTACCTTATAATATCCAGGTATTTAAAATTATTTAGGAAAAAGTACAGACAGCATATTATTCCTATAATATAACTTAATATATTGCAGATAGAGTTGGTAAATTCAACTGGCGATACTATGGCTGTGTCTGATGACGTTATTGTGGAGCGGCTGTGGGATGATGGAGCTCCTGCAAACAAAACTACTGTCAAACTAATCAATGGTTTTGCAAAGTATTCATTTACTCCAGATGTAGCGCACACAAATTCAACTCTTAATCTGCTGGTAAGTTTAATAATCAAACAAATAGACAGTTTAAGAAAACAAAGCTGTAATTTCATCCTTTAAGATGAAGTTGTTATTTATTTTTTTTTAAATAAATTGTAATGTGAAAAATTTTAAAAATAAGTAAAACTTTCAGATTAAATATAAAGAGGTATCAGAAAGAATAGTAAATGTCCAAAAGAACTTGGAGACCAGTGAACAATACTTAACCCTGGAACTGTTAACATGGAATATGAAAATCGGTGATGAGATGAGAGCGAGGGCGACGGCAACTGAACCAATGGATCTGGTGCACTATGCAGTAATTGGACGTGGAGACATCCTCGTTGCTAAGACTTTGGAAGTAAGTATTCCTTAATAGTCTTTTAATTGTGATTAAAAAAAAATTTGGTTTTTAATTTATAGGATATCAGCCTTTCTCGCATATTATTAATCCTTATCTTAAATAATTCTATATAATATGTACTCTGTCCCCCAGCTCAGTCCCCCCCGCTCAAGTGTGGATATCTCAGTTACTGTGTCCGGGGGCATGTCCCCAGGCTGCTCGCTGGTAGCGTGGAGCCCGCGCCTCACGCGCTCCGTGCTCGCAGCCGCTCTATACGTGCCGCAGAGGGACTTGTTGCAACACAAGGTATAGAAACAGGATGAGATAGTTGTTTTTTATTACATGACCATTATAACTTGATCTCTACTTTCACCTAAACGATCTCAGGTATCAGTAACATCAGTGTCATCGGGTTCTTTGCTGCGACCGAATGGTCTGGTAGAGTTCCGTGTGTCAGGAGAGGAGGGAGCTCAGGCTGGGTTGCTGGGCGGAGAACAACACGCCAGCGTCAACGGACTGGCCGGAGAGAATGGACTCGGAAGCGGACTGGATATGCACACGGTAAAACTATTAATATGCATTCTGACTTAGCATATTAAATATCGAGTAATTAAATAAAATTTCCTTTGGAATGGACACTGGTTGAAATATAAAACATGCTAAATCTAACATAATGCAGTTGTTTAATATTATTTGAAGTATGTTTTTATCTTTATGATATTATAATTTTAGATCGAAAGAGAAGTGGAAAGCTTTATTGGCGTTAAATCATCGCTTTTTAAAAATGAAGATCGTTTACCGATTTTGGGATTGGATTTAGGAGGACGAAACTCTACAGATATTTTTAGCGTAAGAAAAATGAGATATGAAAAAAAATATATATAATATATAAAACAATTTATTCCTATATATTCATTATGGTTTTAGAATGCTGGTATGGTTCTACTTACTGATGGTGTTGTAATAGCAAGTAATTGGAGAGGTAAGTGGTTAATCAAAAATATATTTTGACAAACACTGACTAATCACTCTCGAAAGGTTGGATTTAATTTTTTACATTTTCAAATTAGATGATTCAGAACACGTCGAGACGGGCACTCGTCCGCCACAAGCGGGACCATACGCGTTCAGTCGCGTTCCGACTCCACCTTCACCAAGATTCTACCTCACTAAAGCACTGTCACCTCACGCCACGTGGATGTTTACCAATCTTACTATTGGGTATATCTTTTTATCAGTATTGATCTATTTAGATATTTCATTCTAAAGATATAATGGTCTTTTATAGTTCCGATGGCGTGGGCACTCGAGAACGTTGGTCGCCAATCACTCCAGGCGAATGGTTAGTGGGGGCGTTCGCCGTTCATCCAACATTGGGCCTGGGCTTGGCCGCTCCTCGCAAGTTCAACACCGCCCTCCCCCTTTCCCTGTCTGCAGAACTTCCAGAAAGTCTTCAAAAAGGAGAAATAATAGCCGTCATCGTGACACTAAAAAGTTCTCTGACAGTGGATACCTCGGTCGAAGTCACTTTCCACAATTCTGATCAATACTATGAATTCGAACCCCTGGATAACAACGTCGACTCCACGAAGAGTAAGTGTTGTAATCTAGTTTTTTAAAAAAAATAAATAAAAAAGTCGTTCAGCCCCTTCTTACTAAGGGTGGTTCCCCCCCGCAGAGATCGAGCTCTATCGTCGCGTGCGCGTATCGGTCCCGTCCCGTGGCTCGTCCAGCACAGCGTTCCTGGTGAGCGCGAGACGTACAGGAGACGCGCCCGTCATCGTGGAGGCCAGCGGACACGGCGTCTCCGCCTCGCTCTTCAGAACTATCGATGTTAAGGTATACATAAATTTTCATGTTCGACGCTAAAATCTATATATTTTTTTTTTAATATCAATGGGACCTTATCAATGTTTTTCATATGCGATTGTTTATATATTAGCAACTTTGGATGTAGAGGTTGACATTAGATAAAAACATTAATAAAAACATTCTGTGACCAAAGAAGCTGTTTTTTAAAATAGTTCTTAAGTTTTATAAAATTTATTAAACAATTAAATCAATTTCAAAAAAGGTTTACTAAATGTTGATTGAACTATACTACAAATCTTAACTATTCTCGGAGAATAAATATATATTAAAAATACGTATCTTGAAGTATTTAACAATTAATAAAATCATAACGATTATATTAATGTTTACCTCTATAATACCCGTTCATAGTTCTCGTTTTCCTTATAGCAGGATAATCAAGTAGCAAGAATAGATAGGAAAAATGATTTTATAGTATGTAAATAATGCTTCACGACGTATAAATATAATATAATAATAATAGTGATAATAATAATAACAACAAAATGTAATATCAATTACTTTGACTTGGATAGAAAATTTAAAAGAAGTATATTTTCTATTAAATATCTTTAAAATATGGCTATATTTTATCATAAGCTAATTAAAATTGAAATTTCATCATATGCTGCCAGGATGGGTATGTGGAAGATGTTTGGTCCTGGGCGCTGCTGGACGGCCGTCGTGGAGTCGCTCGAGCCAACGTCACGTTGTCTCCAGCAGCCGGTACCAAGCTTGGTGCGGTGTCACTGGAGGCCACTGGTGACTTGTTGGCAAATGCTTTTAGAGCTATTAAATCACCACCTCTGATTGCCGCGGACCCTAATTACGCTTTACGACCTTTAGCCAGAGCATGTGTCTTGCTAGATTATTTGCAGGTTTGTCATAATTTATATCTTTCTTAATTTACTAGCTTTACAGTGTTTCAGATAAATAAAAACTATTTCAATTCGTTTTAAAATTTTAGGCGACAGAACAGGAAGATGAGGTTACAATAGTAAAGGAAGCTCGAGCCCAGGCAGCCACTGGCTACCAAAGGCTCATGGCTTTCAGACGACCCGACGGCTCCTTCGTTCAAGAAATCGGTGTAGGAGCTGAACCTGACGCTTGGTAAATATGAATTGTAGAAAGGCGGATGCTTGTCCATGATTTACAAAAAAAGATTTTAGTTTTTTTTTAATTATTTTTAAAAATAACTGAGATTAGTAGAATATTAGTTGAAAAAAAGGCAAAAAATTGTTTGATACCCTAGGATGACAGCAGTAGCGGCTCGATGGCTCAGCCGCTCCTCTCGCTACGTGGAGGTGTCTCCCGAGGCGGCGATGTCAGCGGTGCGCTGGCTGGCGGCCTCCCAGCGGGACGACGGCAGCTGGCCGCCGCCGGCAGCGCCCAACGACCCTCGGGGGCAGGCCGCCGTGCCACTCACCGCGATGGCTTTACTGGCACTGCTAGAGACTAAGGTAACATACGGTGAAGTGTACCTAACCTATGATTTGACCTTTATTTACATATATACCATTTCATTAATTGAGTTAAATTATTTTGTCCCGCAGGCAAGCGACGCCCTCAACAAGAACGCCATAAACAAGGCCCTGGACTACCTCGCCGACCGCCTGTCGGCCCGCCTGGAGGTGCACGCGCTGTCTCTGTCGGCGGCCGCGCTGGGCGCCGCAAGACACCCGCGGGCGGCGCTGGCGCTGCAGGCGCTGGAGGAACGAGCTAAGGACGGAGGTGGGATAAGATGAATATTACACATAATTAAAAAGTAATAAACAAATAATTCCGTCCTAAATCAGTAGATATTCTTGATGAATAGCGATAAACATAAAAAATTTGAATACAGAAATATTCTTTCCATTTTCTCGTAGCATTCATTCATTCATTCATTCATTATGTGGGAACCTTACATTCACAATTATTATAATAAATCCCATATATGCAGGTTCCAGTCTCTACTGGCCTCGTGAAATTTCAAAATCTGAGTTACGAAACCCTTGGCTAGAGGGTAACAGTCTGGAAGCTTCCACGGCAGCCTGGGGTCTTCGGGCAATGTTGGCCTCCAGTCTTATAAATGAAGCAGTACCTGTTGCCAGATACCTCATACAGGCTCTGGGACCCAGAGACCAGGATCCCGATGTGGTAAGGATGACAGTAAAATACAAGAAATGCGCTACATAAGTATGCGATACTAATTTGTTTATTTTGAATTTCAGTTGGATGCCCTAGCCCTGTTTGCACACATGATTAAAACGACAACCAAATTGAGGGTATCTGTAAATGTTTCCAGTTTTGATGAGCCCCGTCAGTTCAACATCGACAGCGACAATGCTCTTATCATACAAACGCAACTGGTATATTATTACCTATTTTATGATAAAATCGATATATCTCTTTTTTTTCTTTTTTTTTTTTATAAGCCTGTAAATTTTCTCATTCTCATTACTGTTGGATCCACAAACCTAATAAGTAATTGCGATTTTTATGGAATCGTTAGAGTTCATTTGTTTTTTTGTGATGACTGTTTGTTCCTTAAAAATAAGAACATTATATCTCGATGATCTTATTGAATTATTAAATGCACCATATCATTAGGTACGCAACGCTCGTAACGCAAGCGCTGTGACGGAGGGTCGCGGTGTGGCGGCGGTGGGTCTGGCAGCTCGCGGGAGCACCAACGTCACTGGCGCCTGGCCGCGGTACACGCTGGACCCACGCGTGGACCAGGTGTCCACTAAGGACAGACTACAGCTGTCCGTGTGCATCGGGTAGGTTTAGTACTACTTAGTTACTGGGAGCTAACTTATGGAAAAATAGATAATATTTTTAATAAATTGTGTACATTTTGAAATGTGTTTTGTAGATTTGTGCCGTCTGGAAATGAAACAGAAAGTGGGCTGGCTCTTTTAACAGTGCAACTACCGTCAGGATATTTGGCTGATATAAACACAATTACTGAGTTAACGGTATGAACAGTACATACCATAGATGTGATTTTTTAATCAGACAAGTTAAAATTTAGTTTGGCGCCCAACATGGGACGTTTCTTTTATTAATTATTATATATTTTATAGTAATCTCCAGACTAACAGACTTACATTTTTGTAAAGGGTATCCTTTCTCTGAATTTGTTCATGTATAAAACACTCTTAATGAAATTTTCTGCAAAAGAAAATTAGAATTATGACTAAATTTTAAAATATATACTTCTCCTCCAGGCAGCACGTCACGTAGTGGGTGCTAAGGTGGCGCAAGGTGGGTCACGCGTGATATCGTGGGTCCGCGCAAGTACAGACGAGCGGTGCGCCACGCTGGGGGCACCGCGTGCACTTGCGGTCGCACGTCAGAGACCTGGATATGTCACCATCGTTGATCTATATGATTCTAGTAAATATTTTTTTTGAGATTTTACTTTTAGGAAATACGTTATTTTAATTTATATGTATATGAACACTTTTAAATATTTTATCAACTAAAGATATAAAGAATCATAAAGAACATTTATTTACTACAATTACTATATTATCAAAATGCACAGGTCACCGAGCACGCGTGTTCTATCAGGCAGTACCAAGCACAGCATGCGACGTGTGCCGCGCGTGGGCGTCGTGTGAGCGCGCGTGCGGCTCTGCGGCACAACAGCGCGCTCCCCCCTCCACCCTCGCACCCAAACGCAGCGTTGCATCTATCCCTATCGCTCAGACTATAGTCTATCTCGCTCTCGCGTGTGTGTTAGTGCGATAGTACGCAAAATAGGTTTCCTTTAAATATAAAATAGTAAATTGCGAACAATAGGAGAAGGAGTTCGCAAAGCAACATTGAATTATAATATTGTTTCATGTTTTAAATAGTTTAAATATAAATAATAAATATTTTTTTTATCTCCGCAACTAATATGAGAACAAAAATTTTATTATTCTAAAAATTATATATATAAAAGGGTACGCTATATTTTTAATTAAAAAAAATAATAATAGCAAGTGTAAAATAATGTTTAAATGCAGGCAACTAAAAGATGCTTTTATTATGAATTAAAAAACTAAATTTATACAAAATATATTTATTTAATAAATAATTACCTTATTGTTAACAATCTAGAAATAAGATTCTATAATAATAATAATTTTCAACTACAAAAATAGAACTTGAGTATTAGGTATAACCAAAAATTAAAAAAAATATGACATGTTTATTAATGCTTGTTGGTTGTGATAACTTTGGTAAGAAAATTATATAAAATAAAATAAATTATAATATGTAAATAAATAACAAAATGTAAGATAAATAAAAACTTATTAAAAGACTATGTTCTGACTTTTATTTAAGTTCCTTTGCTACTAAATTATTTCTAAACAAAATTAATCTTGATTAGATTTTCATTTTTCTTATCATCCAATGAAAGAATCCCAAAATAGAAAATGACATTGACAGCGGAGCAGCTGACACCTTGATCCATCCCCAAAGGCTGGAAATAATATCAAGATATTATAGTATGTATAAATGTGATTATTCTATATACAACAAATAGGCGAATTTAATACTATATACGAAAATACAGATACCACTTTTTCTTGCAATATTTATTTATTATACTCCTCAATTAAATCTTTAATCTGAAATAAAATAATGTATACATTCAATCAATTTAAATACAACAATAATTAAAATAAAAACCCAGTCAAATTATATTTTTTCATTAATTTATACCACTCATAATACCGATATATGTTGTCCATACATTTGAATAAGTATTTAAAATTGAAAAAAACGCTGGCTGTATATATCGAAACAATTTTACAAATATCTAAAAACGTTAAAACTTTGTTAAACGTTGGTTTGTCCTCACTTTATACATTTTTATATTTCTAATTTTTGTTTTATTTTAACCAATGACATTGCGTTTGACATTCTATAAAAATTCGCGCGTAATTTGCAAATTAATTTTAATAATTATAAATATTGTCCTTAAATATTAGAAAAATATTATGTAACTTAAAAGTTATTTAATTGAAAATGCATATTAATCGTGATTGTAATAATTAATTCACACTTAGACTGATTTACTGGTAAGAAAATAATACAATTAGTAAGTTTTATGTTTAACATACTCATACGGGTCATCTGACACGTAGAAAGGTTCCGTAGGGAGCAATCCGCAGTCAGAGATATACACGCTTACTATAGGCCGGTCGTTTGCGTCAGTTGGAGTCTGTTCCAGCATGTGGACTATTTTCTGTCCATCCACTACCTGAATTATATCATAAAAAAACAACGCATTATTTAATTTAATTAATTAACTTTTTTTCTCCGCTTATGAACGATTTTATTTACTATTAGGATGACTAAAACCGTAATGTCAGACAGCCTATTGCTTACGTCATGAATGAACTTGCCTATTATAACCAGAAAGAATTTTTCAAATTTATGACCCATGAGGTGGCTTCGACCATTGGCGCTTTTAAACAATAAAAAAATTTCTAATCTTAGAGCAGACTGTTCATTTGTGAAGTAGTTCTTACTATGTTATTCTATAAATGTTATTTATAGAAGAAAAATGGAAAACCTCTCAAATTACTATACCCTTGGCTATTATGTGAAGATTGAAAAATCTGATCTTAAATACATTACCGTAATTGAAGTAAAGATATTTTTAAATCCAACTTACCTTTCCAACTACTGTATGCAAATTATCTAACCATGGTGTTGGCTTTGCTGTTATAATGAATTGGCAACCATTTGTATCTTTTCCTAAAAAAATAGCAAATTATATTTTTTCCTTAATATACATAAAATAAATATTGGAATTTATACCTTTATTAGCCATTGATACAAAACCAGCATCTGTATGTTGCGTGTCTAAGTTTTCGTCTTTAAATGTTTTACCATATATACTTATGGAACCTGTACCATCATCGGATACAACATCACCGCCTGAAAAAAATGGTATTAATTATATTAAAAAATATATATATTTATGGTATTAATATTGTTAGTAAATACCTTGAATCATAAATCTTTTTATAATACGATGTATACTTGTTCCTTTGTAAGATTTTCCATTGATTCCTTTTGTCGCAAGGACTTTGAAATTTTTAACAGATTTTGGAGCCAAGTCGCCAAAAAGTCCGATTACAATTCGCCCAACAGCCTTATTATCTTTCATAATATCAAAATATACTTGATCTGTAACTCTAAATTGACGTGCCTGTAAAAAAAATAACATTACAATAAAACTAACTAATTGACTGGAGAAAAATCTATATTATAATATCAATATAATTCACAAATATCTAACATACATAAATAACTGTGATAAACTGCAACAACACAGAAACTTGTATGAAATTCATATTTGGAATAAATTTTTAATTCATAAAAAGAACCGCGTAATATTTGCTTGGAAAACTGTGAAGTAATAAAAGAAACAAAGACATTTAGTGGTTAATTAAATTAAAGGGAATTTGAAGCCTTATATGTATTTGAAACGCTGTCTTATGCGGTTTAAATTTACGTTGGATTTATTTTGTGAAAAACTTTGTTTATAAAATATCTAAGCAATATTCATATGTATTGTACATTAAAATATATACATTTAATTTCTCTTTCTCTTATAAGTACATATAATGTGATAGGTACTACATAATTCAATAATTTTTAAATTATTAATTTATTTCGAAATTAAAAAGTATAATTAGTCATTTTTCATTTACTATATGTTTTCTTAATGGTAATGTATTGAAATTTGAAAATCTTCAAAGCTGAATTTATTTTGAAGAATATTTAAATTTTAGATTTAGATTTAGATTAAATAAATAAAAAAAAATTGAATTCATTTCATTGTCACAATATGTTTTATTTTAAACTTTCATATCAGTTTAAATATTTTCAAGTATAGTTTACAAGCTAATAATCGAACAATTGGTAAGAACGGTATAGGATTTTTTTTTATTTTTGCAAAAACTGCTGCTGCCTCTGAACTATGAAAAAAGTTACATTTATCTTGTTTTTTATTAAAATGCAGGTCATATCAGGACTATATTTAGACACAAATAAAAAAATCTATGGCTTCTTTTCTGTAAACTAAGATCTTTTTTCAGATGGTAAAATTCAAGTAGAATTGCATCATACATGACGCAATAATACTTGCTACAAACTACACAATGCTACTAAGTTTATTTTATACATTGTAATGGTACCAGTGCTAATGCGAATTTCTAACCTACTCGCTCGTTTTAAGAGTTAAGAGCAATGCCATCTGGCGGAAGTAAAGTGACACTGCGCAGTACGCTAACGCGGTCAAGTACGCACCATAGGTGGTGTTCTTCGTATAAAAAATAACACTAATAATCTAGTTTCTGAATACCGTAAACAACAGAACATATAATAAACCCTTATTTTCACTTGCATACTTTACTAACTTTCCGTATAAAGAAGAGGACAGAGGAAGAGAGATAAAAATATTCATCATTAAACAAACACCTACTAATAACCTCAATTCAAATCAGCATATCATATCGGAAATATTTTTTAAAACTTACAAACCTTATATATTTATAATGTAATACTAGGGCCGCCAGCAAGCAAGCGGGGTAAGCTAAGCGAAACGAAAAATGTATTACTAAATTTTAATTTAATTAACAAAAATTATACATATGTCAGTGATAGTAAGAATTTACCATTTGCGCGTGTAAAAAATCGTTTCAATTAAAAATTAAGATAACTGCAAATTACTTTTAATCTATAATTAATTTTTTTTCAAATTCTATCTATACAAAGGTGGGCACGTGATACTCAAATGATCTTAATTTGGTAAGTATAACTTGAACGGTGTAGGAAAAGATTGCGGACAATAATTTATCGAATTGACCGGTAAAGAGCTTCGCTCGCTCAGATCCCTTATGTAGACATTTCTCATTTTAGTTCTAGATTTCTACCAAATTCAGTGAAGTTTTAACATTCTACTGTTTTTGTTTTTTAATCTAGGTATGCAGTTAGAAAATATTAATATTATTCTCGTGATTCAGTTTTTAATATGCTTTGTATCAAGTATTATAGATAAATTTATTATTCCATGAGTAAATTAACGAATTAATAACGGAGGCTTCAAACATCTTTAGCCTTGAGATGACATAGGTACATATTGAATGTATTATTTGTGAATAAATAAAATGAATTTTATACAAAAAAAAAACCAAAATATTATACTATTTAAAACATAAATAAAATCAACTAAACTAAACTTTAAGTGTTCAATCTATACATATTATAAAATGAAGACCAACTCCGCGATTAACTCAAAAACAACCAATCGGAGTTTTTATGGTTATCATCAAGATATAGTGTAGTTTCTGAGGAAGGATTATTTGTGGGTATAATTTATTAGGGCCGATGGCATGCAAGCGGGTAAAGCTGAAGGGAGCTGCTTCGCCCAACGGAGGCCAAAAAAAGCGACTAAAACGAACTGCCCTTTCATCGTATGGTCATACGTGATCAAAACTTATCTAAATGTGTCTCACATGAAACTCTATGGGACTTGAATATGAAAACTTCACAGCTCATCAGCAAGGAGAGCCTTGACAACTGCCTATTTTCAACATTCTACCTTTATTCGTCTAGGAGGAGTAGGTCAGTCACAAACGAAACACATTTGACCAGTGAGAGATTCGTTTCGTTCAACCCAGTAATGATTTACGTAAATTGAATGAAATAGATGAAGGATGGCCAACCTTTTTTGATGTCCGTGCCAAAGTTAAAAGTATTATTTTTAAATAGGTAACGTGCCACAACAAAATTACATTTGAAATGTTAGCGTGGTGAAATTCAATGTTTTATAATTTTATTTATTTTTATTTATTTATTTAATTACATATTTTGTAACAAAAGTTTAGTGTTTCTTGGAGTCCTATAACTCTCAAGAGTTCAATTAATCAATTATGCATCAAATTATCCATCAAAACTTTCAAACGTGCCACTTATGGAATGCGTGCTATTGGCTTACCATCCCTGAAATAGATCATAATTATGAAATTATAATTGTAGAGGTCGCAGGAAAATACTGAATAAATAAATAAATAAATATTACAGTAAATTGAGAAAACAACAAGGAGAAACAACCCGATGTTAAATAGTAAGGAATAGGTTCACTGTTACAGAAATACAGGCGAAATATATTTTAGAACGGTAAGTGATAAACTTCAAATACTTATAATTCATGCTTTTAACTTTTAGAGGATGTTTTAATAACATAAAAAATAAAAACGTACTTTAGGTTTTAAACTTGAAAACAATTTCCTATTTATGAGAGCATGCGAAACAATTAATATGAATAAAAATTAAAAATATACAATAAACCAATTTTTTTAAAACTAGTCATTTTTACTGAATCAGATACATTTAAATTAAATACAAGAACATAATTATAAAAAAAAAACTCTCAACATATTGCAAAGGAGAACATCAAAAAAAAAAGTAATAATGTTTTACGTTTAATAAAAAGAGAAATATCATAGTTGAATAAAATATTTAAAATTTTATGTTTCGCCTACTAACTTCGTAACAGAAAGTGCCTAAGATTTAATTTACTTTAATCTTATATAACATACAATTTGCCATGTTATGTCTATGCCGTTATAACATAACGTGTAATTTCATAAATAATGAATAAAAAATTTTAATGTTGAAAAACAAGTTTTACATTTTGTATCATATTTTATTCTTTATCCAGTCTATTATTTCAATAATTTTAATTAGAAAGGTTTCCATGTCTAAATGTTTCGTAATGACTTAAGTTACTACTTACGTTAATTACCGTTATTGGTTCCGCCACCGCTCCCGCTTTTTTCTTCCGCCTCCGCTACCGTTATTGAATTGCTCCCGTTACTGAAACAACTTGCAAAAATTTCCATCTTCCCACCCTATTGTTATGGCACAGAGATGCTGCCTATGTCCCGATAAAGACATTTATATATGAATACTAGTAAACCCCCCGTTAATTCTTAACGGTCTAGACGGAAAGATAGCTCTTAACAGAATTTTAATTTACCTTACAATTACCTTACAAACAAATTGTGGTAAATTATAAGAAATTCCATTTAAAAGACATATGTTGTAGTATATTAGGGCTTAAACTACAACATAGGAGTTTTCTATAACATCTTAAACTACAACATATGCCAAAACTGCAAGGAATAAAAGTTACAGATATATAAACCTATAAATCTACTTTTTCATGTGCATATATATTAGATTAATTACAAAATATTTACCCTTTTAGTTATACATATTTTACCAAAAAAATGCCAGTAAAAGAGTGCATTTTTATAGATAATTTATATGAACAAGACAAATATTCAGCATTTTCGTTCCAATATACCAATATTCATAATTTTTTCAAAATTCTCTTCAGAAGATTTTATACTATGACAATAAAAACAAAGAAATTTAATACTACATAGTTATTAACAACAAAATTACAGAAACAGAGTGATCTGTAAAAACAACGTTGGCATTTTTCACAATTAGCGACAGCAGCGCGACGGCTCTCTTTGGCACTAAAAGGGTTAAAGTTGATTAACAAGATAATAGTTCAGTATGCAAAAAGTGTAGGTGGAATTAATAATTAAAAGAATCTAATTACATGTTTGAAACCGCAAAACATTGTTTATATATCTAAAAAATTCTGAAATCTTAGCATAATCTACAAAATATGTCAATAAAATAGTTTTTAAATTTCTTAATTGTTTATTAAAATTTTAAAGTATTTTAAAACAGACTAAAAATCAGCTTGTTGTAAAATTATAATTTTATTCAGGTTTCGTTTGATATTGACTTGTGACATTGACATTTATACAAAACGAATAAATTGTAAACACTAGTCTTAAAACACCGCAATACCCAAGTAGTTGTGTTAATTTAGAAATTTGTATGCTTTTGAATGGTTATTGGAGCAATTATTAACTGTAATTATGACGGTAAATAATACAATAGCTCACCAAAGATTAACTTTAACTGGGGATCGTGAAAGGTAAAGAAAGTTGATTAAGTGACGAGTAAAAAGTATTATTTCATGTAGAAAATGTGTTATTTTGATCAAGTATACAGTTTATTCTGTAAAATGTTAATATTTTGTCTCTTAATATGTATCCCATTTATAATGTTATTGTCAACTTATTGTTTAATTTGCCTACTGTTTAACGTCTTTGACAAATAAGCATTCATCTTATATTTCTATTATTTTATGCAAATTACCATTTTCTTGTGGTTGCAGATTCAAGGAACTCTTAAGACGTCGATTAATTGAATGTGGATGGAGAGACCAAGTAAGAATGCTATGCCGAGAAATAGTCAAAGAAAATGATGGCAATAATGTTACATTTGACAACCTTGTAACCAAAGTTACACCTAGGGCAAGAGCTCTCGTTCCAGATACAGTTAAAAAAGAATTGCTGCAAAAAATAAAAACCCACCTCTTGACTCAAAAAGAACAACAGTAATATTTTTAGTAATAATGTCACTTGTGTCTTGCATTTTTTAATTATAAAAAATTTCAAATATTTATTGGTACTGTATGTAGATACAAAATAAAATAGACACTAAAACCAACAGTATATTTTATTTATAAACATTTACAGTTAATTAACCAAAAAACATATTGCTTACATACACAATACTGCCTATACAGATATATGTCTGACTGTATCATTAGATGTCATATCATTAAGACCTGGCTTCAATGCTGGCAGATTATTTAACAAGTAGGCAAGTGCGTATATACTATCTTAAATATCATTATATTCAAATCTACCAAACAAGAACAAGTCTGCAATATAATAAAAATAAATAAAAAATTTGATACACCTGTACAAATTACATATCGTATTATAACTATATCAGTATGAAAAATCAGATCTCATAGTTGAGTAAAAATAGTAATTTTAGGTTTCCTATTGTTAAACAAATATTCTAATTTTAACTCAAAATGGCTTAAAATTTCTTAAATTTATATCTTTATTGTTAACCAAAACAAAATTGAATTTTATCTACAATATTAGATTGCAACTATAATTTCATAATAAAATCTTTGAGCAAGAGTAATTACACTAATCAAAGTAATCTCCATTTTATACAGTAAATTATGCAAGATGCAATTTATGCCACATGTCATACAATACTCTAATGAACATATATTTATATTATTTTAATTAAATACCGTAAACACCATCTCCATATGGATACTAGAACAAGAAATAGATATCTACCAATTTACGTATTCAAGTTATGAATTCAGATGAGAATTAATAAATGCATTTTCAATAAAAAATAGTCTTTAAAAAAATTACGAAATTTTAAATGAAATAATGAGCAATAATTTTCTTAGAATAAAATCCTTAAAGCTCTTAGATGCCCGATTTACAATTCATATATATGTTATTCTTAAATGTATGTACAAAGATAATATACAAATGGAATGTATTATGGACTTTTCTATACCTTCTGGGTATGATATTTGATCACAATCTTAATACAGTATTTATAATCAGTACTCTCTTAAATAATTATGGCTAATAGTTTTATAACTTTATCTTAAAATTAAATTATAACATGATTCTACTAACATCGACCAATTATATTATTATTAAATTAACACAATACTGTTAACAACAGGTGAGCAATTGTTAAATTCACAAATGGTACAGTTTTGTAATAAAAGCAGAACTATTATTCAAGTATACAATTATTATACTATAATGTGAAATCAGATATATGTATATATTTTATTTTTATACAGAAACAAGAAAAAATAATTATATATATAAATTTATATATATATGCACATCAAATCCATCAAACAAATTATAGCATCATAGTCCTATGCCAACAATTGTATATTTTTATAAACACAAAAACATATCGTTAAGTCTTTTTGATCTGCAAACAAAACAAATAATTTAAAGTTATTTTATGCAATATATTTTTACAATTTCCACAACAGCTCAGTAAAATTTTACATTAACTTAATATCAAAAAAAAAAGTATTTTGATGAATTAGTTTATGGAGGTCATAAAATTTTCTTTAATAAATGTTTAATAAAAACATTTTAAGTTTTTATGTAAATACAAAATTGCAAAACTATTGCAAATTATTTGCAATCCAAAAAACGAAGGACCGTTGTTGACAAGGCTTGTGATTTCATATCTTTCAAGTCTAATATATTATAAAATATGAACTTTTGTTACTTAAAATAATAATTTCATACAATATGTGAAAGTCATGTTTTACTGTTATGCGAGATATTAAGAAATATTTTGAAATATAAAGTAATTGAAGGTATTATTATTTTGAGAAAGTTTAATCTCCTAAGCGTAGCAATAGATATACTGTCATAACTTTAGTAATAGACTAATTTTCTCTAAAAAAACTGAAATAGAATCGGTAAAATTAGACATTCGTTGACAGAAACCATTACACCACGCTGTGAACCGCCATTATTATATTTTGTTTAAACGGTGTAACTTCAATTATGTCGCCTCGACAGTCTTTAGCGTTTTGGAGGCAAATTTTAAAGTTTTTTTAAAACACTTATATTTCGGTGTGCAAAAAATTTTTGAAATTTAGTCAACTAGCCTGTTTATGTAGTATGTGAGGATGGGACTTGGACTACCCATATATAAATATATATATATATATATATATATATATATATATATATATATATATAATAGCATATAGTAATATAAAAAAAGTTTTAATAGTACGGCATTATTTCCTATCCTACTAATGACTGAACGCACGTGTACTGTCGTATCGAACGAAGAAGAAATGATTCAAGTTTTAATATTCAAATATTAAAGTGCATAAAGACTGAAAAAAAATATAAAGCTTTTAAAATACAAAAGATGCCATCAAAGATATAAATAGTATTCTCTAAAATATTTATAAGTAAATATTCATAGTATCTTAACAGAACAGTCAAATTTAAAATTCATCACCTTGTCACTTGTTTCCAGTTGGCACTTCAAAAAATTTTTTTCATCATAAAAAAAATACACAATTTTAAGATTCCTAAATAATTAATGATAATATATACATAACACGTGTATAATACTTTGACAAAAAAGTATATTAATATTTGTACTAATATTAATTGTTATGAAAAGCTGTCATTGAGTCATACAATGAAAGCTGCCCAATAAATAGTTATATTAAAATCATCAAGAGATTCAGTATTAAGCGTTTAGAATGAAAATAGATAATTTCAAGCATTTTTAATAGAAATACTATCGTGGTTACTTTGATAACTATGTATATAAATCATATACGGACGACAGCTTAACATATAGAAATAACAAGCCATAACATATATTAACATCACATAATAAAATTTCGAAACAAATAACACAACATCTTCCGCGACTATTGGCTATTCACAACCTGCGCTCAAATCACGCTAATTTTGATTCCTTTGGCTCTGAAAATGTATGGCAAAGCTAAATATAGTATACAATTGTTTTAAAAGGACTTGTAAACCTAAAGTCGGTTATATCATAATTTGCAATTCATTTCCTATACCCATAACATTTTTGAATACTCTTTCTATAATATATACTATAATTAATTTAATATAAATTTTAATTAAATTAACATTATCTTGGAAATTTCATGGAAAAGTAAATTCTTAATTTAAAAAAATAATCTTAATATTTATAAATACTTCCATAATAAATACTCACAAATGAGAATTGTGCTATTTAACTAAATTATTTAGGCATTTTTTTTATTAGAGGACAGAATATATTTTCATATTACAGGTGTACATTTAGAACTATCAGTATCAAATCGAGACAAAATATAATTTTCTTATATCCTAAATCTACAGATCCGTCCATGTCGGGCTTAACATCGTACGGAGTTTGGCTTTTTCATCATCCAACATGATACTTCCTATACCATAAATATAAGTATTACATATATCATTCTTCAAATACTACTAGTCCGGGCCTGGTATTGATTTCATATACGTCTAAAGTAATGAAAACATTCGAAAATATTATAATTTTAGATTTCATCCGATGAGCAAGATTTGAGCATACATTTCTTCTTTATCCACCCAAAATAAAAACGAGTAATAGTAATGCTCAGTGTTGTCGGTATGTGTGCGTGTGTCGGTGTGTGTGTGTGTGTGTGTCGCTGTGTGTCTATGACAGTACTCGTCGTGTGCGCGGTCGCGGCGCGGCGCGTGACACCAGCACCAGCGCCGACGCCAGCGCCATGCGCACCGGCGCGCGAGGGCCGCCCGGGAGACTGGAAACAACATACATTTTCATAATTAACCATAATATCTCAATTCTTTTATAATATTTTAATATATTTTTTTATGAATATTAAAGAAAAACATGCAAAATGCAGAATATAGTTTCTTTTGGTAATTTTCAAAAAATAAATAAACAAATGATTTGAACAACCAGGGGTTGGAGTATAACGCAAGGAGCGTACCGCACGAGTAGCGAGGTGACGGCGGCTCGTCCGTCCAGCGTGGGCTCGATGGCGACGGGGCGCAGCTCCGCGCGGCGGCGGCGGCCGGGCGCGCCGCCCCCCACCACCACACGCACCATGGCGAATGGACGCTTGGCCATGTGGAGCATCTGAGGACGGGACGAGGATTACTGGTGGATGTATCTCGGTTTATCCAGTTACTTGTTTTCACAAATCTATCTAATAAATAGCGTGGATCAAAAAACATTTCAATTTTGTATAACTTCTATAACCCACCTCGACCACGTGTCTCCTCCTGGCCCTGCGTACGTCGGCTGCCTGTTTCGCCTTCCACGCGACGACGCATGCCGCGAGGAACAGGAAGAAGCATGAGAAGAAAACGGAGAAAAAGACGAACAGATCTATATGCAGTTGATCCTGGCGGAAAAAGGTTATCCCGAAACTGGCGGCTCCATCCTCCGTGTGCCTCGAGCGAATAATTATATAGAACTTTGTATGGGTTAAGTCGTGAATGTTCTGAGGCAGTGTTAAAACTAGTCTATTCCGTAGATTTTTAACACGTAGCAAAATATTACGTTTATCAACCGTTACGTATGTGGCTAGGTCTTTTGCGGTGTAATCGGCCAGAGCGTACTCGGTTTTATCATAATACCAGGTGGTTTTGCCTGTCTTTTCCGGAAGATGATCATCGAAAGATGGTATTTTTCTGAACGGGTCATGTTTGTAATAGGTGGGGTCTAACTCGACAGCGTGGGCTCCCGTTGATGAGTTGACAGAGACTACATAGGAGCTGTCGTTAGGGCTCATGTACAAGTCCACGGCTCCTTGAGTTACATCTATTATAACTCTTATGTCTACGTTCATATATCTTGGATTTACCGCCACGAAGACTGTCTGTCCTGGGTAAAGAGGGCGTGGTTTAATCTTACACTCATCTGAAAAAATACATATTTTTTTAATAATTTTCCAAATTCACCGAGTGAATTAATTATCTATAACTTGAAAACCTGATTATGAAAAAAAAAATCATGTTACAGAAAAGAAATCATCAAAAGCATTATCTTTTAAGCGTCAGAAACCTCATATGTCACAATCTGTTTTTATTTAAACTCGAAAAGCTTTTCTTTCACATTTTTTTTTATATAAATAAAAATGAACCAACCAATGGACTTCCCGTCGAAGCACAGCTTGTTTTCGATGTTGATGGTCTTGTAGCACTGGTGTCCGTTCCTCGGGTCCCCCATGTAGAGGTCCCTACACTTGACGCACTGGTAGCGCCAGCACTCCTGCGCGCTGTTCTTGGAGGCGCTCTGGCACGAGGCGTCGCTCTCCGTGTTATTCCCGCAGTTGCACTTCTCTCCGGTTACCGGGTCGCACGTGTCGCCGTGACCGTGACACTCGCATCTGGACGGGTTGGACGAGGAGAGTTGAGTTATACATCTTTAACATCTTTAACAACTTTGCTAATTTACTTATTTTTAGTTAAAATAATCATGCACTTTTAATTTTTAGGATGGTGGTGGTGGTGATGTAACATTAAATAAACACCAAAACACTAACTTCTGCATTTATTGGGTTTTAAATTGTATATTAAAAATAATATTAATGTTAAAATAAATTATTTTAAAGACAATAACATATAACTTTTGTGCTATTACTTTAAAAGAATATTCTTCAACACATATTTTTATACACACATTAAAATTAAGATAGAACATAAAGAAACATACGGTCGACAAGGATCCCGGTAGTCTTCTGATCCTCTAAAGTAACCCTCGATGCATCGCTCGCATCGAGGTCCATCAGTGTTGTTAGCGCATCTCACGCATCTAGCCCTGGCGCCACCTTCGCGGTAGTACTCCTCCAGATCAGCACTGCTTATATCTCTTATAAGGGCAGCATCTGCCTCGTTCGTACACACAGAGGTATGTCCGTGACAGTATACCGAACATGGAATACACTGACCATTGTCAGTTGGATCGCCAACGAAATTAGGCAAACACTTCTGACATTGACTTCCCTAAAATTAAAAACAAAATTGTCATCTACAAACATTTGCAACCAAAATTTTATAAACCTATTTGGCATTGTGTGATCTAAGCCTAAGTTTACTGTGTCCTAGACATTTTTTTTATACGTAAATAAGCATCAAGTTAACAGAGACACACATTACTGTGATATTTCAAATATATTTTAAAATATTATTCTTGTTTTACTTCATGGCGTGTAATTGGGTGTTATTCTCACAATAGACAACTTAAGTTACGTGTATCCTAATGTACTATTGATATCTTATCACATACAGGGTTTTTAATTCATTCAGACAATTGCTTTAGTATTGGAATACCTAAAAGTTTCTGTTTTAATCCCAGACACGATTAACATTATAAAGACACGTTCATGCCAAACTGGGTCCCAACTAAAATCTATTAAATGAATTTTTAATTTACTTCTAGTATAATTAAAAATTCAAAGAAGTATATCCAGTAATTTCAAACACATCTAACTTACAACGACAATGGGACCGACTAGGAAAGTAGAACTTACAATGTATAATGGATTGCATGTTGTTATTCGTCAGTAGTGACACTCACCATGGTGTTGTTGTGGCACTCGGTGCAGACGTCCAGCTTGTCGGGTCCCTCGCAGTGCGAGTGTCCGTTGCACTGGCACTGTATGGTGCAGTTGGCACCCACGTAGCCGAAGTCGCACCGGCAGCGCGCGGGCTGCACGCAGGCGCCGCGCACGCAGCCCTGCGGACACACCGGCGCGCACCCGCCGCCAAAGCGACGGTGCCCCGCGCCGCAGCGGCACTCGTAGCCCTCCGGCAGGTCGCTGCACACCTGCACACACACACGGCTTTACACTTACAGAACACTACGAGAACGAGAAGCCTCACGCACGCATACACGCACGCACGCACACAGACACGCCTTCTTTCGCACTTTCAGTTTTGACAGTTGTTTTTTTTCTGTTTATAACTTGCCTCAGATTCCGCTTTGCACTGATGGTGATTGTTTTCACATTCATTTTCCGGAGGACAGCGAGTGTAGTGCCAGGAGAATGTATCGTTTGTGTTGTTGCTCTGATGTAGGTTCATGTATACGGCGGCGCAAGTAGTTCGAGTCGAATATTCCAGCGGAGAATCTATAGATCCTTCTGTGCAAACGCCTTCGCCGTTGGCGCCTGCTAGGGCACACCAGCCGCAGTGTGAGTGATGGAGACACTCTGTGCACTGTTCGAATGTCCCGCAGGGCGCCGGACACTTATTCTTTTCGGCTTTCGTCAAAACCAATCCACAAACTCCCCCAGCGCAATATAAGGGCTGATAGGCGGGTGATATACACATGCCCAGGTAACTAGCCCAGTGACATTCTGAGAACCCTCCTTCGGCACCATCCGAGCTGAGACAGGACTGACAGTCGTCGTAAAGGTGACAACGGTTGGGACACTCCTCCTTAGTGACGCCGAAATAGGAGTGACCAGGTTTTTGAGAAAATACTCGTAAGCTAATTAGACTGGGCTCGTCTATTGCAGCGCAGGTCCAATTAAATAATTCAGATGGATCGTTCGTAACTGTTGTAATTTGAGCTGAAATGTAAAAATATGCATTTATTTTTTTGTTATATTTGGTACAATTTAGCTAAAATTTTCCTTTGAATAAAAAGGTTACGTATATTTCTACATCTGTTCTGCTTTTTACACTTTGATTAATATCAAGCACCAGAAATTGACAAAGCTAAGCTAAAGATACTTTAAGCTTTCAAATTGTTAATATATAAAAATTTATTATATTGTTAATATCATAAAATTTTTCTCAAATCATACACCGACGAAATCAAATCTTTTTCAAATCAACCTCGGGACTAGAAGCTTGGGGAAAGAGTTCTAAATTGTATACTACAACCATAAATACCTTCTCTAGAAGCCAGCCTCGTCCAGTAACATTGATTGGATACACATCTATCACAGTCTGGTGCGACACACCGCAACTCTGGACACTGGGCAGAGTCACTTATATACGTAGTACCGGCGTTACACTTTATGCTTGTACACGATTCATCAGTAGAAACACATTCACCTATAATGAAGAATATTTCATATAAAACCCATGTCATATATTGTACTCGTTTCCTTCCGCGACTTTGCCTGCGTTGTTTATATTTATTTACAATTATTTTGCTACTTTTGAGATCACAATTACCACATAGGGTGATTAAATGTGAACGATGACCTACTACTAATATGTTAAATGAATGCTAGCGTCATCTGACGGGATGTCTAATACAACAGAAAAATTACACATTTCATATAATTTTGCAACCCATATTTGGCCATTTTGGGAATGAAATTCAAAATCCAAATAATGTATTTTTTATTAAAATTAAATCTAAAATTTCACGTGTCCAACATTAAAAATGACGAAGTTTTAAACAACCTTTCTTAAAATCCTTTCTTAGAGGACGTCTCCTAGTTACAATTTACCTTCCCGCCAAGTTTCACCTTTATCTGCTCAGTAGTTTTCGAGATTTCGTGATGAGTGAATGAGTAAATGTTTTTCGCTTTTATATATTAATCCGTTATACATACCAATTCCAGCTGCACAACTTTCGCACCAGCGACAGGCTGCTTTCTCTTCTGGATACAAAGGCCAAGCGGCCAGACAAGAAGTACAAGAGGTAAAGTTTTCACATGGACGCCTAGCCACTAAATCAGCATCACAAGCTGCACCAGCATTTGTTGAAATTCTATCGCTTCCTTCACATCCAGGTCTGTCGACTCCATAGCATTTTGTATAATCTCCGGTGCTGCAGAAACTGCATCCCATGTGACTTCTACATTCAATTTTCTTTGAACTCCAGAGAGTGCATAGATCGTCAGGCAAGGAGATACGCGTTACTTGACAGTTGGCACTGCCCGTCCAACCTCCTACTACATAAATATTCCAGTCGGTCTCTGTTTCCATATCGATTGCCATTGCATGTGCTATCGTACGAGGTGGCTGGTGATCTAATACACTAAAACCTGAAATTATATATTTGATTAAAACTGTCACCAATAACATAACAAAAATAATATTTAAGTGATATTTACCCTTTTCTAGTTTAACCCACTGATTACAGCTATATAAATAAGCTATTATAGTGTTTGATCTTCTATCAGGTACAGTTCGGCCGCCAAAAACTATCATATACTCAGGTGTTGTTACCGCTGAGTGTAAGAATGTGGCACGAGGTAAGTTATCGTTCATGTTGTTTAAATTTGGAAATGTAGGCAGTTCACTCCAAGTTTTTGTAGGATAGTGAAAGGAGAACAATTTATTGGATATTATAGTCCCATTATAAATGTATAGTATCCCACCAAAAACATACAAACTCTGAGTAGGTGCATGATACACCGTGCTATGCCCGATTACTCCAACTGGCATTGAGCCACCACAATTCAGCTTAACCCATTTATCATTATCCAAATCAAACTCCCACAAATCAGTCATGAAACCATAGTCCAAAGAAAACCCTCCTATAAGCACGAGACTCTCGTACTCTTGAAATTTTTGAAGCGTCAATGTGTGACCTGCAAGAGGTGGAGGGGATTCTTCTTTATTTTTAATCTGACTCCATCTCTGTTCTTTCAAACTAAACTGCCAAAAATCACGCAATGTCTTATTCTGACCACTTTTTTCTTGCAAACTCAAGCCTCCGTAAATATAAATATTTTGTTTAGAATGATAAATTTCCGCAGCATGAAAATATCGTCCTTCCGGCATCTTTGGATCAGGAGTAGCATCGACTGTTACTTGCATCCAAGTGTTATTCTTCGTGTCATAGAATCGGATGTCATTCAGTGGTCCATGTGAAAGTGAGTAACCCCCAAACATCCATAGACCTCTTCTATCTGCTACTAAACTGTGCCCAAATCTGGGTAAGGTCTTTCTTAAGTGATCCAAACCATCGGTAAGGAAATCTGAATTAAAGAGTTCCGTGAATACAAGTTGTGATTTGTCTAACTTGAGAGAGCAGTCATCGCCACCGTAGCCTTCATTACATAAACATCTTCCGTAGCTAGTATCACAAACACCGCCTTTCAAAAATCTGCTACAATTATTACTGCAAATTTCCAGCAGACAATCAAGACCACCGTATCCTTCTCTGCATACACAATGATTATTCTTACATACCCTAGGCCAAACACAATGTCCATCGCACGACAAAACATTGTAAACACCTTCAAAGCCTTGATCGGGTTGACTCTGTTTATAATGTACTGTTAAGTTGCCACTGCGAGCCTCCACCACTCCGGAGGACGCTCCGTTACAGAACACGCCCAAAAGTTGACTCTGCTGATTGTTGGTTAGATCAGGTACACCACCCAGACCATCGTACACGTAAACAGCATTCTGATCGCAAGGTACATTAAAAGTAGAGGTGTTTACTGTGAATTGAATGATAGCATCTTTTATATCTTCAGCTGTTATTATCCACAGACATTCTTTGGAGGGCCCAATACTATCAATGTCTGGGTCAATTTTATAAGAACCAATACCCTCGGTCTGCGAAGCGTTCAACATTCCTCTAGGTTCACATTGATAGTAACATCTACCACCGTGTCGTGGATCTCCATAGAACTTTGGTTTACAGCGTTCACAATTTTGTCCTTCTGTATTATCTTTACAAATACATTCCCCGGTAGCGACATCACAAATGCCGCGAGCTTCATCTCCGTGGTCATTACAGTCACACCGGCGACATCCCTGACCAGTTGTGGCATTACCATGACTGCCAGGTTTACATGACTCACAAAACTCACCCTCCGTCCAGTCCTGGCATTCGTCACATCTGCCCACACCCGTCCTACAAGTCGAATGATTATGACACCCGCAGTTTATTGAGCAATCGGCACCCGTCCAACCCAAATCGCATTTACATATATATTGAGGGTGGCCCAAACAATGACCATGTATACAGTTGTTGTAACAGGTTCGTATGCAGCTTTTCTTTCCGTCACCTATGTATCCTTGTTTGCAATTGCAAGTGTACGAACCGTGAGTGTTGTTGCACACGGCGTGTTCATGGCAGTCGTGGAGCCCCAGCCCACATTCGTCGACATCGGGACACTGTGCGTACGCCCATCCCGCGTCGGTGGAAGTCACGTTCAAAAGCGACGCGCAGTCTACTTGCGAACGAGTAAAATCACCCTCCGTGCACATTCCGTTGATCGGATTCTCGTGAGAATGACACCACCCGCATCCCATGCTCCGCAGGCACGTGGAGCACTGCACGTTCGCCTGACACGATTTGCACTGGCCGGACTTCCTGCTGGTCTCGTCCGGCGCAGTGGACGCGGGGTCGAGCCACTCGCGGCACAGCCCGAACTGGTACTCGCTGGTGTACACGCTGAAGCTGAAGCATTGTCTGGTGGCCTCGCACCACACGCAGCGGCCGCGCTCGTCCAGGCAGTGCTCGCAGTCTCCTCGCAGACGACAGGGCGCCGGGCACTCCGCGGCGTCCAGCACGGCGCCGCCCGCGCGCCCGCGACGAGCGCAGCGCGCCTCCTCCGCCCACCACTCGCAGTAGCCGCCCGACACACAGCGCTCGCAGCTGATGTAGTTGGAGCAGTTGGGGCACGCGGCGGGTTGCAGGGTGAGGTACCTCCAGTCCCCCTCGGCGGTGCACGTCGTCTTCTCGTCTACGTCTCGCTGCTCGCAGCGGTTTGTCGTCTCGCACCACCCGCAGGCCGCGTCCGAGAGACACAGCAGACAATTGTCGTAGTTCGAGCACTGCCCGTCGGAATACGGCTCCAAAAATTCGAATGTGAAAACCTATAAAAGACGACAAAATTAACTTTAAAATAAACTTAAACGATATCTTAAATGTCCTCGATCGCTAAGCTACCTTCGCGGTCTCCTGTGACTTGTTGTGTAACAGTTCCATCTTGGCGTGGTGGTGCGAGGGGTACCGTCCGGTGTGCAGCGAGTCGTTGGCGCGCATGTGCACCGCTAGTCGCCCCGGCTGCAGCGCGGCGCGCTCCACGGCGGCGCAGGCGGAGGGCGCAGCGGTCAGGTTGGCGGCCGCCTCGTCCTCGCCCAGGCGGAGCGTAAGGTTCGAGTAGCCCGCGCACATGTTCAGGGTCTCCCCCGTGCCGTTCCAGTAATGTGGAATATGAAGCCAACCCCTGAGTATAGCCTCGCTGGCCCCGCTGAATATGTCGTTGCTTCCCCCGCCCGTCCCCCAGTCCACGGTGGTGGCGTTGACTACGGAGACCCCGTCCGGGTGGTTGAAGTCCGCGGGCTGCTGGTACCTCAGAAAGGTGAGGCCGGGTCGTTTGTCTAAGATTTTACATTCCTCTGGCACTACAACCTCGGTGCCGATTGTGCCCCACCAACCCGGGTTCTCTGAAGGTGTATCTTCTCCGCACACTCCGTAACTATCTTCAATTTAAATAAATTTACATTAAACGAGATAGAATATTTCAAAATGAATAAATTATAATCTATTTTCTTATATGTGTACCAACCATCCTTATGGTGGCATCTTGCATTTTGAACGCACCAACTGCACTGATAAATGCCGAGTTGCATGCTAACTGATGTCAGGGGAGCCCTAGAGCTGTTCGCGCTCAACGGCGGCCCGTGTATGAGACACGAGTGACAGTCGCCGAGAGCGGGGCAGATTCCCAAACATCTTATCGATTGTAAATTTGTTGTGCAGTTTGAACCGATGGTTCTTCCATAACAAATCTGTTAAAAAATATAAACATTTTAATCTCAGCTGAATATTGAAAAAAAATAGGACAATTTCAAAATTTTTATTTGCATATTTTTTCTTGAAAATTATTTAAAAACTATCACAAGATTAAATTTTTTCCTAAATATGTAAAAAAATTAAAAAGTTAATCTGAAAATTTAAAAGTCGGACCTACCCAAAAGACAATTGTACTTAGCATAAAATAAACACAAAAATATTTAGTTTAATACTAAATGACAAGTGATTACGACGTAAATAGAAGGTGAGAAGGGTTGTACCTCATCAGCTGAGCACCAGCCGCACTCGGGGTCGGCGAGGCACTCGGGCTGCGAGCGGTGGCGAGGACACGCCGCCTCAGGGTCCTTGCCACTGATACCAGCGTGCCACCGCGGTACCACGTAAGCGAGAAGGTCACCTAAGATATATTTATTGATTGATTTATACTAATATATTAAATCTACTAGTTTTTTTTGTTGGACAATGTTAATTTTCCCACTCCACGGACTTTGCTTCAACGGATTCCCATTTTTTTTACGTATTTTGGACAAAGTCACTTAGACTGCCTTGAAAGATTGATTTATTTATAAAAAACCCAAAGCCCATACAAAAAATTTTTCCTTTGATTAAATATAATATAATTATATTCATGTTCTTTTTCTGTAAAACGCTAATTTCATATGTAAGAACTTAATATAACTAAAACAATCATTAAATTAGCTTATTGTTTTTATACACAAATACTTAGCATTGTACGTAATCAGCTCCTATAATATAATTCAACCTTGGAGACCGTGGAGATGTTAATTATATGATTTATTAGTATTCTTTCCTTTTTCCGTATTTATAATACAACAAAGATAATCTACATTGTGGCTGTACTAATATACTTCTTTACTCAATAAATTTGGACGGTAAATAAAAAAAAAACTATTAATGAATATAAAACGGCTATGCGAAGTATTGGCTAAAATCAAAAACTCGTACAAGGTCGAGAAATATACATCTATTGTATTTTTCTTCATTTTATCATTACAAAATTAAAACATACTACTTAAGTAATTAAAAATTTGGAAGGTAAATTTAAAAAAAAAACCTAAAAAGTACTGCAATTTACAAGTTATAAGCCTAAGATTTATCAAAATTCGTACAGGGTCGAGAAATATAAGTATATCGTATTTTTTTCATTTTATTATTACATGATAAAATGAAATTTTCATTTTTGCAGTTTGGTATCTTTAAGTTCAGGATTCCGAATTTTTAAATTTTATTTCAAGCTGTGTTTCGTTTGAAATATGTTGTATATTTAAAATAGTTCTTTAATGTTTAAAGTTTTATAATTAATAATTGCAACATACCTACATACAATAACACATTTAATGAACTCTTCAATGAGAGTATAGTATAACCTTGTTCACAGGAAGTCACTTCCCGTTACATAATATTGTTACATATAAAAATATTAAACTAATCGCAGACTCATTGTTTCCTATTGACCTAAAAAACTACAAAAAATTCTAGCTTTGTCCAGTGACCTTGACTGTATCATTATTGACTAATATCGTAGTCAGCCAACGTAACAGATACACGTAATACTTACCATTTACATTGCCGTGATATCCGCCGGCAATCAGCAAAGTTGAAGGTGGCTTCAAGGCCGCTGCATGTGCGAAAACTCCTTGCTTCTTGGGGTAATATTTACGTGTTTTACCCAACACCTCCAACGGTATCCAGGAATGACAACCCAGGTGGTAGAGATACATTTGTCCGTCATAGCAGATTTCCTCCCTGTTATGGCGATGCGAATAACCGCCAAAAATTACTAAATAGTTGCCTATAGAAAGCAAAAAAATATTATTTGACTAGTTATAATGTTACGTTTTTAACTCTATTAAATTTATAGTACTTTGAATTGATATATAATAACAATGTAAGGCAAAATGACGTAATGATAATATAAAAGTAATTACCGATAATGGTAGCGGTGTGAAATGCTCTCTCGCGTGGAACGTACGTGTCTCGTAAGTGCGCTCGCGGGTAGTGAATCTCGCTCCAATGCTTGTAATCCAGGTCAAAGGCGAACATACGATCCGATAATTTGGAAAATCTATAAAATAAAAAAAAAAATTAAATCTATATGAACCTGTGACTTATATTGTATTGGCGATCTACTAACTGAGCCATCGCGTCACAAAAAAATTCAATGAGAATATTTTCCATACCTAGCGACACTTGCAACAACACCTCCATATACCAATATCGAGTTTGATTGTCGATGGTAAACCGCAGTGTGGGCCACAACCCTCACGTCTAACTCTTTGCCACCCCTTACTTGCACTTTTTCCCATGATTCACTACTTACTTCGCTTAATTTTATTTTGTAAAAACTGAAAAAAATTAATTATTTTTTTTTAGGTTTTATTACACACTTTATTTATTTTTATTAAGACATACCTTGAAGAAAATTCTCCATCAACTGTACTTCCACCAAACAAATATAGCTCATCCTTCACAGCAGTCAATGTATGCCGAGTTAATCCCGGAGGAGTGAATGTAGAATTGACAGCTCTTAGTGTCCAAATGTTTGTAGTGGCATCATAATACCACAATTCAGAGGATAAGCTACCATCAGAGAGCTTGCCACCATACAGTATAAACCCATTATTAAAAGCACAAGCCGAGTGACCGTACCTAGGTTCTGGTTTAGTATAATTGGACTTGGAATTAGAACTTAAGAATTCAGGTCTGTCAGTGAACTGCAAATAACTCTCCGAATATGGAGTAGACGGATGAGAATACATAAGAGGTAATGTGGTTTTGTCATGATGCGAGAATGATGTTAGAAGCAAATTAAATAAGGAACTCCGGTTTCCAATTTGCCAGCTACCGTCAATATTGCCCTGTAAAAATCATAATTTATAAAACATTATATTTTTTTTATTTTTTATATTATTATTAGAAATCTATAAGTATAGTACATAAATCTTATCTTTATTATTAAATACAATTGTATATATATTTTTTTAATAATAAATTTATCTTTGTTGCAAATTACAATTAAATAAAATAAAGTATAACAATTTAGGTTAACTAATAAAATTAACTATGTAAATTTAATTTGCATGGTAAAATGTAACAACACAATCACTCTCACCTTGGTGAATAACGTTAACAATGACTTATCAATTTCTTCATTGGTAGGATAACGTCGTAAAATCTTTCCGTTTTCGTCATACCATTGACTAGTAGAGAATCTATAAGTAACAATGGAAACCAGTTTTACGGTAGGTTAATCAATTGTGACTTATAAATATACATTATATATTTTTATGACTATTTACAAATTACAATAAACAATTTGTTGCATAATATTTCTATCGTAAAAATCATGGCTTTTGTTAAGAAATAAGGTGTTAATTTATTATTAAATTTATTAAACATTTATTAAATAAATGTCAGCTAGTATATTAATAATAATAACTATTTGATTGATTTATCTTTTCAAGGTGGCAATAGTATAAGACTAAGGAAGGTCGGACATATTTATATAACTTGTAAAACTTTGCAACAAATAATTACATAAATGGTAAATAATTGTATGTACATAATAATGTAGAAAAACTGCTCTCACATTTTATGATTAGGATTTATGTAACCATATAATTATTTTTCTGGTATTTATGATGGGTTGAGTAACGAAAATATATTGTTGTAAAAAAAGTTTCATTTTATTTACAAATGACAATTCACGGAAAGGTATGGAAATACTGTTTTCCCGGTCACTATTTCTTTGAAGTAGAATGTAAAATTACACAACTTAAAGTATTTATAATTCTATATATTTTGTTGGCACATTAAAATAAAAATTTCAGAAATAACGTCTTATAGATAAATAAAATTACTTACTTATAAATCTCCAATACTCCCAAAACTCTATTTAAATCATATCCTCCAAACACATATAGAGAGTCTGTCTGGTTGACATAAACAGCCGAGTGTGCCGCTCGTTTTGTCATACCACTTTCAGTGTGAGAGAGCCAGTGCCAGCTGTTACCTTCTTTATCATTGCTTTTGAGAGAACATGATTCTCCAGAAAACCTGTAATAAATTTTATTTACTATTTATGATAAAACAATTTGATTTAATAAATTTAGTTTTTCCTTACATTTGTTAGCAGCATTAAGGTAATAAAAATTATAATAGTTCATTCAAGGTCACAATAGAACATTATTAACTGTTTCAGTCACATAAAACAGGTATGTATTATAATTGAAGTCTGCAAATAGTATGTTTCATGGTTCATTAAAGATTTTAAACAACAAGCTTTATTATCAATATAAGAGCATATAGAATTTTTTTATATACAGAAATATAAATTTGTATGCAATGTAAGACAATATTTGTGAAGAGATAAGTCATTGTTTATGTAAATTATTTTAGCTTATATGTCTCTGTCTGTTTTATGGTACATAAATAAATAAATATTTTACCCTTTCTTGCATATGCATCTGTCTCCTTTACACTGTCCATTTCCTGAACAACCACTAGGACATAGTTCTACACTGCAATCAGGCCCACCCCAAGTGCCCACACAGAAACACTTATTCGACACACATAATCCACGGCCTGTACAATTATTGGGGCAGTTATGAATTGCATATGTCGCCCTAAATCCATCCAATACATAATTTGTGTCACTATACAGAAGTATTAACATCTAGAAGCAGAATTATGTATAATTGTCTTGTATTTTGTATTTGTATATCAAGGATATATTGTTACTTACAAATCCACTATAGGCAGTAACATTTTGAGGTTCCGTTTTGCCACTAAAGCTACCCAGCAAAGGAGAATCAAATGAGTCTCCATCATAAACAAAAACATAGTCATATGAACATTCTGTGCCCATCCGAATAAAGCTTAATGTAATGAATTGTGTCTTATTAGCTGCCTTAATAAGCCATTCACAGTGTGAATCCTAAAAGAAGGTTATTATTCATAACTATACACTAGACACAAGACTGCTATAACATTAAGTATCAAAAAATAACTAACTTGTGTATAATTAGAGTTGCTCGGTCCATCGGTAATAATTCCGCTCGGCTCGGTAAATACCCTTCGAGTCTTGTCGCAAGGCGCTGTGGTCGCAGCGCACAGCACAGCCAGGCAAGTCCAGCTGAGTACTACTAAACTTGCACCTTTCTCCCGAATGCGTGGATAAAACATGCCTCTTCCAATTTGTCGCAAAACATAAGTCAAACATCAGAGCCATATAATCATAAAATTACGACTAATATCACTAAAATGTTAAATAAACAACACTCATTTAAATGACATTTACTTCAAGGCTAACTAGTATTAAAAATGGATATTGCCACGGTGACTTGGTAAACTTATGGCAATAGTTAAAGGGAAATATATTATTTTAGTTTAAAAAATGTTTATTACTTCTTATTATATGTCATATTAACACTTTCTAACGAGTTTTCCACAAACAAACAATCAGATCCATCACAATTGTTTGACACTTGACTACTAAAGTTTTTTTATTTCTGTGTCTATTACTTCTTGCCAAAGGTTCAATAGTATTATGCCTAATGCTGATGTATGTTAAAACGTTTTTAATAGTATTTTTAGGAATGTTTAAACAATAATAAAATTACAGGAATGAGTTTTAAATTATTATTTTTATGATCCGTCAAAAAATGTATAAAGTTTCGTGATAAAACGGTCTGAAACCAAAACTTAGAAAATGTGTAAAAAGAAAACATTGGAAAATTGATTTTCCTTTAGTGTTGTCATATAATTTACAGTATATCGACTACTTAAATTCTAAATTAAAATAATGCCTGAACTTATGATTATACAGATAAGTAAGAACTTCAGTGTTTTCGTTACAAAACGTCGTATAAATTACACATGAAAATCTTTTTGAATTTAATTTACTTTAATGATCCAATATTTGGTTTATTTTTTTTTATTTAATAGTTAAATTGTACATTCCATAATAAAAATTACCAAATAAATGGAAAAGTCAAATGTAAGCAATAAAAAGAACTGTATTTTCCGTTAATTTATAAACCAAGAGTATCTGTTTATATTATATAAATTAATTTTGTTTGTGATTGCCAATCTTTAGCAACAACATAGCACTTGAAGGTAAAAATGAATGATCCAATAAATATATTTATTTGTTTATACAGATATATGTTATATACAAAGGAACATAGAAGACAAGCTTTCAACCTATGCTGAGAAATAATTAATATTAATATCCAGACCACAGTGACTCTTACGAGACATTTAGTACGAAACTGCATAGATTAAAACCTGAAATGAAATTTTTCGAGATTATTCATAAATAACGAAATTTCAAACTGTTAAAGTAGTGCAAACCTCAAAAATAACAATAAAAAAAAAGACACAATGCGTCGACGTTTTGTAAATGCAACTTCGGTTTGCACCTCGCTACCTCCAAATTGCTAACACATAACGAGGTTGCGAGCGTAGCGAGTCAAGATTGAGGTCTGGTTTGCGCTCCTACTTAATTACTTTATTAATTAAATAATATCGTAGAGTTCTAATAGCAATATACTTTTTTCACGGTGTTTTATTACTGTTCAGATTTTGAAATATTTGAGTATCTTTTTACTGTACACTATCGTATCGTATCGTAACGTACCGTATAGTTTCTATTTAGCCGTTAACAGAACTGATGATCGTCAATACGATGACAATTGGTATTTGGTACCCATATGTCAGAATGCCGTGTAAAGATTATAAATAAAAGATTTTGCAAGGACATAATGCATTTTTGACTGATGAACATATATATTATTCGCAAAAACTATGAAAATCATCAAATTTATGCTTATAAGTTGCAACTGGGAATTAAGTCAGTCATAAAATTAGATATTCCAATATTTATTAAGGACATCACCACCATTTATTAAGGACAGTAAAACGTGATTGTTCCATTCACTTACATTATAATTAATATTAATTATATATTTTTTTTATAGTTTTAAATAAGAGCGTTGTTCGATATTGAAATAGAACAATTTTACAGCATTTATCTACATAGTCGTCGTCTTGAAGCTTAGATTGTAATATAAAAAAAAAACTTAAAGTCTGGTGTCTACTAAAAGCTTATAATTTATCAGAACAAAAGGCCGTAGTACTGAGATGAGTATCGATCGCGCTCGCTGCTGACTCGGCAGTCGGCTCGCACTCGAGCAGGGAGTACGCACCGAGCTAGTACGATAAAACTGAGAGTTGAATAAATTAATAATCTATTGTTAAAATATTGGCTAGGGATTAAATATATTTAAAAAATAAATATAGAACATCTTTCTATATTATAAGGTATTTTTGTACAGCTGAATATTGATAGTATAAATAATTATTGAATGTCAACAACTTATACTGTCATATAATTTTATAAAGTGTCTCAAAATTATATATTATAAGGTTTGTTTTTGTATTTATTTGAAATGTTTTTTTTAATGGTTCATAGATCAAAAGTACTTAACAATTTTTTAACTTTAATGAAACCATCTTTCAACTTGACAATTATGAGATGCAAAGACATGGCAACTTGTAAAAAAAAATCAATTAAAACAGATAAAGCTAAAATTGAGGTATTGTATATTAATGTACCTCATTTTGCATACAACCATATTAGAGGAGACGAAAATTAATAAATCATTAAAGCGCACGTAAGTACGGGGGCTGTTGAAGATTTTTCACGCGGAATGAAGTGATAACAGCTAATGACATGCCCGAACCGCTAACTCATCCACTACTTACCGATTCTATATAATCTGTAACATATTATAATTATATACAAAAAAAAAAATTATGAAACTGTAAGATATTACTTTTATTTAATTATGTAGAGAGAATTTATTTAGTTTTAGACATATGTAATTTTTTAGCTAACAAGCAATATCTCTACCCCTTGCAAAATCATAAATCTATCACTACTGTATTGAAATTTATATGAATTTGTACGTTTATAACCATTTTATTTTTTCCCTTGCAAATTTCGGATTGAAAGGCATACTATTTAAGTTATTTAATAAACCACCAAATTTATAAATCATCCAGATAGAAGTGTTGTTGTTTACAATTAGGCATTTTGTTTTATTTTTCAGAGAAAATGAGTAAATTTATTTGAATTAAAAAAACCTTATTTTGATTTTGACCTTTTCTTCAATTATATAATAAGTCAACAAACGCCAGATAGAATTCTTTTGAAATTCGTTGGAGAGCTTTGTTGTAAAGTAATTACAAAAGAATTGTGTTATAATTAAAAACCATACAAAAATTCATCAAAATCCATCCAACGTTTCAGTGAAGCGTAAACAAACAAACATGTACTGAACATGTAGCAATTTAAGAAATACAGACAGAATTTGCCTTGCAAATTATTGTTTATGCAAAATTATTAGAACTGTAATTTTGCATTAATTTATGTTATAGTTCTGCAATATAATGAAATTTTATCACAAATTTTACTAAAGTGTTGGTTGCTGGTATGTCTTTAATAACAGGATCTTGCGGGCGTGCGTGACGGTCCATTCTGAACCCCGTTTACCATATAAATGAACTGACCGTCACAGCTCATTTTTTTATATGTTTAACGCGCAAACAACACATTTTGTCCACCATTTGCACTGTCTGCGCGGTTACTGACACTTTGTTGGGAGCAATTTGTTTTCATTTTAATATTCTCTTTAAATATCTATGACCTTTATCAGATGTTTTATTTAAGGTTTAAAAATGTTAATTGTTATATCGAAAATTGAATATAAAAGTCTGTCAGTGGAAATCTTCATGTGTACATTTTTGACAGTAACCAACATAAACTAAAAAAAAGTTCACACGTCCAATCTGAAACTTTGAACCCTGCTAAATTTAAATTCTACACAGAATTCTAATAAAACCATTATTTTTAATATAAAAATAATTTTGATGGACATAACCTAACATATTAAAGGATCGAAATAAAAGTATTATTAAGAAATCCACCTTTACCCAAACAACGTAATAAACCATACAATATTAAATTAAATACTTTCAAAATTTATTTCGATAACTATTATAATTGTTCTCCTGCTTTGGTTTTTGATATATCTTGTACATTTGGCCTGAATACAATAGTCCATTAGGTAACTGATAGTCAGATCAAAACACTATTTAGTTTTAGTTGGACACTACTGAGTCGATATTGAGTTTTCCCAATGGCTCTACACCCTGAGTCTAGCCTTCCTGATTTTTCCTTTTCTGAGGTTAAAAGATTCCCTGACATATTTGTTTTGAATTTTATCCATCGGTCTTGCATCTGACCATTATACAATTTTCAAAAAAAGTACAATGATTAAAAAAACCATAACTTATCTGACAGGGCGAATTGTTTTTAAAGCAGCCTAGTGTGCCTAAATTTTTGAATAATGTTTGTAACTTTTGACATTATTTAGTAGTTCAATGACATCCTCTTAAACGTATAGTATAGTATATATATTATAGCATGAAATGAGATTTTCAAGTTTTTTTATATGGAATATGGATCACTGATAGAACAGCGGAGGTCCATGTATTTAGAAATGCAAGTAATAACAAAAAAAATACAAAATTCGTAACAAGACACTAACATATGTATATTCGAAAGTATGCTCCGGTTTGATGTCCGTCTGTAAAGAAAATGATTTTAGTATAATTACTTATACTCCAGATTGGGAGCATATTTTAAAATTATGAAATAACATGAAAAAATCTATTTCGAAGCTGGAAATCAATTTTTTTGTGACTCTAAAAATGCAAAGATATATTCGTCAATTGAATTACAAAACAATACTGCATCGAAACGCCTTTAATTATTTTTAGACATTACAAGATTTTTTGGTTTTGGCTCTGGTGAGAAGTCGTTTTTGAAATACCAAAAGATTTATATATGAATATATACTTAGTATATATCCAATGTGTTTCAAATATTTTGGATTTCATTCTATATATCCTTTCTACATTGACTAAAACAGATCCATCTTTAAAATGTTTAAAAATTATTAGTAAAAGTGTATAAAACATGTAACGAAAGTACTGCAGGACTGCATGTAACGTAACTAGATGTTTAAAAGGCATTTAGCCCCGAGACCCCAGGGACCGGCCACTCCGTCTCCATCATCATACAAATAGCACATTATCCGTGGCCGGACGCACCTTATCTGCCTCTCAACTCTATTTGTTCTGCAGCGGATTATCACAGATTTACACGAGCAACGAACATTAAAAGACGATTACTTGTCCTGAACAAAGACTAATTAATTTTAATATTGTTATTATGTTTTTATATTATCCTCTTTGAATATGTAGATATATAGCTAAGGCCTATCTTATATGTATATCCTTATTATACCTGCAAATAATGCATTGCAAAAAGAAATTTCACGGTATTTCATACGAAGTAAATATTATTGTCAAATTTTTATTATTACGAATTTTAAAAAAATAAAATTCATTGATCACAGTAGGAACAACGAAGTGAGTACTACTGTAAAATTACTATGATTTTGAAATATACTGACGATTAATCCTAATTGTATGCCCCAAGGTGATCCCGTAAACAGAATAAATGTCCACGGGTCTGATAACGGGGCTCCTCTATAAATCAGAGGTCTGTCGATCTGGGGCCGCCCCATTGCAGCTCGCGGCCTGATTTGTCGCGTCCACATTATACAAATGTATAAACTACTAGTGATGTTATTAACGATAAACACTCATATCGATAATTTTTGAAATAAATTTGGAATACTTTTTTAATATCTGCGACATAAAATAAGATCTATTTCTGAAAAATTACATACAATACATTAAAATTGTTGTTCAAGGTATTAAATACAAAACAATCGTGAATTCATACTACGTAGGCTATAATTTTATATTTATCTTTAAAATATTATATCGATATAAAGTTTTTTGTCAACACTTTGCCCATTTATAGCCAAGCCATAAAGCGTCGCTCAGTAAAGTCCCCACACGGTCAAGAATATCTTTAACTATTATTGAGATCGACTTGCATAATCACGTCGTTTTGTGACATGAAAACATTTACCATTGTTATTTATTCTTCTGGTGAAAAATAAAGGTTTATATTAGAGTAGCCATATCGAAAAACCTAGATGAAGACTGTTAGAAGACAACCCAAGATTAAAAAATCCACATGAATGAAGTTAAGATGAATTAATGACTGTTGATTTTCTTTTCTTTTTCAAAATTTACCTTTTACAAAGAGTACATACCTAATTATATACTTTTTTAGTTTTTTTACTACTCTTTCAAGATATATGACGTTCACTAAAAACTAAATGATAAAGCTTTTTGCTAATCTTATTAAAAGGAATGACTATTTTGTTCAAACTTACCTAATTTTATATTCGATAATCTGAATTTTTAATAATTAAACATAGAATACGAGTTCATGAGTTACGAATTTAAGAAAATATTATTAAGAATGGCTATCCCAACGATGTATATTTTCTCAGTTTCTCACGAGTACTACATACTTGAATAAAACTATTTCACAAATTTAATTCACGTCAAGTGTGTTCGCGGGAAAACTGTGTGACAAATTTACTGACAGACTTCTATATCTCGTCTTCTAGAAAACATACTTGCTGTGAAGCATTCAAAACTTCAGTTAAAATTAAATATGTAATAAGAAACGCCAGTTAAATCCGTCAAATACATTTTTTCGTCCATAATTCGTCCATAGCTCTGAAATGTTACTCAATAATTGAAGGCCTCGAATCTATATCTACACTAAACTGTCATGTTGAATACTTAACCCCGTACTCCAATGAGTGTTAAATGTCGGAAGCGTACACTGACCCTTAGCGCTGGTGTTAAACTGTGACCTAATTTCAGATTAATACGCTTAAGCGGAAACCTCACTAAGCTCCTAATGGCACGGAAGACCGTCTACGTAATGCGAGTGAAAAGCGAATGGAAACGGGCTAATAATCAACAATGGCTTTATTTATATGATTCTTCTTCATTGAATAAGTTTCGCGACTAAGAAGATTTATAGTTTCCGCCCCATTCATTATTTGTCCGCTTCGCAGGCGGTCGCGTCCAAGCGCGTGGCATAAATCTGAATGTAACTAATAAATAGTCGAGAAAAGTTTTCGAAACTTCCACATAAGTTTCCGAAGTTTTCTCTATTAAGTTATATGTTAAGAACGTTTACTTTTTGACGAACTTACACTCATAATATCAGTTCTTTTATTGAACTAAGCTCTATGAGAGACTTTTCTGCATCCTTTGTGCAATCATCATTCAAAAACGGTATATTCGAAAATGTTATAATTTTCCACATCAATCTGGTAGTGATTTAAAAATAATGAAAATTTCAAAAAAATAAAATTCCTTATACTTGAAAAAAATCCTAATGGGATTTAAATTTTAATTTTAATTGGGAATTTTTCGCTCGAAAATATAGCTTTACAGTGACATACGCTTGCCGAATTATTTAACAGCTTTTACAATTTTTAGACTTTTTAGGTTTTTTTTTTAAATTTTAAAAATAGCTGAGGACAGAATGTGTTAACGTTTTGTAAATGCAAATTCAGTGCTGTTCACACCTCGCTTCGCTCAATCTGCTAACACATGACGAGATTTTTCGAGCGCAGCGAGTCAAAATTAGGTTCGCGCTCCTAGTATATGAAGGCTGTAAGAAGACAACCCAAGATTAAAAAATCCACATGACAGAAGTTAAATAAATAACATAAATTGTCTCATAGGCTACTGTCAATACCATAATTCAAATGAAAAGAATTATAGCGGAAATCATAACCCGTCCCGTCCATTTCCTAATATTGTTTCTTCTTCGTGAGCATTTTTGTTGTTAGAAAAAACAAGGAGGCCATAACTCTTGCCGGTTGATCAGATATAGCCGTAATGGCAATAATGGATCCTGGTCAGCGGCCCGCATGCAAATAAATCTGCGGACCGATGCAATGATGTGTAGAGAATGGGGTCTCTTGCTATCATTCCCGCCGCAGTGACCCGCTAGCGAGCACACCTGTGACAGCCACAACAGATAATAAATATAATAAATATAGATAATAAAATATACAAAAAAATTTAGATAATAAATATAATTTATATAGATATTCATAAAGACTCTTAAATACTAAAGAGTAATTAGTATTTAAACATTAATACAATTAGATTTTATTAATAGTGTCATATATATAAATGCCTATCTATAACATTTTAAGTTCTAGTAATAATTAGAACTTTAAATTTATAACAAACTAACAATACTAAAGGATTTTCACTTAATGTCAAAAGATGATATATTTTTCTAGTAACGTAGAGTCAATAGAATTTTAATAGGGTTATTACTTTTATTGCTGTAACAAATGGCGGAATGAAATTATTAACCGGTCAGCAATTTATAAGTAATATTTTGGTTATAAAATATTTTGTATATTTATTATGAACATCCAAGCAACGGTCCAGGCTTCTTTACCTGTCGTTGTTTTATCCGGAAAATAGGTTGCGATAAAAGTCAGAGCAAATGGCAGTCAATAAAATAAATAGCGATGGCAGGGTGTTCTGTAAATAAGTTGGTGCGGGGCGCGAGTGCGGGGCGAAGATCGCCTTTTTTATTGGCGCCCCGATTGCTCTCGACACGAAGAGTGTAAAACGACTGCACTACGCTGATGCCGCAGATTATAAGCACAGATTACAAATGAATTCCCGCTGTGTCTTATCAATGACATGCGTCTTGACAGATACTCTAAACAAATACAGTATATAACAAAAAATATCATTGCAAGCATTAAAAAAAAATACAATATAAATTGCTTTATTACTCCAAAATAAGTCCAAATAAGCCCTTGAGATAAAACCACTCAATGTCAATATTTTCTGTATCAGAGAATTGTGTTAAGACAATAATATAGAATTCCGTACGTATCGTGGGTTGGAGCGTTGAGATAGATGTATTAATTTGTAAGAATTTGTCGTCGGACCCTCTCCCTATACGGAACTTTAATTCCAATCACGCACAACAAGTTCCGTAATTGCACCTAATAATTTCTTTAAATAGTAGCTATAGTTGCGGTCACTAAAGATCTGAGGAAGATTTTGTTACATTTATAAACGATTTTAGGGTTTTTTTTATTGTAAACATGGAAACAAAAATAATTACATTACATTTATATAAGTACAGGTAATAATTATACATATTTGCCAATAAAGTCTTGATTGGTATTAATACATGGAGTGAAATTATTATCGAATTTAAAAAGTAAAAATGGTAATAATACATAAAAGCTTAAACGAAATTTAAAAATCCATAACAAAAATATTTATATATTCTTAAAAATACTTTGAATTAAACAAATTTAAAAGTAAAAATAAACAAAGAAAAAAAAAATTAAAAAATCAGGTCTTGATTTTGAAACTTCTAATAGACTTTGACATATTATGACTAAAAATATTCTAGTTAAGGATATTTACACAACAATCTTACAAATTTTTAACAGTTATGTTAGTTTTATTAAAGTTTAAGATTGAAGTACAAAAACGAATGATATGGTTTATGATTGCAAAACAGTACAAAGAGAAGTAATAAATACATCACAAAAGATTGAAGCAGTACAAAGACAAATGATAAATACATCACAAATATATATATATATATATATATATACACCTTATCATAAATAGTTCCCAATTTAACAGCAAAAAACATTTATGACTTTTTGCTTCAATTCGTAGTGTCGTCGCTTAGGGCTGCGGGCCGGTCTCGCGGGGCTCGTCAATGCCGGAAAACCTAATCCAATCACGGCTATTGGTCTCACTACTACATTGACAATTGTGTCTACACCTGATCTTATTTGTCTTGACCGTATTACCACTTCAATTTAACAATGAATTATAAAACGTATCTTGTTTTGTATATAGCATTCTTGAAGTTAATTTTGGTAAGCGTCTTACTGCTATCAGGGCCGCGCTGTTAGGCTTATGTAAATTGATAATTGTAACTCTCTTATCATTGTGTTCTGCCAAGGCATTGTAAACCTAAATATAATTTATATTATTAATAAATTAGATATCAACGCTCAATTAGGAAATGAATGGGAATGGAATGGAGAATGTTAGAACGTGTGTGATTGCTTTAGGTGAATGGAAGCTGTGAGGGGAGCTATAAGTCAGCTGGTCATCTGATAGCAGCGAATCAATGACCGCCCCGCTATGATACATGGGATTACCCACCGTTTATAGTTTTAGCTACCGAATTAATACTGCGGAAATATCTCGTATAAGGTTTTACGATTTGATCTATATGTTTTACAGAATTAATAGTTTTTTAGATAAGGTTTTGAACGACAAATGTTTGATGGATATGTATGATTTTTATGTATTTTGAAGAATTTTTTTAGGTTTACAACAAATTCATACAAAAATCAATGAATCAATCTATAATAGAAATATTACTACAAACAAAAAAACAGACAGAACTGAAAATAATTATTTTAAAATGTTTTCTTTTTTGTTTACGTGTTTATCTGTTAGTTCGTATATCTTACAAAATCTACAAGATTATTATTTCTGAAGTATGGTTATTATAGATTAGGTTGAAGTCCTACATACACATAAGAAACTTTTTACTCAGGAAAATGAATACATTTTCAATGTAATACTTCAACATAATACCATTAAATTTAGCGTGGATTATTAGAATATTTCTGTAGGTATTATTTACAAACATATGAGATATTTTTGACTACAAGATCATGTTATAAGGAAAATCATCATTGGTTTTGGACATAATGAAAATAAATTAATTTAAATTTGAATATTTTATTTTGTTTTCTGTGTATATAAACGAGATAACTTATTAATACAATACAGATACAGAATAAACCACAAAGGATAACTAACACAAAGGTGTGTGGACACACAAAGGTGTGTGGACACCTGTCACGTGCATTTTGTTAAATCAGTTTTAAGGGGCTTCACCGTGGGTCTGTTTCAGGAGGGCTTGTTAGAACGTGCCTGGCGTAAACACGTGGGTAGATAACATCTATTTGGATTGCCTTTATATCATTTTTCCTCGTGTTCCCGCTAACTAGATACACGCGAATACGGGAGACTCCTTTAAAGGAGACTCCTTCAAAGAAATTTATCCTGTTTACTCTCGCGGGAAGTGTTAGACGTTTAACACCGTCAATTACATTTGTAAAATATTGAGGGTTACAGAGTTATTTGCTTTTCTTTAATGTCTTATTCTCTTTTTTCTTTTTCTTAATTTTATTTGAACGATTAAATAACTAATTTATTGATCTAGTTTAAAAATATTGTAACAAAACCTTTGAAAATAAAGTAGAAAATAGGATATTATAGCTTAAATTTGAAGATAAAATAGTGTGGTTAGTTAGGCAGTGTTTATCCTGACACCGCTGGTCAGTTCTATGAGTTCAGCACACACCCACTCCCACGCACTGATGCAATCAAACATACCACTGACTCCCACACGTCGCCTGCATACTAAACAAACATGATAAAATATTGTAAAAAAATATTATTTTTTTTGCACGAGTGAGATTAAACTATTTTTAATGAATTATTCGTTAGTCAAAATCTTTCAAAATAGTTTTATTTCTTTATTTTTATATTTGATTAAATATTCAATATTCATATTCAATATTAATATCACTTTTTAGAGTTATTATTGATAGTAAGATCTGAAATTATTGGGTTAAAGAAATATACAAAAATTAAATCGTCTATAGACTTAATGGAATAAAAACAATAATTTTTTGTATTAAAAATAACAAAACGTCAGTTTGACGTTAAATAAAAATATTATTTGTAAGTTTTATACAGATTAATTTGTACAGATTATAGCTGCAGAACGTAAGAAGTATCACATGCTTCTTTATATTTTTGAAAGTTACAGAACATAGATTCAAAGTCGCGTATAATTTGGTTACGTTTTTATTTAAAGTGTCTGTCAGTAAGTCAGTTAATTAGTCATTTATCTCCAACGGTTCAACTGACTTACTGACAGATACTTTCAATTCGTCTACCCGTGAACACGATTACTGCAAAGCATTCGAAACGTCGAGTTAAAATAAAAATGTAACCAAATTATACGCGAGTTTTAATGCGTAAAAAATAGTTTTATTTTAAATGTGTACTCGGGAAAATCTAAGAAAATACTACAGAATATAGAGTTCCACACTTACTATAATTATTATTAAGTTTATAATTTGCTGGAAGATACTTAGATACACCTGACTTATTATAGAGTCGATTTATAATATAATAAAAGTAGAGATAAGTGCTCTTATTAAAACAATAACCTTGAAGAGGAAACCCTTTAGTAGTAATATCTGTTCAAGTCTCTACCTATCCGTCGACTCTACTTTGTTCAGATATACAGAAGGGTTTTTATTTTTTAAGTATACGCTCGTTTGCACGCGAATGGGCCACTTAACCACGAAGACAGAATCCCAGTAAAGCGAACTTTTCACCCCATAGTCTATTAGCCATCTTTATTTTAAAGATAATAGTTTGGCCACGGGTTTTTCTTGTTTTTTGTGTTATTTTGAATCAATCAGATTTGCAAAAAATATTTTTTTTGCTCTATCAGTGATAATAAAACAAAAAGTATCAACATTGTAATAAATTGTGAGAATTTTACGTGTTAACTTTGTGTTCGAATAGCCAAAGCCAATACCAATAGCATCTGATATGAGGAGTTGTTAGACAGGTACGACATAGAAATGACGTAACGCAAAACGTGCCTGAAATGCCAAAGTAGGGAACTAAAATGTACAATGTTTCCATTATTATCAAATGTAGCCATATAAAAATAAGTACAAAATAAAATATATTTTTAATATATATTTTCATACCTGCTATGTTGATAGACATAATTTTAAGACACGATTTTTGCAAACCTTTAAAATAAATGTTATTTAGATATCAATAATCATATGTGAGTTAAATCCCTTAAAAATATATTTATTTCAATGGAAATTAAAACAAAAAATACAAGAAAACATATCTTTGTCTTTACAAAAATAAATAATTATATTTTAATTATTGCAGATTAAAAATTAATAAAATATTTGAAAACGCTATACGATAATACAATAGCAATACAATGAAAACAAACCAACGAAAAACATAACGGAAATGAATCAATAAATATATAATAATACACTGTATAGTATACTCTGGCGATCAATACTTATATAATAAAATATTGCGATTAATGTGATATAATGCGATATATACCTTTACAAAGAAACCTGATTTTTTTAATTATATTTTGTATGTTAATTTCATTCATTTATTAAATTTGGTAAAATTAATTTAATTGTACACATACATATCATTTAAACTTTTATTATTGTATTCTCTCTTAGTTTTAAGTTGACCAATCGGACACACGGAAAAACTCTAACGAGTTTATGTATGTTTTTAATAAATAATAACTTAAAAAACAGCGTTTTTTATTTGGAAGCTAAGGTAAGAATGACTGACATGAATGTTGTATGTTTTTATTTTGGCACTAATCGGAGTTAAATATTTTTGTGATATAGAAATGGAAAAGGGTGATCGAGAGAATGGAATTACTTTCATAGCTCTGTGTAATAGCACAGAGTAGGTATGGAGAGAAATTAAATTTTTGTTAATCTTCATCCTCTTGGTATCAGTCGAATATTTATGTAGAATACTATTCATAGATTCAATGAAACGTCTTCTGTTTGTGATAGAAAAAAAACAGACCGTCCACTTAATATTAGTACGAAAAAGGCTATCAAAGCAGCAGAGAAAAGAATTGGAAGAAATTCTGCAAAAGATTGATTGATTGTATTCTGACTTCGAAAAATGAATAGAGGACCTATACCCAAATCGTGAATTTTGAAAGAAGACTTAAAATGTCCGTATAAAACTGGACATTATATAACTGATTTGTTTGCGAATAGGATGGAAAAATTAAAAGAATATTTTTCATCTTTTTACTATTACGCAATATTTCAACAAGCAGATTTTGTATAGCTTTGTAGAAGCTTTGTAGAAGAAATATTTCAGAAATTTATAAAGTGGATATTTTCAGACCTTAGTAATGATGTATCATCTTAGTTATCAAAGGGTGACAGATCAATATTTTTGTGAAACGGTGACAAAAGATCGGCACAAATGTAGCAAGAGAGGATACGATGGTTAAACCTCTAAACACACCATATTCAAAAGCTAAGGCTGGTCCTATCAGCAAGACTCAACACCGAGTAACAAAACTCGATCCATCCAATTGAAATTCAGACTTTTTCTGAGCTAAAGACTGGCCGTCATATAGTTGCAGTCTCAATCTCCTGGGTTATGCTTTATGAATTTTAGAGATTATAGCATGCTCTAAAAGCCATGAAAATTTGGTCTTTGAAACATTTCATAAGAATAGCAGTAAATAATTTTCCAAAAGAATAGCAGTAAATAATTTAGTATGGGTTTCTATTATTAACTGGCCTCAACGTTCAAATGACTGCAATAAAGCCAATTATGATAATTTTTAATGACTTTAATATATTTTAATATAAGCTGTATAAGCTATACAACGAAAAATTTTTTTTATTTTGTTCTTATATAGATCATCTATCATGCTTCAAGTCTTATGCCTACCGTTTCTCTCTCTTTATCCCTCTCTCTCTCTCTTTCTCTCTCTCTAACTCTTATACTCTTTTTGCTATAAATTATCTATATTTTGGGGAGGCATTATTAAATTTCCGCGGCTGCCTAAGAGATATTTCGAGTTTCAAGAAGAACACTATAAAAAAATTAACAATAAAATTAAAACAATCAAATAACCTACTAAAACAAAATCCTAACCCAACTCTAATCACGCCCCATCTCAACAATAACAATCATACTTTAATTTACATTTATCAACCGTGAAAACGCGAAGTGGAATAATCAACCCTCGTTGCCAACAATTCTTATTCATGGCGGGCGCGTCGACCGCGTCTAACAATTTTATAATATATTCACTTTATCAAGGTACTTCGCGGATGCAGCATTAAAAAACCAATTACACTGTGACTAAATCTCGCCGCTCCCGGCTATTTGTCAGACTCCAAGGGGATGAGTGTATATTCTAAATTTAATTTCACGCATTTTTTTAAATTGGCGCCCAAATCGGAAATATTATTCTTTATTGACATCCTTCATGAAGTTTCCTAATTTGGGGGGTTTTGTTGGATCTCCTTGTTATATTGATTCTTGAATGTCAGTAATTTTATAAATAAATAAATAACAACACAATATTGAAAATAAGATTTATAAAATATTTTTTTTATTGTCAAAGCTACCACCAGCTCGGTAAAATATTGTCACAGTCCTGAACAGAGCTGGCGAAAGAATCTCTGGTTTGTCTTTTATATGTACATAAATTTTACTTAAAGTCTAAATGATTGAACAAGTCTTGACATATATAATATCTTTTGAGAACTGAGTGAGTGAAAAATGAGTGTGATATTTTATTATGGTATTAACACACCACCAGCAAATAATCCAATGGTTCAATGGTCCAATGGTCCAATGGTGGCAATGCGGTTGACAAAAATCAACGTATATGTTTGAAATTCTTTATAAACATATCTAGCCTTGTTAACCAATTGACCTTCCATAATAGATTAATTTATCATTACATTGTTGTCGAAGTAACACGGTAGCTCAAATGGTCTTATTGTTTTCCAAAGATCGTGGGTTCACCTTACGAAGTGCAAGACAGATTGTTGTTAGACATGGGAAAAAAAATTACATATAAAAAAATAACTATTTAACAATTCTTTAAATATTATAAAATAGCCGAGTTTATATATATTTTAAAGTTTAGGGGATACATGTAACAAACAGTCGCCCTAATACAATAACGACTGGAACAAACTACGCTATAAAATATCACCAGTGAATAAATCAGTTTTGCTGTGATGCGATCCCGACCCTCCACCTTCTAACTATCAACGATTTATGGTCATAGAAAATAATGTCATAGATAAAATATTAATTGACCAGTCTCCGGAGATACCTACCTTTTATTTAATTATCTGAGATATTTTCCGAAATATAAAAGATAATTATTATAAAAATAAATGCAACGGAACTAAGTTACTGCTTAGATTCTAAAGAGCATATTGTTTAAAAAAAATAATGCCCTCTTATTGACTTTCGCAATTGAAGACATTGTTCAATTGGTCACTGAAATCAATTAGATTGACTACGACTTTGAAATTTCATTGAAGAGGAAAAATACTGAAGACAAGACTTAAGACCACGCTGCATGATATAAAAGTCTTTGCCTGTCCTCTGAACGACTAAAGACTTAAAAAAAAAACTTATTGACTTTCGATTCTATAGTGCATATACAATTTTAAAAAAAGTGAGGTATAATGCACACTTACTGTCTTTTGATTCCACAGCGCTAGTGTCTTTTGATGCCAAAAAAGAAACGAATAAAGCATTTAAAAAAAGGTATAATTTACATTTATTGATGACAGATTCTACAGCGCATATTGTTTTAAAAAAAGGTAAGGCGTAATGCACTCATATTGACTTTAGATTTCACAGCGCATATTATTGTAAAAAAAAATAAAGAATAAAGCACACCTATTGAGCAAGTGAAGCCGTGACATACGAGGCGTGAGCAGAGAATGCAGCATCAGTATTCGGGGCATTGAGCGTAAAACAACGTACGTGTGGCGCCCCAGCACTGATTGAGCCGCGACAAGTTAAACCATTTGAAACAATTTAATAGAGATCAAAAATTCAGGGCCCCACGACGCCCGCACTAACTTTTGAAGTTTTTCCCTCGGTAAAGGGATTATCGGTGAGCGGGAGCTTTAGGGGATATTATGGGGTTTTGCGGCAATTTTTATACAATTATTTTTAATATCCGGAAGCAGGGAACAATTAAGTATTATTGGCGGCTGAGAAAAATGGATTTTATTACTTTATAATAAAAGTTTTCTCACTTATATTCTAAACAATTTAATTGGTATTTGGCTTCATGAAAAAAATAAATTTAAGTTAATAATACTAACTACAAATTTGCAGCGCTTTTTTGCACTTTACATTAAGCACAGCGCCTTACAACCATCTCTTTAAGTAATATTACAACAATCTTACTTGCCAATATTTAATAAATAAACCCATATTGTTTAAAAATTTCCAAGAGTCAACTCATTTAGTACAACTAGTACAATTTTCGTTATTCTCCTAAAAACTCAGACGTCCCAATAAATAAAATATTGTAATATTGAAACAAAACTTGTTTTAACTATGATAGATTTAAAAGTTTGACGTTATTATGATTGACATAAGGTTAAAAATGTGTATGGATGTTATGGATCTAGGATTCTGTCAGTTAAAAGGGAGACTGAAATTCGATTGCGTTATGATAGGATCAGGGTTCACCGAGGCGTGCTCGGAAAAGTCGTTCAGAACAACTCATACTGCACGCTTCAATTTTGCACTACGGATTCTATAGACTAAGTTATTGCTTATTGCTTTTATAAAAAAAAAAAAATCACTAAAGTGACAAGTGATGCCATTGAAAGTGTCAAAAATGAAACGCTTACAGGATTTGTATTGTTTAATTATAAATAACAATAATATAATGTCATCATCAATTTCTTAAATGAAATGAAAAACTCCTTTAGCCGTTGCTAAAGAATTTTCAAAGATGCCACCATTATGATAGAACTCCTCAAATTATATAGTTTTGTAATAGGATAAACATATTCCATAAATAAAATACCTGAGCCTATATATTGTAGGATTATTGCAAAGTATAATGGAGCAGAACTTCCCCAATCGCCTCATCCGATAAGCACAACCGACCGGAACGCTGTTCCCCACTCACATCCATCGCTATTGATTGTCTCAAAACTTATAGCTTCTGTTTAAATCTAAAAAATGCCTCACAGATAACATATATTGATGGTGCTGCGATACAAAGACTCTTTTATGACTGCCATAGATTAAACTAGTTTTATTACCTTCATAAATATGACATTTTTATATCACTTTCCCTTGACGTCTGAGCGAAGAGCGAATTAAAAAAATACAGGTATAGGACAAGTGTTATACATACTAACATATTATTATAACTTTTTTTATATATTATATTATATATATATATAAATTTAAAGTTAGAATACAAATCATAAATATAGAAATAAATGAAATCTCCTTTTTTTTATTTAGAATACAAACCAATAATTACATAAAACCTACTTTATTAATAATATTTTACCATGCAATATGATAGGCGTTTTGTTTTATATAAACATTTTCTTATTTTTATGCTAGTTGAGTATCATATGTAGTATTGTCAGCATTTTATTATGCCTATTGCAATTCAGTATGTTTACCTACTTTGATAACAGTGTGTACATATATAAAATATAACGTTTACAGAATAGAAGTATAATTCCTACTGTTTTAATAAAAAACTATAGCCATTTCTCATATATTAAATACACTTTTATTGCCAGTAATACTAAAATAATCAATAAGATTATGTATTAAGGTTTATTAAATTTTGAGGTTACATATGTCCAAACCTTTGATAAAAGCCAAAGGAGTGCATAAAGCATAACTCTATACATGTTTACTGAAGCAAAATAATCCTTAAGATTGATTCCTTTGCAAATTATATCGTCTTTTGATTAAATTTAACGAAAATCCTTCTAAGCCTGTATCTGTGCGATATTTGCAATGACCGCTTTGAGGCAATATTAAAAAAAAAAAATACAAATTCGAATGCTCAGTTGTCAATGGGGATAGAGGTAATATTTTTACAAAACGCAAACACAATTACGACTAATCGGATCTCGTCAATCGGCCGGTCATTTAGCGGAACGACCGTCAATCCAAGAATGTCCGGTGACTATCTAAACTATTGAGATAATGGGAGCGGGGGTCCAAGTTCCCGGACGGCTAGGGGCAGTAAGGAATAATGTTAGTGCGGGGCGACATTTGCACTGAACTGCCGTCGACCTCTGCCTCTTACTTATGCGGTTTTTAATATTTTTATTGTAATGGTTCTGGACACTCGAGGACAGAGGTGCTGTAGAAATGCTATGATTTTTTGGATTGCTTATTAAAATGTGAGATTTTTTTATATTTTTATAGGTGAAGTCTTATCATTAACATTCTTATATTTTATGAAATAAGTAAAATAAAATTTCAGCTACTCATGTAAATCTCAAAACCTATTCTTAACAACATAATATTCATAATTATATCTATTTAACCTGTTAATCAAAAATAAATATATAATCCTAAAATGCAAATATTTTAAAGTTCATACAGCCAACAAAATAAACCGCAGTTGTACAGTTTATGATGTTACCAACATATGAAATTAGATGTAACCAAACAATATAAAAGAACAAGTGACAATCTCCATTGTTTTTCTCAACTTCCGTTTTCTGAGGTGGAGGCCATAAGAAAACGTGTAAAAAACAGCTGCGGCGTGTCCCCGACACCCTCGCGGTCACTAATATTGGTAGCCGTAAAACTACTCATATAGCATCTTAGGTTGGCGCCGACGCATAGCACTGCATTTATTAAAACTAAATTTATCGTTCACGTAAACAGTTCACACCGCGAATCTACATGAATAAGGGCCCTGTTGAGATTCGAGACTCGTTATTCAAATTTCTATAGTATATACATAAGTAATATTTGTATCATATACCATGAAAGAATAAACATAAAAGAAAATAAAACTTCATGTAATTAATTTTCAGTAACATTTTCAGAAAAAATTCATGTAATTAATTTTCAGTAACAAACGATATTAGAACATAAAAACACAAAAATATAATTTTCAATATACAAAAAAAAAATTGTCTGTAAATCATGAAAACAAGAATAAATTTTTGTATAAAAATTGTAAGAGTTCACTCAACCAGCTGGACTTTTAATATATGAGCTGAAATAAAATTTGTCAGTGGCCATTTATAGGAATTCTGTTATTAAAATGTAGCACCAGAGGACGGTCCGGGAGCGAGGCGTCTCCGCGCCGGCTGCGACCACGACATGATCTGATTTATTACTCCAACAGCAGTATTTTATTCGGCGGGCGCCTCAAGAAAACTATAAGTTTCCGTTCGGCAGGACCAGGGGGAGGACCAGTAAATATTGTCTCCACTGTATCGATATACAAAGATATCGATGTCGATATTTATTGTTGTTAGATAATTTGGTAATGGATCTGATTCATTAAGTAAATTGGTAGCGAATGAGACAATAATAAAAGGTTTTCAATAAAATTTCTTATAAAATTTGTGAATATTTTCGAGTTAATATAATATTCGTCACAAATTTCAAATGATTATACTTAGAAAATTAATATATATAGTATGATTTTTATATCGCTCTTTAGACAATAATTTAACTTATAAATAAATAAGAATATTGTCCTTTTTTTTACTTTACTCACTCTACATAAAATTTAAAACTCAAACTAAGTAACTACTTACTTATTTATCACTAAAACATTTGTACATTGATGATGTGTATTTCATCAAATGTAATACATACAAGTCTTGTAATAAAAATACTTTTCATACAGGTCATATTTAAATTATACACTCTAACACACTCTTCATGACGGCGATGTATATTTTTCCTGTTAAAATACTTGGGAATAATCAATTATCATGAGATATTTATAGTTATATGAACATTGATCTGAATTTTAAATATAAATTAAAGATTTTATAAATTAAACCTTTCAGGCAACAAAAAGTATATTTTAAATATAATATTGATGTTCCGAAATACCTGTTATAAGAGTTTATTTTTATGAGAACAAAAATAAAAAAATATTTTTTTTACTATTATATTTTTATTTATGCGCTTATATCTAGACATATATGCGCCTGGATATTGAATAACTGACTATTTATTTTGTTTTCTACTTTATTTTTAATAGACTACCAATTAATGGGAAAAAAATGAACAAAGTAGTGAACATAACTTAAAACAACTTTTAAGTCTTGAGGATTTTTAATGAATATATTCGTTTTATAAATGCATCTTATAGTAAGTTACTAGTTTTATAATACTCATATAAAAGGACATTAAAAAATTCAAAGTAATAGTAATATAAAATGTTAAATTAAAAAAAATAAAAAATCAAATATATTAATAGAAAAAGATTAAAGAGATTAAAACATTCAAAATAATAATAAAAATACCTAAAACTGTACACCATAATAATATAAATTTAAAAGACGAATATAAAATATATTGATATTATCACAAAGGTGCGTGTTCAAATTCTAGTGGAATCTTCATCCTTATCATCCCTGACACTTTATTCGCTAGCAAGATGTCAGACTTACAAAACGAAGCCAATTTACCCCTCAACTATGCTCGAAGCGTTATAAGAATTACAATATTGTCCGTATAATACATTGTAGAACTTAAAAAATAAACTTTTCTAACAAAAGAATCCTTCAATGATTCATAAATTTGAAAGTAAAGTTTGAATCTGAATCTCATTCGTTCTAAATGTCCAATGATTCATTGCTAGTCCACAAGTTAACAAGCGATGTCCCCCAGCGACAATAATTCTCTAATGAGGCGTCAATGTCACCCGCCCCCGCCCAGCATCACAGTTATCAAATGATGACGACCTCTGGGGACCACTGCTAACTATTGACACACCCTTTGTTTCATTACACTTTAATGAAACATTTGTATTTTATTTTATTATTTTTTAAATAACTCAACGCATTAGAGAAATAGCTGTTTTTGGGGTTTTACAAAGAATAAACAAAGAAAGCCAATTAAATCTGTGTATCAAACAAAATTCCTGACTGGGTTTTGAACGCACGTCCTTTGGCTTACCAAACAGATTGTTAACCACTAAACCAAGAGCCAATCTAACTATAATCTGTATAAATATAATATATAATAGAAAACAAACAATGTTTTTTTATATAATCCATGTGTAAGGTAGCCATTGTTAAGCTTGTAAGTGAAATGTTGAACAAATAAGGCTAATACCAATTAAAGAGATTAGACGCCGACGGTGACTAAACTGAGCTTCCGATCATTAATAGTGTTGTCCTTAACTAGATAATAAAATAATCTACATTATCTTGTTAATACGTGTTAATCTACAATAATCGGTTTTTGGACAAAAATCTGTATGTCGAAAGAATGCAAAGAGTATAACAAACTATCACAAACACTACATAAAATAACTTCTAACTAAGAATAAAACATAAATAATGGAATAAGTTCAAAATTAGTAAAATAATTAAAAAAAAAACAGCAGCTAAAGAAATAATCTCTGTGTTGCGGAGAGTTTCACAAACACAAATAATTAACACAAATAACACCCAAATAGGATACGAAAAAATAACTATACCGTGTGGGAATCAAACCCACGATCTTCGTCTCACCAGGCAGCACCAGGCACTGGACACTACACCAATCAGCTGTCAAACCATATTAGTTTCAAAAACAATAATGAATATACCGAAGCCATCAATTAGTCACCTTAAAAAAACAAATATATATTTCTAGAACTTTCATATTTATATAAATATTGTATTTTTATAAAGTTACTTCCATATTTGATTTTGACCCAAGCATTACCGGTTTATATTAACTGAGATAGTTTTCATTCTAGAGCCAAGTACATGTGAGTATTCACACAGAGAAATGTTAAACTCAACAATCTTGATACCAGCTGTAATATAAAAGTTTCCCATAAAAAGAGATTTTTTATTCAACAGGAATCTTTGAAATATTGTAAAAAAAACTATTTATCTATATGTTAGAAAAAAATATAGACTGAAAAAATTATCGACATAAGCAGGATTCGAAACTTTGACCTTTCCGAAACTGTCCCGTCGCTTTACCATTTGAGCTATTGTATTCGCTCGCTTCGCTTCATAATTTTATTTATAAGCGTTGGTATCGAGAGCGTGAGTTCAATTGTTAGAGCGACGGAACAGTTTCCTAGAAGTCGCGTGTTCAAATTCTACATGTATAGATATTTTTTTAATATTTTGTATTTATTTAAAATTTAATAAATTTAGAATAGGTTTAACGACAATTTTTAAACATAAATTTCTATACATATATTTTTAAACCAGCCGCATTTTTCACTAAAACTGAGGTGAACGCCCGCGGACGTATTAACCTACTTCATTTAATGTAGATATTGCAAACTTCAAAATATATTGTTATTAAAATTAACAAAATCTGTTTTTAATGCTTACACCTTTTTTTTATTTTAGTATGTCATCAAATTTAAAATTTTATAACCTAAAAAATAAGAAGTTCATTTAATTCTAAGTTAAAACGAGAAGATGTCAATATATATTTTATTATCTCTAAGATTTTTTCTTATGCCTTAAGTTCTATATGTATGTGACTTTAAATGTATATTAATTTCTATAAAATATATATTTTATTTCTTATGCTCTATGTTCTGTGTTAATATATGTGACGTCAAACTTTTTTTTCATTATTTTTGTTTTCTACTATATTATCAAATTAAAACTTTTTTAAGCTAAATTATTAGTTAAGCTTAAAACAAAAAATATGTACATTATTTATATAAAATATTTTTTCCTTTCCACGTTTCAATTTATTCCAATGCATGTAACTTTAAAAAAAAAACAAATTTTTTAATAGTTTATAACATATAAATCGATGTAATAAGATCTGTGAACAATCACATCAGTAATGACTCTGTAAATAAATTGCCCCAACATATTTCGCGTAACGTTATCGCCATTAGGGCCCAATTGTTTTGTTGAAGCGTTTACTGACTGTAGCTCAGCACCTCCCGTCTGACCACACATTGATTGAACACTTGTTTCAAGATTAATCACTACACTATTTGATTTACAGACAGACTTTTGTCAGGAACAGGTTAACTGTTTAGAGGTAATTTTGATTATACAACAGTCAATAATGTACATGTAACCTCGGCGCTCTTATAGCAATAATATTACTACCTATTATGGTACATTTCATCCTTATAATAAGATTACTATATCATTGTTTTGAAAAGAAGTTTGATTGACGTCATCCTAAATCATTTGATCTTTTTAAAAATAATATTAATTTGTTCCATGAGCCATGACGTGTTTTTTGACATTAGAAATATTATTATAATATTGTCTGTATGACAAATTTTTGACGTTTATAGGTTTACATTGCAGGAGTAAAACAATATTGTGTTATAAATGTGGTACAATAAAAATAATAGTAATTATTGAAACAAAACTTTTTGACTATATTAGTTTTAAGAGTTCATTAAAGCCTAAATTTATTTTTTTACTAAATTACTAATAAATATTTATTCTAATGAATATTTTGGTATAAAGCTAGTATAGTTTTATAATGACGCAAAACCAACCAAAGGAAGCCCTAAACATTTTTACTGACTTAATAGATGTTACACTATATATTTTTACACATTTATTATTAAATATACATTTATAAAGTCTTTTTGTACTATTGTGGCGCCATCTAGTATCTGGCTGCGGGAGCGGTCGTTCATTATGTAAGGCCTGTAAAGTATGCGTATTCAAAAATGCTCTTCAACTTATAATTTTTTAAATAGATTAAACAGAACTTTCAATTAAACTGACAATTGACATTTCTAATGATGATTCTAATTTTTTTTTATTTTATCGTCAATAAGGAAACAAACAAAGTTATATTACCATTTATAAAAGTATAGGTAATAATTATATTATAATATAATATAATAAGTATGATATTTATACAAGAAGTGAAATTATTACAATCGAAGTAAATTAAAAGTATGAAATACAAAAGCATTAGAAAAAAATTGTCAATGCTGTTAAAATAACATCTGAAATGATTTCAATTATTTCAATAACATTTTCTTTATATTATATTTTAAGTAAGTAGAAGTGATTTTAATCATACTTATTTATTAAATTCCACTCTCTTTAACCACCCAAAGATGTGAAGTTAAATCAAAAACCACTCTGAATTTTTTTGACCAAAAATGTGCCGCTAAATCGAAAAACATTCTGAAGATATTCTTATTAGACAAGTTTTTTTTACAATAATATTTTTTTTTTTTGGATATTTATTTGTATATTACTGAAATACATAACCTAAATTAGTATAATTATATAATTATGTTAGTTTTTTAATATTCTACTAATATTATAATGTAATGTAAATGTAGCAGTTAGTTTGTATTTTTGTCTGTCAATCACAAGAACAATCTTCGCTCTGTATGAAATTTTGTATATAGATAATGCTGATATGTAAATATATAGAATACTGTTTTTTTTTTAATAAACATGGTTTGATCAGACATAATCATGTCACCCCCATTGGTACACACACAATACTATCTGCACGAAATGGTTTTTTTAACACGCTTATATAGCATATTATTAAAGCCTTCTCCGACAGAGGATTTGCAAAGATGCTGTTACATACACTGAGTTAGTGCAAATCAATTCCTTTTTCGTTAAATAATTTGACCCTTTCGACCTTATTCCGTGCACATTTTACCAAAGCGTGGTCCACATCTTCCGAAACACAACATTATTCAAAATACTAGATTATTGGTGACTTAGGCATCTACAGAGGGCGTGAAAGTTGCTAATGTAAATCACTTTAGTTGCAAATTTTTGAAGTCCACTGCTTCTTTTTAATATATTTTTGTAGATTATTTAGTTAGAATCAGTTAATGGTAATGATGTTATTGTTTAACCTACATTAATTTTAACTTTTACTGAACTTGCCTAAAACATTTCTTTTTTGTCTATATGTACAGAACTATTGATTTTAAAACTTATTGTTATTGGACTGAAAAGATGCATCGACAGAAAATCAGCGGGCTTGTCTGTAAAATTATAAATATTTATTAATTATAGTAGTTTTTACGTATTATCTATTAATATATACATATTATTACCTTGCGCCAGTGTATGGCCAACGCCATTATGAATTTTATAAGGGTGGAATTAATAAATTAATATACAAAAATTATACAAAAATATTCATACGAAACGAATACAAACGAATACATATTAGATATTTGAAATATTCATATTATAGAGTGAATGTTATTCAATAACAATAGTCGCAACGTTTGATATTAACTGAACATAATATAAAAGTGTATTGTTACAGTGAATATCCATAAAAGGATACCAATGTTTCAATATTATGACATGGTCACCTTGAGCTTGCAACCTGAGCACCGACATTGTATCACGAATACGATCCCATGAACGACTTACAAAGTTGCAACATTATTATTGTGTTAGTTATATCACATTCTTTAATATATATACTAGCTTTTGTTAATGACTTCGCTTGTTTACTCAAAACTATTTTACGGTATAGAACTTTTTTTTTCTTTTTTTTTATTTCTTAAGCTCAGTACTTTTTGTTTTAATAAGGTGCATATCTACTCTAATATTTATAAGCGAAAAAGTTTGTTTGTGTCAATGCACATATCATCGAAACTATCTGATAGATTTGAAAAATACTATCTGGTTATGATAGACGGGTTCATGAGGAAGATTATCTAGAAGTATGCTACTAATCATTCGTCTGTACAGTACAGTACCAGAAGAAGAAGAAGAAGAAGAAGAAGAAGAAGAGCATAAAACAAACTATAAGTACAAGAAAGAGTATAATAAAGTTTGATATTCTAAAAATGAATCATGTAGGTTCAAAGTAAATTATTACTTTTGTGGTTAACGTAAACAATTATTGTTTGTAACGTAATAGAACGAGGCCGTATCATTCCGGAAATCAAGAACAGCAAATTATCACGTCAACTGCATATGTGACATTATTTAAACAACGAAATAAATTATTACTATCGTGAAAAATCAAAGAAAATCAAGAGAAATCAAGAAAATTTTCTTCCCTCAATTTCCAGCGATTCAATCTTCAGCGATGGCTTTTATGACGACCGATTGGTCTGGTAGATGGTTGATGGTTGGCTGCTAAGCTGGTCTTGGACTCGATTCCCCGGACAGTTCTTTTTGTAATGGTTCACATTGTTTCAGATTGCTATTCCATGCTGGATGTCATTTATATCCGTTATTTGTGTAATACCTCGACCAACAGATAATTTTTCTGTGTTAGAGATGTTTTTTTGTTTCTTAAAAAATAAAAAAAAATAAAAGATAAAATAATAATTTATTAATTGTATATCAGAAAAAAAGAAGACGGCATAAGGTGTTGGAGTTACATCAGAGGGTGAAAAAAATCTTGTTAAAAACCCCAACTTTGAGAAAGAAAATTTTAAAAGTCGAGATAACGCGTTTTTAAAGAAATCTAGACATTTCAATTATATTCCGTTTTCAAATTTTAATATTTCTATGCAGACTAACAAAACCTATTATTATATATAACTTTACATAAATAACTAACTTTTGACGGCGGCTATACTCAAGAAAGAGGACATCGTTACAGTAATAACGGGTAATTCGATAAAAACAATAAAAATATGTCTAACCATGAAACCAAAACACAAATTTTCATTGCGCTTAAAAAAATAGATTTTCTTACAAACTTATAATTAACTTTCACGTTGCATAATATGTTATTATTTTATTAAAGGTAATTAACGCGCAAAATAGGTATTATACACCGTTACAGGCTGACTCCTGAGGTCTTGAGTCAGCCTGTGACCACGGCCAGTGCAATCTGCGAAACGTCAGGCAATTGAGAAGTATAACTTACTTTTTTTAGATATTTCAGCTTCAACATTTAAACAAGATACATATTTTTTGCTGTTTTAAGGATTGGAAGATACAAGGAGAAAGGACTTCTTCTATAAGAATCTATATAATGTATAGGTATATCATATTCTTTTAATTCAAATTAATTTACAGAAAATTTTAGAGGCTTTAAAACTATATATATATATTTAACACAATCCAAATAAAATATTAATAATAAAAGTAATACTGTGTTGGTCAGAATTTTATAAATTGTATAACTTCATTTTTAACTAATTTATCCTACACAAAATACTTCAAAGATAGATTAAACTTAAAACTTGTTAAAAGTTAAAAAGAATGTTTTTAGTGCTTTTACTATTCTTAATATTTATTGTAAATAGGAAGAAGTTATATTAAAATAATATTAAATTAGTAAGAGTCGCCAAAACAAACATTACTCTGTAACTTAGTCATCAGACTTATTGAAATTATTTTAACTAACACATTTTTCACTGAATTAATATTAATATTTGAAATTTTCTATAAACATGTATATCTTTGTTAAGATTATTAAATGTTAAATAAATGAAGAATAAAAAGTCACGAGCAGGATTCGAAACCGCGACCACCGAGGAACCGTCCTGTGGTTTTACCATTAAACGACCGTAGCGCTAGTCATTTCGATGAATTGAGTAATTAATATACATAAATAAATAATACATATAATATATATACATATATGTAATTATTTCATTATTTTTATTTATTAATCTATTAGGTTTCTTTTGAAAATTCTAATTCGAAATAACCAGGTTCGAATCCAGCCCGTATTGATTAATTTTTAATTTTATATTTATTTAATAATGAATCTAGTCCAAGTTTGTGGTCCGTTCAGTTTAAGATACTAGGCTAGATACTATAAAAATTTGTTTCTGTGTATCTATTAAGTGTTCATATATTTACTGCGAATATATTAAAAAAAAAACATTTTTTTCCAGACAAATAATTTTTAGTAAATTCGATAGTATAATTGCATTAAGCCTGTCCAAAACCAAAATCAATAGAGCCAAATATACAAAAGTCGAATCTTCGTAGATAGAGAATAACTAAAATATCCATCCTATTTAGAAAAATGTTTAATCAATACTTAGAATAGAATATTAGGGTTAAAGACATGTACTAGACCAAATACTGGCTTAAGAAGCCTTATTTAGAAAACGCAAGCATAACCACAGGAAACCACCTACGCAATATGTTGCTAAGTAACTTTGAGCGGATGCTGTAAAAACAAAACAACCTCTGCTATCAGCTCCTCAGACTTCTGCGTAACGGAGGCTGTATTTAGAACGTATATTTATGAACTGATAAGTTCATATAAAATTGACCTTTATGAAACTATTGTTTGATATTTTTTAAGAATTATTCAGTCATTTTTAATACATTGTTTGAAACCTAGTTTTCGGAATCCCTAGTCAAATGGTAGGCTTTCTTTGTTGACTCTAACTATACGCTCATTAGTTAGAGTTGACATAAGCGTTATTGCAGACATATACAACTATCATTATATTAAAAAAAACATCACAGCCATTTGTATAATCTGATAGAAGGTATCTTTTGAAGGTATCTGGGGAAAGTATGAAGGTATTTCCAACAGTTATAACTTCTCCGTATTTTATAAGCTTCATAAAAATTTAATTCATCTTATGTTTGAAGTTTAAGTTTTTTTTTTATTCAGACATGGACGGAGTGAAGACGAAGGTTTTAGTCATACGTATTTTTTCTATATTTCTATATATTTCAAATTTAATAACAACTGACATTCTCATTTTATATTTGTTGAAGAACGTATCACCTTTATGCTCACATGATGTACTGGTAAGTTTATTTAGTTCCATTTTTTAATTAAAACCCGTCGTTTCGAGTGTATGAGTTTGTGAGAAATAATAAACGCGAGTTATATCCGTAAAATAGTTTTATTGAAATGTGTAGTACTCGTGTAAATTTTAGAAAACATTGTTCCATTGTTACCTTAGTAACGTGTCATGTTGATTCCTTTCCAAGATGTCTACCCGAAGAGTTCTTGTACATTTTATATTATCGAAAAACTCAGTTTTTCCTTCCGATCTGTCTGTCTGTATGTGTGTCTGTGTGTCTGTGTGTTGTGTGTCTGTGTGTCTGTGTGTGTGTCGAATTTTATTTTTCGAATTTTGAAAAACTAAAGATATATTTGGAATCAGCATCTAAATGTAAGATTCACTTTTCAAAATTATGTTGATTGTCCAACGGGAAGGTGGTCAGATCGGCCGCCGTATTACCGAAAAATGGAAAAATAAATTCGAATTTTTAAATTTTTTAAAATTTAAAAATTAATTAATTAATTAATTAATTTAATTATTTTAATTATTTTTTTCTTTTGTTTGTTAATTAATTTGCGAGTTATAATTTGCCGATTAGGAGTTTTTCATAGCGGCAAGCTCGATTGCCGCGTGTCAGATGTTTTTATAATATACTTATTCCAAGCTTCCAAAACGTTTTATTAGTCTTACTATAAACCCTTACAGCATTGGTATTTTTGAAAAACCATTTATTATAAAAAAAAAAGAAAAAGAAAGAGAAAGAGAAAAAGTCAAAAAGCATATAGATCCCATTGTAGGCAGGTGGTGCGGTAATGACATGTACTGGTTCGTTTGCTGTCTATCGTATTTGCGGCGACACCCCGCGGCGTCTTCATTCACTACGGGAGATGGAAATCTATATAGAATACAACACATTTGGCATGCAAAAATCAAAGATTTACTTACTTCTGTGTTTACTATAGACATATGGACAGTATGGCTTGGATTTATATACATATATGAATAAAAAAATTAAAAATATACCTTAAAAAAAGATACAGCTTCTAGTAGATAAAAAAATATAATATTAATCAAAGGAAAAAATCGACTTGAATAATTAAATAAATCGTTTGGTTTTTGTTTTTTTTTGCAGAAATTGTTTCACATTCTTATCAAATATATAGAGATATAATAAAATGTTAATGTTTATTTGTAAGGATTTATTAAAAAGCATAAGATCTTGTCATATAAAAACGTATATAATAATTTTCAATTGTTACAGCGCAAGCCTGAGTTGCAAAAGCCGGCGGAAAGTGAGGTTATGCGTTTACTAAAAAAAAATTTGTATAAATTCACACAATTATGCGTGAATTTATACATTAGATAATCATTATAGATTCGTAAAGCACCTACAAATTCAAAACATTTAATTAATATAATAATAAAACGCAATAATATAACAAAAAAAATTTTGGTTTGCTATATATAATATATTTTATTTTATTATGTATTAATACTATAATAATAAGAGGAATATGCAGTTTTCGAATAAACTCTTGAGACTTTTAGGACACCAAGAAAAAACCTTTGTATCTTTAAAAAAAAACAATAGTAAAAGTCACAAGCAATTACGAGTTAAACATAACACAATAGAAATCAGACAATAAAATGTAGACCTAATCTCTGAGAGAATTGAAAGGGCATGAGTATTATCCAAAAATCCCACAAATAAAATTCCAATTATGGGAAATGAAATGACATATTCCGTTTGCACAAATCCTTAAAACGTCATCCAGATATCCATTACATCTCTATTAAATCTTACGACATATATTCGGGGGCACAGTCAGCAGACTCCCCTCGCAAACATCGCGGCGATTACAGGCTCGGCCGACTGGAGTAAACGAATATAAAACACATGCGGGAAAGACATGCAAAATGACGAGTTTTGCATAAGTAAACACTAGCGGCCCGTCTTCATCTGCTCAAGTCGTTAAAGGTTCTTTAAATAACACAGATAACATTAAAAACCATATAAATATATTTGTATTGGAACTTTCGTGATCTATTTTTATTATAAATAGTTATCTGGCTGTACATACGAAATAACCATCTAAGTTTGCTCGACTTTTTTCGGACGATTCTGCCATACTCCGAGGTCATGTAAGAGGGACCCGAATTGGTTCGAAATTATTTAGGCAAATTGTTAACATTTTGGTTTTTATTTAAGTATAGCCGGATATCTATACCATACTGAAAATTAATTACAATAGAAAATATCGAAAATTATATTATATTTTAAGTTTTATTTTTAAGGACCACATGCATCGCACTTATAAATTCTAAACATCTTTGTCAATACTCATTGAACACGCCATAAGTGATTGTTTTTATCAAATAATAGAATACATATTTAAAACAAAGGGGTTACTAATTTACTTCACACGTTAAATTAATAGTTTAATAATAAGAAGACCAAAGATTGGAGTATTACATTAAGGGCAGCTTCCATAATTGGCAAGTTATCTACTCAAGGGGTTGCTTCGAATAAAAGCAATGAATGAACCGAGCAACCGAGAACCAAACCAAAATAAGGAACCGAGTTTTCTTTATCAGATTGATAAGTAAATTCTATTCTAGGTACATGGTGGAGTTACTGAAGAACTTTAAAAGGACAAAAGTCTAGTAATTGGGTTTACAAGAGACAGCAAAATGTGTGTCGAATCTCGCAGGTGGTCGTCCACTGATAAACAACACCACGTGGAGCCAATTCCAACAAAACCTGACCTACAAAGCTAATTTGAAGGACATCAAGAAAAGGAGAGTAACCTGACGTAGCGACTAAAGTGATGAGTCGCGCGTGGCCGGCGCGGACTCTCAGTAACGACCTATCGATTGGCAATAGTGCTTAGTTAGCGAACTCCACCACTCCTGCGTACTAGCAACCCCCGCCTTCGGGACAATACACCTGAATTTGAACTCTTCCAGTTACTACAGGTTATCTTATGATTTTAAATATATGTAAGTTATCTTAATAGAAAAGCTAATTGTAAAATTAAATCTCAAAGTTTTTCGGACTGATATAATTTTATTTTTGAATAAAATATATTTTTTCGAAAAAATATGTATGTAATAATAGTATGTATAACATATTATGATTTTATATTTGGAAGGTGTTTGGATTACATAGTACAATAAACTACATATACGTAGTTATCTGAGATCAAATAATTATTTTAGTAACAAAATATAATAAAAGTAAGAAAAACTTTTTTGTAGTATATCTTTAGTGTTAACAAAATTTAAATAAAAATATATAAATAAGAACAAACACTATATGTTTAATATTGGCTAAAATTAAAACATTTGGAGTAATACTAAAATTATTAAAATATAGTGATATACAGTATAAATGAATATGGTATACGCAAGTCGACCTAGTGCGGGAGTATCGACCGGCGACCCTGCTGGTATTCTGCTGGCTCAGCCTAACTCTGAGTAAGCGTTCCGCTGCGACATCAGCCCTTTTAGTTATTTTGGAAGTAAATATTTTGTTTCCGTTTGTATTAGTCTTTATTACAAACGTATATATTTTCGTATAGTAATTTTAAATAGTCGAAATATAACATTTCTCTGTCTTATTTGTTTCAAATTACCTCTATATTTTCTTGTTAAAAAAAAATTGATTTTTGTTTATTTCTCACAAAATAAATTACAATTAGATCATTTTTTTTCTCTGTACATACTAATTCTAATATATGACTTGAAAAAGTTTATACACATACATATAATATTTGGTTTTCTGTTGGAGGTCCCCAAAAATATGATATATAGGACAAATTATCTTAAAAAATCAAGCCGTGACGATTTAAAATGTATTTTATAGAAAATATTTTTATTAGTATGGGAAAATAGAAAGTTCGTAAATAGTGACGTCACCGGCAGCGACCTTGCCACTAGAAAAATGTGCCGCGTAGCAGCCTGCTGGCTCATCACTCCGGCCATCGCACCCTGTCTGCAGCGCACCACGACCCCTCATACTATGTTTTTTAAATTATCTCTAGAGTTCAAATATATTAACTTTAACATATAAATTCTTGGACGTGTACAAATGAATTTTCTTGTTGCAGCCACAATAAACAGATTTTGATAATAGTTAACAAAATATGTGAATATTTTTTAAGTCTTTGTCTTCATCTCCGAGTTATTCAAATATGTCTCTATGTATATATGAGTATAGTTGGTAGTATACTCATATATATTTTAGTACCTAAATAATATTAATTAAAACTAACACGAATCGCTGACAGGCTTTAGATAAAAGAATGGAATAATAAAAGCCTGAATTCATATAATATTTCAGAATACGATTAAAACATCAATGAGTTATTCTATATTTTTAAAAATCTATTCATACTGTTACTTCAGTGAAGTGAATTTCCGAGAAAATTATTAAAAATAGCATATTGCATTAGTAAAAGAAAAACATTGAAATGATCAAACTGTACTAGAATTATAACGATTTTTTTATAATTTATACATCACTATTTTAATGGCAATTTAATTAATTATATTTCTAGAATTAAAATCAGGAAGTATTTTAATTAAAAAATATATAAATATATGTGATATAAACTAGATGCATATCCTATAATAATGAATAATCGTCTCATATATAACTATTATGTATAACAAAATGGGCCATTTAGCCGCCGGACCGCACTAACAATGCCCATAATTCTCCTCGACTTCATTAACAGCCTTCCATTTGCATGACAGCCTCAACTTACATACAACTACCGCTTATTATAAGCATGGCGATAAGAACCGACATGGCTCGACATGGCAACGAAAAATACGTAGCGCCTAAAAACAGTTCAAGCGAATATCAACCTTATTGCAAGGGGGTTGGGTATATGATGTTTTTTTAGACTGAAACTTATATTGGGCTTCAGAGCTGTATAGGCGGCGAAGCTCCTCTCGCTCTGGTGGGGCGTGGTTGTACAGAACACGCCTCTCTCCCTCCACAGCCTTCACAAGATCGCTATGAATAGAACGGTACAGACTTATGTATATAAAGCCTGAATACACAGTATAAACTGTATAAAGCTATTGTAAATGTATTACTTTTATCCCCCCTTAAACTATATACCCTTTTGTTGCAATACTAAATAAATATATCTATATATGCACTGTATATATCTTGTTATAATTGTGTATAAGTGTATAATTCATAAACATTATACATTATGGTACACAATTAATTAAATATAAAGATGATGCTGTAATAAAGTAATTTCGGTAGTAATTTTTATATTTAATTCAAAATAAATGCTTGATAAAGACATTTAAAAAATTAATTACTAATCAATTTTTTCACTTTGACAGAGTTTAACACTTTTTACTAATTGGGTTCTCAGTTTGTTATTAAGTATTATAGTAATGATGTATTTAGTAATTTCAAAACATTCTTGTTTATTAAATTACTGTATATATATAGCATAGTAGTCTCTATAATATAATTATTTATTTGTCATACTTAGCTTAAATAATCCTCACCCCACTTATTATTATCAGAATCAAAAAGTAGAGCCAGTGATATGAAATTTGAGAACTGACAGTCAGTTCTTGGTATAATATTTAAAGATAGAGCCACCTGGTTCTATATTTTAGAAGCCAGGCATTCTTCTTTCGTCTTTTAATAGATTTAAAAATGACTACTGAAAAGAACCTATCTAGAAGAAGTGGATTACCACTTCTTAGTGGTTTACCATCATTAGGTGGTTTCCAGGTTTCAGTAACTGTTGTTGCTGGCTCTAGCCAGTCTACTCCAGGGTTAAAAAGAAACAATATATGTATATATTTCTAGTTTTGGCATAAAACATTTTTACGGATTAAAACTCGAGTGTCATTTGGTTACATTTTAATTTTAACCCGACGTTTCGAATGCTTTGCAGCAATCATGTTCACGGCTAGACGAGATGTGTCTGTCGTTAAAACTTAAATATAACCAAATTATACGCGAGTTTAATCCGACAAGTTTTATTTCAAATGTGTACTCGTGAAAATCTAAGAAAATTTCTAGTTTTCTTTGATTATTTTATTCAATGTTTTAAAACTATTTATTTATTTATCTGTGACTTATCTTTGTTGCCAGAATCAAGATCGAAACCAGTTTACATCATTTTCGTAATATTGAATTTAAAAATCTTTACCACTATATGTTCTTTTGCTGTTATCATTGTTCCGTTAACAATATTTCTGCGAAGCAATAATATATGAACATAATCAAATATAAGTACACAATTGATCACTTGTATTCATTCAAAGTGAAAAATAAATATATTTAACAATTTGATAATATGATAGTTACATAAAATAATTCGATGCATTATTAAAAGACAAACTTTCACACAGACGTTTATAATATTATTGTAATATTATTTAGAGTCATATTAATATGTATTGTTAATACAAGTAGTTTTATTATCGGAGAACCTGACTCCCAACACTTCTAATAATAAATGGTATTGAATTACAATTACTTAGTAAAACAGTGATACGAAGCGTCGTGCAACAATGTCGGTTTCCTGTTTATTTTCACATCACTCTAATATAAATATATTATATACCTTATACATATAACACGTGTATGTTTTGAAGATATACCTAAATAATATACATACTAGCTGTTACTCGCGGTTCCACTTGCGAATGAACGATTTTATTTATTATTAACCCCTGCATTAGATACATAATAATAATCTGTGTCGCGGGGTGTTTCACAAATATATAAATAACGAACACATAACAACCAGACACGAAACAATAATCTGCGGATCACACATATAACTGTCTCGTGGAATTGAACCTTAGACCTTCGCTGAAAATGCATGGCTACCAACCAATCGGCTGTCAACTTGACTATCATAATTACTAAGAATTTTTCAAATCCATACAGTTACTTTCTTTATAAATGTTATGGAGACTTATATGTTAAAAAATATTCTCTAGTTTTATCGACTACCATTAGTCACATCTGAAAATCTAAAAATACTTCTATATGCTGATTTACTTATATGTTATGAAAATATGTTGTTATTTATATATATTGTTATAAAAATACGTTTAAATTGAATGTCGCAAATGAAAAGTGACCCCAATTTTTCAGTTTTGCAATGGCAGTGTTGGCTAAGACGCGATATTGCAAAGTCGATAAGTCAATGGACTCAATCAATGTTTTTGTATACCAAATTATTTTATTAACGTCAACATATTTTTATATACCTACATGTAAAAGTTATGGGTAAAACTGGTGGAGAAAGTTACAAAAATATATATAATTGATCCGGCACACTTTTTGTCTAATATCTTTTTAATTTATATACCTTATACATATATATAAGTTATGTTAAGTATAACAACTTGGCGAGAACAAATTATTTTGTAAAATATGTTTTAAATAAATAAAGCGAATATAAAAAAAACTTATCAAATTAAACTGGATTAGTGGTTGAATATTAAGATGTGAGGTTAACTTTGTATTTTTGATTAAAAAAAATTGGTAGACCGCTCTTAACAATTAGAGTTATACCAAATAGCTTACGTCAGACTCACTAAAAAATTTACAAAATTTCAAAAATCATCTCGTAGTAGTTTGAACACGACATACACACACACACACACACACACACACACACACACACACACACACACACGCTGTGACGTGAGTATTTAATATTTAAGAAAATAAATCAACATTTTAAAATATTGTTTAAAAATTAAATGTCATTTTAATTATAAACAAAATTGCATACAAAGAAACAAACCGAAATAGGTAACAAAAAGATGAAACTTAAAATGTAATCTTTATGTAGAAAACATTTTTCGATCGTATCACTGACTTTGTTTCAAAGTGAAAGAGATATAATATAATAATGAAATATTTTTCTATCCTACTAGATTAAATATAATCTAAGGTCAATATTATGTGGCATGTAACAGTTAATCATTACATTATATTGCGTTTGATAACTCATAACATTTAATTTTAGTAATGTTTATGCACGCTATATTATATACATATGTGTTATATACACGCACACATACTTAATAATATTTATGCACGCCATTTCTACACGCACACATACATACAAACATAACACACATCAAAACTTCTTTGGTATTGTACCTTTTCATCAGAATCTCTTCAGCTCTGAAGAATTGAGCAAATTATGATTAAAGTGTTTTAGGAAATAATTTGTTGGTTATTTTCGTGCTGAAATATCAATGAACTGTTCTCTTTTACTCTAAAATATCATTTTTTACTGAAAACTTTTAGGGTTTTAATATTTTCTATTTTAGGGTTCTGTACCTCAAACGGATGAATACGGAACCCCTATAGAATCATTTAGCTGTTTGTTTGTCAATTTAATTCTTAATCAAAAGAAATAAGTAACTATCAAAGTTTGTAAGCAACAATGATAACATAATAACTATATATTTTTAAACAAAAAAACAACTTGATTATTGTTAATAATGTTAGCAGATCTTTATCCACAGTAATAATTCGTCATTTAAAACCATTTTTCTGCTTGTTAGTGCTTCATGTGCTTCATGCATCATTTGTAGAAATTCATCCTTAAAAGCTCTTTAAGAGGATATACAAAAGATATATAGGGTATACATATATATTACTAAAAATATCAAGAAATTAGTTAGCAATAAGTAATTATTTTTCTTCATGATGTTTTATTTTTTTTAGTATTTTAAAGAACAACTTTCGAACAATAATAAAATAATGATAATGTTATTTAAATTGTAATGGTTATCTTAGGATTCGCCATTTTATCGTCTGCTTTTACTTGAAACGGTTTGGAACTAAGACTCTTATATTTTGAGTATACTAAAAGTAAAAATTACTCAAAAGACTTATAAAATTGACGACATAAACGTTAGTATTTAATAATTTCTATAACATTAAGCTTTGGAGCTTTAAATAGTTTTAAACAACTTCTATATAATTGAGCTTTGAATAGCTTCAGGACTAGTATTTCCGTAATATTCTATTATGAAAATAATTTAATTAAAAGATTTAATATAAAGAAATAATATTTTTGTGCAACTTGAAATAAAATTATTTTTTACGGATTAAACTCGCGTATAATTTGGTTACATTTCAATTTTAACCCGACGTTTCGAATGCTTTGCAGCAATCGTGTTCAAGGGTAGACATCTCGTCTACCCATCGACCCGTGAACATAAACAACATCGTCGTCGAATCGTCGTCGATCTCGTGAAAATCTAAGAAAATTCTGTGTATTCTTTAACGTAACAGGTCTTTTTTAAGATTAGACTTGTATATTTTTATTTAAAAAATATAAAAATCAAGTATATATTATATAAATATATTGGTGAATAGATAATAAAATAGTTCTATAATATATCAATTTTCATTTAAGTTAATTTTGTTTAAATAAAACTATTTTTTACGAATTAAAACTGGGGTATAATTTGGTTACATTTTTATTTTAACCCGTAAGTGACACTTACATCTCGTCTACCAGAAAAACGATTGCTGCAAAGCATTGGAACCGTGTGGTTAAAATAAAATTGTAACCAAATTACACGCCAGTTTTAATCCGTAAAAAATAGTTTTATTTGAAATGTGTACTCGTGAAAATCTAAGAAAATACTAATTTTGTTTATTATAATAAGGAACAATAGAAAAACTCTCTTATCACACTTAAGTATCGGATAAATGATTAACATAAAATAAAAGATAAATATATTGTTCGAGAATATTTTATTAGGAAAACAGAAATCCTAAATATTAATATTTCTCATAGATTTATCTATTTACAGTTACTTGAATAATCAGTTGAGTCATTATAACTTATGTATAACTTTTAATAATACATATAATTTTAACGAAGCTATGAATATATTACGACACAACCATACATTTAACACGGTGTTGCAGAGTCAGTCACCACGGAGGACTTCACGACTACATTGTTCCACCATTACAAAAACTATAAAACTGGAACTCATGATAATTAATAATTACTCTTCAAACTTAACAAAACCACGTACAGTCCGTCTTCAGGCCTTCAATAGCGCTGCCAGGCGCAGGCGGAGCTAGCGGCGGAGGCGCCGGCGGACCGCGGCGCCGCGCCCTGCCGTCACAGCTCCGAGAAGAACTCCGGGGACGAGTGTGGCGTGGGCGGCGCGTGTCCACCGTGCTGTGGGACCACATGCTCCCGCCCCACCAGCGCCAGCCGCTGCTTCAGCACGTCGCGCTCGTGCGTCACCCGCGCCACCTGCAGCTGCAGGAGGTGCAACTCGTCCTGTAGAGACCGATTCGCCAATTCCAGCTCCTGTCGCTGTTGAAGCCTTTTGCTTCGACAGTTCTGTGCGTAGCCACGATTTTTTAGTGTTCGTCGTTTTTGTTTTAGCCGTGTTACATCGTCTCGAGGAAAGCCATGTAATCTTTTATTGAGCTCGCGCACGCTGAGGGTCATAAGTAAGTCGTCACTCAGAAGATCGTCTCCACAGGACGACGGCTGGTATGACTGATGTGGTCCTGTGCGTGGTGACATAGCAGAACACGAACTCTCCGGGCGCATACCGACTTGTTGTAAATGATGATCCTGATCTCTCCACTCCCGGCGGTCCCACTCTTCAAAACTTCCACAAGGTACGGTACGCATATCGAGAGGTTCTCGCATGTGAGGTAGCCAAAGCACGTCATCCGCGGGCGGCGCACGACACGGACTCCGACCTACTGGCGCGGGAGGAGTTTCCGGGGGCGTACTGGGATCTACGGCGATAGCTACGTGCGGTTGCGGATAAGGACCCGCATCGGGCCACTGACGGCAAGCGCGCGAGCAAGCCGGCAATGACTCCACAAGATCCTGCCAACCGTTCCGTAAAGGCTCCCGTTTAACTAGATGATGATCTTCGAGGTGATCCAGTTCAAAATTCTGTACGTATTCGTGAGCGAGCTGGTCATCGTCAGCATCTTGATGGGGTTGTGGCGTTAGAGTTTGCATAGCACCCGACTGAGAGCAGTCGACCTGCGTGTGTTCCACCATAGAGCCGTACGGGGCGCACGCCGGCCGGATACGAACTGCCGCCACCACGCAGGGCGGCGCGAGACTCCGCCCTCCACTCCAATGACGATATACGACGCGCGCATCGCTCACTACAGCCTTTACCATCTTCTATACATATCATAAATTGTAAATGTTGTGTCTGTGTATTGAATACAATTTTATTAATAGCTAACGGGAAATAAGTAGGTATCTAACAGAATGACTGGATTATATGCACCTAATAATGTAGTAAGCCATTTCAGTTAATTTTATTGTTCACTTATTGCTTTTCCCGTTACACTTTTACGTATTTTAAAACTGGAAAAGATAAAACGTAATGCATTTTTTCCTCCAGAAGTGGTGTTTTGATAATTTGAAGACATTTCTAGAACCATAATATTGAACATATTATATCTAAAAGCATTTGTAACCCATATTTAATATTAATAAATATAATTTATATTATGAATAGGTTTGATTAAACAAAAAATTCGGATATCTACTGCAGAGACTCGTACAAAAAACGTACGACGTTCAAAAATATTTTAAAAAATTTGCTTTATTACATTTGCTTAGGAAAGAAATATCGATTAACTTTTAGCAACAAACATAGGTAAGTTAATAACAAGATACATATTATAAAATGAAGTCCCCGAGCGCGTCTGTCTGTAGCAATATAAAAGCAGTAAACGCAATAGCTACTGAACGAATTTTCGTACGGTTTTCACATACAGATAATGCGATTTCTGAAAATCTTTCAGGTTTATGATTCATTAATCTTTTATGTAAAATTACTGAAATATACCAATTATTAATTAAGAGTTCCCAAAAACATTTTGCTTAAATAAATAAATATTACACTAAATTAATATATATTTTTTTTATATTAACAAAAAGGATAACAGTAACCGATATCCAAGCAAAGCAACAGACAAAAGCTAGTTTTAATATAAACATGACACTAGATTACTTAAGACTCGTGTATACAAAACCTTATTCTTCTTACTGTATGTATCGTATATTGTTTTCATAACCTGACAATACAAACCAAAATAATAATATGTCGAACTGTAGTCAGGTTCCATGTATAATATATCTTTAAGCGACTTATTTTATTGTAAAAAGCTTAATGCGTATTGCCTATTGTATTTCTTCTCAAAGGAAAATGCAAAGAGTATCTTGCTGTTATATATTATATTATATTATTTCTACATTTAAAGTAGTAAAATTTTATAAATATATTAATTTAATAAATCTATACCAATATTATACATATTATAATATTGGTTATAAAACGTTTTCGTTTGAAATGTATGCCTATAGTATCTCTCAGTGCAACTAAATATACATATATTCTTACTATATATTAGACTATAAACATGTATAGGACTATTGATGGTAGCAGACAAAGTCACGTGGAACATCTAGTTATTTATAAAATTATATTATAAGGTGTTAAAATTTTATTATTAAACCTTAAAGATAACTAACAACTATTTGTTTAAAAATGTCCTTTTAATAATAGGTTGCCTGTTGTAAGGCCGCGTTTTGCAGCAAAAGTTTAAATAGTTTTATTATTCTTTTTTGTTTTATTATAGATTTTTTTTCATTGTATTTTTGTGTACAATAAAGTGTATAAATAAATAAATTAATAAATAATATGTAATAAAACTCTATACAGTAAAGAAAATGAGAACTAAATATTCAATAAATATAATTATCCGGTCATACTAACGTTATTATTATAGAAATTTGTTCGACTAGTTTCGAACCCATTCGGGATCCTTATTCATGAGCTCCGAGGATGGCGGACCGCAACGTGAACTGAACTGACTAACTAAATATTTCCCGTCATATTTCGAAATGAAACCGGTGATTATGGATTATTGTGTCAACTCTCCAAAAAGAAGTGGAAGTAAAACACTTATGGCTATAAACTGACAGAATAAGTAGAAAAAAAAACTTTTTCTAAAAAGATAATTCTTTATTTAAAATCCTTTTAAATAACACTTTGTTGAAAATGGTGCAATTCTCAAATTGTTATAATAAATCAAAGTTTAAAGCGTGGCGGTTATGTGGCCAGCATTAGAACAAAGTGATTTCACGCGTCAGAGAACGCGGAGGGTTAACAAGTCAGCGTTCCCGAATTACATTTAATCACCGACCAACTCGCACTCTAAACATTTAACCCTTCCCTCATTTGCAAATAATTGAAACGATGCTATTATTGTTACTTATAATTAAAAGCCTATATGAACTGTGATTCTAATTATAGCGTGAATAATTTGAGATTTTAGGTTAAATAATTAAATAATTTTGCGTTTAAATTTAAAAAACTAAAAAAGGATAAAATACTTTCGTCTTAATTATTTTATTATTTGAAATGATTACACTAAATTGTAATAATTAATATATTTAAAAGAAAATAAAAAATAAAGTTATAGATTGTATATAAAAGTAGGTTGACTTTAAATTACAACCTATTTTTATTCGGAGGTAAGGTTGTTGATGCGCTGCAGCGCGCGAGTGCAGCGGACCGCGCGCTGACAGCGCTGTTTGCACTCCACGGTCAACATTGTTAGCGGGCAACGTGGCTCGCAAATGTTATTACATGATTACCGGCGCCGTGTTACCGATACGAAGTTTGATTTATTTATCTATAAAGATAAAGAATTAAGAAAATAATAAAAAATATATTTTTTTAGTTATGAAACAAAACTTTATATAATAAAAACTTACAATTTAGAAATCAGTACTTATTAAAAAATTACATTAGACAGAAATGTATATCAGGGATGGAAAATCATTGGAACGCACAAATACAAAACAATTGTAAAACATTTATTTATAAAAAATATTTATAGAAGAATTGTTTTTATTTGTTTGTTTAATTATACTTACGTATAATTTCACCACGATAACATATCGTACGTACGTACGTACGGTATGTTTCCTATTTGAAAAATCTTTTTTTGACTTCGTGGCACAGATATCAAAAAAGGTTCGCCATCCCTGGTATATATGCATGAATATATTTATATTCCAATATAAACCTGCATTATTAGACTTCAATATCGATTTTTAACGGATGTTAAACAAGTCCTTTTTTGTTCATTTTATCTGTTGTTAAACAATAGGGATGTGACAGGTAGAGTGATATCGCTGAGAGGCAGACGTCAGTCGGTGGGACACGTTTTGCCGCTATCGAAAACTCTTCATCAATTGATCTGCCGACCTCTGCCTCCGCGTTCACGTGCCTTGTGGTTTAAAACTATTAGACTGTACAGATTTTAACATAAAAATTAAACATAAATTCATAACACGTTTGCTGCAAAGCATTCGAAACGTCGGGTAAATTTAAAAATGTAATAATAAACGCGAGTTTTATCCGTAAAATAGTTTTATTGAAATGTGTAGTACTCGTGTAAATCTTAAAAAACATTAAACATAAATTATTTATTACAAATAGGCTCATTCCATAATTGAGATTGAAACAATAGTTTTTAATAAATTGTTAAAGAGTCTGTTTATCTGTGTGTAATTTTTTGTTCCAGATGGACTTTTTTTGAGAGTTTTTATGTTGAATTATTATTTAAGCCAAAATATTGAATGCATTTCTTTAACACGTTAAACACCGCCTTCATTTTTTAAGTCTTAACGTTCGGGCTGTGGGGAGCACCATGTAGTCGACATACAATTGTTCCGTTGGGGCCATGGGGGACAACTTATGAGTGACAGTAATATTATGACGAACTTACTTTTCTTTAGTATATCATGTGACTTATTACATTTTCTTGCCTCTTAATTAATAAAAACTCATATTCAAAAATATGTGAATAACGATTTTTAAGCTGGTTTCTTTCTTTAACTAAGTGTTTCATATATGTTGTCCCCATGGCATTTAACGTGTTAATTGTTAATTGAAACACTTAAATAGCTTTGGACTAAAAATTAAAATACATTGTACATAGTGACTAGATTGACGACTTCCAAACTTTGACCATTTGTTAGGGTTAATAATACAAAAAAGGGAATTAAATTAAAACTCCCTTTTATTTTACTGAAAAATCAAATAATCTCTAAACTCAAAATTACTATTTCCAGCACGAGATAGAAGAACAATCTCTGTGTAACTTTGCTTCTTTCTCTTGTGTTAATAAAAAAACTAAATTATGGAATTCGAAGAGAATATTGAGTTATGTCACACAAGTAATGGAGAATATGCAAGTTTACAATGTTGCCTAATAATGATAAGCATTGACCTTCATGATAATCGGATTATCGTACATTGACATCTTATGTTGACAAGTCAGAGGTTGCACGCTTAAGTAATTAGTTCACTTTTATGTAATACACACTATGTATAAGTATTATTTTTTGTATGTTAACTTGTGATCCATGATTAATATTAAATATAATTATCCGTTTGTAATCAAGTGATTACTATCGGAATTTGCTCATCTAGTTTCGAGCGTATTCGGAGTTCTTATTCATGAGCTCTGAGCATGGCAGAATGACGGCGTGAACTGCAGAACCCCGAATGAGTTCGATAATAGTCGGGCAAATTCCAATAGTAATCACCTTAACACAGCCGCAAAAAATAATAATATAATGTAATGTGTGATAATTATATGTTATGTCTAGGTTAGACAAACTATCAATATTTCATATATGTAGGATTAATCTAGATTAATAATAGATAATATTAGAATCTAGACTCTATTGGCACTTTGGAGATGAAAAAAGTATTGTTTTTATATTATTTATTAAAATAGATAACATATTACAAAAATAACAAGCGGACAGGAAACCCATCTTCCCGATAGAAAGATATAACATAAATTACGTCAGTACGTTCAGACAAACACCATAGCTGAATTAGTTTATAATAAAATAAAACAGACTGATTATCACACACTCCACACAGTTTTACTGAATAAAAAATACTAAATAAAAAAAATGGCTAACAAAACAAAATAATAAGTAGTTTATTCTTTTTAATCTTTCACGATTTTTACACATTATAGAAATATATATCGGGACTTTATCGCGTAAATATTTTTTAAGGTACGATACTTTTGTATTCATCCGATGTGAAAATATTTACGCGAATGTCCCGATATATGTTTCTATAATAAGTAGTTCATTTATTTCCATATTTATTTTTTAATACACACATTTTTATAAAGTGTATAGAATTACTTAGAACTCAAACCGTAAAGATATTACAAAAAAAAATATTTCAAAAATTAGGGTGTTTACAATAACTTTCATAATCAGGAAAGCTTAAAATACAAATCCCAAGTTCATAATTTAGATTCCGCGCCTAAAGTTTTATGCTTAGAGTAAAAGTTCAACCAATTATTTATATTGAACCGCTAAAGGATTTTAAAGTTCTAAAAAACTTTATTTTTGTGTTTTGTAGGTTTGGTTAATCGTGATTTCGTTTCAAACTGACTTGAACTTCGAACCCTGTTCTCAGGAACTTTAGAAAAATGCAATATGTGCGGAACTTTAGGTCAGGCGTACTTCTTAAATCAATTTTCTTTAATAGAGTTAGAAGTAACAGACAAATTTGTGAGTTCTAGAAAAAAAAAATTAGTAATACGTAAAAGAGTAAGTAAATATTTAATTTACAGTACAAGCCAAGTAATTAATTATTTATATTCAATATAATAAATTAGTACCTGAGCTTTAAAATGGCGGAAACATGCTTCCATTAGCGTGTTTCTAAACGGACTTTTAACTATTTTTATACAAATAATACATGTTCTTTGACTTTTATCTAAGGTAATTAACGTTTCCTAACAAGAAGATTGGATGCTCTGAGAATTATCTTAATTAAAAAAAACATTTGAAAATAATGCAAAATGAAAGCATTCAAAACTAGAGCAAAATGAAAGCATTAAAAAAATAGATTTCATAAAGTAGAGTAAAAATAAAAAGGAAGGATTACTTTATTTTTTTTTCAATTGTTCGCAAAGGTTTTAATTTTATTAGACTCAGAATTTTTTATTTTATTTTACGGTTTAAACGCAGAAAAAAATGAACAGCTTAACGTACCCATAATACAAGACATGAGGCGTTATGAAAAAAGGGAATCTAAAAAGATTGTAAAAAAAATGTATTTTTTTTTCAGATATCTTAATTAGCAGGTATTTTAATAGAAGGCCAGGTAAATTTATTAAGTTCAGGTGTGACCTTGTGATTAAAACTGCGTGCTGAGTTATATAAAGTTTCTAGCTAATGTATAAATTATTGCGAAATCCAAAGCAATCAATTTAATAATCATGATTAGCCCATTTATTTCTATGCTAATTATTGTAACATGTCCGACATCAGACACAATATGTAAATCTATAATTATAAAGCATCAGAATAAATAATATAATACATAAAGATAATCTAAAAGTAATACTACCTGATAGTGCTGGTCTAAACGGACCTGTAACACCTGCACCTGGCCAGCGTCAATTAATAATGGGCGCTGAATTCCCCAATTTATTTTGTTATTTTTACTTAAAATGTAATTCTTATCATAATAAAGATATATCTTTTAAACTAAAATAAAAAAGTTCCTAATACTTTATACACTACAATCTGCTATGACATTTTTTAGTATAAAAATCGTAAAAAGGAGTCCACGTTTCTTTCGAAAGCTTTAAGATAATTTTTAGATCGTTATTTATATCATACTCGAGCGAAGGCTGTTACGACGTTACAGAGACTCCAGTGTGCAATCCCGTACCGTCCCGTGCATTCCGGATTCTAACCAATTTGTAAAAATTGGACAGCGGTATGGTGCTTAATCGGGAGAAATTAATACTATATTTGTAGACACCAACCTGAAAGAATAATAAAGCACACTAGCACTCTTAATATATTGTAAATGTATCTGTGTAGTTACTTAAAATTATCTAAATAAAGATAATCTGATATTGTATTGTGTTTTATCTATTTTCAATGTTTCATATTTTTAAAACATCTTCGAGGTGTTACTTCCCAATACTGGAAGAATAGGAAGCAGGTCTTCGGGATTTAGGTAATGTATATCAAGCGCACCTAAAAAGCTTTTATAAAAAAATGTAATTCCGCAAAAAGAAATAAGGGCCAAATGTCAGTACTAAAAAGCATAAACAAAACAATTGGAATCCTAAACCGTGACAAACTTGTAACGTTTATAAGTTATTCTACTAGTAGTAGTAAATTCTTCTTGTTAGTAGAATAATTTCTACTGAATAAGATTAAATTTATAATTTCTCAAACCTCCTTGTGTTGAAAGCCCTGCACAGCAATGACAGACAGAATACAAGATCTTGTAAGAAATCTAATGATTCGCTTATAAGATATGAGAATTTTCCATGGTTTTGGTCAGTATATTAAGAAGCGAAACAGAAATGACTAACCTTCATAGATGAAGTAGAAATAAACACACTAAATACAACCAACAATTGTTCACAGATAGTGTAGTTCAGGGGAGGCTAACCCGTTGATTGCGATCGACCAGTCGATCGCGGCCTCTAGGTCAATCGATCGTGGGCAAGAAAAAAATTATCGGTACCTACCTATTCCCGTCCTAAATATTACGAAAATTATTGGAATGTAGTTAAAAAAAAATTAGAAAGACAGACAGTAGACCTCGAGTCCAATTAAGTTAACCACCCCTGGTGTAGTTAATCCTATAAAAAGTATTTAAATCTGCGGTAACGCGTCCGTCTGGACGTCTTTGCAAACGTATTAATCAGGATCTTCTTTGCCATTCTCGTCAAATGATTTTGTATTTTTTTTATTTTTTGCGTCTGCGAACTGTGTATGGACAAATGCGATTCTTGTTAAATTCATGTTTGATATTTAATAAATACCACCAGAATTTCACAGATGTCGCTATTAAACATCTATAAAGTCTTTTATAACTAACATTGGAGCCGCTTTAAAAAAAATTTGATAAGTGTATTTTGTACAACTCAAATTAAACCATAAATTTTTCCTCTATTATAACATATTATGTCTCTTTGCTGTATTCCATAGAAACTCCTTATTAATAAATAGAACTATATAAAAACACACAGCAACCAATATGTATAATGATATCGTGGTGCTATGATAAAAGGCTAGATGGAGCTGTTAACTAAATATTTTCATAATTTCTTATACGATACAATTTTTACCTCTTTTTTATGAGTCCTCCATTTTTACCTAACAAAATTAATTTTAAATATTTTTTTAAAGAAACAGGACTTTAAAACTTGAAACATTTAAAATATAATTTCGCTAGCTAAATATAAAAGGAACGGTCTTCTGTGGGCAAGTTTATATACACAAATTGTCATAGAGGGATCATTAAATACTTACTACGAACAGGCGTCCCATCACAGCCACCGGTGGCCGTCACATTAGAAACAGTGTCAATGGCAACCGAAAGCCACTCAGAGAATACTATAAAACAGCACCGATGCATATACTATTATAATGCAGCCAGAAGTGTCCGGATTTTACACTTTATAAGCTTCAAATAGCAGGACGTGCATGAATTTCCGACATAAATGTATCAATATCCATTGTGGGGCGGGGTTTACACAAAATATATCAAAAGCGTGTTAAAACGCTGTCGCTGGCCGCCGGTGCCTATATTCGGTGCCCCGTTTGCACTGACCCTTAATCATCGAAGCCAACTGTTTTGTTTAGGTGACGAAGTAATAATTTTTTACTATTTCTATAAGGAGTAGACGCGATGCTAAAGCCATAGGGCCATGAAATTGCATGAGACAAAGAGTATAAAACTCTGTTGTCACCATAATGTACTATCTTGTTTTGCTTTTTTCCTGCTAAACCAATGATGAAGTTGCATGTTACAAAAAATACATAAACATGTAATTTATGTATTATTTACTTCAGTTACAAAAAAAGTAGGTATTTAAGAAAAATGTTTTATCAGATATTTATTAAAGAATGCACATACAAATATAAAATTTCATAAGTATTGTTACATGCATAAAAAATATATTATATTCTTTATATATAAACGTATTTTGTAATATTATTGCTTACATCATATAAATAGTTATATAATGTAAATATTAACCTTAACAAGTTAATAATTATTAATGTGAAAAGGTATCACAGCGTATTGCAACATGTTTTTTTTATTAAAAAAACTATAGAAAATACAAACTTAACAATTAACCACATTAGATAAATTACAAAAACACCATGTATAAAAATGTAAAAAATCTCGAATTATAAATGCATTATAAAATATATAATATTAAAATTCAAATTATTATAATTTTGTTCCTATAACAATCATTGTACTTATGTCTATGGATTTGGTGAAAAATGTTGTAAAGCATAATCGTGGTAGTACATCATGATGGCGAGAGGCTGTCCCAGTATTAGAGAGCTCCACACTATGATGTTCCCCCACCGGGCTCCGAATTTCACTTCTGCGAATTTGGAGATAACAGCGAGTGGAGGCTGGACCATCATGCCCAAGAACGCCCAGATTCTAAACATTTGCAGAGGTACACTAACCTAAAAAAAATATTATTTCAATTATGTACGCTTAAGCTTTGAGAAATATATTTTTCATTTGAACACGGCTTTGCTGCATTTATTCAAAATGTATTTTTTGGTCTTAAAAAGCGTTTTGCTGTAAGTAACTACATGTTAAAAATATATTCAAAGATAGTATTTGATTCTATAAAATTAAGAGGTTATGTACCCATAAGCTGGTTATAAATACCATTAACCTGTTCAAAATCTGTGGTGTTCAAAATCTTTACGGTATGCCGAGACCGTGTGAGTATTTAACTTACTCTATCGTGTAAAAGGTAAACGTCGATTTCTATGAACGAAGAACAACGATATCTAACGGGAGTGAGCAAAATTAAAAGTAGATTTTTTATGAACAACGACATCTAGTAGGAAAGAGGAGAAACTAATTTTTATTGTATAAAAATTGAGGTTTACTCTAAGCGATCGAATAGTTCCGAAAACTCACACTGACCACACTCGAAGAAAGAAAGCTTTGGTTAGATACGAGAACCGATTTAATATGAACTTTAATTTTAATATTGCATTTAACATATCTAAGACCATAATTTAGCCAATTTATGTATAAACAAATCCCCTTACCCAAAGTTATTTTATTTACTTTAGTGACGCTAAATTGGAAACAAATATTTTTTTATTATTTATAGTATTTGTATTATACACGCCTTATTTCAAATTAATTGTGTAACCGTTTCTCCAGATAGATATTATATTTTATAAGATATAAATAGATGCAATTAAGATAAATTTTAGAAATATTTGCTAATAAAATTGGAGATATCTGGTTTTGTTAATATTAGGAGCTTTTTGCCGCAAAACCGTTTGAAGAGACATCTAAGCTATTTCTTACATCTTCAAGACAACTAAATGTTCATAAAAAAGGGCATTAAATCAAATGAACAGTAACATACTATAAGAACAAAAAAGGACCAAGATTTGACCCTTAAGCAACCCCATTTTCTAGTAAATCTACTCGAACTACAAATCCTGGTTACAAATTTGCACAGTATCAAAGAGCGCAGGAAGACTATATTAAATATATATTGTCGCTAATCTGTATTTTTTTTCTTAATTTACTTCACTTTCACCCTTTTATGGATGTTATTCTAATAGAATAATTGTGGAGTATTTTACAATTTTTCAGGATATTGTTCGCTTTTATTAAATAAGTAACTCACCAAGTACTCATGGAAGAATGCCGATAAAATGAATACGACTATGCTAGCTGGCCCCTTGCCGTATCCCATCGATGTTAGAGGCTTAAACAGGTGTCGTACCGCCCACATATGCACTGGCATGTTCCATGTACTCCAGAATATAGCTATGTTCCTCGCATTCCACCAGTCATTGTAGAAATTCCTGTCCGCGAAATGTAATAACTCGCCCATGAGGTTTAGGAATGAGTGGAAGCTGAGGTAGAAGAAGCACAGCCAGATAAGATGGTTGGGCACCTGGAAACAATATTATGAAGATCTAATATTAACATAATATTAACAATACGTCATGGATCAGTTGCCAGTGTTACGATATGTAAGTCTTAGGATCAAATCACAAGAATTTTTGTTAAGTGAACATATTTGAGTCAATGAAATAATTAATTTTATAATAAAATGTTATTTCTAAATAAGATGCAATCACAACTTACGGCCAGTTTAAGTAATCGCTCAGTCATTCTTATTACATCCATCTCAGAGAAAGGATCCACAGCATTTCTAACTGATGGTATCATCCACTGTTGAAACAGAGCCATCACCAAGTTCACACCGAACACTACTTCTAGAAGACGCTTTATGAGAAACCTCTTGCGTATTCTAGAAAATATACGATTTTTTATTAGTCAATTTACATGCATTCGCATTTTCCAAAACAAAAATATATATATAGTTACCAGTACAAATTAGACTATGTACACTAAAGGGATACACCCTTATATAATATATACATGTTAATAGCAATATATATAACTTAATGAATGTGTATCATTTCTCATTGTATGCAACAGCAAATGAATAAATAAATATTTGAAAAAACTAAAAAATACAAATAAAAATCTTAGGCACATTATACATAGTGGGCGGAACATAAGTCATACGTGCTCATTAATATTATATTGAAATGCAAAAGTTCCTACCGGTAAATTCTGGATCTAATTCGTCCTATATATTTAAAGGGAGGAATAAAATAAATTTATTTCATATGCTGACTAGATGGGCGTATAAAACTAATAATATTTTTTTTTTTTTTTTTTTTTTCTAATAACTATTATGAATCACTTACGGGACACCCTGTCTAGGATGTCTAGGAAATCGAACTAAATAAATTGCTGTAACATACAGGTACATCACTAAATTATAAATGCATTACCGAGTGGTGCGAGGGAAGTTCAACTCATAACACAGGGTAGGAGCGAGCAGGAAGTAGAACAGATCTTTGAGGTTCAGGTTATCAGGATACTTCACTAAACCACATGATGATGTGTCGATATCCTCCTCCGATTCTGGAGATAATTTTTACTATTATCATCCTATGTAGAGGTAAGATCATTTTTTTTTTCTTTTTAGAGGAAGTTCTGTCACAAAAAAGATCTACTTTTCATTCTTGTGAAATTGAAAGTATTTGAAAAAAATTTTTTCACTCTTTTGGGGTTTTTTTTCAACTAAAATAAAGACATGTGCAAGATTGGAAAAAAAGCGTGCATTACAACTAACAGTTATTAGATATAACTACACAAGTTACAGAAATGTTATACTATAAAAAAATATTTAAAAAAAAATAGAAAAAAATGGAGCAACTTTGCATTTACTATTAAAAAATCAAGCAAAGCCAAAACCATATCCAAAACTATTACAACTGAAAAGCGAAATAAATCTTTGTTATACACAAAAGTATACAATATACAAATACATATACATATGTGCAAATATATGCAAAGTGCATAACACAACATCAAACTTACGCTCTTTTTCGGCGTTAACAAGTTCATCTGAAAGTTTATTATTTTGTAATTTTACACGAAACAATATATATTTAAATTATGTTTACAAAACAAGTAAATGTATATAACGTAGTTCTTAGACTATTAGTTGAGCTCTTATACTCTTCGATTATTTAGTATAGGCTTGAAATTTGTCTACAAAACCTTCCTTATTAAAGACATTCAGTAACTAAATAATTTTGTATTATATATATTAATTCTTGTATTAACTATTATTATATATAATTACTATTATTACCATGATTATTATTATATGTAATTATTTGGCTGTACTCAGGTTAGTCATATAACATTATAGGGTTTCGACTGACTTGTTTCCAGACATGGCTAGTCATTTGAATGATTATTGTTTCTTTATCCAGACTACAATCTTCATATCTTTTTAATCTTTTGATAGTAATATAAAGTCCAACCTACTCTTTTCTTTTTTCTTTATTTCAGTTTTAACTACTTTTTTATGTTTTTAAGTAATTAAGCATATAATGCATATTAAAATGGAATTTGTTTTTTATTTTATTTTTAGTCTAAAAATCTTAAGCATTCCTTAAGATGCCACATTATTTTTACCCTCAGAATAATATTACAACTAACTTATACTTATTTTATGGAATTAAATACGTAACAAATTATGTTACTTACTCCAATTAGGTGCAGATAAACTCTGTCGCCTCAGTGTTTTCTTAGATTGCTTGTCTTTCATTCCCTGCCGGCACCAGTGATTTGTTTGTACATAGCTCCATAACTTTAAGAATAGTACTAAATAAATTGTGCAAACTGTTGATATTCCAACTAAAAACAATAAGTATAAAAATAGTAGTGAATGTTATAATTCAGGGTCAAATTAATAAACCTCATAATATTCCAAGAGGTAAAATATTCATACACACCAAAGCTGAACTCTTGCCCTTTAAAATGGAGCATAATCACTGGCAAACTAATTGTTAATAAAATATTAAATATTTGTACACTAATCCCAATTTTTGAGGATATTATATCCTGAAAAAAAAAATATTTTTTAAAAATGATTTATTTTTATTTATTTATTTTCTTTTCCATTTTCCATCAATATTAGTACTCACTTGTTTGTAAGAAGAAAGTGTCAGAAAGGCTTACTCAGACAATATATATCAAAATCAGCTCTTTTGTGAAGATACTGTGCAACTTCAAGTTAAAACTATAAGAGTTTCAGACTCACTTGGAACGTAGTAATAGTATAGTAACTAGACCAACTAATCATTCAATATCTAGACTTTATAAAGAAAAAAATAAGACTTACAACAGCTATTCCTTTCTCAATTAATAAAGCAAATACAGCAGGCACCACACTAACTGAAATAAATTATATTTTTTAATCAATAAACCGATGTGAATTTTTTTTTTTATGTTTAAGGAGGGAAAAGAGCGTGCGGGTCACAGGTCAAATGTGATCACCGCCGCCCACGAACTCTCTCAACATCCGAAGACACACAAGAGCGTTGCTGGCCTTGGAGTAAGTATATTAATAAAGTTTGTATTAAATGATAATTAAAGATGAGACAACTATGACTTTGGCGGACCTAAAGAATATAAATACACTAACAGAAAAATCTACTAAAAGTAATGATTGTTTAGGACAACTAGTTGATAATTATTCATCCCTTCTCTAATAATAACATTTATGAGTTTTTAATTTATTTTTTAATACTTACAGATAAGTAATATAACAGAGGGATACTGATGACTTTGACCTTCATGATAGCCAGTTACCACAATAATCCATTCAAATGGATTGACACGTATTCCATACCTGAAATAAATTTTAGTTTAAGCCTCCATTAACATCCTGCTTTTATTATTAATAATTCCATATAATAGTTTGTTCTACATGTTTTTATTATTAAACAAATTATGAACACCAATCAGAGAATTAATAACCTTCTAAAAAATAAAGCAACAGCTCCCTACAATATCAAGACATTGTAAAAAATTTATATAAATATTCTAATTATTTTAAAATAATTGCATACAAAAGAAAGCAAAATAATAAAAAAACAAAACATATATAATTGAGATATAAGTAATATTGACTAAAATTTTAAATTAATTAATAAAAATGTATATAAAAATAACTCTCAAAATAACAATACTTATAGCAGATGCTAGACAAGCAATTTTTTTATAAAGTATAATATAAAATTTCTGAAATTAATAAACCTGTTTTCTGTATTTGAAACTGTTTTTTGTACAACAATCATAACCTTCAATTAATATTAGTGTTGTGATTGACTCATATTCTAACTCAATATAATTAATAATATTACTAAAAACTATATTCATCACTAACTTTAGAAAATTTTCTAGACATAAACGAAGTCCTCCAATAGTTAGTAAGAGGAAGCCCCAATTCACAAGTCCAGTGAAATTTGTGAATTCTGAGCTCCATGAGAATAGAGAATCCCTAGGCTTGTGTATACTGTAAAAATAAAAATATAACAACTTTAATACAGTCAATAAAAATAATAAAAGCAACAAAACTAATAAAATGCTTTTAAATATATATAAAAATGAAGAGTAAAACTGTCTGGTTTTGATCCCAGGTGCAACAATAATAATACATAGAGTATTGAGATATATTTATTCCGTTGATTGTGAAGCAAACACTTTTTAACACTTTTTAAAATTATTTTAAAAATTATTGCCTTTAAATTTACATACGGTTTATCTAGCTGCGATTTACGAGCCTTATTTTCCTTTTCTGTAATTTCCTCTGCCTTAGTTACACTTTGAGCTCTTCTATATCGCAAAGTATTTTCTTCGCCTTTAATAGACATGGTTTTGTCTTGAAACACTCAGATAATTTTTAAAATCAAGCTGAAAAATTATAAAAATGACCTATAAAAATCTTATCTAAATCGATACACTGTCTTATCGTAAACTTAGTAACTAACTCAATCAAAGTTCACCAACAAAAAATTGTATTCCTATATTCAAAATATCATGTAAAATAATTTACTTTCAAAATTCTTAACGTATTTTAAACTGAAGTAATATGAAGGTATAAAGAAATAAAAGAGAGTAACAAAATCATATTTTAAAAATACACTTTATATTTCAAACAGGAAATGAAAACAAAATTCAGTATAATTTATGTTGTTTTGAGATAAAAGTCAAAATATTCATTACGTATGACATTCACGGGTGGTCAATGATAATATGATCATGCAGCTCAATGCTGGTTAATAGTCAATTTCAGAGTCAGACAGGTAGTTAAAAAGACAAGACAATAGACATTACATTATTTATATATTATTAATGGCGAGGTAAAGTAATCAAAATTTACGTTTATAAGTTATGGAATATTTCAGTAAATTCCCGTTTTACTCAAATATCATCGTAGTTCATATTTATCAGATAATATTAGCAGCAGGTAACTAGTTAAAATATATATTACATATTATTATTAGACCTAATTCGGAATGCAACGCTGAAGGTTTCATAACTGTCAACAGTATAATGTATACATTGTACAATAGTACTTTGATTATTAGCCAAAAATATGATAGTTTTCTTGTCACCAAAAAATTTATATTTGATTTCATAATTTATTTTATGAAGAATGAATTACACAAAAATATTTATTATTTCATTAAAAGTTTAGAACATAATTGTTCGTTTACTTTTACATTTTTCTATGCCAACTTTTACGTAAAAATTGATTGTCAAATGACATTTTACATAATAAAATTGCTATTTTAATAGTGATCAAGTTAACCATTGCGTTTTTTAAAACGACAATATGATTCTTATATATATAACCTTAGCTTATGAAACAGTAGCTAGCCTAACATAGTGTTTACTTTATAGTAATAATCAGAATAATTGTAGAATATTCTGTGTACTGTCTAGAAATCAAATTAATAATTTGATATTGCGATTCATAAACTGTTAGCTGTCAACTCAGCAACTGTCAATTCCGATTCTTAATTCTTATTTCTCGTGTCGTAGCTGTAGGAGTGTGTGTGTGGACCTATGGAGTGTGGTTATGTTATACCAACGGAATGTAACAATTAACAAATTATACAAATTATTGGAAAAGTCCATTTTTATTCAAAAGTTAACCCGGAACTATATAAGTAAACAAATATAATGAAGATTTGGACCTCTGAACATACTTTTAAGTACGTTGTGACGCAACAACTTTTGGAATATGATAATAAAAACTAATAAAAGTATTAAGGTATTAAGAATATTATTTATTTTTAGCCATCCTTGGGAAACTGTCGCTCAAGCAGCATGGAGAAAATATCCCAATCCCATGAACCCAGCTGTTATAGGAATCGACGTAGTTGACAGAAAGGTCATAGATGGTGTATTACATACCCACAGACTTGTTAGTTCTAAATGGTTTTTTCCACGCTGGGCCCAAGCAGTAAGTATTGTTTTAAATATTTTGAAATACTTATGGAGAAATTTCAATGAAATTAAATTAACTCCAATTATTGTATATCCTTATCTTTCAGATTATTGGCACAGCTAAAATATGTTATGCTAGTGAAAAGTCAGAAGTAAATCCTGATGCGAGAGTAATGACATTAAAAACTGCAAATCTAACGTTTTGTCGTTACATTGCTGTTGATGAAACTGTCAAGTATACTCCACACCCTTCAGATCCATCTAAAACCCTTTTAACACAAGAAGCTGTGGTGACTGTGGAGGTGAGATTTTATATTTATAATGTATATATTATACAACAGTACCAAAAGCAGTTTTATCTTGTCTGCTTAAGATAAAATATCTTAAAAAAATTCTCTTGTGATAACATAAACATAACTATCTATTATTATTATCTTATATTTTTAGCAGTAGATAGTAATACAAGTTCGAGGGTAATTGAATTTGGATAATAATAGATTAATCTGTGCCTCATTATTATTTTAAAAATTTTATAACTGTTATGATACACATAAACAAAATACTACTATTAATAATTATTTAAATTAATACGTTCATTATTTCTGACTAAACTTCCAACTGAGCAAAATTTTACTAAATCTAACTCTGAAATTCAATCAGCAAATAATTAAATTACAATAAAAAAAAATTAAGCAAGTACAGCCATTGTATTAATAAATGATTATTTTTTAGGGTGTTCCATTAAGTAGCTATATGGAAGATTTATTAGCGAATAAAATTTCATTGAATGCTGGCAAAGGACGTCAAGCAATTGAATGGGTAATTGGAAAACTCGACACTGAAATCAAAGAGCTGGCTAACTCGGCATGTAAAAGTACAGATGAATTACTACACCAGACGAAAAAGTCATTGGATGACATTACAACGACAGCAAGGAGATCTATGGATGATATATCATCCAAAGCAAAAAAATCACTGGATGACATAGAAAATTTCAGAAAAGCAAATGCAAACCAACGAAGCTGAAAAGAGGATTGATTTCTGCTTGCCTAAAAGGCACATGAAGAATACAATCATTTTTTGTGCTTATAATGAAGCTGCCGAAAACCATGGTTACTCTCTTAAAGGACTTCTTGATATCAGTTCATTTAGTTGATATTCATGTGATGGATTAATATATTATTTTAGTTAATTTAAAAATGTATGTATTAGATCAATTTGTTTTTGTTTGGGTAGTGTTTATGTTATAGCATTTTTCACAGGAATGCTATTTCTCAAGAGATGCATTTTATATTGTTCCATTGTACACTTTTAATTATTGTGGTTATTGTGGCTATTGTGGTTTTAGAGATCTTAGGACATAACTCCATAATAATACAAATCCTAACAAATTGAAATAATATTGTGTGTTACAAATAATTTATCTTTTATATAATTGGTGATTTGGTGCTGCTTAAATAAATGTGCATTAATATAATAAATATATTTAATATATATTATTTTATCAGCATTATACTCAGCACTATGGCAATCAGCACAAACTTAACTCATAAATAAACAAATGATGATAAACTGAAACACCTGAATCCAATGTCATACAACTTTACATAGAGAAAATATTTTTCCATATCAATAAATTTTTTTGTTACCAGCACCTGTGATTTTATTTTAATCGTTAGATTTATAAGTCTCACAACAATCAAGGTATTGAGTTTAAATTTAAAAAAAACTGATATATTTCTTACATACTGCTGATTTTTTAAATTCTACAAAATTTATCATTATTTATGTTAGTATTGATATACTCGTCATTAACTTGACTAAAAATTGTCAATGTTCACATTTAATATAAACAATCTCGAAACCTGTAGAAGTTATACGTCTAATATATAAAATTCTTGTCACAGAGTATGTACTCAACCTCCTCTGAAATAGCTAACTATTTCTGAGATGGACCATCCAATTTTATTTTATTTGTTTTTAAGAAATAAATACTACCCCAAAATTTCACTCTTCACTTATTTTTTAATAGCTTTATCCTTTACTGTCAGTGATTGATAATTGATCAGTTCAGGGGCCTTATGCCATATGCCATTGTCCCACCTAAGACACGTAAATTTCGTGACAAGTTCGTCAACGGCATTACGTACGCCATTTTAAATTAGTAGTAGTAGTAGTATTACCAGTAGTTATTCATGCCAAATATGTAAAAAACAAAAGAACCCATAACACTGATTAATTTTTTAATCATTTCAAAATTTTATTCTATTCAATATTTAGTTTGAAATCTATTAGTAAAGTATGTTCAATGAATTAAACAATGAGTATTTGGTTTTGTTATATCAACAGGCCATCACTTTTAAAAGCGATCCATTCCTTTTTGAGTCTTATACCACATCTCCACACATTTACAATTAGTTATTAATTTTTTGGCTACCAAAATATTCAGTAGAATTTATTGACATGCCATAAACATTTGCTAGGTTAGCTTATATTTACATAATAGTACAATATTAATAAATGTTTTAGATATATTAAATAATTTACACCTCATCACATTTATACACATTTTTATTAATGTATTCATCTAAATACCTTTCATACATTTCAATGCATATGAACCAATTAGAAGTAATGCTATAAAATCATTATCATTAATTTATTTAAAAGTACTATTATGTGCTTGTACCAGATGAAGTCATATTGCCATTTGAAACTCCACCAGTTCTAGTTGAAGCTGCCATGTGTGAGGCTTTGAGTCTATCCAATTCATTTACCCAAGATCTAACATGCTCCAACCGATGCCAAGCCATTTGTAGCACTTTTTGTGATGCATATCCAGAACCTTCATGAGGTTGGCCAGTGGATACTTGTGTTAAGTAATTTATCTGATCACTCAATTTTGATTCAACTTGGCTTAAAGTCCTTAAAAATTGTGATGTATTACTTTCTGCTTGTTTTTGACTTGATTTTTCTTTTCCTAACTCCAAAAGCGCTTGAGCTATAAAAATAAGTATTTTATTAGTTATTCTTCAAAAACAAAGTTACTTCATAACTTAAGAAATAAGACTTCTTTACGAATTCTTCTAAATTAAATGATTTAATTATATAAAACTATAATGCATACCTGCACATTGTAAACATGTTATAATATCCTTCTCTATTTCGTCAAGAACTTGAATTCGTTCGATAGGCCCAGCCATTTTAAATACTTTTCGGATATATAAAACTTTTTTTTAAATTGAACAAAAATGGTCCTAACTTCTGCAATCGTAATTTTATTATTTTTACTTAATCAATTGACAAGTACATTTCACATTCAAGTTTTGACACATTAATGATACTGAAAGAACCGTAGACATCGTAGGATCAAGAGTGTCTCTGAGTACGTAAAAAGAAACGTATTTGAATCATACCGATTATATATATAAAAAGTGGCAATGTGTTCAACTATGTGAACTCATTGTAACTAAAGTGCGAACAACTGAAACAGCGATCATAATTGAGCTCATGCTTTGATACAAAATGATACCTTAATTTTTGTAATGACTAAGATGTGCATTACTAATATTGGTTACTGTCATATTTAATGCCATACACTTTTTTATTTCATGGTGATAATTTGAAAAGTGTCCTTCTAAAGTGATAATTTGAAAACAAATCGCTTCTCTGTAATTGAAAATTAAAATGAATATTGTAGTTTAGATTTTTGGGTCTGTATTATATTTTGTAAACATCGTTTTGTAGCTGCTTTAGCAAGTTTTTTCAGACAGCTTACAATATCCATATGCTCAACGAAGGTATTGCTTTCCATATTTTTATTGTAACTTTAAATCGTCTTGAGCCCTATAACTGCCCTGTCCCCTTCCACCTCAAAGGGCAGATGCATTAGTTTTCCATCTTGATCAGTTGGAGGCCGTATTCTTTACTTCGATCCAGATGAGCCTGATTTTTTGACCCTCAGTATGTCCCCAATGTCTCCATTCGGTATGTCCCAAATGTTGATTTCAGTCAAAGGTGGGTTCGGAAATATGACTTTTGGCGTAGCATTCGTAGTCGTAAGTGACCAGTAACACTTACGACTACGAACTTGGACTTTAAATTGGTCCTCATGGTGCAGTTATCACAAAATAGAGTATGAAGAATTTCGTAGTTTCAGCAGTTACCTATGATTTTGTTTAGATTTATATATCTTAAGGAGCGGTTTATATAAATCTGAAATGGCCACTCACTCTTAATAAGTAATATATGAATGCTAGAAAACAGTAATATAGAATATAATTTCAACATATATATATATATATATTTTAAATATATCTTGTCTTGTCTTGTCTTAAAACTAAAAAATGGACATTACGCCCTGAAACAATTTTTTGAAAAGATTATGTTCATTGAAATTTGAAAAGATTATGTTCATTTAAATATATGTTTAGTAAACTGAGAGCTGTTTACTAGTTTTAAATATATAATTCTATACAGTTATAGGCGTAATGTCTATTTCTTTAATAATTAGCGTTTCAACGTTTTGTTTCAATGAAGTTATTATTTGTAGTTTTTTTCTCATAACTTCTAGGGAAAATTTTGGCTCTTCATGAGTGTTATTTTTTTAAATTCAGTATAACCTTCCGCATCGATTGTTATATAGAAACAATTTTTTTTATTTTTCAAATACTATAACTATATAGAAATTATTCCTATTTATTTCAGTCTTAGATAATATTTTCATTAGATTTAAGTAATTCAGCAAATGTTTCAAACAGAAACTGGTCATACTGGTTGTGACATTACTACACCATTAGTACGTTGGTTAAATTGTTACTTTTAACTTTATAAGTTAAAAATTCTTTGATTATAACATTTCAAAATTTAAGCATAAACGCTGTACCCTAATAAAGTATTTTATCGCACATTTGGCAACACAGCGGAAGGTCATCTCTTGAGTGACTTTAGAATTAATCGGCCATTTTTGTTGCGGCAGTTTACGGACATGGTAAGATGTTCCATACTTTTATTATAATCTTTATGTAGGTTTGCAATCATTTAATTTTTTATCATTATTAAGTTATATAATTTTCATTTCTTTTTCTTAATATTTGTATTTTTCTATATTTCGCGTATTTAATTAACCTAGATGATGATCCCAATATGCTTTTTAAACGGTTAGAACCTGAAAGAAAGTGAAGATATTTTACTAGGGCGGTCTGATTTTTAATATGATACCGTCTATTAATAACGTCATTAACGTAATTTTAAAGAACTTTTCGATTATTTTCAGTCGCATAGGAAATTCTCGGCGCCCCGTCATGGGTCCATGGGATTCTATCCCAAGAAGAGGTCCCGCCGTCATCGTGGTAAGGTCAAGGCCTTCCCTAAAGATGATGCCAGCAAGCCGGTACATCTTACAGCTTTCATTGGATACAAGGCTGGTATGACCCACGTGGTCCGTGAACCTGACCGTCCTGGATCAAGTACGTAGATTTAAAATTTTTCTTAGTGTATAACTGAATTTTATTATTTTAAACTCACTAATGTTGTTTTTTAAAGAGATCAACAAGAAGGAGATTGTGGAGGCAGTGACCATCATTGAGACTCCTCCGATGGTCTGTGTTGGTGTCGTTGGATATATCGAGACACCACATGGTCTCCGCGCCCTCTTGACAGTTTGGGCAGAGCATATGTCTGAGGACTGCCGCCGTCGCTTCTATAAGAACTGGTAAGTTATATGAAACAAATTTCATTTAGTATTATATACTTTTCTCATAATATAACCTTATTAATAATTTTTCTAAAGCTCTCCTATCGCTGGATGAGAGTTTTGTTTGAATATGCTGTATGCATATTTTGCCAAGAGGTCTCCGCTCAACGATGAGACCAATTGGATTCTTTTACAGTGGTGCATAACTTTGTGATCTAATCAGGTATAAGTGCAAGAAGAAGGCTTTTACCAAGTCTAGCAAGAAATGGCAGGATGAGCTTGGACGCAAATCCATTGAAAAAGACTTCAAGAAGATGATCCGTTATTGCAGTGTTATCAGGGTTATTGCCCACACTCAAATGAAGCTTTTAAAGCAACGTCAAAAGAAAGCTCACATTATGGAGATCCAGGTCAATGGAGGAAGTGTAGAGGATAAGGTTAAATGGGCAAGAGAACATTTGGAGAAGCCTATACCTATTGACTCCGTGTTTGCACAGGATGAGATGATTGATTGCATTGGTGTTACCAAAGGCAAAGGATACAAAGGTAAAATTACTGATTTGTATACAAAAACCTGTATTTTGTAATACATTAATGTAAATATATCTTGTGAATATTTTTTTCTATAACAAACACATATTTTCTTTAGGTGTCACCTCCCGTTGGCACACAAAGAAGCTTCCCCGTAAGACACATAAGGGTCTGCGTAAGGTGGCTTGTATTGGAGCATGGCATCCTTCAAGAGTTTCATTCACTGTTGCTCGTGCTGGTCAAAAGGGTTACCACCACCGTACTGAGATGAATAAGAAGATCTACAGGATTGGACAAGGTAACTTATTTTTTATTATATTATTTATAGATATAATAATGTCTGACTAATTGTTTGACCCAATTGGTCAAATAGTGTTTTGAAATTGAATAGTCCTCAAATGAAACAGTGTTAAACACATTCCCTGTGGTGCATTGTACCAATACAATATATTCAAGAGGTGGCGGAAGCTGCAGCCAATGTATTAATAATCCTATAGTTATTATATGTATTTGTAATAAATAAACTTTAATTTATAGGAATCCACACCAAGGATGGCAAAGTTATCAAGAACAATGCCTCCACTGAATATGACCTGTCTGAAAAATCAATTACTCCCATGGGAGGTTTCCCTCACTATGGAGAAGTTAACAATGACTTCATCATGATCAAGGGTTGCTGCATGGGACCTAAAAAGCGAGTTATCACCCTCAGAAAAGTAAGTTTCTATCTAATGAAAATCTTGTTTTAATTTACTAGCATTACATATTTTTGTTTGTAGTGGCTTTCACAAATATTAATGTTTTTTTTAATTTTCAGTCACTACGTGTACACACCAAGAGGGCAGCACTTGAGAAGATCAACCTTAAGTTTATTGATACTGCATCTAAGTTTGGTCACGGTCGCTTCCAGACGCCGGCTGACAAGGCCGCGTTCATGGGAACGCTCAAGAAAGACCGCGTACGCGAAGACGCTGCCAGCTCGGCTGCGCCGGCTGCAGCTCAGTCTTAGACTTCTTAGGGTTTAAGAATAAAATGATAAATATGTTTTATGTTTTATTTTATATATAGAAAACATAACATATATATTTATAGCTCAATAAGATACACAAATAAATACTAATTAGCTATTGAGTGACAAACGCCTTTTTACAAATGTCTTTTTGGCCGCCTTTCGTACTTGAAATTCATTACATTATTTTTAAACACCTTTTTCAGGCTAAATAAGTTATAATCGATATGTAGAATTTATTTTTGTTTCTTTTATGTAGTTTTATATACTTGGCAGACAGTCGTTCAATATTTTTATAAGCTTGACTCGCGTTGGCCGCAGTCTTGATTACGTAAAATTTACGTAACTTGTGACCGAACCAGAATCTTCAAACACAATTACACAAGCGTGCGACCGCAGTGAACGTGTTAAATGTTGAACATATAGAATTGTTTGTAGTATGTATACCGTTACTTTTGGTTGCTTTAATTTACTAAGATTAGGTGGACTAGGGAATTCATTACTTATTATGTAGACTTAATGAGCTAATAATTATATCTACTTTTTAAATATATTTTGAGGTTGATTGGAAATGCGGCACTATCTAAAAATCGCGACCTCTTAACTGAAATGGAACTAGTAAGAAAAAAACTCATAACACCGCACCACTTCACTAACCATTATTTGTAAATGTCAACAGATGGCAAGGTCCTCAAAATATTTTAATTCCTCTGGGACTAGTCAATTTAATAAAATAAAAATAATAAGGGCACTGAAAATATTTATTAAGCGATTTGAGGTGCGATTCGGAATAAGTTGCGTGATGTTACGGGACCACAAACTTCGCAACAAAAAAAAACGTAGTTGAAAGTAATTACTAATATTGAATTTTGATGGATGAATGGATTTATATGTATTATTTTTATACATATTTCTAGTTGTACTAATTTTTAATTATATTGGATTTATCAAATTTCATGAAACTTTCTAATAATTTCTGAGTTACAAGATAATGCCAGATGCCTATTAATTTAAAATCTATAATATTATAAAATACATGCAGTTATGTCTTCAATCGTTTTTTAAAGTTCAGGTAAGATAGCTGATAGCTTCAATTTTTTTTTACTAAAACTACTAATTGATTATGAACTAAAATCATTTAATAATATGATGGTAGCTTCAAAATGTCTTTACATGATAAGAATAGTTCAGTGTATATAATAATTAGACCATAGAACTTATTTATTATTTTCATCAAAAAAATTGTTGTTAACTATATATCTAATACATTGTAGGATAATGTTTCTTTCATATTGTATTTCTTTATGTAATAATTTTTGAAGAAGTGTTGATGGTAGCTTCCTTTTTCTTTTTATGATATTCATGTGCCTAGAGTTTTGAATTTTAGATACATTAGATTTTTTGGTCTTTGATACATTTGTAGATTTAGTATTATTATTGACTGTTGTATTTTCATCTTTAATAATAGATGTCTCTTCAGGTCCACTGTCATTATCACTTTCATTGTTTGTTTTAGTATCTATTTTAGAAAGATTATTTTCAATATCAAACTTTGTATCAGAATTGTTATTAACAAGTGATATTTTTGTATTATTTTCAGCATTTTTATTGGCTACAACGGATGTAATATTTGTTTCTTTCGATGTTAAATTAATATTATCTTCAAGCTCTTCCTCATCAGTTGAACCATATTCACATAACAAAGAAGTTAAAGCACCACATATTGCTGCTTCAGGGTTCTTTTCTTGCATTTCATCAGTCTTGATAGGAAAGTCATCTTCATCTTCTATTAAACTATTAAATGTTTCTTCTGGAACTTCATCAGAATCATCATCAAATAAATTTTGAATACCAGCAAATGGTTTTAATGTCCTGGTTTCTTCAATGGGAGGTACTATTTTACATATTTTCTTGTCTTGTTCTTGTCTTTGAGGCAAATGTGATGTCAATTTTCTCTTGAGATTATTTGATTTAGGTTTTGCCAGATGAGTCTGTTTCTCTTTATTTGTGTAACCTGTAATCATTACAATATTATTTTAAATATTAAATTAGAATAAAAATATAGCATACTTAAATGAAGAATTAGAAACTGTGCCAGCTATAAAGCCAATGTGGTATGTTAAAACTCTTATCTATATGTATATATTCAAAATAGATATAAGTATAAGCTGACCAAAAAAAATGCATAAGACATACTGTGGATACTCCATTATTATTCTAAAACATGGTTATTTCGATATAACTTAACAATTTGTGACTATAAAACATGCTGTGTAGGAACATTTTCCACATTCTTGAAATGACTATTCAATAGAAAGAAACAGAGTTGAAAGGCAAATTGCAAATACTGACTATATTAAGCAATGCCTTGAGGCATTAGCAGATTTAAATGAATATACTCATATCAATACTATTTAATACTTTAATGCCACTTGTCATGCGTTGAGTCTTCTTTGGGTTCTTAAACCTTTTGCATCATTCGACAGAATAATCCGCTAACCAAAATTTGCTCTTATCTCCAAGAGGGGAACAATCCACAAACAAAAAGTATCTCCTATTATCAGGCGTAGTTCGCGTGAGTAAAAACTATCTCTTATTAATAAGAAAGGAATAATCCGTAAATAATGGCTTCTATTTACTTAGAACCAACTGTTTCGGATTTTTGAGTACATTGAGCATTTCGAACCGTGATGCAAAAGGGTTGGAATGCATTGTTATAATCTGTTAATAGTGACAAAGTAAAGCATACCTTTGTTGTAACTATTGTGTTTGCCTTTTTCATATTTCATGCCCATTTTTTCACCCCTTTTTATTTTTTCATTAATTTCTGCTTTTTTCTTTTCAATGTTTTCTTTTGTAGGATATTTCCTCTTTCTTTCTTCCCTCCATTTCTGAATTTCTTCAGGATTATTTAGTTTTGATATTTTCTTATACAAGTCAGTTGAGTGTTGCATTTGAATGTGTCTTGTTATCACTTTAGGGTGAGCGACATACTGACACCCATCTATGTTACATTTCTGTAATTTTAATTTAATTACTTGTTAAAAAAAAATTAACATTTCTACATGTATCTACTAATAAAAAGGATTTATTAAATATACCCAAAAAAACTTAGTCTTCTAATTCAAAGTAAAGATTTTTTTAAAATCTTGATATTGTTTACTTACTTGATGTTGTTGTTTATGATTTTCAAGTTGATTAGCAAATCTAAAACCTTTATCACAGGTCTCACACCAAAAATTATTCTCAACATTTTGAAAGTTACTAGTATAACGTGGTTGCCATGAAGGGTAAGGGTTAATATTACCCTGAAAATAATGTCCCTGTGGTCTTACAAGTTGATTCCTTGGAGGAAATGGTCTATAACAATTAGTATAATTTGTTCCTGGATGCATTATGGTGTAATTTTTAATTACATTTAAAAGAAATGATTGCAATTATAAATTGAAATGATAATTATTGTTGAAAGTACTACAAGTTATTCAATTCAATTCTTTAAAATTCGTCTACAACTTATAAAATAAAACACGTTGTTTTGTTGTGCCTTATATTTCGAATTATCAATTATCAGTTTCAAGTGACAGTTGACAGTTAATGTTTAAAACTATTATTCGCAGGATTCAATTGTTTCATTAAGTCAATTATCCATCACTAAGCCCATCAACTCGGATATAATAAGCCCATCACCATCTCCTATATTCATAGCATCTTCCGTTATCTTAAAAAATATTGATTTATTATGTGAAATGAATGAGTGTTGAATTTTTATATTGTTATTGATAATGTTGAAAAACAAATTCCAAAATTAAATATGAAAAAATAAAGTTATAACACTGAAATTACTCGCAATTTCATCATCATTATTTAAACATACTTATTTTAAAAATCTGATAATGCTACAATTCTTGATACTTGAGCTTCTTTTTCTTCGTATCTAACCGAAAACATTTTTTTTCAAATATCTGGTGTTAGTGAACTCATTGTTTCCTTACAAATATGGAAGACATGTAACATGTTCCACTTGTAACTATTTATAATTGGACATTGTGATGTTGACCTCAATGAATGAATTTAATAAAATAATAAAAAAAGATTTTCAGATATAGTTCTGACTTAATTTAATTTTACATTTAAATATTGAATTCCTTTTTCACGTTTAAAATGAACACTGATTTTTTGAAAGGTTCTTTTGACATTGACAATTGATAAGGAAGTTTGGCACAATTTGTTAGTTTGTTATGATAAATAAGTTTTAGGATCAATATTGATAAACAGAATGTTATTAAAATCAACCTTTTACTTTTATTAAAATACCTCTATTAGTAATATTTTCGTTTGTATCCACACAAATTCATAGAATCAAGATGAATAATTCCGCCGCTAAGGTACACTACTTTTAAACTTTAAAATTTTAAGAATGAAGAATGTCGTTGACTGTATATTTTATTTTCTAACTCATTTTTGTACTGAAGGTTGGTGAAATATTTACTGAAGCTGGTGCAGCTTTTAATAAATTAGCTGAAATGACTATGATGTTGCATCCAATGACAGAACAATCCAGGTATTTATTTTAATACATTTAAATTATCGACGACACTTTTAAATCACTTGTTATTGTATTTTCTTAGATTTTTATAAGTACACATTTGACATTTATTTTTTACTGATTTGGCTTGCATATCATTTTGGTTACATTTTAATTTTAACGAGATGTAAGTGTCATGACACCTGTGAACACAATTTCTGCAAAGCATCCGAAACGTCGGTTTAAAATTAAAATGTAATGTATATGTTATACATGAGTTAAATCGGTAACAAGAAGTTTTATTTTGAATAATTTGTTTTCAGTTCACAGTCTAAAACACCTGTTAAACGCAAAATTCAAGAAGAGCGTTTGGGATCATTGTCCACATCCGGGTCAGGTCAGGTAAGTCTGTTTACAAGGAATATAATAGAAAAAGATATTTCCTTACTATTCTATTATTTATTTAAATAATATTTTTTCTAGGTAACTCTCAATATGTTGAATGCTCCAGAATCGGAAATGGAGGTAGAGGGGCTGGGAAGTGAAGTTAAGCTAGAGTTTGAATCCAGCAATGAAGATGTCATGACATAATTAATTTAAGATTATCTATAATTTAATAAGTATTTAAATTAATTAAAATAAGTTATTATGGTCAACTTCATTATTAAAAAATCATAAGATTTATAATTTTCATTAAATTAACTTGCAAGGATTTAATTTAATTGTTGTATTTTGTTTATTTAAAAAAAATGTAAGTTATAATTTTTTTTTATGATAACTTTGTATTCTTCTATTCCAAGAGGATGATGGAGATTCATAAACTTTTTTAAAGTCACCATTTTCTATTATTTCTTGAATTTTAACAGGAATATTGTCCCTTATCTTTAAAGTATCATACAATTCAAAATTACTTCCAGATCTTTTCATTCTTCTCTGAGCATTTTTGTAACATTTCCAAGGCTGTGGTTCTATTATTATTGATCTTGATTGTTCTTTAAGAAATGTTAAAAAAGAATGCAGTGCCTCGTCTCCATTATTTATATGAATCCACATTGTAACAGAAAAACAGAATATTATATCAAAGAATAATTTCTTATGACCACAAAGAAATGGCTGAAATGATTTACGTCCCTTGTCTGACATTATATCTGATGCCATGTAGGTTATATTGGAATTTGTACACATTTCTTGAGCCCTTTGTATCAAAGTAGGATCAATGTCTATAGCTAATATTTTCACAGCAGCTGTTGGATATATTTTTGATAAAGTTAGATACAGTTCATCTGTTAGTTCTCCAGTATTGCATCCAATATCTAAACAAACAATAGTGTTGTCTTCCGCATTTGGAAACATTCTTGGATCTAAATTATTAGATCTTTCCCTTGGACTATGAAAAGAATAATAGTTTATAAAATTGCCAAACTTAGCGGCACCAGGGTTTTCTCCGCAATATGTAAGTTCGGTTTTTAGCGGCATTATATTAAGTGAGATATATTTTAATATATAATATACAGTTGCGAGGGGTTAATTCATACCAGAATTATGAAACATTTTTAAGAACTGTCACAATTTATTTGCAAATAGTAGCTCTTTCAAAATGAATAAAAATTTCACTTATGTTATTTTATATCCAACTTAGAAGGTCAACTTTTGCTAAATTATGCTCCTTTGAAGCAAAAACTCATTTTAGACCTAAATTTTGACTTTCGACAATAAACACATCACCGTTGTCAACTTATAGCTGTCAAGTGTCAACTTGTCGTTTGTCATGTATTAAGGTTGGTATTTCTTTTGGTACGACCTGTAGAAAATAATTTGAACTAACTTTTAAACATCAACAATTAAGACGTATCAACATTTCAAAACCATTTTTACCTATAGGTATGCAAAATTCAATCGCCAATAAGGATGCTTACGACGATCGTAAAAGGACGATTACAACGATGTTGATGATGGCTGTCAGTTAAATGTACAGTAGAGGGTGCTTTTATTCTGTTTATACTGCTTATGATGATGGACAATTCCTTCTAAAACCATTTAGAGTCTTAGATAATCTTTAAAAACTGAATGTTTTGTTTTATTTTATAAAAAGTGTCGATCACGTATAAATTTTAAACATTTTCAAAATACAAATTTGCGACGCGTTCAGCAACGGATCATGCACTTTGAAGACTGAAATAATACTGGACTCGAAGCAAAAAATAGTGGAATAATCATATATTTATAGAAATCCGGAGACTGTTTCTATATTTGCAAGGGTATTTAAAGCGTTTAGTGCAACGTTTGGTAATGAACGATACTTTTTACTTACTGTATAAAGAGATAACGAATAACAGAGATGTACAATAGCTTACAGGTATTTTATTATTTTTTTAGTTGAAGATAGGCTTTTTAATATTGGAGATTATTAAAATTGAAGATAGGCCGGGAAGTGCTGTTGTTCTTAGAACCAAAAATATTGATGACAGGAGAGTCGGACCTAAATGTATTCGATTTAGGGCACCTTCATTTTTTATGATAACAGTCATTTCTTCTGGGTGTGTAATATCTGACGTCCAAAATGATTTAACCGATTTTAAAACTTTGTAAGACGCTCTGTTCGAAACTAGATCATGTCATTTCTTTCAACGTTTGACGTCATTGTTATGTTGAATATTAGATTATATATATTTTATATATTTAAATGTGTATGTATGTATAAATGAATTTATATATATTCAAGATAGTAATAATTTAGCGTTACTACACTATTTATATCTTTGCTTTGGTTCGGTGAACGCCACGACATCGATCACGTGAGCAAAATCGTTTAGAGAGAAGCTGTTTAGATTTTTAATGCTAAAGTAAGATGAAGGCCATTTTTGAACTTTTCAGAGTACTATAATATGGTTTACCTATAATTGACAAATAAAATATGTGTTAACTAATTCAACCACTCTCCACAAAACTTGCCTGGATGAGATTAATGTCGATGCCGACCTTACAACCAAAGTTGTAGACTGATCCATTCTTTTCTTTTTTTCCTTTTTCTTTCCTTTTTAAGTGTGATGAAGACTTTTTAAATACAATTTATTTTCATTTTAAAAGGAGTTTGGACTAGGTAACCATAAAGTGCTTGAAAAGGCAAGACGTAATAATTTATCTATGAACTTATCTTCCACGCTTCCCTTTTGTGTGTTCCTAATTGCGTTGTGTTTACATTCTCAAGCTTCTGGGCATATAATTAGGTACACAATAAAATAAAATAACCATATAAATTGTAAAATTGTAAAAAAATATTCTACCTATTTCAGTTACAAGACTCTTATTAAAAACTTAATAAAAAGTAACTTCTAAAGCTAAAAGTAACTCAATCAACTTGATTGACGATATCCCATGAAAGTAAATGTCTACATAGGTACATTACACAGACAACATTATCATTAGTTAGTTAATTGTATACTTTCTTTTCTAGCTCTTAACTCAAACATAATCCGATTAAGTTAATACTATGGCTCGGCGTGGCTTTAGTCCATTCAGACTACTCACATTCCAAAGATGATGAATATTGATTACATCGTTATTGATAGGATATTGTTCTTTATTAAACAACAAATAAAACTTTACAGTTATAAAAATTATAGTGTACATATAATTGTAATATATATATCTATTTAAGCAAACTGATATTTCAGTAAAATATTTTTTTTTCATCAAAATAGCAATTTCTTTCGCTAAATCTATCAGTGTTTAGTGTGTTTAGTTTTTTTATAAGTGATTCTTGATGTATTCATATTTTTGTTTATAAAATATGTTGACTTCAGTATAATTATACAATTTGTGCTTAGTATCATTTTTCAAGGGATTGCATTCGAAATATTTCAAATCATTCTATAAAATATGAAGTCATTCGATTTTTTAGTCTTTAATGTAATGTAGTGTTGAAGTAAAAAAAATTTTTTTTGGTGGCAAAAATTATGGCACGAAAATCTATATCTAGTCATGTTTGACAAACCGATAGTTATAAAGATTTAAACAAAACAGTGGAAGAGATTTTCTAATCTTATATTTGCATATATAAATATAATAATCTCTTCCACTATTTTGTCTAAATCTTTACAACTATCAGTTTGTCAAACATGACTAGATATCGATTTTTTTTTATTATTTTATTAATATTTTACTTTTATTTATTTATATTATATATATATATTTATTTAGAAAGTGAATTCGGTAAATTTACTTCATGTCTTATTCTAATCTTGTTTTTGTGTTCCATGTTGTAATTAATAATTTTAAATTATCTTGGGCGTTTCTTTTACAGCAATTTGTTTTGGCCATTATTTATTTGTTTAAATATTTTAATTTTATTGTTATTTCTATATGTTGGTACAATACTTTAAATAATATCAAAATTATTTATGCCCTTACATAATTATTTATAAAGGCTCTATTTGTTATATCTATTTTAAAATGTTGGAGAGTTGCGAACTAAAATTAACAATTGTGTAAAAAATTTATAACTCTGACTACTACGTGATTTGCTTACGTATAAATAGCTTCTTCCTGGTTTTTTTCCGGAATTATTTGATTATCGTTACAATATTTAGAGATGTGACAGATACTGTTCTTCTGGAGGTAATAATATGAGGGTTGGAGTATTTATAGCAATATACGATCTCTCCGTAAAATCTGAATGACCAGTTATTTGAAAAAATGCATCAGCTGCTGTGCTCGAGGTTGTTTTAAATCTCAATAAGCATAAAATCATAAAATTAATTTATTGTGCTTTCATTTCCTTTATTCTCACATGCACTTTAAATGCCTACACAACTTTTTAGATTGTTTTTACGATTCTCATACAAAAAATCCAGATGAATATATTTTGATGTTGGGAGATTTTTATATTAGAAGTGCCAAATGATCAAGTCTCGATAATGGCAAAATAAATTTAATTAATTTTAAGGTGATATTAATTTTAAGATAGTGATGGCTTGTTAAATCCTTTAGTTCAGGTATGAATAGTGTTGTCACGTGGATGCTATCCATACCGATTATTTAAAGGTATTTAATAAAATTTCTGATGGTCTATTAATTAGGAAACCAGCTCAATGTGACATTCATGTTAACGTGATTATTGAATCATATTTAAGAGATCAAAGTCAATAAAAGATATTCTTTCTACGTTTGTACCAGTTACTTCTGGTGTAACTCAGGGGCATTTAGGGCCTTTACTCTTTAATCATTTTATTAACGATATTCTTGAGGTTTTTAAATGTAACGTAGTGTAAATATCAAATATGTTATATGACTGAAACGGAGTAGTTATTTAAAAAAAAAATCAAAAAACAACGCGTTACTAATATTTATATCAATGGATATATAAATCAAACGCATATAACATATCTTTTGATACAATTCCAAAGATATATTCATAAAATCTGTATGTCCTGTCTGTGCGTTTCGTAACTACTCCATAAAATTAAAAAATTAATATCTTACAAGACTAGTTCTTTCACTTATACCGTTCTGCCGAGGATCAGGTCCCGGTTCGCGGTTCCTCGCCTAGGATGAAATAAAAATCCCTTTTTAAAGGGCACAAAGTACCTAGTAATAAAAAATAATAACAAACTTGCGAAATTCTATATATCTGGCAGTTATTAGATCGCGTTGCAGCTGCCGTCAAAATATAATACTATAAAAATAAATCCGAACCACGCGGATAAACAAATATTAAGCACATTATATATGTACTAGGAATAAAGATATATACAAAATAAGCTACGCGACGTGTCGACTACTAGATAACATGTCGCACGGCCGCCGCCGAAGCATCTAGAAAACGATATCTATGGGCTAAATAAAAACCATAGACAAAAATATATTTAAATACTCGCAATACGATGGCACAACGAACTATCGTTATCGTATATGCCGATGGCATTAACATTTTTACACTTGTGAAGCCTTACTATGTTAAGGGGTACAAAAAATCAAGATCGACTTGTAAAAATTATCACGACAAAAATTATAATATGGTAATACTTCATTAATAACTGTAAACCGTATTTTATCCTTACCTACGTTGGAATAATAATGTTGAAATAAGCTGTAAGCTATAACTAAAGTATAATATAGTAAGTTAGTTTAAAAAACTTTCTACAGAATATTGAATATTTGTATAAAGTACATACATGTAATAATGTGCGCATCAACATGGAGTTAACATTATTTCCGTGGCTTTGAAGCACGTGTTAAAATATTGACATTTTTTTCCTGAAGTATTCATTAAAGACAAATTCATATCTGATGTATAAACGAATACAAAAATAAATACATAGTTTACATGTTGAAGAGAAGGTAGTAAAACATGTTCGAAATTACTAGTTTATTCTATACTAGCTGTGCCCCGGGGTTTCGCCCGCCTATAATCGTACTACTTAAAATTTATGAGTCTCGCTATCATTATTGGAAAGAATTTATGAGATCGAATCGAAGTTTTGCGCGTTTAAACATACAATTTTACTGCTCTATATGAGTATAGATAATCACATTAAAATTATAATTTTCAGTAAGCATGGATAGGAGTAGCCAGTGAAGATAGTTCTGAACTAGTAAATTCGACATTAGATTTATTTTCTTATTAAATTACAACTGTACAGAATAAATTTAATAAATAAATATTATAATACCGATATGTATGTATATATTTCTACAGATAAAAAATATCATTTTGAAACCGTTTAGCGATTTATTAATTGAAATATGAATGTGATTGTTATTATAATTGCTATAAATAATACATTTTTAAATAAGTCGTAATATAAAATGAAAAGCCACTATACTGACTATTGATTATAATTTATATAAAATTACTATATAATTAATGTTTCAAAAACAAAATTCCTATTTTTCTATGCTATAATCTTTAAAAATATATCTCAGTAAGATAGTTATATATCAAAGACTCTAATTGTAGTTTTCAGATGCCATTACTGACTAACAGAGAGACATGTGACAAACAAAGAGACAAAAATTAAAAATATTATAATAAAATTCGTGATAGATATTCATCTCTTAGAAAAATATACTAAGCCCACTCCAGTAGATATATTATATTTTTAATTTTATTTTCTGGTTTTATATTCATTGTATATATGAGAAACAATAATGTACGCCTAAGTACCACTATAAAACAAAAATAATATAATTAATCAGTTATTTTATTGGTATCGACAAAATTTGATAATAACTAAAAACAAAAGAAAGAAGAAAGAAGATGACAAACAGAGAAAAGGATGGACTAGACTAGTCTTTGTCTATTTTATTATTGTTACTAACTAGATATTTGCATGCATGAATTAATAGAATAACTGATTTAGTTACGCCAACGGTTCGATAAAACTTTTACTTTCTTTAAATCATAAATATCCGCAGTTCCTGATGTTGCGCATCCTCTTCCACGCGACCCGTTCATGTGGTGCGAAACGATTTCCGCACAACGACCTTGCACTGTGTACTAAAGTTAGTAACGACAAAATTTCTACAAGTATAAACTATCATTACAATTGCAACTGCTTGAAACCATTCGTCCATGCTTGAAACGTTACTCTGAATGAGCCCCATGGTATACGCCAATCGTAATTAACCATACTTCTTACATGTAAACCTAAAACACACTGTAGACTTTGCAACATACATCTCGCTTTTTGTAGTACATTTTATCGGAGAAATTAGCTTGGGAAATTGTTCTCAATCATTTCAAGTTCAGTTACATAAGTGCGCGTGCAGGAGAATTGGTGCGGAATGGCGGATGTTTGGTGGTGTCCGTCGGTGAAGCGGCTCGCCGTTATAAGCTCGCAGCGCTGCCCTCAATCATCAGTCGCTGCTAGGCCACCCTCTAATACGTTAATTTTATTTAAAGTGTAGTGTAATAAAATATTAGAAATGTTACGGTTAATTGTATTATCAGTTATCTGTCTGGCTGTAGCCTCTGGCCAGCCTTCAGTTGGGTCTAGAAGATTACGGAGAACGAGTTTAGAGGATGCCACGCAGAATGAAATCAATAGTGTTGACGATTCGAATTCGAAGGGCAGAGCTGACGAGAGTTCATGGTGGCCTTCGGCAGAGTTCGCTGTTTTACAAAAAGTTTACGACGACTGCAGTTCGCAGAAACATATGTCTGTATGTCTGAAAGGCAAAGCCCTTACGGTATTGACAAGGGCAATGGAGCAGGTGAATTTTGTGATGATAGTGTGACAATGAAAAGTGTTTAGTGAAGCGGGACACATATTTAAAATTTTATTGTGTTGTACAGGACAGCGTACAGCTCGCTGACGGCCTCACGTTGGTGAAACAAGCTGATTCACCGGTTGCAGTTGCGGAGCCTCGATTCATGCCCGGCATGTCAACGGAAGACAAGCTCGACACCATGTTGCGCACGCGATTTGAGCAATTAATTAACACGCATACAGTGTCGATGGACCTTGCATCTGAAGGTAGAGGTAGAGGTGAGTACTAAAGAACAGATATTTTTTAGTTTGTTTTTGAAATGTGACGCTAATTTTAAATATTCTACTTAGGAAAGAAAGTCTTACCTTATCTGATGCTCGGTATCTTCACAACGGTGAGCATCGTTGGAGGTATGGCCTTGAAAACTTTAGCTGCCATTGCCGGTAAAGCCCTCATCGCCAGTAAAGTGGCTCTGACAATTGCTGGTATCATTGCTTTGAAGAAACTGTTCAGCCATGACGGTGCAACTGGAGAGACCACTTTCCAGGTTCACGCCGATGGCCACCATAGGTAAGATATATCTAATTATTATGTGAAATGCTATAAAAAACTAAGAGTTATAAGAAAATATTCCCTATTAAATTACATGTTAAATATTACTTTATTATAAATTAAAATTCAGTAACCTTTTAGTAAATATTGTCTCATCGAACAGAGTTATTTAGATTTGACTATTTGTTCCATGATTTTAATTTTTGATATTTTAATTCTAGTCTTTAATTCGAAGGCGGAACTTGTATGTGGTGAGGCCAGCGAGGACAGGTGCGGTAGACCCTTACCGATACTACGCAGAGGAGAGAGATATTTGAAAAGCATAGATTCCTCTGTGACTTCGAAGCCACGTTTTCTATCGCGCTTGCCTCGGTCCTGTTCCACACGACCCAATACAAATAGACCTTAAATATCTTAAGCCAAAGTTACTTTCAACCCAAGGGCTATATTTAAACCCATCCTTATGATTGAATCTACGTCAATTGTTATTCTATAGTTATTTATTTATTGTGACCATGGTTGTAGGTGTATTTAAATGTAAATTATTATTATTTAAGAAGAAATAAAAATGATTAAGTAGTATGTGGTATTATTTTCCTATTACGTATGTTTACGTTACGTATAAGTGATTTCAATGTTATATTGACCATAAGAAATTAATTAGTTAAAAATTATTAAAAGGTTAATTTATTTATTTATATACCAGATGAAATAAAAATAACATTAGGAATGAAAATGAAAAATATACATTGGTTAAGATTATATAAAAGTTATATCGAATAAAAGTTTTATAAACATACATTGATATGTTTTAACAAATTAACAAGTTATCTTCTATAAATATTTAGTGATTTGTGCTAATTAGTTTTCCTTACATGCTTCACTGAAGACGGAATAGAGAAATATGTTGAGATTTTCCATTAATGTTCAACGGTGCAGCTATGAACATGGAAAGTAGAAAGTTTTGAACGTTTCACCGCACATGCATGTATATAGAACAGAGATACTTCGCACTTGTGCATTTTTCGTAATTGCTTAATTCATTGAACATCCGTGCATTTGATTGATGGTCGGATTGGATAATTTTGATACAAGCTCACTAAAACCATAATTACATATATCTATAACCACTAATCAGCACTAATAATGCAGTGAAGTGTGTATAGCCGTATAGTTTGTACGGCGGAAGGTCAGCGCGTTGATTAGTCGGGCTCGGGCAAAGGCCGACCACATTGCGCGTTTGAGCTCCCGAACGCTGTTTATAATGCAGATATGTGTTTGCCCAATCGCTGCACGCTACGTTGGCTATATGGCATAGTTAATGCGGCTCGAGTCTCTTTGCATACGCAAATATAGGGCGGGCGGTCCAGCTCTGATTAAGCGGTACGCTGGCGGTGATGTTGGCTTCATTTCTGTTTTAGGAACTACGTCACACTTGATTACTTTGCCGGATTTTTAGGTAAAGAGCAGTCTATTTGTCGGGTATCAACAGCAGCCAATGTTAGTACAAACATATCTAAACATCTTCACATAATGAAATCAAGTATGCTTAATGTAAAGAACAGAACAATAAACACTTATTTTATTACATTTGTAGTAATTATATTATTTTTAGTAATTATAAGTAATTATTATTAAAATAATTATTAAAATATATACTATTAAAACTACTATGGTGGAGATCAAATTAATAGATATGTAAAAACAATAGATTTGAACGAATTATATTGGCTATATGTCTTTTAGTTTTGAAGATGTTAGTACCGAGTTCAGTTGGTCTCAAGCAAAAATAATATTAAGACATATTTTGTTATAATCTGTCTCTATGTTATTAATGCGTCTAAGTATAAACTGGTATAAGTAGAATATTCTAGACGCAGGTTTCGTATTCCTCAGGGATGGAACCGGCTATTGTTGCATTAGCTGATATCGTCTACTTACTGAGCTAGAGTCCATCAATAGCCGCCTTCAATACTTGATGTTTCGTATCTCAAATTAGAATGGAGATACATATATAACATATGAGAAATAGTACTATGTGTAGCAATAGATAATTGGTCCATATATACAGAGAAATTGCATCCATCTCATAAAGAAAGAATAAGTTGTAGGGTATCTGTTACTTCGAAGTCTTTAAAAATAAACTTCTTCAGAAAGAAACTTATATTTAAAACTTGATGCAACGCAAATACAAACGAAAATTAAAAAAAAACACATTGCCTAGACCACTATTAATAAAGTCAAAACACATGATTTTTTTTGTTAACTAGACAGAACATAATGTAAAAAACCTATATAAATCTTACTATCGTGACTTAAATATATGATAAAGACTTAGTCAACCCCATCTAGTGGCGAATATTAAAACAAAGGTTTCACTAGATATTATTAACGACCTATATAATTTCGGTGTAATTTTAAAACTGTGCTCTAAATATAAGCTAACTTTGTTCAACACTATCTGGTGACAAATAATCGAATTAAGTGTTTCTAGGTGCCCTTTTATACTTTTTAACGGTTTGGTGGCACTTGCTATGAGAAAATTCATTTAAATAGGTTTATTCTTTATTAATTTTAACCAAAGCGAGATAAAAAAAGTAGTAAGCTGTCACATATATATTATAACAGATAATATATTTTGTATTATTTCTAAGTAATCATTAAAGAAACTATATGGTTCATTCGAGAAAAAATTAAAATATTATGACAAATTACTTTACTTCACATAAATGTTTAGATTATACACACAGAAATAGTATAAGTACAGGTATATTTTCAACGCCATCTAGCGTTAAGAAGTTTTGTCGCATTGGTTTGCGTATTGATATTTTTTTGTTTCCTATTTTAGTGAAAATAAGTATCCAACGACACGCATTTGTTTAAAGATAAATATGAGAACTGAATAACATGTTTTACAATATATTATTATTTATCTGTAATATTAGCTTCTCCTATTAATATATATTCATTAGTAGGCAACTCTATTTCTTTAGTGGCAATTCTGAAGTATGGCAATAACACACTTTTAATCTATTATATTTGTTTGAACTCTAAGTTTTTGGTTGTGCCATAAAAGAATATTATTTCGGGAAACGTTAATACCAAGAAATATAACATATATTGCTATAAGTATGAAGGTAACATATGAGGCTGTGGGCGTCAGTCGTAGAGCGAAGTTACTTTACGGTCGAATGGTCAAAGTATCCGGCATAAACCTATTTTGTTCTCTTCTTATATTGGATGTACGCTCCCTTCTTCAGCCGCGCCGCCGACCGATGTCCTTTGAAACAGGGCTGGCAGAAGAGAAATATTTATTAATTTTTAAAAAATATTATAATGTATACCTTATTTAAAATGAAAATATAGGGAATAAAAAAATATATTATCAACGTTTTAGAAATAAATGTGTACTTAATGTCCTAAATTAAATAAATATATTTTTATAAATGAAAGCAAAAAAAAAAAATTAAGCCATCGAAGGTAGTTTAAAAAACTTTAGTATTATTAATCCTGGTGGCCTATAAGAATCATATATATTGGGCTATTAACTATATTATGTTAAATATTATTTTATATATATTATTAGAATATATATATTTTTTATATTTAAGGATTGAATTAAATAAACATGAAAATAATTCATCAAGCATAACTAAATTCAGTCTATATCAGGATATATAATACTAAAGTCAATTACACTTAAACTTCGGTAGTGAAAACTTTTTTGATACCACATTTATAAATTTTATAAATGGCATGTAGGAAACTAAACAAACTACTAAAGAAAAAGAAAATTGTAACTCAATATCAGTGTTTTAATTATTAACTTCCTCTTGTAAGTGTTACCACTTAATGCTATTGTTATTTGCGTGAAATGAAAAAAACTACACAGAAAGTTGGTTATTTATAAGGAGTTTTTTAATCATTTCTTTTTTTTTACTGTTAGAAAGAGAAAGTGTAATGTTATAAGGCTTAGTGCCAAGTCACACGTAAAGGATCCTGTTACTGTAGAGATATTAATAATATTAATATTGTAAATGTGAAAGTATGTATTTGTTTGTTTGTTAGTCACGCAAATTATTATGGATGGATTTGTATGTAATTTTGCACATACAAAGACAAATCTGTCAAAAAACATTAAAAAAATCTATATTTGTTTAACTAATTTTTTTATTCAGTTAAAGGAAACTTTCACATAGACATTTAATTATAAAACATGTATAATGTACTTAAAAAAGAGTTAACATTAGCTAAATATATTATGAAAATATTATGTATGAGTGACAGCCCTGTGTTTCGGTGGACTGTGAGGAAGTTTTGTTGGGAATTATGTTGGTACGTGCCAAAGCCATTATTGCTGCGAGAAAAGTTCATCAATTTCATTTATATCTCCGTACACGTTCAATGCGATAAGTTATTAAATCTTTAAACGAATAGACATATTAAAGAATATAACTATATTTTTGTATTTGAAGTTAGTTCACGCCGCGATTCCGCCATGTTCAGAGCTCATGATTCCTTAATAATTTATTTTGATTGATCATGATCATTTGATACGATCGAACCCATTAAAGTAGTGCATTCAGATAAAAATAACGTCAGTACAGCTGGATATAGTAGTAATATAACTGTCCAATATTAGATAATTGTAAATAATTAAATGATTTATTGTACTGAAATCGTGTATAGTGGACATTCATAAATACATTGTCCGTCTCAATGCTTTCCTAACAGGTAAAAGAACGCAGTGAAAGTAAGTTATAACACGCTTGTGGAAATGGAATTACTGCAAGGTGCATTTCGAATTGAATAATAAATAGATTCTCACTTTCCAATTTTCTCTGAAGAAAAAAATATTAATGTTATTATTGATGCCAATAAATAAAAAAATACGAATATCAGACATACGAGAGGATTTCCCAAAGGTCGTAGATTTGAGTGTTGTCAATGTCGATAAATTATTCTATGTTTCAAAAGAACTAAAAAAGCGCGCGCAAAATTTCCCCATGCAAAGTCTATGGTAAAAATTAATTTTTTGACTAATTACTGCAATTAGGCTAATGAGATTTGAGAGTTGTCACTATTTTTCAGCAGTGTAGCATAATGAGACCTTTGATTTGAGCCATCAACGATATTTTTCCCTTTAGTGGTTCTCGAGCTACAGTGTGCCAACGAAATCGCTTCCTGCATTAATATATAAGATTAACTGTCACATATCTAATTATATTTCTGGTAATGTTACAAATAATGAATGTAACTTAAGTGTATCAAAGCCGATAAAACCAGCAAATGACAAACGCAAATAGTATATTCATACAATTTGTGCTGATTTTCCTGATTTTAGCGGACGTTGCTGTGGTTTGTGTACCGAAATTAGGCAGGTTGAAACGTGGCCCAACTAGTTGATTGCCAGATTAGATAATGAGATTTTATTTATGTACTTTAATTTAAATTATTGTTCAAAGTTTTGAAGTGGAAGTAATTTTTTTATTGTTTTAATTTTATTGCTGTAATAAGCTAACACGAAAATGATGTTTTGTTGTTGAGTGTATGAAATATTTAGAATAAAAATTATGATGGAGTTATTTTAGAGAAAAATATAGGTACATATATACATATGTACATGTTCTTCGGTTTTTCTTTTTCTTTTCGTTAGAGGAAATATACAATATTTACTGGATTTATAAATTTTTGTATTAAGATTCTACTGATTCATGATAACTAATTGTACGTCTGTACTTATGTTTTGAACCAATTTTGGGCCCTTATTTACGAGCTCAGAGTATTTCGGAATCCCAGTTCACGGCGCGATTCCGCAATGACTCCGTCAACTTACGATAAAATTAACGTCGTCCAGATAATTATATCTAATAAGACTTATAAATGCTTCCAATTTTATATGCCTTACAACTAGGGTATCTTTTATTGTCAATTTTATTTTAGTTAAATTTCGAAGATGTATCTCTTTTGGCCTAAGAGATAATACGAGTTTTAAATCCGGTTGTGCTTTCACTGACTAGGATAATGGTTAATGGGCATATAGCGTTGATTATAAAGTATAATATAGTCAGTAACGGTTCTAGCGGAAGACTCATACAGATAAGTGTATGTAATTTTCCATGAATGCACGCACAGCGCACCGTAACAAGATCACTGGAGCACCCAATATGCAATCACGCGTACTTCAATGAACTTGGATACATTTTTTAACTTATCTTATATATATATATGTGGCCTACTTTTTCCTGTTTCCTGAGCTATGGTATCTAATATCTAATAGATCATATCTAGATTAACTAGACGAGTAATCGTTCGTGCGTATGTAGAAAATAAGCTAAGCTGGTTTGTTTTTAACAGCTTTCTAGTTGAGATGTGATAATAATCATGGAAATTATTATATTTTTATATTTTTATGTTTTATTTAATAAATAAAATTTTTTAATTGACTGTAATTGTGACTTTTAATAATATATTGTTATTGGGGGTTTAATTTAAATGAATTTTTAAATTAAGTGGTTTTAGTTAGTATATTTTCAAGTGGATTGAGCAAAGGTATACAAGACACGTAGATGAATCTCATTAATGGCTATAGAATATTTTGTAGGATTACCGTGGGAGCTTCAATTAGCTGCGGCTAGGGTGTTCAGGTGCCGTCGTCGGCCGCGACTGTACCCCGAAGACCTCCCAGGGAGGCCAGCTAACAGACCTTGACTGATGCTCGTTCTTCTCTTCACCTTATCCACTTATAATAAAGTCTAATTTCCCATATCCAGGATCTAATGTAATGTTGGCAGGCAACCACCCTCTGCACGTTAGTCCGGCCGTCATTATGTGTCATTAGTTTTGCGACACTGACCAAATGACTGGTCTGTGATATCGAATGACTCATTCCGTTCGTGATTAGTCCTGTGATTTTCTAAATGCACAAAAGTAATTTCTAACTAAATTGAACGTTTAATAAGTAGTAATAGAACAAACAACGACTAATTGAATTAATTAAGGTTGATTTAACATTACTTCCATGTTAATTGTATTTTAGTTATGTTTTTTCTTACGTTAAGTGATAAAAAGTTTTGAATTAAGTTAATTATCTCTACTTTTAGTAATCTATTGGAAGGTGGGTTTATAATAGAGGCAAACAAATTTATGGTACAGTCTTGTGTGCAGAGCTAGCAATCTCCCGTCCTAATTATCCAATAAATAACGCTAAGTAAACGTAAGTGACATGTTATTGGAAATTTGCCATAACGCGAGCGACTCTGCAATTAAATTACAACAATAGGTATAGCAATCTTTATTAATTATAAGTAACTATTAGACAAATTAAATAATTTTAAAACCCATATTAATGCACCTTCCAAAAGTAGCTTCAAAAGACTCGTTAAAAACACTTTTTAAATTAATCTTAAATAAATGTATTTATGTATGTGTAAGTATTGTATATTATATTATGTTACATTGTATTTTATATTAATTATTAATAAAAATATTTGTTACATTATATTGTGATTTTATTGGCATTTTTTTTGTATTGTATTTTTTTTTCTTATTTTTTTCACCTTCATAAAGGATAACTGGTAGAGAATGCCAATAAGCATTAAGGTCGCCTTTTGTTAATTTAAAAATAAAGGCTAAATAAATAAATAATAACGCAACACGTAATAATTGGACGCCAGACGGTTATATGGATCCAGTTTGTAGCATCGTATAATATAAAGTGTATCTGAAGGAAATCGTTTCATTCCCGCCGGAATATAATCGTCCGTTTGTAATTTATATTGTCTGTTGCAGAGGCGAGGTTCGCTGTACATTCATTTATTTTATGTGCCATTTACAATTGTCGGTCGATGGTCAAGGGAGCGGTGAGGGATGAAGAGGGAGGCTGGCGACGTTGCCTTCGCATTATAAAAGCGTGCGGTCATCTGCGAAGTCCGTAATTGTATTCCTAATAGAAGCCGCCCGGATGAATTGTAAGCCGGTGCCGGACATATGGGGCTCATGGGTTTTATAGATTTCAGATTGTTGATTACAATTTTCCTTTTTATTACCACTAAAGGCAAGATTGTATTAAAGTATACGTAAGCTTTTTAATAACATGAATTTTAATAATTCTTACATTAATTAAAATACTTATTATACAAATAAAAATCAGTTTTCTTTTAAAGGCTTCTTGGTATATTATACATATTTTTTTCTTCTTCATTAAAAGCATAGAACCTTTGAAATCTAATATGAACTATATTTTTAAATTATACTAATTTAAAATTTAATTAAAATTAGATTAAATATATTTATTATAACTTAATATTATTTTTATTTTTCAATACGAAAACTATAAACTTTACAATGTTAATTTAAATAAAAATAAGCTATACATATAACAAAATGTTGTCTGGACGCGTCTGTCTGTGTGTATGAAGACTATAAACTCAACAATTACTGACTGATTTTTTTATGATTTTAAATAAATAAATAGTATAGTAAATTAAATTAGTATAGAATATTATAATAAAATAGTATTGAGATTATCTCAAGTAGAAATAACCAACTTTTAAATATTAACAAAAAGGATCCTATATTCACGCAAGGGAAGCGGTGTGCTGAAGCTAGTTTATTATAATATGGCAATCCTTTTTTTTTTTTTTTTGATGTCCCAAACTATGTATATTTGTATTTAATGGTAATGAGATGAATATTTAAGATATTAAATATGAATCTTTAATTTTATTATTTATGTTATTAAAGCATGAATAATATTTTTTGACTTTTCCTTTTTCGTTTGTAATGAATATGTTTAGAAGTTTTTTTCTGAAATATGTTAATAAGCTGTTCCGTAGGATTTGATTGATATTACTTGATACTATTTTATTAGGCTGTTTTTAATTAAATAAACGAAAGCAATTTAATTCGAAGTCTGAAGATCTTTTCAATAAATATTTTTCGAGGTGTAATAAATATAAAAAAATCAATACCCATTTCTTTAGTCGCTGCACTTTTCTCAAGTCGAACGAGCGGCAGCCAAGAGGCTGAGTGCCTCTGTATTCTTTTGTTTTTTAATTATAACGCTACCCAGATCGGGGAGGCACCCCCTTTCCACCTTCTGTGGAGGTGTTTTCTTGTTAAGCGCGACGGGCACTCGCCTCCTACGTGGCTCGGCCATTCATTTCGTAGAACTTATAACCTGACCCGCGTACTTATGAGCGTCGCCAATAAATATAGCAATGACCGGAGGCCGGTGCGACGGTCCCTGTCGGGCGAGGGCTGGGCCCCCTGGAGGGAGCGGGACAGCGAGGGCTAGGTGGCCGTCCGCCGCGGCGAGGCATTGTTAGCTAAATATCTAGGTGGTCAGTTGGGAGGGCGGGGGAGGGGGGTGGCTAGAAGACGGGAGGCCGGGGGCGGCGGACGTGCCGGCCCGGCGCCGGCCGATGTATTGAGCGCGTATTGCAGACGCGGTCACGCGCTGCAATATTGCGTTCGCTCTGCGATATTGCCCCTCAGTAACTCAATTTGATAAATTGTGCAAAGTTCGCCGGCTCTGTACAGCCATGAGCTCGATCGACACGTCGCTACACCTCTATGTAATGAAATTTACTTGTATGCACTTACCTACGGAACTTTAATAGCTTTAATATTACACACATTTATTTAATAAAGGCTTAGGGGGAGGGTGAGTACCATTCTGAGACTTTACTATCATCATAATAACTTTGCTTGTAACTAAATCCAACCTTAACCTTGTAGATGATAGAAATAACAAGTTGAACATTATAGAGAGTATATTTATAAGAAAAAATATATGCCAAGTTTATATATTTGGTTATTATATTATAAATACAATAATTGTTGTTTATTCAACAAAAGAATGGCTTATAGTTTCCAGAAGTAGAGGGTTATTGGGTTAATTGTTTCCTTGTTTTTTCATTGTTTGTTTTATTTGTATCGTCAACAAAAAAGTTAAGTCGTTATATTTGTTTAATATAAAAAATATTTTTAATATCAAAATATGTATAGATTAGTATATATTGATCTTATTACTAAATATATAATTTATATTCTAACTTTGAAATATTAATATTATTGCAAAGAAATTGAGAATATATAATAATAAAAATATTCCATATAGCTATTCTGTTTATATTTACGGTCGAGCGATATAAAGAGATACTGAAAAAATAAGAGCCGTTTCACACTGGTAACGTTTTATTTTATTTGTTAAAGATAAATTTATGATTTTATGATTTATGATTTTTATGTTTATTTTATTTTTTCAAATACTTCTTTCATATAATTCATAACGAAAAAAAAATGTTAAATTTGATCTAGTACTTTAAAACTTTTATATTATTACATTTTGTGCCTCTTTCATATTTATATATAAGATATGTTTGATTTTGATTTTAATATAGTAAATGAACCCGATGTGATTATTGGGAATGTTTATACATTTACTAACCTAGAGAAAAATGTATTAACTAATTGTATAAACGTTCCAAATAAAAGTACAGTATTTTTATTAATAGAATGGTATCTACCGCCGCGTTTGTACATCGCGTGTGGTCGCGGCTTGAGGATTGAGAAAATGATTTATATTGTTTATGTAGCGGTGGGGGCGCGGGTGGCGGCCGCTTTCTCAAGCAGATCCAGTCCACTGCAGATATGGCCGAGTATTATTATTGATCCGACTCGGGCGGTCGGCGGTCGGCATTTCCTACTCATACTCGAGCGGGGGAGGACCCACTCCAGAGATATTTATTGAGGAGTGCGGGGAACGTATGGACATACAACTTATTAAATCGAATTCAGTGCACTAACCTTTAATGAAACAGGGTGCGACGATGTCTTGTTCCCTTGCCCAATCCTGGTTCGTTATGATATTATATCAACTTATAACGGCCAATCGCAGCCGGTTATGATATTGTAGGCGGGCGGATGGAATGCAAGCTTCAGTTTTTCCTTGTTGGGCGGGCGGGGTTATGATATTATGTTATGATTATAATAGGGTGCGAAGTTTGTTTGAGTTATCTGCTCCAATCATAAGCCCTGGTAATCAAGATATACTATTGGGTTATAATAATGTAAATATTGTAGACCAATTAAGAAACATTTTCATTATATAGAATTTATATTTCTATATATCAGAGAAGGTGATATAGATTATTATAAATTACGAATAAAAATTTCAGTTTTGTTAATAATAAGTTTTATTTAATAAGTTATAAATACTTTCAGTGTTTTGTCCTGAAAACTGATATCCAATATTTGAATACCATACATATATCTAAAAAGTTTGTTTGTTGTCTGAATGGAACTAAATAGATATTATAATTAAATAGTTAAAATATAATATTATATTATTTCAAAGACATTAATCCACATTCAATTAAAGTATATCCTGGTTCGGTAAATGACTTGATAATAAAAGCATAATAAACAAGCGCCTTTGTAGCAAACTATAACAGATCGGTAATTGCTTTCACGATGCCTCCTCGCGTTATTACGCCTTTTACGACGCCGTATGGGGTGAATAAAACATTTTTACGAGCGGCCATACCTGTTATAATACAACACCTATTTAGTTCCAGGGCTGTAATATTAAACTGCTTGATATATAGGCTTTGTTGTATAGATAGCTAACGCCCACTTTTATATTGTCTACACGATGAATCGAATTTAGTTTTACGGTATAAGGAAAATTGATACGGAAAAATATTTTTTATTTGACAGAAACATCTGCACAGTATTGCGCAATGGTTGTCCGAATGTCCTTCAAAGTTTCCTTTATCAGAGTTAGATAATTCAATATAGATGTGAAGTCGGAAGCAAAAGATATATGTCCCTCGGCGATAGCAGGCGTGGCTCGCACATGGCTCCGGTCACTTAAATAGATTACATTACAGCATAATGCCATCCAGAGCACCAAATATTAATCATCAAAATGAATGAATGAATGAATGAGTCCCTTTACAAGCTTCTACAAGACTTTCGATCGGTTCTACATTTTCTTTGTCATCCTCATACGCATTACATCGCAGGATACGAATACTTATTTTTTATTTTTTACTCTAGGGACACTTTTTCGACCCTCGTCCGAGCGGCCTCTTTGAAAAGTGGACATCGGAACGCGAGGGAAGGAGCCCCCGAGGACACCGAACAGAAAATGCGTTGTAAACATTGCGACTACATTCAATTTCCCGTCATTTTTCAAACTGATAAATAATTCTGTCATCGAACTCTCGGACAGGGGTCGGCTATGAAGTGATTGTAGACGGACAGCGACTGTAAAAAATAGCGGACTGTAAGCTCTGGAAACTTACTTGTATGTGTGCTATAAATTTCTTTTTTATTATCAGATATCGAGGGACTGCGGAATCAAATAAAGCGTTCATATTTAATTCATAAGATACCGGCCATATAGTACTTACGGTATGCTATTTTATTTAAGACGCGTACAATTGAAAATACGTAACAATTGTTAGACAAAGAATATATTTATGTACAACCCTATTTAAATAATAAAATGAAATCCAATAATTTCAATGATATTTTAATACTTAAACTAACGTTACAGATTTCATGTGTATTATTAATAATTATGTATATATAGTTGAAATAAAAGTATTTTTAAGGGATTATCCCTATAACTCGCGGAAAATTTGGTTACATTTTAATTTTAATCCGATGTTTTGAATGCTTTGCAGCATTACGCGAGTTTTGATCCGTAAAAAATAGTTTTATTTCAAATGTGTACTCGGGAAAATCTAAGAAAATAATATATAGTTAATGAATTATATAAACAATACTTATGGCTGGCAGATGTTCAATACATTGATAGTGGGGTCACTGATATTAAATAACTGTCCGACAGCCAAATGAGACTGGTGGGATTTACGAGGCTTTTCTGATTGCTATACTACTTACTATACTAAAAATTGAACCTCACTCGTATACATTTACGATTTCCCAAATCTAACAACTAAACTAATTCTAGCTTTGTAACAGCTCTATCATACAATAATTAATCTATACGTATTAATATTTTGATTTTGTTTAGTATACAAACTTTTGCTATTTATTTCACAGGAGTTCGTTTTATTTTTCTTTATATTAGTTCATCTATATTCAACTAGATGGCTCTTGCGAAGACTATTCAAGACAGTATAGTATAAACTTTTTTTAAAGTTAATCTAAATATCAGACTATGTTTTTATCTTTAATCAAATAAGAGAATATTTTATGGTGAATTTGTATATAATTAGGAACTTTTACGTCAGAATATTAATTAGTCTGAAAAACTATATATAAATAAAATGATTTTAAAATATCTTGACTACCCATAATTAAACTAGGTCAATTAAAGTTGTGAACAATATTATGTAAGATATATTCAGATTACATATTATATCTATATGAACGTACTAAATCTATAAAATCATTTATTGTACATACAAATTTTTAATTATTCATAACAAATAAGGCTTTCAAGAAACAGTTAAAATCCCTTTCAAATGAAATAAGAGTAGAATTATAAAGTGACGATATCTTACAGAATGTAATTATGTCTGAGATTGATTATTTTTCCTGTCAGATATACGCCAAATGATATATATTCCTTTTTATCATGGACTTTTATAAAGAAAATATAGATTTTTTGTATGAAAATAACATGCCTATATTTTTCCCCAATAAAGGCAATAACAATAATACTTCGAAACAGTTTTTGGCTACATATAATCTCAAAATAACAAGAGCATTCTCTTAAATCGAAGCGGCGATTGCAGCAACACGCCTGATAGGAACTCAGTTTATATTTTATTCATACATTGTATTGTTAGAATATCAATTGCCTCGCCCGGCGGTAGGTAAAGGGTACATTTCCAATCCGCACGGGATTCACTTAGATTTGAAGGAAAATAGATTTCGATTTGGAAAGCTGCGACAAAGCAATCCGATATATTTTTCAGACAGATATTGCTAGCGATTTCTTTGAGCTTTGAAATATAAGGGAGGAAATCTTCAATACTTCTTATTTCATTTTATATCTGCTTATTTTATTTTATATCTGCTTATTTTATTTTATATCTGCTTATTTTATATATAAATAAATACTAGATCCTTTTACTTAATATTTTATTCAGACAAGAAATGTAAAATGAGTATTGCAAAATTAAATATTTTGTTAAGTTGTTATTTATTTTGAATATTTATCTTTTTCTTTATTAAAGCTTCACTGTGAGAGTACGCACTCGGTTTAAGGACATTTTGTACTAAATGTTTAATGTTTTCGTTTGTCCATTGTATTTTTTTATGTATTTCTGTGTGAATTAGTGTCTTAAGCAAAAAATTAATATTTTACACAGATGTATAGCAAAGTAATTTTTAGTTAATACAATATATGTACATCGAAATGTTATGTTAGTAAATGAACGGTGAGTATTGAATAAGTTTGGCAAAGGTCGATGTCATTTAAGTCTGTAGACGGGTTAATTTCAATGTTTTTAATTTCACCGGCAGACAATGCATTAAAGGAAAAAGCAAAGGAAAACATTAAAGGGGAGACCGACCCCTTTTTGGAAGTGATTAATTTATTATGTTCTTTGTTTCTATTTTGATTTGGCTTTACGAATACAATAATATATACCTTACTGTAATTAATGTTCTTTTTCTGTGCAATTTTTTCACGTAGTGCCCAATTGTAAATTGTTGGGTAGAAATTTGGGATATTGTTATTTGGGATATGGCGTCTAAATCGATTAAATATTTTGGTGTATTGCATAATATAAGTTATGTATCAAAGTCGTAATAGTATCACTCGTGCAATATAAAAGTTAACGACACAAGAAAACGCGTTTTCCACAACATTAAAGATAACAACAATACGGGGGCGAGCGAGTGTAGAGCCTCCCGCGGGGTGGCAGGAGGGGGCGAGAAAAATTCAATATTAATATGAAGGAGGTGCGAGGGAGAAGACTTAGCTTTCTCGCTTGCGCGGCCAATGGCGACCCTCAGTGCCTCCGCGATATGATGAATTTATGGATGTAATAAAACCGAGGTGCGCGATTGGAGGAGCGGTCGTTGAGAGCTTATTTTTCTTTATTTTCATATTCGCAATATGACCCTTAAGCTTATTTACTTTAGCAACATTTTTATATACGTGGATATTTAGTAATGGTGTAATTCGAGTGGAGGTATGGTTGTATAAAAGAACGAAACTGGCAGTTGATTGAGGCGTGAACGACGCTCGACCGCGGCTTAGAGCTTCTTTCTTGATTTGCTTCTCGAGTGGCCGCAAAGGACACTTCTATTTGCATGAACGTATTTGGGTATTCCTCTCCAAATTTCAGTACTTACATTGGACTTTTTGTTTATTCTAAACTAAGATACAATGCTTTTTGTATAAGACTCTGATTCCACAATTTATTTCATTCTATAAACAAAACAATAGGTATAGAAATAAGTTATTATTAATAAATAAGAATGGGGTTTTTAGAAATATAAAATCTGTTAAATACAAAAATTATTATATTATATATATCGAGATTTATTTATAAAAGGAGGATTGAAAAGGCTGTGTATAAATCTAAACATCTGAACGGAATTGATAGCGGCTATAATGCGTCGGATGTAACGTTCAAGAGGCAGGCTGACAGCAGCAGTGTCAAAGACAACGCAGACAAAATAAATAGGAGGGCGAAGTGGGAAGCGAAGTGGAAGTATTGGGGATCTGCGAGCGCAGTTTTGAAGTTCAATTATATCAGGTGATTCAAGTACAGCTGGAGGCGGTGTCTGCACGTCTCAAACACTTCGCGGCTAAGTCTACCAATTCATCTTATTCCATTACAAATGTTTACTTTATCGATAATATTGATCTTAGACTTAATGCTAATATTAATGCTAATGATAAATGAAATATTTTTATTTTGCAAGTTTGAAAACATGAATTATGCTTTTTTACATATTCATTATATCTCTATAAAAAAATAATTGTAAATTGTGATAAATAAATCTCGTGATTCGAAAATGATAATATATTTTTTTAATTCAAATATTGACAAACTATAAAAAAAAAAATTGTTATTAATATAATTATGTCGAAATATTTCTATTAAAATATAAACATTTACCCATACAAAATCTAAACACTTTTGAGCTATGTTGAAACACGAAGAAAATCTACTTATACATATGCTCGACTCTGCAGAGTACGAGCTCAAAGCAGAAGTTTTCTCCGCAGCGAGATTCCTTTTTCTTTGTTTGGTGTATATATTGTAAATCTACTCATACCGCCCGCCGTTAAAAGTATTCGAACATAACTTTTGGCTCGAGCGCAAGTACCGTCTGTGGCCAGCATTGTTAAAATTAATGCGATACCATGGACGAAATTTTATGTACAATACGTTTGCTTTTATTCTTAAATATTTTATTTATATGAACCATTTCCTATTTGGAATATAATTAATAAGTTACAATATTATTTATTTGAGTCCTACCGTAATGGCAAGTGAAATAATAAAAATGTTTAATGTAATGTGTAATATATATGTGTAAAATGTAAAATAAATTGTAAAATGTATAATATATATTTGTAATGTATGAATGTGTTTAGTGTATGTATGTATATATAGATGACATTAAAACATCTGTCATCTGTAATCTTATTATTCTAATTATTATTTTCTTTCATTTCTTGTTTTAATATTATAATTATTGTTAGTTTCCAGATTTATTATGTCAATGTCGTGAAACTCTGTCATTAGCTAAGTTCATAACCATTGCCAATATCATGCATGTACCAATATTGTAAAATGTTGAGTTTCCTATAAATAAATAAATAAATAAATAAATAAATAAATAAATAAATAAATAAACATTTTGATTTTATTAACTCTAAACTTTTATTTATTTTATTACATTTAATTTTTATTATCCAAGAAGGTTCAATGGGCAGACTCATTGCTACAAAGCATTTTTGAATTTTAAAAAAAGTACAATTAATAGTAGAATTCACAACGTTGTACGTGTTACATATACCGAATAATTGACCAATATGCCTTGTGGTTTATTTGGGAACGTTTTAACAAGTGAGAGGTAGAAAATTGGCAGTGAAATAGTGGGACAGAGTTAGATGGGAGCGCGACGTTCTGTTAATATGATTTGCTCCCGGCTCGGCTCGTCTGCTCCTGATGGCTTAACCAACTTACGGTTGTTCACTTCATTTTTACAATATGTTGATCATGCTGAGAACGTTCACTAAATTATCTTGTTACTCATGAATTTTATAAGTTGAAATGAATGAATAAAACACGGAAACATATTTGAATTTAATATAGTATACTTTTTATTAGACAAAATATTTCAAAGACGTATCGAAGGAGAATTAAAATTATATTATACATTATAAGATAACATAAAAGATCTTTAAAGATCGGTGAGGCCACGGAAGTGCTAGAGAAGACGTCTAGTGGGCTGGGGAGGTGGAGGTCCAGTCTTGAGATACTTGCGAGGTGTCCCCCCTCTCCTGCACAATCCCCCGCGGCGCCGGACGACTTGCTTATTCTATCAAGCGTGAACACACACGCGCGCGCCTGCATTGCTATACGCACACATGCACATGGCATTATACGGCCGGCCACCACTCTACTGTGTCAATACAATACGCTCTCTTCAGCTGGACTTAGATTATTTAGAAAGCACTTGTAATGCTCATATAAGAAGCGCCACGGAAGATGTATTCGACGTCACAATGGCCGCTACGTGTCGGCCGGGACTAAGGCGGGATAGCTGCGAAAGATTACGATCCTAAAAAAACAGAGTCCACTTGAATATATATCACAGTCTAATCGATTCATTGCAAGAGTGATACAAAAACTCAGTCTTAAATATCACATATTACAAATATAAAAATCAAAATCATAGGACACGGTCCAAATAATGAAATTCAAAACAAAGCAGTGTAAAATGAGGGTGTAAATCTGCATCATTATTGTATGCAGAGCTGACAGTTGCATTAAACATGACAGGGAAAGACCATCAGAGTCATATCAGCGGCTATGGTGGGCGTGAGAGTGCGCCGGCCGCGGATTATCTGCTACGCGGCTACGCCGTAGCCCGTTGAGCCGCTACGCGTGTAGCGATCATAACAAAGATTGTCATCGGAACATTTGTAAACAAAATAGTATATAGTATACATTATGAACCGACTTCTAACATACATATTTGGTTGGGTAATATTACATAGCTTTGTAGTAACACATAATACCCAACTTCATTTAATAGTTTTGGCTTAAATTTATCGGCAGTCGATACTCTAAAATTAATGATCCTTTAAATTAATAAGTGTCAAAGTTTAGCAGAGATCGGGGAAGTGCTCATGTGTGTGTTAATAAACGTCGTGTGAGTGTGGAGGGGACACATGTGTGAGTACTTTCATAAATCTGTCGGGAGATATATGAGAGCGCAATTTCCGGTATCCGGCCATTAGCGCCGAGCTTTTATAAGCTTAAAGCTTAGGTTAAAGATTTTCTGGGTAGTTTAATGCGAATCTTGTAATAGGTACGATAAATTTTGTATAAAGTATGTGATTGCATATTAGGAGTCGATTCGGGATCTCTTAATGTGTATAATTTGGCCTAATGTCTGTTGGCATTGTCTCCGTAAATGTGTATTGGTGTCAATTCCAGTTTATGCAATACCAATCCAAGATCGTTTATTCGAAAATGTAACAACAAAGAAGCACTTACATTCAATTAGTAATAATGAAAATAAATCTGTAGGAAAATATATTGTAAGCTAAGAAAAGTTAACATATAAATAACTTAATGTGTTTTCCATTTAACTTATTCGATGTTAAAAAAATATACATTTATTTCATATTAGCTAATGCTAATAATTAATAAGCTAGTTATCAAAACTTTAAGTGTATTAAAATTCATATTTGTATTGTTCTTACATCCAAAACTAATTACAGTATTTAAAATTAGTTTTTTTTATGTTAATTCAAATAATAATAAAGAAAAACGAAAAAAAAAAAAAGTTTATTAAAATCTGTTTGTAGTTTTGTATCTTTCATGAGATTTACAAAAAATAATAAAAAAATTCTAAAAGTACGTTCTTTTACTTCAATATTTTTGAATATTTTCAATGTTCATGGATACCATTTTTAATTTTTAATTTAATTTTATTTATTATCTATACATAATATTTTGTTATTTGTATTGAGACACGGACTTATCCCACTTTTGTATTATCTGTGGCTGTCAAAAACAATTTGACACAAAACTAATTTCTAATAAATAAAACATAAATGATAACTCATTCTTAAAATAAATTTTATAAAGCAAGCTATTCAATTAACAATGCCCTACATTCGATTATAAAATAAACAGTCATTTGTTCCGCATGTCCACTTGTCCGGTGCATGACGTGCAGCTGCACTGGGTTATCAATAATGCACGCCATTGTTCTATGTGACGTGTCATGAAATATATATTAGCGGGAAAAGATTTCTTTTTTTTATGATGTTTTAGTTTTTATTATCAACCAGTGTTCTTTTATTGGCTTTTTTCTTTGCTTTTTTATTGGTTATTGTTATAATTATGATAAGGTATTGTGAATGTGTGTGTTTGTTTTATGTTAGAAGTTTGTTATTTCAAATATTAGCGGTGTTGAAAATTCGAAATTTAAATTTATTAAATTAAAAACCTATTCTTAATTAAGTGTCATGAAAAAATGTAAGCGGAAAAGATTTCTTTTTTTATGGTGTTTGTTTTTATTATCAACCAGTGTTATTTTATTTCTTTTTTTTTCTTTTTATTTGTATTGTTATATTTATGATAAGATATTGTGAATGTGTGAGTATATTTTATGTTAGAAGATTGTTTTTAAGTATGAGCGGTGTTGAAAATTCTAAATTTAAATTTATTACATTAAAATCTATTCTCAATTAAGGCAACAATCTTCATAAATCAATTTCCCCCCGAATTGAATGTCAATAAGTGGGGTTGGTTGTTAAACGACACGCTGTAAAATAAAACTTTTCGGAGGGCGGAAAGTTCTGGTGAAAAGAATATTTACATTAATTCTCTTCATTATGTTTTGAAGAAAATCATGGAAGCCGTTTCCTATTCCACTCTCTCGATTGAGTTTTTATTTGAATATTTTTTTGCCGTCCCCCGATTGCGTCTCTGTGCGACAAAAGGAAGTTTTTATTAGCATCTTAATGATTTTACGGCGAGTCCCCGGTTACAACAGCCTTTATGTTGTCAGATTTTCTTCAACATTTTTTTGTCAAGGTTTTGCATCTTACATTATTAAAGTTTTCGTTCCTTAGCTTAATGAAGCTCATTTCTTCTGTTCGTCCGGGGCTTGATTGCCTTCGTTTTGCATAAATGCAAGATTTCTATAGGTTCTTTCTTGCAAATCGAGTAAGTTCTAAGAAACGAAATTTGTTGGGATAAGACAATTAATTGTCGCTTGTTTCTATTATATATAGCATCTTGTTTTAGTGATCTGTCATATTTGTATTAAGGTTTGATACTAGTTTTGAATTATATATTCAAGTCTTGATATTTCGTTAAAAATATAATTAAAATTAGTTTTTAAGCTGACAACAATTTTGTAATAAAAGTTATACTATTTACATATTGTTTTAAAAACTTTTGTTTGTACATATTATGTTAATTATTTTATTAAATAAAATCATTATAAAATACTAATTAAGTAGGTAGGAAAGTTTTATTTCTCGTAAAACAGATTTATTCTCTGTGGTCACGGGACCCATTCTGGAATTAACTACTTCCCCGGGACTGTCTTACGCACCACAAAATAATAATTGTCCGGAAAATCGACCAAAGCTGTATGTAATGTTATGAGAGGAAGGCGCTCGTTTTTCTCCGCTCTCAATTGAGTCCGAGATCTTGCTTTCTTTTTAATTTCCCTACGGCCTCCTAATGAGGTCTCTGTGGAGCTCCGCGCCGTTATCTATGATATTCTTGAGGTTGATGCTTATTGTGCGTGTCACTGATGACTTCTCTTTTTATTATCCTCCCGAACACAATTCAGTGGTCTAAATGAAGTCTTCTCATTTGTTTTGCTCATTTTATTTCTCCGGGCGGCAGTTTGTTTTGTGTCAGGCTTAATTTCTTTTAAAAATAAATTCTTTAAATGAAGTTCAATAAACATTGTATAAGAAGCTAAAATTACTGTTCTCTAGTAACAAATCACACGACTCGGCCTCCTACTTTACTATCTATTAAAATGAGAGATTATCATCAGCTCAATGTTAGCAAAACAGTTCGGTGTTATTTTCACTGGATTGTTCAATATTGTCACAATCCCTATGAAAGGGCAATTAGAGACGTGTCGCGCGTGTCGGTCACGTGGCACGAATCCCTGTATAGGAAGCGCACGCGCAGCTTTTGCCCTCATTATGACCTAATGTTTATACTGTGCGCAATACGAGATGATACTCCGACAACGATATGTTTAAACAAAATCCTAAGGATAATATCAGATATAAACACCCTGCATTTGTTACACCTAGGGCGAAAATTTATTGCCACTTTTTATCCCTATATGCAGGATTTACCCCCCTATGTGAGACTAATGTACAATTGTCGGTTTGTTTGTATACGATATGCAATGCAATGATACCATTGCTAAAATAAATCATAATTTATTTTTATAATTTATTATAGCAGAAATGATATGATATTAATATAGTTTTATATTACTTAATATAAATCTGTCTAAGACATTGTAAGACCTAATTTTTTTTGTATGTGCATTCTAATAAATGTGTAAATGCAACTTATGCTATGATTGTAGTATCTGTTTAATATTTATGACATAATTGTATGAAGATACATTCACTATCATGATACGCTAATAAATTACGGAATGGTATTAAGTTACTTTCAAATTAATAACTCTGAAAAGTTTAACAAACATTTATTGTTTAATTTAACATCAAAAGCAGCGTGTTTGTTTTCATGTCTCAAATCGAACGCAATAATCTGGGGCTTATTGAATTAATAAATGGAATGAAAATTGAAGCAAATCCCCATTGAAGAATTCACTTCATTTAAATATCGCATTTTTCTTGAAGATTATACGTACGACAGCTATAAAAGAAAACAGGAGACCCGCCCCTCGATAATGCGACGAGCCTGAGGAATTTTTATTCCGTTCAAATCTCTTCTGACGTAGGTATATTTATGCAAGATCGCCTGGAGATTTTATATCCGGTTTTATTTAAATTCGTTCAGGTGGTGAGTGACGTCACTGCAGGCGATTATCGACGACCCGTGACTGTATTTTTAAATTCGACTTCTATATAAATATGCGTATTTCAATTATTGAACGTTTGAAAATATTGTAACATTGCTCTTACATGATATTAGGGAAATACAAAAAGGTATATCTATATAAATCCTTAAACATATTATATGACTAATGATTAACATATTATATGACTAATGATTAACACAATCTATTCTAATATTATAAAGTGAAAAAGTTTGTTTGTTTAAATGCAAAACTATGGGATATAAAAAAGGTTTTTGATTATAACAGGCAAGGTACACGAGTAAGTTTATAGACTCTTGTAAGATTATACGCGTGTGAAACCACGGGACACAGCTAGTATTATATACACTTAAATATATTTAAGATCATCATTCACTTACTTCTTGTCATACTAGTTGCAATCTCCCTCCCCCTTGCTGCGCTGAGGTGATCATTCTTCATTTGCAGACGCTACGATATCCACCTGACCGCTGATGCTATTTATGTGATACTATACCAAATCTTAATGGCTCTAAAACATCCATTAAAGATAAGCAATTGGTAATTCCAAACTATTTAATATGTCAAGATATATATTACATATATTATAAATAAATTGTATCTAGTTATATGTCCTAGAAAAATGTCTGTAATTTATCATCCCGTTTTGTTTCCATCTCAATAAATTTCACCAACAAAATTTTCCTTGCCATTTGTTTCCATCGCAAGATCTTTTCGTATGAGGCGAGTTCTCTGTTAATATATGTACCCGGAATACCGTGGTCATATATTACACCGACCTCTGCGGGACCGGACATAACAATCCTCGATTTGCTATAATATCGGTCTTACGTCCCTGTTCAGACGGACAGTCAGCGGGTAGGAGCGAGCGAGGAGATGGCGGAAAACGCGGGGTGGCGTTACGTGCGGCGTATAATAAGCATTTCATGCACGGGGTGCGGGCGCGGGTATAACGTAGGTACAATTTTCCGTAAGTCGTACCTAACCGGACCGTACATTATGAGCCAAGGGTCAGCGCCTCGCGCCGTCTCTGTCGCTCCTACACACATATCCAAGTATAATTTTGCGTGATGTATCGTAGAGGGTCGCTGTGACCGTTCTATATGAGAAATATTTTACGTGCGTGAATCTCATACCTACGTTCGTTTTATTTTGCTAGACGTGTTTTGTAATTTATAGGTATATAAAATGTGGTATTGAAAAATATAAATAAAAACTAAACTACCTTTATTTGGATAGATATAATATTAAAAATGGATAGGTGAGTTTTTGAATATTTAATGTATATCCAAGAAGGCCAGGTCTATACATAAAATATATTATTATTAAAGTAATTGTGATCTCTTAAATTCATGAATACATACAATTTAAAATTAACGTCGATCATGCAAGAACTCTTTAACATATATTTATGAAATTTGTTGGTAAAAATAAGCCTCTCAGTAAATATATAGAATACTTTTTTTACTCATTTTTTTTTTCACTATAAACAGTAAACTCTTTTTACTAAAATACAATATGACTAATAGACTGATTAGAAAGATAGTATTATAGTATTAGCTTATTACGTGTGTCAACATATAAGACGGCTTTTCGTACATTATAATAAAAGGCACAATTATTTGTATTCAATTTATGACATAATAGACAGCTTTTTATTTGACTTGTGTTGAGAGGAGGGGGGGCAACGTTGTCTTTGTCATTAGTTACTATTAAAAATAATTATTTAAAAAGAAAAGAAAAAATCTATTTAAACTAATTCTCTGAATTGTGCATAAATAAAGAGTGGTCTCGAAATTCATCTAAGTTATACCTATCTGTACGATTTATGTGAAGCCATAAAGCGAAACAATAAAAACCCAAAACAGTAATAAATTTGGAGAAATAGGAAAAAAGGTTCGAGTTTGTCTTATCAATTCCTACAACGCACAGGGCATTAAATCGCACAATAAACTTATGAAGCTTTTTATTTAACTTTACTTCTGACTCAAGTATGCGGTAACAAATAATGCGTTGTGTATAAACATTTTAAGAGGACTCGCTGTTTACAAGCAATCAACACTTAGTGGACAATTGTACGAGGGTTGAAGCCCACAGGTAGACAAAACAAATAGAATATAAGACCGGCGAGCCTTCACAAGGGAGGGCCTTCTGAAAGGACAAGGAAATGCGGTACTAAGTAAGCCACAAGATGTTCTTTATGCATTAGTAATGCAATCTAATTGAATCTGAATTAAGACGATGACCATCGTCTCTCATTATATATTCGAAGCGGTCTTGTATACAGATTCAAATTAGATCTCAATGTACCTATATATTAAGAGGAAATTTACATTTTAATCACATAATTAAAGCTTAATTCAAGGTGATACAATTTCCCAGACAAGAAAGCAGTTATAACGGAAACAATGGTTAATAATTCCTGAGAGCGGTCCAGCGCACTTAGAACGGCGATTCATTATCGTTACGGTCCCGACCAACGGAGATATACGATATAGCTGCCTGATTGACCCCACATTAAAAATTACATACAAGAGGGTAAGATTTTCAACTGAAATACGTGCTTTCTTTGTTACGCTTTGTTTTCCAAGATATAAAAAATTCAAGGAATAATCAATCAGTGTAGCTTTACGGGCAAGTTCATAACGTAATTGGTATTTGTCTGGGATTTGTATCATTTAATATTGTCTTTGATTGTGAGGTTAATTTTGTAGGACCTCAAGCCTAGCGACGTAGCGGTCGCCGGAGGGTCGAATAAATATGTCCCGAAGAGTTAAGTGGGAGAGAAGTGCGAAGTGGAGACCGCGTCCGACGTTTGCTCTTCTACTCGTGTTGTACTACTTATTACACAAAGTTCTGTTAAAGTTTTCTCTGACACTCGAGCGCGAGTTTAATTTACTCGATAGTGTAAATAAAGCAAGCCAGGCGAAGTTTCACGGCGAGTAGTCCCCGGCGACAGCGACACTCGCTGCGGTCGAGTGATAATAACGTCCCAGCGCTTGGGGCTTCCTTATTAATCGAGAACGACAAATTTTAACGACAAGAATTAATGAATCTCGTTACATGGGTTAATTCCCCGGTCGTAAAGTGTGCGCTTCAAGGTAGTTAAGGTGCGCTGGGTGGCTCCTCCACCCACTCGCATGCTTTGTCTTCACATTCCATTCATTATGGTCCGATACAAATAATTACCAAAACAAACAATTTGGAGACATTAATTTTTAATCGATATTCTAAATAACATATAATATGTACAAATAAGCATGGCTATTGTTATAATTATTATTGTAGGTAAGTGTGCTTGTAGTCTGAAGCCTAAGATATATTGTTCAGTTAATGAGCATGTACGAATGGGACTTTATTGTAATAGCTTTTTGTAGGATAAAGCAATTACAGGGAGACTTAATATGTATTGCTATAACGTGTTTTTGTCGAACATAGAGATAATTAATTAAATTTGAATTATATATTAGCATATTTATAACGATATTTTGTATACGAAAATACTTAATGTATTAATGTAATTCCTAAAAATCAACCCATAATGTGACGTAACGTTATCTCGGCGTTAATATCTACGAAACGCAAGATTTCAATTAGCGGCAAATGAAACATTGATATTGAATTCTATCAGCGATGTGTATTTATCAGGTGAAGAGGCGGGTGCCACATTAGGGCGACGTCGGCCTCAAAGCCAAAAGACTGATTATGTCTATTCGAAATTTCTCTCCGGCCCTATTCTCGCGAGCTAAAACTAGCGAGTTTTCCACCGCACTATTAAGCGGTCGCTTTTACATTTGTCCTTATAATGGAAACGTGCAACTAATTAATTTGAAGCGAAACTCATTTATATCAAAATGTGTGTCTATTAAGCGATGATGAGACTGCGATACGGTCTTCTGTATAATTATTTAGATTAAATTCTTCTATTCCGGTTTATATTTAGAACTGGGAAAATTATACATGGTCCGGTTACAAGCCCTCACCCCATTAAGTGAAGGCGAGCTCATTCTCGGTAAGACTAATCAAATAACAGTCCCCCTGTCCCCCCCGCCCCGCCCCTCCCTCGCGGCTAGTGGTCATCTCTCTTATCGATTGTGGTGGAATTCGTGAAGAGAATGCGATATTTCCCAGCATTCACTACACGCGCGAAGAAACAAACGAAGAAAATGATATTAGACATCCTTTCAGGATTATGTTCGAACAAAGAGGGAACTTTTAAAATGAAATAACAATTTTTTTATCTATATATATTTATAGATATTCTTTATGTTTTAAAATTTTTATAAAATATGAAAAATTTTTATATAATTTTTTAAAGTATAATTTAATCAGCCAATAATAATAATATTTTTTAAATTAATATATTTTGATGATAAAATTGTTTTTTGATATGTTGATATATTAGGTGCATGTTAGCGCGCCTAGCGTAAACTCATCTACATTGTCTCTGACCGCAGCCATTGAGCTTCCATCAGGCGCTTTTGAAGTGCACCGTCCAATACAAAATACATGCACTTTGTAGTTTGAACATAGAAGGTATTTTCATCAGATGCATATACCAACTGGATGAAATATAAATCTTGATCTAGTTTATAACTTTGTTTAGTTCAACTATGTAAGTTTATCAGAAAATATCGACAATTTTTAAAACAATGAATATATATAATATTTTGAATATATCATCGTTATTTTGTGGTTATTTAAATAAATGAATAATTTTATTTTATCGAAACATTAAGCGCTTTAAGCAAAGATTAGAAAATAAGACAAATGTGTCATTTAGTAGTTCGGATATGGGTAAATCCATAGACCGTAGCAGGACGTGCGGCGACGGTGGACGCTGCAACCGCTTCGTTCCGCCATGTAATTCTAATGAGTATTAGTGTCCTCTGTCTAGGTTCTGGTTCTGCTGGATTCTATTCACCTACTCGCATTTCGAATTTGCAATTTATTTCATACATAGTATTATCCGGATTACAGTTAACTCAATATCTGACATTGTCAATAATGTTTGGACTAAAAACTCTTTTCAATAATTTTTTGATAATAGTTATGAAATTTTATCATTATCTTTATAATTGTTATATAATATATATTATTATTACAGTTTTATATGTTAGTAATTTTCATATTATGGTTTAAACGATTAGAGTTAATGGGAAATTTGTCACTATAAGAAGCAGTATATCCGTCTGTACCAACATCGCTTCACTGGACTGTGAAAATGATTTTGATTTGACCCTTTGGAGGGTGTTTCTACCGCAAAATTACATTCCATCTCTACCTACATATGTTTGTTTCATTTTGAATATCAATTACTAATGTATATTTGATTATTTTAGTTATTTAACATTTAATATTTAGAACATACTTATTCTTAACAATAAAAGTAATTTATGTTTTTATAAAATCCATTATATTAAGGCCCTTCATCCGCAAATGTGTTGGAGGCGATAATTTTATTCTGAAATATATCTCCTTACTGCTGATATATTCAACAGAATATTCCCATATGTGCGTAATTCTGTGGAATGGCAAAAAAGGTCTGTTTTGAGGGGTGAAATATGTAAATTTATTGTCTTGGGCGGCTCCCGGCGGCGGCAGCGAGCGCCCCCGTCATACGCCGACACGTAGAATAAAGGAAATGTTAATGCTTGCCAATTTATGTGCTTTTCTATGATTTTGCTGAATCGTGCTCGATGTTTTTCCCTTTATAACAAAATGGAGTGAGAGTTTTGTTTATAAATTGAACTCTTTCAATATACACTTATGTTATTTACATATGATACACGTATTTCAAACATTCTCGCGTAATACTTTTTTTTTTTTAAATGCTTAGTTCTTCAGAGGGCAGGCAAAGGGTTTCAGACTGTGCAGCCTTAAGTAACGTAATACTTACTTTCATTAATTTTGGACAGCTAATATCCATAGATAATATATATTTTTAAATATAATCAAGTACTCTAGTATTATAATATAATATTAGTATCGCAGATTCGCGTAAATTAAGATAATTAACATGCATAGTTACATTTATGATAGATAATATAGATGTAATAAATCTAGTTCTCTTTACGGTCAGTTAACAGCGACAAATACTCTACTCCCCTCGTGATATGCTTTGACAAATTCACAAAGGCCAAATGTGACATAATACCGGCATAATTCAATGTTTTGCTCACCATATTGTATTTTATTTATGAGTTATGCCCTGTTGAGTATCTCGCTACTCTTTCGCTCGTTTTGGTGGATGCCACCCTCCCTGTCTGGCGAGGGTTCATCGCGGCATGAACGAATGGTTAAATAGTACGAGTTAACTTACACCGCATCCGCTACCCGTCATTTTGGGGTTCGTGGATCACTTTATGCAAAACTCCAAGCTTTTAAAATTTAATAAGTGGACGATATAACGTTTTAGGTAGTATTATTCATTGACCATTTTAAATATAATAAGTTATATGTTTCGAGATTTGGTGTTTGTCGACAGACACCAACATTCCGTCTTACCGCGTACACGTTTGCTGCAAAGCACTCGAAAGGTCGGGTTTTAATTAAAAACTGTAATAATAAACGCAAGTTATATCTGTAAAATAGTTTTATTGAAATGAGTAGTACTCGTGTAAATCTTAGCAAACATTAAGTTAAAACATTGAAACTTTTGAGTTTTGAGACTTATTCTTAAAATCTGAACCTTAATTTAATCTGTAGTATTATTTCATTCATCTTAAAGAAATCTCAATTATGATAAGATAAAATGTTCTATTATAAAGAATTTGCTTAAACATTTTTTAGATGCGTTTCTTTAATTTAGGAGGGGTTGGTGGCCGATATTTAAATTTTTAACTGCCGCCCAGACAGGGACGTGAGAGACGCGCCGCAACGAATTTGTTTATACAAATTTGTCAGACAAAACTGAAAGTTTCAAATGATTGCGGTGCCAAATTTTTCACCTCGGTAATATGTTTTGTTAAATAAAGTAAAAGTATTATACTTTAAAATTTATAAGAAGTTTAATTTACAATAAATACATGAAATAGTAAAATATATAGACTCTATAATGGTATGAGATATTATTATATATTTTTTATTTAACCAAATATATGGGTACAATAAACAAAGTCTCAAAAAGTTTATGTCCGTGTCCAAAGTGATAAATTTAACCGCAGCAGATGATTAAAACAAGCTAGAAATCTGTCCATGATGTATAATAAATATTATGATGAAGCTTAATAACCGGCGCGTGCGCACGACGGGGGTCCTCGGATTTGTCATCGCACGTCATGGGGTTTAAAATTACAAATAACTTTATACTTTAATGTCGGCGAGAATTAAAAGATCATTTATCTTTATTTTATATTGAAAATTGCATCTGTTCCTAATAGCGATTTATTATTATTATTAAAAAAATATGAAATTAATTAATTGTATAATTTACAATAATGATATTTGTAAATTAGATTACTGGAAAAAGAGCAGAAAATGTAAAAAATATAATGGAATCAGAAATATGACTACTTTTACAATATTAAAGCTTCAATCTCACTAATGGTAACTTATTGTATTTCTAATATATAATTCTTAAACTTAGCTTGAGCTGAGTGAACTTGGAGAAAAAAATATATTAGTAAAGTTACATGAGGGAAGCTCAGGGTGCGAGCTTCGTCTACCGATAATAATCAATCGTTACTCGACTAGGGGAAAAATATTAACTATGTTGTAAATTATGTACACAATAATTAAGAAAACTTGGTATATAAGCGTGGTGGCCTCATTTATTATTCTTTATAAGGAAACAAAGGCGAGGGTTAGCCGTAATAAGGCTGCGCCACCTCGCTGGCTTATCTTTATTGCCTCCAACCCACGTAGAATAATAAATCGTTTTCATCAAAAACAAATACTCGACAGTTTTTGCCGAGTCGAGCGAACGGGCGGAGGGGTGGCAATTTTCCACCCCCATAATACAATATTTTCCGACATTTTCCACGGGAATACAGTTTCGAATCGCTCGCTCACAACCGGCAGGTTCCTTTAATGTGTATTTTTCGTCCAATCAGAGAGTGGAGAGAGTCTCGATATTACCTCAACTGTCACACATAAAGTGGAAAATATGGTCGGCAGTTGTGGGGGGCTATCGGGAGCGAGGTGCGGGTTGCGGGGGTGCTGCTTGCCAGTCGGCGCGCGTACGCGACGCTTCGGCGCGCCGGAAGAAACGCTCCGAACAGGTTTATAGCTTTTCTTTCAGCTCCACTCAGGTACGGGCCGTATCATAACAGGGAATAGCGGCGCGTGATGTGAACCCGTGATAAAATAAATGTCGAGATAGGCTTATGTATTGTACTGTTTATCTTAATAATGGCTGCCGGGAGAAAAGTTTCGATTTAACTTTTCCTTTTTTGTTATCCGCACGTTTTTCAACAAATAAAAAAAAACAAGAAAATCATACAGACCTATGTGTAAATATATATTCTTAAAGAAGGTTATAAGTAAAGTAGTTTAATATATATTTACATTTTTGTGACAATATAGCAAGTAAAACAAGGTATTCTATTTCAGCTGTAGTATTGCGTTGAAAGTCAGCACTACGAGCGCGCCTTGGCCGCGAATATAAATCGCGATTCATTTCTCATCGTAACTTTTTGTCGGTTCTTATCTGTTAGACTTCACTTTTCATCATCCAAGGGGATTTATGTAATGCCTAGTCATTTCTCGGCGTCGAGGCGCGGCTTATCGGCGAAGAGCGAGTTCGCTTGATTGATGAGCGCGCAAAAATAAATGTTCAGTTAAATTATTCGATAAGTTGAAAACGGAAGTTAAACGGGAGTTATCTTTGTTCCCTGCCCCTGAAGAGTTCATGCTTGTAGCTGTTATACCAAGGTGATTGATCGGTCAGAGTGAGCGAGGAGCTACTTATGACTAGTTTGTTAAACGTTATTGGGGACGTACTATACACAATATTGATAACCCGACAGCAGCATATATATTTCTAGCTAACTAAACTTGACACTAATTTAGCTCTTGGACTAGTCAGTCTAAGTTAATAAAGAAATAAGTTCTTTGTAATCTGACGTTGTTTTCAGAATTTAACAATACAAAAAATTTATGACAGTCGATTGATTGTATAGCTGTTATATTTACGATAAACAATAGTTGATTCCGTGTTTACTTGCCCACGTAATATTGCTCAGGGGAAGCCGAAGCACTATAAAATTAGTAATGAAAGCTAATGCCATAATTGTAGACAATCAGCTCCCCTCCTGATGATTTATGGGCGCACTGCGTCGCTCGGACTGCTTACATTTACATCTTTTAAACGTTTGCTACTATCGCTATCTGTGAGATTTGAGAGGATTATTCATTTTATTTATTGACATTTATTTGTTTCCCTGCTGTTCTGTCGGAAGCTTTCAGTAATTTTTGCTTATTTTGGCTTCATTATTAGAAAAAAATAGTAAGCCTAATTAATTATCGGTACTTGTTAAAGAGCAAGTTACTTAACGTATAGTTTATAATTAGAATTGTTCTAGATTCTTAAATTGCATGTGGGACCGTTGTCGGTCCACTTAAAAAGAGCATTGTGGCTAATCTCCAGCGACACATGTACAAACAAAGTTTAATTGTGAGCGGTGCGGCCCCGACTGGCCCCGGGCAAAACCGATTACAGTCTTAGCAGGCGCGGTGTTCACCTTCGATTCCTGCACCGCACCACCCTCGCCCCCACATATTCAATTCCAATCAATCCTACTACACATATTTATATGTAGACATTCAGCGCATGTTTTTATTGGGGACTGCATTGAATGACGGCCACAAACATTGCAACATCCGCCTCCCTCGCTCGCGTCGGAAAATCCTTTTTTTTTAATTTCGATTTTGATTTTTTCCGGGCGCACGGCATCGTCCTAGTTTTATTTCGTTTCATTTCATAGCGCAGGGTGGGTGCGCGACAGATCGGAATTTCAGATATGTACAATTTAAAATCGTGTAAGTACGGTCAGCATTCGGCGAGGGAGGACGGCGGGTAGCGCTCGCTCGGTAGACTGACGCCTGTCGGTTTGTTTTCTTTGCTTTTTTACGAATTCTATTTTCATTTGATTGCATTTGAATTTCCGCCGCCAATATCCGTTAACTAAACACGATTAATGCGGAGCGGAGATGGACAGGCGGGTGGAGCGAGCCTCGGCCGTGATGCCGCTATCTAGCTGTTTTGTCGTTTTGTATTAGATGCCAACTAATTTATTGCATTTGCGATCAAGGAATTCTACATAATATTTATTTATATAGACGGTAGTTTTAAGTTGCGCTCAATAACGTGGAGTGAAACTTTTAGCAAGTTCTATGAAGCTTATACTTACCTTATCTATATAACAAATATCTCTAAATAAAATCTAATAATAAAACAATACAAAATAAAATTTACGACTTTTTATTTAAAACAATTCAATACGTGACCCAGAATTCATAATAAAAATAAAACAATATATTTTTGATGTCTGTTTGTATTTTTATTCGTTTGTTTGATTAAAAGTAGCATACTTTTTACTCTAAAAGGTCATTTTACAGGTAAATACTGATTTGGGTTAAATAATAATAAAATAAACAAACTAATGAGAATGTTTAAGTGATTTGGATTATTATTATTAAGTTGTAATTTAGAAAATAAACTAACACAACCATTGGGTTGGAAAGCACAGGAATTAATGTGGCCTAATATTACAATAAAACTGGTAAAGTGTGAAACTGTATATATATATTAAGCGATGTTAGACGATTCATAATTTGAGTCAAAGGAGAGGGAGGAAGCCGATAAAGTCGCTAGTAACAACAAAGTTACTTCTGTAAAAAGTAAAGATTTAGACTTAACTAAAATTAAATAGAATAAAACTAATATACAGTCTCATATATTTTCTTACTATCCCCAAATTTTATTATTTAAATATATTCAGAAGGTTGTTTATAATAAGATACATTTCAATATCATCATTTGCAAAACAAACGACATTGTAATACGAACACACGGAGATCGATCACGATGGACCGTTATTGGCAAACTTCTCCGCGACAAGGCTCTTGATTAAAAGTATGCAAATTTTATTACATGGGGGTGTTGGAGCCCCCCATTGGGGTCAATTGAACTCGTATTTGTAATGTAATTAGTATTTTTATTGTAATCTAAACTATTTGAAGTTCAAATTATAACACAATATTTTGATTTTGAATTATATTTTGTAATCGCAATAATATATATTATTAATATTCTCTTCTTTGCTATTTCCTTGTTATAATAATGTTATAAGTTAAGAATAATAATAATAAAAAATCGACCTATATTAGTTTTTTTGAGGTAAAAAAGATTTATTTCAATTTATTGTAAAAGAAACTTTTGATAATAAAAAGTTATTCATTCTCTTAAATAATAAAATGTAACAAATGTATTTAAGAACAAAATGAAACAAGTTGTAATAAATTATTCGATACGTACACTGTAGTGGGGTACTGTTTATGTCAAATTGTAATTTATTGGCTCCTTGGCTCCACTAGGATATTACATCGAGCTCCGCCCTCCGCCCTGCGTTGAAAATTTGATATTACCGGTATCGCTTGTGACGTCATTCCGTTTTTTCTTGCCCATGACCAGCTAAAGCGATCTTTTGATTAAATTAAGGGGATCAGCAGGGAATTTTTAAACTGATTGATAGGTTGACGCAGCGTTACACGAAACTCTGCTGGAATTTTTATTAGCTACAAATGATTGAGCGTAAAATTCTGTATAATTTATACAGTTCATAAACATTAATGTTATGTACCCCACAAATTGATTGGGGATTTTGTTACTTTTAAGATTATCAAAAAACAATATTTAAAAAAGCTATTAATAAAACAACTTGATATTATTGTGTGTTTTATAACTATTTTTATACATTTCAATAAAACTATTTTATTTTGTTTTTTATACATTTAACAAATAAGGTGATTAAGATAATAAAAGCAAAAGTATTTAAATATATTTCTTAATTGTAACAGTATTGTTTTGTTATAATTACTTATATGGAACATGGATAGTGGATAACTTCATTAATTGAATAGATACGGAGATTTCTCTAAAACGTTCTATAAAAAACATTGAATTATAAATAATTGTGCTTTGCTTAGATAATACAGAATGAAAAATTCACACAAAGTCAGGTCATGAACCAGCGACTACTGAGATAACCGTCTTGTCTCTCTGCCAATTGAGCTACCATGTCGCTGTATAATATCGCTGCTTTGAAGAGGATAGTTATATTAAATCAATAAAGTTTAACATTACTCAACATATATATATGTATAGACAATTTCAAGCGCTGGGTATTTTCGTAGATTTATATGACTATTGAAATAAAAATATCTTAAACCGATTCAAATCGAGTATAATTATTAACTTTCATATTTGAAAGTTTAATTAAAATTTAATCTAACTTTAGCATGTTTTGCGAAGATAGTTTTTACGGTTTGATAAGATGTAGTTGTCATTCATTAACTCAGATAATGATCTAAATCCAACAGTTTCTTAGCTTACTGACAGAGTTCAGGATACAGACATAAAACTTTACATTATTTATGAATAACTTCCGTGTACTAGATAGAATCATACCAGTCTCCTCAGTAAATACTAAATATAGTATATTTTTTTCTTTTATTCCTGGTATGTAACGATTTTCTTGTAAAACTTTGTGGTTTATCAAATCTAATGTAATAATAGGCTTATTTAATTTTAAAAATCTTTATTGCACAAAAAAAATCATACAAACGGCGGACTTAATGCTAAAGCATTCTCTACCAGTCTACCAACATGAAAAACAGAAAAACATAGAGGGGTCACAATATAACAACAATGTAGTGAAAAAAAAATATCGAATTAAAATTCGGCAACACAATTTTAAGAAATAAACAAAAAATATAAAATATAATACTAAAAAAAAATATTAGAAAATAATAAAAAAAAAAGCTAACAATATGTTGAATCTCTGTATAAAAATACAAATAATAAATATAAATATACATATTATATAAGACACATAATATATATCTATGGTATGTTTACACACTATGGACTTCGATTCTATTCTTGGTATCTGAGATCTAACTCTTGTTCCTCTTTATTTGATCAATTTATGAAAAGACAAGACAAGAATTGGTAATATCTTACTAAAACTATTTATAAATCTCATAGGAAAGTAAGTTAATTCTGTAAACAAATTTTATATATATTTTTGTACGTTTGTATATAACCTTAATGTAATTCCATTAATATAACAGTTAAGAAGAGGAAAGAAGACATCCCGCATATCAAGAATAACCGTATACCTAAATCAGCATTGTGCTTATATTAAAGAGAATCACAATAATATGATAAACTACAAATAAAAACTAGTATGGGTGCGAGGGAATTAAATTAACTTAACAGGTAAAAATAATTATATTATTTTCTTTTATTCCCTGACTATTTCAGGGAACCTCAAAACGTAAAGATATTACCATTCCTTAAAAAGGAAGTTAAAAGAACTAAATTTAATAAGGAGGATGTTATTTATGTAACACCTGGAACGTAGGACCTACAGCTGGAACCTATTCATAGACAATCTAAAGTTCTACGTCTGCAAACTAAGAAGCCATTGCTAGATGTTTAATTAACTGAGTTAATGAGAGAGATACATCTCTTCTCTCCGTTAACATGATTGCTAAAAAGCATTCGGAACGTCGGGTTAAAATAAGTTAAACTTTAAAATGTAAATCCAACAATGATACGCTAGCTAAATCCGTTTAAAATAGTTTTAATTGAATTTAAAACGCTATTAATGTTCTTATTATATATATGCAAAAAATATGTGGTTGAGGGATGTTTATATGTTGGTATGTGATCTGAAGGATAATACTGACAAAATTAACAGATCTTGGAAAAATTTCAGTAGCGTGCAGGGTTTCTATAACCTATCCAGATCCAGTTGCAGATCATCTATGCCCAGCAGTGGGACGTGTGTAGTTTGATACACTAGAATTTTCATCGTTTATTTGAAATAGTGTAAATTGTGAAGCAAAGCCAGATAAAAAGGTTGTTAAGGACAAAGAGGAGCCACCGTCTAGACTTTCATTTGTGTTAACATATATGTAAATTCTAATTAACCCTAACAATAATCATGTGTTCTCTTTATAGAATAAATGAAAAATTTTAACACTAAAGTAATTGATATGGTAATAACAAAATACCTGTATATTAAAATTAATAAAAAAGGTATTGATAATCATCATGATAATGTTTTCTAAGATTTACACGTGTACTACACATTTCAATAAAACTATTTTTCGGATATAACTCGCGTTTATTATTACATTTTTATACTTAACCCGACGTTTCGAATGCTTTGCAGCAAACGTGTTCGCGGTAACACATAGTGTCTTACCGCGAACACGTCGGGTTAAATATAAAAATGTAATAATAAACGCGAGTTATATCCGAAAAATTGTTTTATTGAAATCATCATGATTCTAATTTATACAATAAAATATTATTTTTCAGTTTCAGTGAACTAGTTAAAAATTTATTCGAAAAGACAAGACAATTTATTGAGTTTTAGTCTTGGTAAGTTTGTTAAGTTTGGCAAAATACAATATTTGGTAAGTTGTTTTATCAATTAACGTTAAACTTTACCACATCTTATAATTTATTAAGTTATTCGTTTCATGTATATTACAAATAATAATTATAAAACACAATAAACAAATAAACGCTTTTATAATTTAGTTACAAAGTTGAACAGTTCAAATAGGGTTTCATTCATACTGAGTCAATAGCGGGGTTGACACCCAAATATTTGACCCCCGGCGACCTCGACACCCCGAGATAGAATGCACCCTCACTGTTGCAATTTTTCAACATCCATTTTGGCATTAAAATGCAAGTGGCATTATGTGTGACTATAATGAGCTCATATGTTCACTTATAATAGTGATTTGTTGCGATGTTATTCTGTCGAATAAATATGTTTTTTGTTTTCAGATAAAAATATTATTGTCTTATTTTGTTTGCTAATTTCTTATTAATTTTAATATATGATATCTTGACTTGTTTGTCCATGTTTCTTTTTGTTAGTATGTGTCATATGAGAAAAATGCTAATAGATGTCACCTCCGTCCCGATACATACTGTTTTATATATAATTCAAAATTTTATCGAAGCGGGCAGTGATACGGTAGTTCAATTGGTAAAGCAACGGAACGGTTTCCTAGAGGTCATGGGTTTCAATCCAGCTTCTTAATTGTTAATTCCATATTTATTCAAGATGCGAATCATTTTATTGTTGCTTATTTATTAGCGTAAAAATATATATATTTTTAATTTTTAATAATGATGTTCATCTGTCATAGGGATACCTATTATTTGAATAGATGAGCTTGATTTTAGATAACTAAAAAATATATATTGTTAAGCCTAGTCTATGAAAAAAATATTTGGAATGTAATAAAAAACTATATTCGGATTTACCTGTCAATATCCTGAATGACTGTTGTGGTCTGTAAAGAAAAGAACGTTTTCCATAATAGATACAAGGAGCTTTGAGAGTTATATTAAATTCTTATAGATGTTTTTTATTTAGTTTATTTATTTATCTTTTCCACCTTAAATCAATATCAGTGATCACTTGTGTAAGTCAATTTGAAGAGTCTGGCCCAAACTGATACTTGTTGAAATGTAATAAATAGTATATAAAACAAATTCAGAATGTAAAATTTACTAAACTTGATATACGAAATAAGAACGCTTTTCAGTAAACAAAATTTTATCTACATTTAAATCTGATGATTCCTTTAATAGTAAACAAATGTTTTAAAAATAGTAATAAAAAGTAAGAAAGACTATTTATTTCATTGTTTTAATTTAAACGTTATTACTGCATCGGGCATACAAATATAAACCTAATGTATTATTTACGAGCAGTCGCGTAGTTGTCATGGAAAACTGTCTTAGCAAAGTTAGCTGACGCCCGCCTTGTCGTCGAACTACGAACGGAATTTGTCGACTTAAACCAATTTCACTTTAACTCTCCTAACAACTTATAATAGAGTAACTTTTGCAGATTAATTTATTTTTGGCTGAACACCTCAAATAAGCAACATCCTTGTAAGTTTTAGCTTAGATCTTAAATGGAGTGAAGATTTTGTGGGTTAAACTTCTTAAGGCATACAATTCATTGTCTGAGATATTTATTTTACTTACTGTGGCTCTAGTTTTGTATTGTATTGTTATTTAAAATTGTATATTAAAAAACTTTACTGTTGACAATAAATCAAGATTTAATTAAAAATATAAAATGAACACTTGCACGGAGTTGTTTGAGTGGCTCGTCCGCCATTACTTTTTTTACTCGCAGTGACCCCGGCCCACGGCTCGCTACTTTTCCTGATAAGCAGTAAATTGCTTTTCTTTCCATTTCTTAAATAACCGACACCCCAACTCCCCCTACTCCTCGTATCTAGCAATATTGTTTTATTCTATAAGAAAAGTTTAATTACAACCTCCTTTAAAAGGCGACGTCCCGTTATGTTCTTATTATTGTACCGGCAATAAAAATACGTAAACGAGTGTATTATAACAATTAGACAGACCTCCTCGATCGTTAAAAGGGAAATTTAAATGGAATTTTTATGTTCAGCAATTAAGGATAATGTCGGCGTACTAGACATTTTTGTAATTACAAAAATAAGATTCGTGAAATGTAGCGCGAAAAAGAATTAGGAGAAGTTAGTGGGAAATACTTTGAATGCTACAACCTGACAGATGGGATCAGTATATTTACTAATATTTATAATTGAAATTTGAACTTGGCAATGAATTTCCTAAAAATAAATAAACATTTCATTCACTTAATGCCATAAGTCACTTCGCAGTTGAACAAGGAGGCGTATTCCATATGAAGATGGAGAGAGGTGAAGAAGCCCGAGGGAGTCTTGGATTTATCGTCGCTGGCTGACGAGCAGCGGCCGCGCCCGCGCCGCCCGCGCTCCCCGCACCTCGCACCTCACACCCCGCTACCCAGCACTGATTTATACCGCGCAATCTCGCAAAACTTACTTCACATTTAAATTTCCAAACTGTCTAAGCTGTTCTTAACGTCGACCATATTATCTCATTCGATCGCCTATAAATTTTATGAGCTGACTCGCCTTTGTCGTCCTTGACTGGGATTAATAGTCCTATGGGAGTATATGCGCATCTTATTTTTATATAAATTTATTTTTCAATAACATTGTAAGTATTGTGAACTCTTTATGTATGTGTTATATAACTTTCTTACATAAGATAACTTTAATTCGTTGCCGTTACAGTCTCTACATGATAAAATCAATGCTTTATCTCATGATCTTATGATATTTTATTAAATATGCATACATGTGATTCTATGAAACATGTTCTTAACTTTTGAATTTAATGACTCTTATCGTTAATCAATAAAATTTAAATCTGAATATTTTTTAATAAGCTTATCTCTCTGAATCGTAGTTTCTCGTTCTCCAATTTCTGTATACTTGTATAAATATATATGACGGTGTTGGTTATAATTATATAATTAATAAAAAATAATTCCTTTTATATTACTAGAATAATAAAGTTAGTTGCTTTATTGTAATAGTTAATTCATTTGCATTTTGATAACGCCTCTTCACATCCTGGTAACGGTCCCTGGGATTCACAAAATGAAGAGATCCTCGCCGCCTGTTATGAATATATAATCTAAATTTGGAATTCTCGTAGTGTGAGAGCAATGTTTGTCGCAACTGTCTCAAGCAAACATTTACTCTGGTACCACGAAACTTTGTCACTTTACTTGTATCCGCTTTGCTTAGCTTCGTGGTGGAACATTCCAGCGCCGCTCGCGATGACACCCACTTTGATTAAATCTTAGCTACAATCTTGGTACAGAGTCTATCGAAGCCCCTCTCATAATTCAGTTTGAAACTTTTTAATTAGCTTTATATTTGTGTTTGCAGATTGAGACTTCGCCTCTCAGTTTATCATTAAGATGGTTGAGGTCGAGAAGTAATATATTAATAACGTTCACAAACCCTTTTAGGGGAGTGTTTCCTGATTTAAAATTAACTTGCTTGTACTCTTAAATATTATATTTCAACTTGCACAAAAATTAAGGAAATTATTAGATTAAAGTATACAAGTTTATGTTATCGGGGTTTAAATGAATAGTATAGTATAAGAGTTTGTAAGTTAAGTTGCAATCTTTAATATTATATTCTCACTTGCACAAAAATAGAGTAATATTGCATTAAAAAACAGTTACAATTATACAGCTATATAATATCGAGTTTTCCTTGACTTGATACTAAAGTAAAAAAAAAAATATGTGAAAAAAACACGATAAAATAATATAACATCTATAAAAGTACGTGAAAACCACGAATTATAGTTAATTTGTATTTGTAAAGGTATTCAATAAAAAGTAGTAATAACCAAATTAAGAAGTATTAGATGTAGGCTACTAAGACCAGATAAATAGTAGAGAATTCTTAATATAAGCTGATTTAAAAACATAAAATCGAAGCTAGTTTAAATAAAAAAACAACGGTGTTCGAGAGACACTACCTCAGTAATCATTTAAGTGAATATGTACTTGGAAGAGGTTACGTGGTTACTGTTTCCAAGGTCTACCTGACTTGAATTGATCAGACCAAACTGAATTTTATCAGTTCACAAACATACCTGCCCGTTTGTCGCTTGTTAGTACCGAATCTAATTTAAGATGTTACACAAATATTGTATATTGTTGTTGGACGGCTAAGTCTAATAAGATCTTCTAACTGAATAACAATGTTAGACTCATGGGTTAACCCTTTTGAGTGCTCAATTAGAATTTGTTACACACCTTTCAAGTATAACTAGATTATTATGAGTTTATAAAAACTTAAATTTAAAAATTATTAAAATTTAATGTAAAAATCTTTATTTTTTTAAATATATGGACATAAAAATTTTAGCAAACCGTTTCTGTATGCATCGAATCTAATAAGATGACTAGGGTGGTGCTATCATTTGCAATGTTTGACACCCGTGTTTATTCAGCACCGCATCACTGACTGTGTCACATCACTAGTAGCATCAACTGTGGCATATATTTGAATTTGACAGATGTCGCATTGTTAATTAATTTTATGTGTATATAGTGGGGTAATAAAGACAGTTTTAGATATTTTTGTTTTGGTTTTATAACATTTATTTTTAAAATCAGGATATTTATAACATTGCTAACATATTACTGAATTAAGAAATATATTTTTTATATTTGTGAAATGCGATATTTGTTTTGGATTTAATACACAATCAAATTACGAACAAAGCTGAGTTAAGACTATGCTTATATAATATTTAGCAAAGCAAGCAGCCCGTAAGTAAGTATTGGATGAAATTAATCGAAGTTCGGATTACGGGGTCCAGATTAATCTGCCAGAGTATCAGCGAGTTGTTATCTGTTTAATGTCTGGTAAACAACGGGATCAAGGGATAAGGAGCGTCCTTCTGCTGGCCCTCCGGCTTGGATTACAAGGAAGATTGCTCCCGTCTAACATATTAACCAAGTTTCTATGCTTCATATAATTAATATGTGTACAAAGAACTCACACAGAGTCACCTAACAATGCCTGAATAAATATACTGAATATATATATGTAATGTCACTATATATATTATATTATTTAGTTTTATTTTATTTAGTATAAAACAGCAATTATTTCAAAATTTAAAGTTTCGATATTTAGTTCAAATCAGGTTATTTTTTCTTATATAAAATTGCAGTAAGTTCTGAAAATAACCTTTACATTGATTATTAGAGTCAAATGTCAAATGGAATACAGTACTAATGATCCAATTGAAAATAATCTCAAGATTGATAAAACTAGATAGCGGGCGTGTCGTTGTCCTGGTACAGTTGCACGATGGCTCAACAGGCTCACCGCGTAATCACTTAGCTGTTGTAGAACTTGTAATTGTCCACCGACTCCACCGACAGCTGAATGCGCAGCGACTCAATTGCCTTCGACTTAAGACTTCATGCAAATCCAATTTCGTGCCCAAGCTCACGTAAGGCCCAACATATTATTGCTGGATTTATCTTTATTGCAGCTGTAGAACACTCCAACTAACTTCGACTGTCGAACTTCTGCCATTAGTGAAGACACCGAAATACTGAATTGTTTTGGAAGGGAGTTGTAAGTCTTATTGCTTTTAGTATCGCAATAGTAATGCTGTTTAATCTAGGGTTTGTCTTTAAGGCTATAGTTATTCTCCTAGTTTTTTGCAATGACCTACTTGAGTCCAAAATAGTCATATATCTTTTGACATGATAATGGCTCCTAAGTATTATCATCACATCCTATTAGCAATCTTTTTACGTGTTCTGTTTTAACAATTGCATAAAAAGGGTCAAATGTATAACCTTTTTATACAAATAGTTATGAAATATTGAAATAATCAAATTAAACTATGTGTTTCTTGATAGTACGTGGAATTTCTTATTAAATATTAATATTCATATCAGCTTTCACTCCGCTATTCCGCTCAGTAATAAATACTCATAAACTAATTCTCATAATAGGTTAAGTGGACCGCATATTAAAGTATTTTCTTATCTTTTACGAGAATAGTTTTCTCATAACTACATAAATAATTCAATGATAATTTCTTTGAATACAGATTGGATAAACTATTAAATAAAAAATTCCACTACTAACGGATCAAAGTTACGTATTATTCGTATGTGACACAAAGTTTAAAATGTTATAAATGTATACTTAATTAGACAAAATGTAAATATTAACTATTATTTTTATTTATTAATTTAAAATATATAGCAAATGTTATACATTATAAGTCATTATGCCAATAAATTTTCCATTACTAACTAGAGGTAAACATGGGGTGTAAACAATAAAAATATATACGAGTATTCAATGTAAATTGTATTTCATTATTAAATATTAAGTTTACCATGCGGTTATATCGTCTACCTGACCAGGATCAATATGAGAACTTCTTTTCATAATTACCAAAGCTCAGACCTACTTGTACAATAAAACAGGATGTTTTCATGATTGTCAACACAAAATTCAATTCAGAATAAAGTAGTATACAAAAACCTAAACGAATACGTCGAGTGCTTTACTGTTATGACATAATAAGCGCAATGCCAAGCCATAATATCCTGATCACAAAAAGACATCGCTTTTGAAAAGTAGACGTCATCGGCTAATCCATCCGTAAAATGTCCCAAGATACAAAAAAGTAGCCGACAAAAGTGTTGTTGTATAAACTTAAAATGAAATTTAATAAACATCGAACAATGGCACTGTAGATAGTTTTGGGAAGACTGAGATAGTGAATGGGAGATAAGCGGAGATAATCTGGCAAAAGGTTTGCAAGTATCGCGTATGTTTGATGTCGCCTCTCGTCGGCGGAGCGTGAACGTTTTGGAGTGAAATTGCAAACGCTCGTGGCATCTGTTAAATGTACACTCCATACAAATAATAGTTTTAATTTTGTAGATGGATTGTCATAATGTGAATCTATAAAAAACTTTTTAATAGGTACATTTAATTCAAGATGTTAGTACTTGATAAATATTCTTGTCAAAAATTCAACAGATTTAAAGAATCCTAAAATGCTTTTAAATTTTAGATGGGAAATGATTGAGATACCCTTATTCATTTAGGGGTTCTTTATTAAAATCTTTGATTAATTACAACTTAATGAAGATTATTGCATTCAAAAATTTAATTTTACTGAATTCGCGCAATCATCTGAAGTGTATTAGATAAGTATCAAACGATTCTATTTAACTTCTCTCCCGAGCACAAATTCCGGGAGCGCCATATTGAAATGTTTATAATTAAATTACATAAAGACGAAGAAAATTAATTTCACAGTGCCTAGTGGCGAGATCCGCGGCGCTACAGAGTAGGCTCGCAAAGATGGCGCTGGCATCGCTATACCAATCTAATTTCTGAGATATTTTGAAAATTGCCGAGGAGTTGAATAATCACGTTATAACTTAACAGTATTAAATTTTATACGTTAAAGTGTTAATATTTCATTTCCAAGTTTAATTTAATTAATTCCGAAGTTAGGAATCTTTGGAGGGCAAATGGGAGAGTTCTCTAAGTTATATCTTATGTCTCTGTCTTCGATCATTATTAATTAGTAAAATAATTAGAGTTTATATTTGTTATAATAATATGTAAAAACATTAAAAAAGTCTATAATATATTTGATCCTATATATTTAAATAATTGATGTGTGAACTAATAAACTTGGTATCAAGATATATATTAAAATATCATAACCAGTAATCTTAAGACATATCACAGGACTGAATATCCTGTACATCAAATCTACAGAAAGCGGTAGCAACGAAACAAATTGATGTACCCGGATAATTATTAATGCCTCACGAAATTTAATTGGAAAAGTTGAATTTGTATCGCGCTCACGGTGTAGGTGAGCGATTTTCGGAGCAACTCCACTGCGACTGTTTACGAGATAATTAATCTCAAAGTATTTACGGCTTTAATCGAGGCACTCCGCCCGATGGGATGCGAATAACTCTTATATGTAACGTCGCTCAATGATACATCTTTATGTAACATATGCAATTATGTATTACTTACTAAGTACTTACGGTTTAAATTAGAATTAGACATAATATATATTTATAATGTTTTATATTGTTTCACTTATTATCATTATATTATATAAAAAAGTTTTATAACAGGGAAATGATATAAATGTTTTTCTAATTTACGATTTGTTAAAATTATATTTTGAAATATATTATATTTTTGCATTAATAGTTACAAATAATCAAACTATTAATACCTTTCGAAATCTTTTGTGTAATTTATCTATTCGATAATAGATGTCGCTACTTGGTACTGTTTAGAACATGATACGTGCATAGTTCCGGTATTTGCCGTGCGTATGTAGCGACATATACTATTTGTTTCAAATAATCCTTGTTAACGTATAATAATTATCTATATTGATAATTAATATATTATAAATAAATTATAATCATATTTTTTAAATATTAATAGAATATTAATCAGTAGAATAGCTCATGTACGTTTAAGCTAATTAACATTAGATCGAATCGGACTGCAGCAACAATGAAACACGAAGAATAAATGTCAATTTCACAAACGAAGAGGAGGGTTCGGTTTTAAATCGAATTCCATTTAATAATAGTACCGAGTTAGAGTTGAACGCACTCTTAATAGTACAATAGTTTATTGTATTGTAGACATTGAAATATACTTGTGAATTATTAAAATGTGACTTGAATATTATTATCAGTCTCAAGAATGTAATTGTAACTAGATTTGTTAAATGCAATCTAGTATATTTTTAAAAGGTTGTCACCACAAAATGAACGGCTATTTAGCTTCCAAATAAAATCAGACGGAACCCCTAACTGTGGCAGCTGATTAAGATCTCAATGAATTCTCTCATTTAAAGCATAAAATGAGGTAAAAACTGGCGACTGGAAGAGAAAAAACCGTTGCACTTCAGGCTCAAGACCACACATTTTCTTCGTAAACTGCAATTAAAAATGTTTATTGAAACATTTATAATAGAATATTCTTTAATTAATTTAATTTAATATCTATAATAATATCTGATCGTATAAAGTTATTATTATTGGTAAGTACTTACTAATTGAACAAATTTTAGTATTAATTGTTAATGTTAATAGAAAAATTATAGTAGTTCAGAACCATAAAATAATCAAGTATATCATAAGTATAACGCTTGTAAGTATATTTTATAATATGTAAGTATTTTTAATATCTAAAATACTCACGAAATTATAAACACATTTTCGTTCCGGGAAAACCGATTTAGTAGACTAGAATCTCGTTAAACTAAAGCAAATAGCTTAAAGTAAATGTCTTCCAGTATATTAAGATAAAGTTATATCAAAGTGAACGTACAACGAGAATAATTATCAGGGTTGAGGGAGGTATGAGTAACTGACCCCTTGACCACTACCCGTTGCCTAGCAACCATCCGCCACCTCATCTTCATAAACAGTACACCCTCTATCTTATATGTTATATGAGATAGATGTAATATTTATTATATAAGTGATAAAATAATCCTTAGTTCCTTAGTTAATATGTCTATCTGTTCTGTAATAAATTGTCATACTGTGACGTGCTCCATCTCGAGAAAGAAATATTTGTAAATACATTAAGACCTATGAATAACAAGGATGAAGTCAGAGACATTTCAGAAAGGTAATCCTTTCACTTGAGCGTTTAACCCCCCATTTAAAGTGTAAGCTGAGTAAATTTTTAATAAATTTCAAAGAGATGTCAATCGGGTGTTTTATTTTGCATAGGGTTTAGCGGCAAGGGGTGCGGGAGTAGAATTCCCTGTAAGTCATTTGTTTGTCTCAGAACCCTCGTGCATCAGGACTGCACTTATTTTTGACAGCATATCAAATGATATTTTGATTGTGTACACAATGCCTATAATTTGATGGGGTTGATAAATGATATAGTTACATTAGTTTTACATATTTGGCTAAGAAATCAATTACGTTTAAATGTGTTGATTTTTCATTTCTTGTTTATTATAATGGAATATTTATTAATAATTATTGTTACTTTAATTAGTTAAATTTAATCGATAGTTTATTTTTAAATAAATATACAATGAAGAATGTATAACACGGGTAAGACTCGAACCTACGAGCTCTGTGATAACGTTGTGTGTTCTGCAAATTGAGCTGCCGTGTACGTCTCTATCTGCCTTAATAAATCGTCTTAATTGTGAAAGACTTCTATAAAATATTTATCTATTATAACATAACATAAATACTTTGAATCATTTTATGTTTGAAACCAATTTTAAAACGCTATAAAGATTGCATAAAACAACTGGCTATTGGCTATTGGTAAAGCTAACTAGATTACGTAACCCATTTAAACAGAATTAATTGAAATTATAGGAAAGAATAGTCGAACCATATCATTAACTGGTTCTATTTAAAGGGCAGTCAGTTTCAACTTTAAAAAGGGTAATGGATGCATGCCTTGAGTGTAAGCTATTGTCTTAGGGTAAACGCTTCCGTGAGACTCGGGCGATCGAGTGATCTGACAATTTCAATTTGTATGCCCGCCACCAAGCGACCACCTCGAACGTTCTCACGCCACTTTTATTGTTTGTCTAATTATTATATTCCTTTTTAACTAACACATGTTCCTTTAATAACTTCGTGACTGCATAATAAAGTTTAGTGTGTTTTAATATTCCTTGATTAAGAACTGATATTTGCATAATTATTTCTTAATGTCGTCGAACAATGCGTGTTTAAGTTTGTCTTCCAGTTAATGTATAATAAACAGGTTTGCATTTAACATTTTTGTCATGGCATGACGAATTGAGAAATAATATTAAAAACTTCAATATAAGTTGTTGAATGGGTTTGAATTCTTGGATGAATGAAAGAAGTTCCTATCCAGTGGAAGGAACCCGGAGCGGGTACGCTTTGCCACCTACCTATTCAGGATGTAAAGATTATGGAGTGGAGCTAATGATCGCTGCTTGCTTTGGTATGGTTACACAGGACAGCTTTTTGTATCCTTTCTTGCTCATCTCGATCGGGATGGCACATAACGGCGACAACAGGAACTCATACTTCTTATGATTCATAGGCTTAGATTGAAATTATTCATGTCACATGACAGATATGATGTTGATAATTCTCGATAGTAACGTCAGCTGCAGCAATTCCAATACTCCACTTGATTGCGTGTACTTAAATGGTTTTATTTAATTAAAAGTATATCTTCTTTAATGTATGCTTTTAACGTAATCGAATGTTGAAAATATATATCACGTTCGATATTTTATTGTTTTCTCTTAATGGCTTTTGTGTTTGTTGAATTTGAAACTGGTATTTAATATTCATTTGTAATTCATCCGTTTTGAATAACGATGTTTGTTTTAATAATTGGTTTAAAATTCATTAATTAATTTTATATATTATTAATGATATTGTTCTCCCAAATAATTGAGAGAATTTAATTTATAATATAAAGTAAATGATGGCTAGGCATATGAAATTGATAACTAGATTGGCGTTATTGAAATACCGTTCTTATGCAAAAACGATACATTAATGTATGTATTGCGAGAATTACATTAGTGACATTAAAATCGTCTCTGCATTCGTTAGCAGTGTCTGTGTATGGAAAAATATGTGCACCAACTTGCTTTGCTATTCGCGCCGTATGATTTTCAGAAATGGCGTATAGGCACTAAGGATACAATATTTTTATGCAGTTCGTTTTTCTTTAGAGTGTGTTTTTACTGTCATTACCTTATCTAAAGTAGGAAAACACTTGAGATGCTACATTCTAATGACGGCTTGCAAGCCCGCGCGTGCGCCGCTACTCAGAGAGAGTCAGGGCTGACCAGTTTGATTTTATTAGTATAGCCAGTACTAGAGAAGCTTGGTCTTCTAAGTAAACTTACTTCATCGAAGGACCTCATTTCTTCTTACAAGTAAATATAGTAGCAAATGCATTGTTTTGTATAAAAAAATTAAGAGATAAGATAGAATTCTTATTGTCATATTCTTTTTTTTTTGTAGTATTTTTTTTCATACGTTTATTCATAGGATTTAAGTTACTTACAGATACTTTAGCTATATGTTATCTTTACAATTTATTTCATATTTTTATATTATGAAGAACTTTTGTTATAAAAACTGTAAGAACAGCCCTAGTTTTACTGTCTCATAGATATGGCGCACCTACATATATATCGTATATCTAAGAACTTGCTTTATATGATATTTATGGTTTTATTATTGCATTACTTTATATCAATAAGACATGCTTCTAATGTTATATTATTTATTGAAACTTATATATAATAAACAGTTATGAAATACATTAATATATTTCACAATTATATAAGTAAAACATATAAATGTAATTCTTCTCAATGGGACATTATCTTGTGATTACGCAACGTCGTAAAATGAGAACATAGTAGAGCGTTTAACGAACTAATTTGAGTCAGAATGTCGTCGTACGATCCCATCTTCACGGCTCAGAATAGTAAACAAATGTGTTGCGCGGACGCAATTACAGTGGGCAGGTGTGCGCGGGCGCAGGGAGGCCGTCACGCCAGACACAGGGCTAGAATCTCGCGCATCATGCTCCACTACCTCCGGACTTATGCTAATGGTCGCTGAGCCGCGTAAATTGGAGCTTGCTACAAAACGAAAATCCGCCTCTTTATCTTATTACCTAGTATTGGTTGAGAGGTATGCTACTTGAAATGAGCTTTGAATTGCAATATAGCTGTTATTTTAAGGACGTATGGTTTAAATTTATTTGACTCTATGTATAGTATTTTAGATTCCTTTGCACACAGATTGGCGGACCAGGAGAAATTGGAATATAAAACTAACGCGGGAACGACGCGATACAGATTAAAGGGCCACATCACGATTTTGTATGCACTTTGCACTCGATCTCATGAAGCTGGAACAGACTAGACTCAGACATTTTTTTTTTCAAAGAATATTCAAAGGTACTTTCATTACTTCCACACTTCGAGGGTTTGCAATGTCATTATTAATATTTTAATATCAAATTATGTTTTTTTATTAAAAAATTTTCGCTCTTGAGAAATAGTCTTTGTTGCGGTAGTTGCAACATATAAATAACGGACAAAAATAACATCCAGATTTAAAAAATCAATCTGTCGAGTAAACAAACAACTGTACCGTGTGGGAATCGAACCTATTACCTTTGGCTCAGCAGACCTATCAGTAAAATTTATGACTAATGTTTTATTCTCCCTTTGCATTTGTTGTTTTAAAGTTGAAAAGACTACCCAATTAATAAATCTAGTTAATCTAAATCAACTAATCAGTGTAACGAATGGCATATTTTTTATAAACGCAAGATATCCATATCGAAGTAGCGAGATGATTGAATATCTGTGGATCAGCAATAATAGATTCCATCAGTAACCGGTATGTGCCATCACATTCTATATAATACTTCAATACATCGTACCGTGAAATGTAGATACAAAAACTTAACTAAGTATAACGTGTGAATCGTATTAAAAAGGTGTTAAGTCATTCGGCTTCATAAACGTGTGGCATTCTGTTTGACGTGATTAAATTTCATCTATCTACACCGTTACCAACGATATAGGATAGATATTTCAGGGATGGCGAACCAATGGCACGAGTGCCACAAGTGGCAAGTTTGAAAGGTTTGATGACACGCACAAAAATTAAAAAATATATATATTTTTAATTAAAAATTATTAATCTACACTTAAATGAAATATAAATGGAAATATAAAATTATAATTAAACATAATACTATAAATTTGGTAGATAATTTAATTATACTAACGTATAGTTTCACCGCGCTAACATTTCGTATGATTTTTTCTGTGGCACGTTACGTAATTGAAAAATATTTTTTTTTTATTTTGTGGCACGAACATCAAAAAAGGTTCGCCATTCCTGACATAGACGGATAATGTGCATCATCAATAATCCGAAAAATAGAATTTAGTTGCGAAATCTGATAATATTGAGATGATAAGCAGAGATTGTTTGATAATTGGATCTTATTTAAAAATGTCAAACTGTATAAAGAGAAAGAAAGAAAAAAAAGAGAAAAAGGAGAAATTACAACTTTTCTTAAATGGTAATATTTAGACTTTATCACTTATATCAGTAAAGAAAAATTACTTTTAATACCTTATCGTAGTATTCTTGAAATATTTAAAACGCAATATGAATACAGCCACAACTACATATATAGTATATTGATTTATTAGTGAATGTTCCTCGCAGTTCATTCACAATAAAGATAATTGTGTAAAACTAGATAACTTTCCTTATGTATCTGCCTATCTCTATCAGAAATAAATTTTCAAATCGATCCGATAGTGTCGAATATTAGTGCGTTTAAACAAACAAAACCGATTAAATCCACCTGATTTATAACATTAGAATCGATTAAAATCAAAACAATTTAAATGGGATAAAATATAAATTTAACAGTATTAGTTTGTGCAAAAGAAAAGTCAGGTAATTCTTAGTGAACCGACGCGTTGTTCCGTTAAAGTAAGTAATTTTGTTCAATTGTCTCGCAAAGCGGAGCCAGCCAATAAACAATCGCTCATATTGAATGAAAGGAAATGTCTGTCTGGAAATTAGTCCGGTAACAAGAGAAAACCTTTAGGTTCCAGCTGTTTATTATATTTCAACGGTTAAAACTGTTTGAGCAGCGGCCTAGATACCGTCTAATGTATTTAACATGTCGTATTAGTGACTTTTTACCGCTTATGACAACTATTAACAATTCTAAATTAAAGATTTTAAATAAATTTATTAAAGGAAAATAGATCTAAAGTATCATTTCAGTGTAAATTTATACAATAATATATAATTTAATGCATTTAAAGTTCGGCTTTCCCGCGAAACTCGATTCGCGAAAAGGCGACATATAATCCTATTTCAAAACGGATTTCACATACAAATAGTAAACACTTATTTCAAGTAAAGTTTGTACTTTACCAGCCAGTATAATGTTTGTACATTATACTGGCTGGTGCGCATTTAAATTATTCCAGCGGATCGTTTATAGGCCATAACCGAATTTGGGAATTAGCTATAAAACAACATTTGATAGGGGCAGGCGCGGGCGGTGCAATTTGAATTCGCCCGTTTCAGACTCATTGGTTTGCAAAACGCGTGCACCGGCAACAGCCCCTTACCACCTCATCACCACCTCGTCACCACCACGACACTTTATGAACCATGACGTAAAAAAGAAAAATAATTCGAAACTTTTTGTGTTACTTTGCGAAAAGATTTAGCTTGTCTGATTTTAGTATTCTTGTCTTAGTATATTAATTATGTATATCATATAGTAAAGTGTCACTGACACTAAATTGCTTCGCTAGAACTGCTGTCTTATAAATTACATATTAATAGACCTGCCATTTCCATACACAATCTGTGAGAACAGCGTGATACGATCTTCTAATAATATCAACATTCTGAACACCATTTACGTATTCCACTGGTACTTTGGTATAAAAAGCATATAGTGGATATGGTAATAAATATTTTTTTACAGAAACATGTTAAATAATATCACATTTTATCCGAGGCCTGGGTTATCAAGTTTTTGTGTGTCTATTAATAATATGCAAAACAGTAACAAGGTATTTATTCTAATATATATTCTTAAGTTTGCTTGTAACGTAATCAGCCTCAAACACTTGTATTAATGGCTGGAGATAGACACGAGTATTGTATATATATAATTGACCGTCGTGACTACAGAAAGAGTCGGGAATTGTTTTAAGGAAACTATCCTTTGCAGCGATTCAAATTCCATTACACTTAAAATAAAAAGCCAATTTGAACTTTATATTGCTTGTGGATGGTACTGATAATTTCTTAGACACTATTAAACTAATCTAGATTACTAGCGACTTAATTTTATTTTTTATTTTCGTATTTACTTCGGGAAAAATAATATTTGATTTCATAATATATTTAATTAACTTTTTTGCTTTATTACTAGAAATGTAATGATGATAAATAAATAAATCTCTTTTTATTTAATTCATAATAACCCAAAAACAAACAGTTCCTAATGATTTGTATGCTATAGAAGTCTTGTTATTACAGTAGTAAATTAGATAAATTTAAATAGAAAAGAAAAAAGTCTGTACTGTATATAATAGTTTGTACCTGTACATATAGCATATTTTTTACACATTTATTTTCACTAACATTATAAAAAAATAGAATCATTAATGTAAGTTTTTTTTATATCTTAAATATGTAAACTAAATTAATTAATATTTTTAAGTAAAGAACTAGTCTTTGAAGTTATCTTTCCTAAAAGCGACAGTTTGTCTTAGACTACACTACAATCTCAGACTCTCAATTGAATTCCTAATTAAAAAGTCTTATATTGTACTCCAGAAAAAAAAGGTTTTCCAGTCTCAATTAGGAGATTATTCCGAAGACTATTCCTATACTTAGAGTATTTCGTTAATTTGTTGTTTTAATTCTCTAAACGACACATGATAATTCACGATATCCAAGTTTCTTCGTGACTGAAAGTTTCGATAATTTTTTGACCGAAACCAAAACTAGGTTTTTTCGCCGAAATTGACAGAAAGCGAAACCAAAATCGAACTAAAGGTCAGTTTTAATGTACTTTTGCTAATAAAATAACCAATTTCACAGAACCGTTGTAGTTTTTGGATAATTCCACTAAAATAGTAACATTTTAAAAATACTAAATATAATGCAGATACAATACTATACAAAGTCTACAGTATATACGTTAATGAATATAGATAAATGAAATATATACAGGATATAAACATAGTTAAAAAAAAAATTAAAACAATTTGTTATGTAACGTGTATCTACAATGATCGCCGCTGGCTGCGCCGGAGAGACAGCCAGCCGTCACTTGTCAGTCAGTTCTGCTCATTGCATTCATTGCACAATTTGCACTCCTTCCTTCGATCTCGGGCCTAAGCACCGAGAACAATCATTGTTATTATACCCTCAGGTATAAATCCATTTACAAATGCTACGGACATACTAGTTGCTATCCGCAGTTTCACCCGCACTCGATTTTACTCAATATATAAAATAAAATAAGTAACTTTGTCGCACTCCAAGATTTTGTAGCATTCTAATGTTGAAAGAATTTTGAAATCGGTCTGGCAGTTTTAAGTTTATTCATTATAAACATATAAATCTTTCCACTTTATATAATTAGTATATTTTTAGGAATTTGTCCAATGTACATAGTTTTTGATCTACTTTATGTGTTAACAAATTTATAATCTATTATTTGCCAAACAATTAAAATGCCGAAATTTAGTTCACATTATCTAAACATGTTATCACAAGATTAACAATTAACCTATAACGTTATCATGTACTAAGTTTTAGTGTCTTGATAATTGCAAGTAATCGTTAATATCTAAAAAAACCATAACTAACTATTTCGAAATTTGTAATTTTCAAACTTATATTAGGTAGCCATTAATCTATTTAATATCATAACTGTTCATAAAGTCGTTATAACAAAATGTTTGTACAATTTTCATTATTTTTGATATTAATATCTACTTCTGTCGGAACCGTTATAAGACTACCTGTGGGTAAATTTTCCACAACTGACCTCTCTATATTAGAACCAGTAGAATCTGAAAACAATCAAATTTCGCCATGGCTGGACCACTTTAAGGATTTTATAGATCTAATAGAAAAAGACAAAATATTGGGAACAGTTGTACTATTTATTGATGATGCTGAGGTGATGAGGTTTATTGGGTTCTTACTAAGTCCCAAATTTAAAGAAATTGTTTGGGAAATAGAAGTTATGGAAGAGTTTCAAGAGGTAACTATTTTGAATTTTTCGTTATGAGATGTTAAATATTTTTATTTAATATAAATCTCTTTTACTAATATTACTCTTATTACTTGGTGTAACAAATAATACTAAATTAATATTATTTTAATTTTTTATTTCTTCTTTTAGGGTTATTCCTTTTTAAAAGAAAAGGGGTATGACATACAGTCTGTGATAGATGCTGTAAATTCAGGCTTAAATTTACCTCCTTTTAAACCACAGCCAAGTCTGCGATTTGCTAACGGAGTATCTGGGTTCATTGCATCAGTTATTGGTACACTTCCATTTGAAGATATAAAGGAACTATTTAATACTAAATTGAAAAATAGTCCAGAGTTTGCTGAACTGTATGAAGCCATAAGCTCAGAAGAATTCATAGATATTAAGAAGAAAATGTTAAGCAATCAAAAGTTTGCTGAAATCAAAAGAATTTTTGAAAGTTATGGTGTTGATTTTAAATTTATTTGTGAAATATTTAAAGAATTGTTTGGAAACAATTACGATGGAGTCTTCTGTTCTAAAGAAGATAATAGTATTAATAAATTAGAATCATTAATGTAGTTAAATTAAATAATAAAAATGTCTTTATTTTAGCCCCTACAGTAGATATTGCGGATAAATTTTAAAATACGTGCAAATAAGTCATTTAAAGTGCAAAGCCCCATTTTCGACAATGTTATCGATATTTAAGTATAGCAAGTTTTGAAAATTGGTTGCCTATGTCGTTAGTAGTTAGCAGAACTCATTACAGAAGTCGTTTATACTACACCAGTCCGCACTCGAGCCACAGGCCCGAAATAACCGATCATGTCTATTACTTCCTAACTTGTGAAGGTTCCGTATTGAATTTGGTATTTTTTAACTTTTTTATTACATTTGAATCTAAAATTTGTAGAAGTATTTTTGTTTTAATATTTTCTTTCATACATTCTCTCTTTTCTTAGTCTCAATATTTCGTCTTTTTGATTACTTTTGTGGTCCTTTTTGATGTAGTCACACAATTTTTTTTATATTAAAATGTCTATATGTCTACGATTAACGAGTATGTTTCTATTCCACCACAAAATGAAATAGTATACGGAACCCTAACAATAACCACATCAAAAACAAATTAATTTTCAAAACACGCAACTGTACCTCTATTAACTTTCATAAATGAGTTGTGTTTCCTGATACTTACTTATTACCGACTTTGCGGTTAAACACAGTTTTAACTGCATTTCTTGTTTAGATGCTTATCAGATTAACCACTGTTTTAAGTTCGTGGTTATTGGCTTTTATTATAGTTTTATAAAAGTAGCTAATATTATAACAATTTAACCGAAATTATATCAATTAAGCCATGAAATTGATTGCTTTAATACACAGAACAACAAAATTTTGACTATTAAAATTTAAGATACTCCAGAAAAAACGGTACAGCTCATGGATAAAATAAAAAATGAAATAAATGAAACATTACTAGAAAAATAATAAGAAATATTTGAACCAATATTGTGTATCATCGGAAGTATGAGGATAATTTCTGAGCACCCTGCTGGGATAAGTGAAGGCAGCATACCGGAAGTGGCCTCGTGTGTTGCTCTGCATCACTTCCTATCTGTCGCTACATCCGTTTCCGATCATCTCGTGACGTACAACCCGCCCCTATATACAATGTTTTTCTAAGTATCGTGCTTTGATCTGGCAATTTATTCGCTTGTCAATATCAGGAAGAGGCCACGCTTCTCGTATCGCATCAATAAATCTTGACGATTAACTATATTATTAACATTATTTTGCGATAAATCGAATTTATTATTTTCAGTATCAAAATTGTTTTTCATGAACACATATTATTATTGGCTGAGTATGTAGGTATTGATGGTCAATACATTTAAGGCGTGAAGTGTATTGACATATTAGATAATGTAGCGGAAAGGACAGTAGATTATTAATTTGATGCATCGAGATAGCCGCTAAGACGAGTGGGGTAACATGTGGACAATCTTTCACGCTCATCTGTACGCACCCTTTATTGATCGACCCCTAGCTATTATGATTGTATGGACCGGGATGAGAATAAATATATTTAAAAATCATAAATCAACGAAAATCATTAATAAATTTGACCGTTTTCGTACTTCATTTTAAGAAAATACCATTTTGTATAAAAAGAAATTGAAGTTGCTCTAAATTATAATTTTCTTGATTATACCCAAATAAAAAGTAAATCTAAAAAGCTGTTCTTTTATAATTTTACTATTTTTTATTCTATAAAAAACATATAGATATAGTATTGAAGTAATATCCATAGTAATATTTTTTCGTTGATTAGAGTCCGAGCGCAGGGCGTGGGGAAGAGAGCGTGAAATTGTCTGCTCACTTTTGTAAATATAATTTCGGATACAAAGGACTATAAATGATATACCGGGGTCTCAGTGCAAGTGCGTGTCCTATTACTTGTTATACAAATTTAAAAATTAACCCTCGCTTCTAGTATTATGTATTAATTAAATTTACACTTCCAAAAAAACTATACTAACAACATTTAACAATAAATGAGTAAAATATTTTTATTGACCATTGAAATGAGTTAATATAATAAGATATTCTCTCCAAATTTTTTTCAGTTTCAGCTATATATTAATTAATTTTACTAATTAATGAGTATAAATAATTTTTATTGAATAAACATTGAACTGATTGAATAAAGCAAAATATTATCTCCATATATTTTTCAGTTTCAGCGACCAGATTGATTAATTACAAGTTTAACTTTGTCTCAAAGTTTGTTGACTTTATTGTATGAATGCATCAGATTGTGACTAATGGAATCACAGAACAAATAAATTTGAAATGTAAATAATGACACAGTGAAATGCTAATAATAAATTTCTTCATTTTAATAACTGTTGCGATGAGGGGAGCTTCTGGCCTGTTAAGTCAATATAACACTTCCATTACTCCAAATTAAATTCCTCAGGGAGAGCAATGAAGTTTTTGTTCCGCGCAGACAAAGGCCCGGAAGAACTGGCCGTGCAGCTCTGGCTCAGTGCTGTTTAGAATTTGAAATATTTTTTCTGCGAGTTTAAAATAATGAAACTATTTTAAGTTAAATATTTATAACCTATACTAATATTATACATGAAAAATTTGTTTGTATCACCACGTTAATCTTCGAAAATTTGGGTTGGATTTTGAAAGTTAATTCTGATTATGATATGATTCATGAGAAGTGATTTAGCTCTTTAGCATTACGCTACTGCTCTAAGTTATTATAACAGTAAATAAAATATTATCGCACGTGGAATTGCGAGTAATAGCTAGTATTATATACGTACAGACAAGCTTAAAAATATCAATAATCCCAAACAACAAGTGTGCAAAACGGGTGTCATATATTAATATTTAAGAGAATTAATCATTATAATCCTAGCGACAAACAAGTCGCCCTCGGGAGTGAAGATTATAATGAAGTTGTCATTTTTTAGGCTGGAAGGGAGGCTGGAGGAAATCCAAATTGAATCATGCGGCGAGGGAATTGTGCTATTATGTTATTAAACAGAGGAGGGCAGGACCCCGTTCAAGTTATTTTTTATCCGGAGGGCGTCGAGGAGACAGTTAACAGTTTTCACAATAGAATTATGATATAATTTGACACAACAAAGGCGTATGGCGCGAACTCTATCATGAAGTTGAATTTATTAAATGAGTGCAAGCGAATTTTAGTATTGAAAATGTTCAGTGAATTATTTTGGTCTTTATTGGTTTATAATTTATATTTAATATATTTTTATATAATCCAGTTATTTTTATGATTGGTATTGGTTATATGATTGACATCTGCAACAGAAAAATACTAGAATAGTATATAAGAGTAGAATAGTTGAACATAATACAATGCTCTTGAAATTCTTGATTATTCTATAAAGTACTCTTCATAATTTATTCCATTTACCTACTTATGTCTATTATCTAATACTATATCACACTCAAAAGAGCTAAGAGTAAAACGAAAGCTTTTATCCATATGTCAGAGAGAGTACTTACAGAGGCTTATTGTCACCCCCGCTGGAGAATTTGATAAAGCGTGTGCGAATATTAACAAAAGGAATATCTTGTTAAATTGATATTGCTGCACGCTCCACGGAAATTCCGACTGTAATTACACCTTTTTGTACTATACCATAGTTATAATTGATTGCAATGAACATTGGAGTTAGGACTGTCTGATGAAATGTGCGTGAAATTGTCTCCGTTAGAAAATGTATAATTCAAAGGGGAAGATTAAAATATTATCCATGTTGAGTAAATATTCAAATGAATATTTTCCGTGTTAAACAACAATGAGTTTGGAGGGGAGGCGTAATTTGATAGATACCTATCTACAAAATGACTCCGTTATCATAAATTATGAGGAAGATTTAGGATTTGTATATAATGGTTCTTAGTATCTTCGTTTCCGTCAAACCATTTCGTAAATTCGTACAATATTTTCTATATACATAATATATTTATCTATTCTTAATAATGTATTTTTTAAACATATTTATATAAGTGCAGACATATCTGTTTAGTAAAGAACTTATAATTTGATTTTTTTATGTAAAAAACAAAGCTTTTTAACTAAATATTATAATATATTCTGAGGATTTAACCACTTCAAGTTATTAATTTAAAAAGTTATTAATGAAAGTGCCAAATAATGGATGTAGCGAGTGCATTGACAATGTGTCATGTAATACACTTGCGCCCCGACTCGCAGCGCTCCGCTGGGATTTAACTATTGTTATAATAAAACGCCATCTCGTGGCATTAGTGTATACACACAGGAAAGTCGTCTAATATATTTAGTTATTATATAGAGAAGTATTTTGGTTTCTTTAGATCTTGTTAATAAATTTACTATTTACATTTTTTTTTTGTAATTTCACAACATCGTTTTTAAAGAAACATAACCTGTAAAAGTTTTTTTTATATCGGAATTTTAAAACATCATTTAAAACAAAAACTATAAACCGTATAAGAAATATAAATGATAGTAAAATTCTTGTAAATATTTTAATTAATAATATTTTTTTTATTACTTGTTCATAATGACGAAGCACCTGCGTCTATACGGGCGGGGAGGGGGGTGGTAACATGTTTATATGTTTATTTTAATACGCGTGTCGTGCGTATAATACAGAATTTATTACGGCACGACCCTCCATAGGATTAATGCGATACGGAAGATTTGAATTCAGAGCATTAACTCGGATTGGTTCAGAGGCTGCGAAGGCACGAACTGTCGAAATGATTCATATTCATATAATATACCTTAGATGTGAATTGAGAACAAGAGAGACGAAATTATATTTTCTCTCGCTTGTTTAAGTCTAAGTAATTGAAATAATATTGTTTTTTGATTTTCTTTTATTTTTTTTATTTCATCTTTTTTTTCAAATAGGATTGCGTTGCATTTATGAAATATTATTTTTTAAGTTGCTTGGTTCCCAGATTCAATGAATGAAGTAAGAAATCTATGAATTCTCTTTTAACTTATTTATAAAATTTCAATTAGATAGAATTATATAGATTAGAATATTTCTGTCACAGCAGTAATTGATTATCGCGAATTAAAAAAATAAAAAAATATAAAATTTCTTCAATGACGAGATATGTATTGATGAAAAATATTTTCAAAGCCTATCGTTATCTCAGATCTTATTCAGGATTAAAAGCCGCGGATGTGCAATGATTTATAACCACTAATAACAAGAAAAACTGGCTATAATCTATTTTCATTCGTATACAAATCGGTTGAACAGAAAACCATAAAACACCACACACAAAGAATCTTTATGTAAACATAACATTAAAAAGCGTTATATCTGTTGTTTTAAGTCATTTCGAAAGTCATTAATCAGAAGAATGTTTGTATTGTATTGGGGCAGACGGTTACTATGATTAGATTTTATTACAAGTACACCCCCACCTTATATAATATATAATATACAAGAAATAAGAATAAACTCGTAATGCCTAAATTTCATCTCAAAAAGTTTAATCCTTCATAGGGTTAAGTATATTTATATATAATAAGACTCCACAACTTAGACCTTCCCTTTCTTAGATTTAAATCTAAAATTAAAAGTATATTATTAAATTAATCTTAGTACAGCATTCAAGAGTACTTAGTCGATCAAAATGTGTGGAACTTGGTTTTGAGTCGTTTGTAGGGTTGTTATTATGATGTATATACCAAACATTTTTAAAATTTTATTCAAAAAGAGCAAGCAAGTTTCTGGCCAGCTCAGCAGAGCAGCATTCCGAGCTGGTGGTAACTTACTCATGAACTTCTTACACATACATTTTTCGACTTTGATAATTTACTATTCCAAAGTGTGCGTAAATGCTTATTTGAATAAAGATATTTTGAATTTGAATAAGAAAATGAAAACAATTAAAAGATGCAGTGATTTAATTTGAATCAAATTAACATGCCTTATTTTCCCGCTTGATTCAAAGACAAATAGTCTAAGTAAAATTTATGTATCGGAATCAAATTCAATTTCGACTTTGCATTTTTTTACTTGATTTTCAGAGTCGTATAACTTTAACGTCCGACGTTCAGAGAGTATGGATACGCCTAAAACAAATTCATTTTATATTTTTTAAATAATTTTTTATTACGCAGAAAAGAATCTATTTTTATATTTAAAAAAAGCTGTTCTCTTAATATTATATATAATATTTTTATTATAATATATTTATATTTTGTAATCAGATGTTTTGTAGTGATTACTTTTGAGCTTAATTTTATTTACTTCTTATAATACAATGAAATTTGTTTTCGTAAAGGATTTTTCTAATCTTCTTTAGCATCATTTATATTGATTATAGCGCTCCTTCCTAATTTATATTCAGTAAGAGTTTTTTCATCACGCCCAGTGCTAAATATCGCAATTTGTGTCGTAGTAACAGTGGGAAACTGTCACCTTACTCTTGGCTATTTTCTGGAATCTTCTGTTGCTATTAAATTTAAACAATCGATTCATGTCAAACATGAATCATGATCCGAATTTGTCAAGTGATTCAGTAATCTTAAATGAATCATTGATTTAAATGTTGACTCGATATGGATAAATATTTGCTATTTAACTCAAAACAAAATCGTGAAATCTGCATTGATATTTTTAAGACAATACTAACTTATTGTAATTTAATAATTCCTTAAGATACAGTTGGTTAGTTAATTAATGTAGGTTTGACATCCTAAATATGATATCCTTCATCCAATGGGATGGTTCAGCGTCGAAAAACTATGGCGCCACAGATCAATTAGTTCCAAGTAATAAACAAAGAAAATATGTCTGTTATGAAAAGAATTCGGCCAGCAAATTTCTTTTGATACATCAATCAAAATCATACACATAATGAAATCATCATTTGGGTGGCCATAGAGTGGATGCTTCTGAGAAGTTTGGACTGGTCTCCATCTGCTCCACCATTATCACATTCCTGATTTATTAATTAGAATTTAGATAGCTGCAGATCCAAAGACGCATATCTTTTTAGAACTTTGTTTGAAGACCAGAATGAATTATATAAATAATTGATTATATGACATTGTAATGCCGACTTAACAAAGTCGTTTAACATTTTCTTAGAGATTAATATTAATTAAATTTGTTTTACTTGCGTTTTTCTTATGGTAGCTCCTAAAAGTATACATACAGTGTTTATTACTTAATTTAATGTTTACTTTTATTATTTTGCTATTTCTAGATAATGGTATATATACCACATTTTTTATATTTATTACAATTGATTGAAATGAAACAGTTTCGTTTATTTATGTACTGTGAAATATTTTAGCAATTTTAATATTCATAGAACATACTAATGAAATTTTACTGCAATGGGCCAATAAAATATCTAATTAAGAGAGTAAATACGACATTATTGCATTTTATGTTTTACGAGTTTCAATACAGCTGCAATGAATTATTATATGTTAGTTTTCATATGTGCTACTATAAATACATTAAATGGTTTGTAATTTATTTCCATATCAAATTCATTATGTTATATATGTTATAAAATATATTATTTGTACACAGATACAGACTTTCGGAAACATTACGGTCTGAGCTTTTATAACAAATGCGGTAACTATTTGGTAACTTTCAAATGTATGACAGTTTGCAAGAGTATAGGATATAGAGTCTTTAGATTGAATAGTTTTTGTAAATGTTCCTGCCACGAGATGAAAACCAGCACGATCCTGCCCTTCTTCATGTGGAGAACGAATGGAAGTACAAGGGAGGTACCTAAAACTGCAAGTCCAAGGCTCTATCATGTTATAGGAACTTTATCACCTGCTCCTAAAGATGTTGAACACACAGAAACTGCTTCTAATAAAATAGAAGAAAAGACGGAGAAACACCCAGTCCGCGAGACCACAACTGAATCTTCAGTCTTAAATGCCACTGTTGTAGGCAATTCTACAGATACTGATAAGAATTCTACTGATAAGGTCACTACTGTGGCATAGAAATAGTACGTAGATAATAATAACTTATAAAAGTATATGTTAAAGTATTAATAACATGATGAATAAAAATAGTAATTAGGAACATTATTTGGTGTTTTATTTAATCTGCTAGATCTAGATCTTGATATAATTAAGTAAGTAGTAAGCGCTAAAATCTATGATAATGATATGATATGATAATAATATGAAAAATAAATTATCAAAACAATAATATTAAGAAATACCCAAAACATTTGAAGTGAATATTATTATTTGAGACTGTTAAGTAATTATTCAACTGTGATTTTAGTAATCATACATAAAATGCAAAAATCTTTGTTAATATTATATTCAAAATGAAAATAAATAAATGAAAAATAAATGAAAATATTATATGAAAAAGCGTGTGGTTTATAAATCAAAATTATTCCTATAAAATTGTTCAAATTGTAAACTCAATATTTATCAAAATCTATTTTAAAGTATGTGCATTCCACCTTTTTATCCAAATATTAATAATATAATGAAACAAATTAGGAAACACAAAATAAAAGTTCATTCTAATATTAATATTCTAATATTAATATAGTATTGTTCGTTTAATTAATTTTTATGTAATTAATTTTAATTTCATACTCTTATATCGATAATTATTTAATGTTTATTAAACAACATTACAATTGATCACTTTCAAAATGGCGGCGCTTGCAACAGTAGGACTCTTATTAACTCTCTTTGAATATTTTGTAAGTGGTAAAAATATGAAAACAACTGGTATGTTTATTTATTAATATAATTCTATGAAATTGATAAAAGTAATATTAAATTCAGTGTAATATTTTTTTCAGTGTTTTCACCTTCCGAGTTAATGAAAGATAGCCATTTTTTAAATAGTAAGTGTTATCAAAAGACTCTCAAATTAATGTTCCTTAAAACATATTTATCGTTTTATTTATTTGTCTTTTCATTAATTTATATTAGATTAATATTCTTCCAGCTTCTATGAAACTAGCATTACGCTACGGTTTTCAGAGAACGTCGGAATGTAAAGATTTCTCTAAAGCATATATATGTGTCCAGAAATGTTTAGATTTAGGATTTGATGTCGCGTATTCGAACAGACATTGTTTTTGTACATGTTATCATAAGAGAGGAAAAGTTAAAACTACTCCTCCTAAGTTAGTTACCAAAACGAAATGGAAATTAGGAGCTCCAACTACGAAATTACCGGCTTGGGCATCTGAAAAAGACGTAAAATTAAAACATAATGAATCAGAGACCGTTCAATACGTTTTACTGGAAGGAAATATATCAGATATTACGGTTACTACTCAAATTGACGACTCTTCCCAAACTGTTGAAACAGGGACTCCTGCAACCGGTGATGTTGCAAACAGTACGGATGTTACAGGACAAGTTAATACTGCCACGGATGTTAATAATGCCACTAATGCTGATAAAGCAACAAATGCTGATAAAGCAACGAATGCTGATAATGCAACTAATGCCACTGGTGCAAAAGAAGATGGAACACTACCAACTGGTGGAACAGGAAGTCCAAAAGATGTTGGAAACGCCACTGTTACGGGAGGTACAGGCACGGGCAATGCCAATGCCAATGTGACAGTACCAGACGGAGGTAATGCCAATAGTACAAACGTCCCCACAGGTGCACCCTCTAATAATACAGGGGGAACAGAGGGCGCCCCTGTCACAAAACTAAATGATAATACATCAGGCGGTACAGAAAAACCTAAAGTAGACACTGGAGCTCCCACTACTGCACATTCTTAGAAAATATTTTAATAGTAAATACAATATAATAAAATTTAAATTATGATGTTATAATATAATTCATTGAAATACCTTTTTACAACTTCCAATCTACCAAATTTTTTTTTTGTAAATACTAAATGACTAGACAACAAAAATATACTCTTTAAAACTCTGCTCAATCTATTCAATAGTTAAAAACTGTTTAAAGTTAATAAAAGTCTCTTATTAAATTATATATTTTGTTATTCTTATGTATACAAATACGTTCTGATCGTGCGCGGAATATTTACAGCAATTTAGTGTGATAATTATCAATATATTCTGGTTAACGGCGGCATTAGGGAAATATCTTCCTTGCCGTACAAAATATTGGTATTAGATAACATTAAATTATCTTATATTTACAGTATTTTCAGACAAATAAACAGTTACAAGTAAGTACAGTATATTTTTATGTTTCGCAGGTTATTTTAAAGAAATATTTAGTAGTAAATTCATTTTATATTTAATATATTCAAACCTTTTCCTAGTAGTTTACATATGAACTTATTTTAACTTACAAGAAAATTTGTAAGAAATAAGAAATCTTAGAAATCGGAGAAATCCTCAAAATGAATAATTAATTGTCAGAAGAAACTAAAAGGACTCTTGTAAGAGATGATATCCTAAAATTTCTTGACTAAATACTTTTAAAGGCAAAATAACAATCTTTATAAAGTGTTTGGGTATTTTTATAATATTTATTTTTAGTTCCTTGGTCTCGTTATATCTGTAACATTTGTGCCGAAAAACTTTTTATACAATACCCAAGAGACGATATGAGAGTGACGGCTATGACGTATCACTAAGATTTTTTTACCAATACTCAGAGAACATAAATATGCTTTTATATCAATATATCAATTTCTTTTGTTGAGTTCGACGTTTTTTCCAAACACCATTTCACTATCAAAGTAATGTGACGCGTGGATAAAAATAGACCAATAATTTGATTTTTTTAAATCAACTCTCACATTATATAAATAACTTTTGTGGTTCGTGTGTTTTAACAAATAAAAAATAAAAGTAATGAGTTCTACGAATTAAGAATAAAAATTTGTTGTTCACATAATCAACTGTTTCCTGAGGAAATCGAACCAACGACCTCTGGTATCACAGGGAGCAGCCCTGTCTGCTAAGTCACTTAACACCAGATCGATTGGTTTAGCCATAAAATAAGTTATATCAATATAATATAAAACATGTGTTGTATAAAATGACAATTTTTCCATAAATATGTATTATTTTTGTATAATATTGTATATCTCTTAGAATGTATAAATTATAAAAAAATATGTAATAATGAACATGAATACCGAAGCCCCGAAAGGAAAAGGGTCACTTAATAAGGTCCATAAAATAACTTTAATAGTAGTTATTTTTATAATAATAAACAAAAAGTGTCCAAAAAAGGTATAGATAGACGTCTGTCTGTGTAATTGCAGCTTATAAAATAAAACAAATGACTATAAAGATTCAATAAAATATAATGTCTTCTACTACGTAACAAGCCTTTTAGTAAATATCATTACTGTTTTTGTAATAATAATTTAAGAATACTTATTAGTACATGAGTAAGTAATAATTGAAGTTTAAATTCGCATTTTAATATCCGATCATTAAGGCGAAGTTTTCTTTGATACATAAATAAAACTTGCAAATGGGACGGGTTTTTTTATCTTTAAATGTATACAAATAACTCAGCAATATTTAGGATTGAACTTTGTGTCGCTTTTCAAAGTTTGGGCTCTTTGTCACCAGAGGATGGAGTTATAAATCTTCTGACAACCCTCCCTTATGGCAGTCAGTGATACAAAGATAGGTCAGTCGGATGGGGATGGACGCAATAAAATTCGATTGTCCATATTTATTTATGATTGACCCCTTGTTACTCTAAAATATTTATAGTAAGTAAAATTCATCCCTTTGATCTTTTATTGCCAGATTTTCGTTATTCCTGTGATATTGGATATCTTTCAAGTTACTTATCAATGCATGATTTAAATGTATTTTTCGTATTTTTATATGATAAATGAATAAGTATTATTATTGCATTGTCTTTTGACTATGTTTATAATATGTTAAAGCTAATAAAATATGTATTATTTTTTACTAAAAAGAGAATATTGAGAATTCATTTGCTATTTAATAAAAGAGCATTTCTGATTGGTTCTTAATCCGGGATACATACTTTGATAGAAGATTTATTTACAATGAATTATTAGGATTTCTTTTATCTGTCTGCAAACAATCGAGGGAAAAACAAGAGGAAGACAAACAATAAAGCCTCCTACATAAAAATTGTATCAACTTTGTTCATAATACCGATGGAAACATCATCAGAAGTTGGTTTGTTCGCACCCTCGCGCCCATTCGTGCAGAGATTACCAATAAATCCAATACGGGATAATTGGGCCGCTTAATTCTGTGCTATCTTTCTACTTAGTTCAGTCGTCAGAATGCCAGCTAAGGTCCCTCGGGAACGTCCACTTCGACTACAAACCATTTTTTTGCCAAACAAAAATCATCTCTCGGCTGTTAATTTAGAAATTAATTTTAAATGTCAAGGAAAAACAAAGCAAAATGATCCGGTAATGAAGAAAGTAGTTGGAGTAAATGATATTATTTCTATGCACTTAACTATAATCTGCATTAAAATGATGTGTTAGCTATGAGGAGTGTACAATATTTATTTGTAATTTTATAAGAAACAGAAATGAAAACAATAAAAAATAGATCAGATGCATAGTATAATTAAGTATCTCAATAAATTAATACTTTTTTCACGAAGCAACATTTTAAATAGTGTGTGTATCTTTTGTATAGTCAGAAATGGAAAACATGATGGACATAGGTGTCGCTTTTCCCTCTAATGGATGAATATTATTCACTGTGAGGGTAGTTGCGATTTGATGTTCGCATCAACCGGCCCTCGGGACCGCTGTGACGTGGTTCTAAAGCAAAACTACTATTGGCTTTTTGAATAGGAAGCCGATATGGGAAATTCGCTTAGTAAGTCGATCATGACCAAAATACCCATATCATATTCTTGTGATGAAAGAAAATTTGTACATATTGTTTTAGTTAACAAATTAAGATGTATTTAAAAGTATACTCTTATAATGTAAGTAAATATAACTCTGTTGAATTTAAAGTAAGTTAATTAAAACTCAATTAAAAGTAAACCTGTCATAGAAACCTGTCGTAAATGAAACCTACCGTTTAGACTTCAGGTTTCTAACCTAACGGTTAAGTCATGCGTTAATAGATCAGTTATTTAGATCTTTAACAAAATAAATAAATAAAACTATTATACCTGCAACAAGGCTCTGTGGTATTGAATCCTTGCGCTGAGCCTAAGGGCATTGTTAGTTAAGTTTTGCTATAAAAAGGAACACTAATTCAATAATAGTACGCGTGTGTACTTTCTTTATATATAGTTTTATAAAATATTAATTATGACCCATCGATTAGGGTTAAATAAAAGATATTTCAATCACCCCATGACGAGTTAAAATTAAAACGTCACTCAAAGTGGAAAAATCTCGTTCCGAAAAATTGGCCAACGAAATTCCAACAAATAATTAATCTGGAATAATCATACAAAACGATGCGAGCGGGATTCTCGAGCATTATTACCATTCATTTCAAATCAGCCGTGCGGAGGCCGGGAGGGTGAGGCCTCGTCGACCTGAATAAGCATACATTTTCCAATCAGGGCACGTATCATTTAACTTGCTATTAAATTCGACTTCTTCCCTCCGAATTATCATTACGTCAAATATAAGCAACCTATCGAACATTCGATACAATTTCAAAAATTAATTCCGTTTGCTTAAAAATGTTAAAAAAATAAATGTGTTAAAATTTCAATTGACATAATTATTAAGGAATATGTAATTATATAACGGTATCTTTGATGATGATACTTAGCGCGATTAATTAATGTTAATTGTGTGTGAAAAACAACATTAAGTTTTTTTTGAAAGGTGGCGGTACTTGTGAAAATATCATAAAAGATCTTTTCGGCCTAAAATTTATTGTGTGGTGAGCATTCAGACGCCGAAAAAGGAAGCGTGAATGGTTCGTTATATAGACTCGAATACTTTTCATAAACGCCGTCATAACATTCATGCTTAAGACCTTTTACTGTAATTACTCGCTCGGAGCAAGGCATGAATTAGAGAATTAATTTTTATAAAAGAAGTCTTGCTTGTTTCTTACAAATCTACATTAATTTTATAGAATCCCAGACATAAAATAAAGTGTGTAAATTCTTTGTGAGCTGCAGATGAATGGAATTTGTATGAGACTTACAAGTTTTTCTTTGAAGAAGCGCTGTTAATAAGCGAGTAGCGATATACCAAGAGCATTCCTAGTGTGAGTAAAACAGAAGGGATTGCTTTATCATTTCATGTATGTATGTAGTATAAAGAAGAGTAATGTATTTTGTATGTAATTAATATTTCATAATTGTATGATATTCCATCCGTTGCGATCGGATATTGTAGGATTATCACGAGCATACCGGAACGCTGGTATGATAAGCGCGTCTGTCATCACAGCGGCACGCGTCCCGCTCCCGCCACGCACCTGACGTGACATTCGACCCCCCCCATTTATTAAATTAATAACTCTAACTGAACACCGTCATTATCCGACTAATTGGAAGGGCGATGAGCTCCTCTTTTAACGCGTTACCTAAACATTTAACTCATGCTTTGTGAAGTGTGTAATATACTGATTAATACGAACCGTAACTATGTCTTTGGTATATATAAAATATATTTAAAATCTTTATATAATTTGCATAATTTTGACACTAATATAATAAAATTAACCGATCAAGCCTTTATCAGAATTCGCGCTGTTATCAGAAAGTATAATTAGCGTTAACAGTAAAATTTTGATGTTTATAAACATATTATTTCGCTGGCCTGGCGCTTCGGGCTATATTTTACTTAGAAATTTAAGATATATAATTAAGAATTTTGTTGAGCGCAATAATTTAGGGATCTTTTAATGAATGATATCAGGTTCCGTGTAATTAGCGCCAGGGGCTAATTGTTATTTTGGTTATTAAATATATTTATAGTTTCAAAATAAGTTTAGCAAATTTTTTTAACAGTTACGATCCCTTTTTTGTACCAATTAGCGCTAGTTAGTACCTGCTTACATTTCGTTATAATAAAATAAAAATTATATATAATTGTTAAGGTTAAAGTATGCAGTTCTCAAGTGGGTAAATTACAAGTAATGAGTATCAGACTATCAATGAAGACCTTGGTGTTCGGTGTTCGTTTCACCGTGTGTTGCTGCTGAGGCCCTACAATTGCTAGCGTGATACAAATATACACATAATTTTAATGCCGGGGGTGAAGCATTAAAAGTCAGGGATCAAATGCCTTTAATACCGTTCAGAAAAACTGTGGAGTAGCTTTGTGTTATATATTATTTTGCAATCATCTTACAAATCAAAAATCAATAGAAATTAAGCTCTTCATATAATTAACATTACAATAATTTATGAAATAATTACTGTAAATATATCTAATGAATTTAGACAATCAATGAATTAATAGAGATAAGTTTGAACTATTTATTTGTGTCATATTTTTTGAAATTTTATAATTTTTTAATTTTTTTTTTAATATTCAAATATGTTAATATATTGTTATTATTATGGATACTCCATGAGTTTTTAATAACAAAGTGTAAGGCATTTACACGGGCAGGGCGCACGCCACGCTCACGGCTTACCTGCCCTCCACACTCGACTTACTTTAATCTTCAATCATATTTGCTAATAACACTTGCTGCCAAGTGCTTTACAAGGTAGCAAATTATGTAACCGATAGCTTGTAACGTACACTGTCAGTCTGTCTTCATGCACTTTGTTTAATGTTTGGAGTTATACGTAATTTCTAACACCATTTGATATTAAACTTAAAAATTATACTAAAGAATACAACGCTTTTTAGTTTGTGATTGCTACAGTTATTACAATTATTTCGCAATTACATTTAATCATTACAAATAATAATATAAGATTTTTTTAGTTCAGGACAAAGGTTTTTCGAAAAAAAGGTTGTTGTTCTTTTAGAGATGATGTTGATGAACTGTTTGATGATGATAGATTGGTCTTCTTCTTTTTAATTCCTTGAAAACCTTCCTTGAAAAACTTCAAGACTTTACTATTTATATAAGTAACCAATTTTATTGCACTTATAATTATGTTTCAAAGTTCATGATATTCAGATTACTTTTACATATACAACTGGTAACATGTATATATACGTGTGTTTGTGTGAGTTGTGAGTGTGTGTGAGTCTTGTATATTTGGTATAGGTATGTATGTTATCAAGTCCCTCCTTTAAATTGATCTTAAATACTATGACATGCCAAAGACGTTTATGGTATAAGACTTCATCCTTACCATATTTCTAATTAAAACTAATTAACGTACGGTATGTACATATAAGAGATATCTATTATCAAATGTTGTTTCTAAATCCGTTCACATATTCGCATGTATAAAGTCAATAGGGTGAATCGTCACCCTTTTAATTTACTACGAGGGGTCATTAAACAATAAAGTGTTGATTAAAAGCCCGTATGCGCGGGCGGCGGGAGTTGCGAATTCCATTTCCTGCTGAAGAGTCATTATTATCATTGATGATTGACACCAATCGACTCTAGTTACTGCTATGTTACTGATGTTCACACATCTTTAAAAAAATCCACTTGAGTTTTTTTTATTACAAAATACTAGCAAATTTGTATTTATTCTGAAAATGTAGACGATACTTAAGTAGAATTATATTTTTTATTTTATTAATTTGTTAATTATAAAAATGAGAATGGTCCAGACCAATCCACCAAAAATCTATTTGTTAATTAAGAAAGTATCAAGACTATTTTCCGTGATATTGAACATAATTGACATCTTGATGAACCACACAATAGATTGGGGAGTAACAGATAATTACTTGAGATAATACAGGGAGAAATAAGCAGAGCTTAATATAGAAGGGATTTGAGCTTAATCATGGAATAATATATAGGTATGTATTGTGAGCTTTTATAGAAACAATTATTGGAAGTAGGAAAACTAACCAGACTCAACGACATCGAATATTTGATTTTTTTTAAACTACCATCACTGTTTATTAGTGTGTAAAATTTGGTAATTTTTGGATATACCGTTTTTGATTGATTCTTGCACAAAGGATGCAGAACAGTCTCTCATAGAGAGCTTCGCTCGCATCGCTCAATAATTTTATTTTATAAACCATCATGACCCTGTTATTCCTTATTATGTGTAATGCATTCTGAATACCAAGATCATCTGGAAAAACCATTTATGGAAATTGTATACGAATCGTTAAAAAGAGAAGCGTCCTGTTAACAGATTTTAAATCATTGCCGTCACAGAGCGCTATTGTAACGTCAGGTTAGTTCAAAAGCGGTGGTACCAACAAAATGATCTTCGTCGGATCGCCTTCCACACCTACAGAATCAATAGATCTCATTCAAATAATAATAAGGTATAGATCAAGGTGTCACCGAGTTCCTTGACTGACGCTCTTCCTTAACTCAACATTTCTCTTTATTATGGAAATATTTCAGTTTCCTACCTGTTTGTGATTGTTGAGTTGATAACGACTCGATTTATATATCTCTGGATGATGGGTAGCTGTATCCTTCACAGAGGAAGGACTGTCATACAGGAGGTTAGGATAAGGTTGATATTTAATTATTAAAACCTATAGTCAAATCATGTTACGTTTGTAATCAAATGAAGTTACTGAATCAAATTGTGCAAAAAATATTATTTTTTTTGGTTTTTAATATTAATTATATATAATAATGAATATGAAACTGTATATAAAAATATGATCGTTCTATGCAAAACTCGAAACTTTACCATACATCTATATTTTTTTTTCTGATTGATAGAATACCATGGGTATATTTTATAACTCAACATGATTTTGGGTTTGTTGAAGCTTTATATTTAATTCTATATATCGCCTATTTTGTATACATATAATAAAATACCATTTATAAATTAGATAATAATTTAATTAAGAACGCTGTTTATTTAGTAATGGCCTATTTCTCTGCTCGTATTGTTTGTTTTACTTTTTTTTTCTTACTTGAATTAAAACAGATTAAAAATTTATAACGAAGCTATGTCACGTCTTGGTTTAATTAGGCGAGGCGTTCGCGCTTGGAGGTATGCGCCTGCGCCACCTTTGTTACTTGTTTCTTTATTTTCATTATTATTGCTTTTAAAATATGCTAATGAGCAATTATTGGTCGTTATATTAAGTGTCATTGTTTTATTGGAGATAAAAATAACTATTTAAAAACATCTTTAAATCTTTTGTGTCTGTAATAAAATATTGGATACTGATTTACGTATACTTTGATAGAAATAATGTTAGTATCTTATGGTATGTATTATATTATATATTTACTTAATATTTTATATGCTTCAACAATTTTTTTTATGCTTTTATTAAAAGTATAATTATTGTTACTGTTTTATCCAAAAAAAAGCTTTCTAGTTAAAGAGATTTTTCAAACTTAAATAATTAAAAATAAAACTTATTCTGCAACGCAAATTTTCCGAGTACGCTTTTAAAATTTTAATTACAGTCTCAAATTTAATAATGGTGGCGGACCATTTGAAAAACTAACGAGAATTCATATTATATATAATTTTCTGTACTAGAAATTACAATCCCAAATTCCTTAAGTAATAACAAATTATAATGATAGAATTAGGGTATAGAGAGGAGTATATATATAATTATTTACAACTAACTGATGAAAACAGTCATGAAGTATACTACTAGTATATATTTAAGAGATTTTTTTTTATCTTAAAGAAGGAAAAAAATAAATCACTTTATTATTATAAAATTTATCTTAACTTTTTGTTATTTATTTCAATTAATAATATATAAAAAAGTTTTTGAGGTAAAAGAAACTTTATTATTAAAGTTATTTAAACTAATGTTTTGGTTTCATTATAATATGTATATTATTAAACACTAAAAACTATTTTTAAGGTTTTGGTGATTCGGTCTCTTTATTGAACTTTAATTGAATAATCATATTGACACGATTTTGTCAATTAAGGATAAGGTAAGGAAATGGCACCCTAATAAATAACTAGTCAGTTATTTATTAGTAAATAACTAGTCAGTTATTTATTAGTTAGCTTGAACGAATAACTAGAGCAACGAACAGTGACAGCGCACCTGGTGACCGCTGATGTCTGTCTTTCCACGGGAAGTTTGTACTGCCCGGGATATTATATAAAACAGGTTTTCAAAATCATGTTCTATCTGTTTGCAAAGTTTCATGCAAATCAAACCAGTACCAGATTTTTCGCAAATCATATTGACTTTTTAATCGATGAACAGACATACATATAAACGATGTTTTAGTTATATTTTATAATATATATTTATACATTAACTTCTTTATGAGGTTTTCTATAAGCAATAGTTGTCATATATACAGCTGGTGACAATTATACTTCACAGCTGTATGTAATTGAAATGTTGCTTTTATTAAGATTTATGATACTTGCTCATATGCATTTTTTATGTATTTATCAACAAATAAAGTTGTTCCAGACAAAGTCAATGAAGTATAGTATGTATTATTCTACTGCAGTTGGATAGCCTTACATAGATAAAAGAATATTTACTCATCCTTCAAACTGTTTTTGCAAAGCATTATTATCTACTATATTATAGTATATTTATATAAAAAGATAAATATAATTCATGACTCTTATTATGTAGTTGAAAGTTATAACTTATGTTTTTCATGATTATGTATATAGATACCACAATGTTGGACATTTTCACAAGTTAACCTCTGTGCTGCGCGGGCGCATATTTAGATCTTGCTAACTAGTGTAGCCACGCCTCGGCCAATGTATTGTAAGGAAATGTCGAAAGCACGAAACAATTCTACCGTATACCGTAATATCTGCATACAAATGTAAAGTTCTTCGCTTTGGTATTTGTTTGCATGTGTTTATGCTTTATTTGGTGTACCTTGTGTATGTGTGTGTGTAAATACATCTGCAAGTACTGTATTTACAGTTTAATTATTTTTGTTTGTATTTATTGAGAATTATTGAGCGAAGCAAGCGTTGCGAGCGAAGCTCTGTATGAGAGAGTTTTTTGTATCATCTATCAAAAACGGTATATCCGAAAATTTCCAAATTTTGCATACTAATACACATCAGTCTGGTAGTTATAGTTTTTAGAATTTTTTCTCTTTTTTAAACTTTTTTTTATTTTTTTTTTTATCTTAAAAAATGGTTGAGGACAGAATGCGTCAACGTTTTTTAAATGCAACTTAAATGCTTAAACTTCGGTGCTGTTTGGACCTCACTTCTTTCAATATGCAAAGCAAACACATACTGAGATTTTGCGAGCGCAGCGAGTCACAACTGAGGTCTGGTTCGCGCTCCTAATACATTTTTGTTTTGTTACTTTTAAATAATATTATAAATCATGTGTTCATTATCAGTAATAGGCGTTTGTATGTTAATATATGTTTTCATTTAGTTTCCTAACACCTACTAGGTATCTTTACCATATGTGTATGTTTATTATTACAAATGAAATGAATACACTGGAAATAACAATTGTAATTATTTTATTTATTTATTATAGTTCTTTTGCATAAATTCTTGAATTATGACGAGATTTATCAACTATATGGACCATTATTATACTTATAAATGTTGCTAAGATGTAAGATCTTAATAAACTAATAGACAATAGAGATACAAAATTTATTTCATTATAACATTTACACGATATTTCAATAAAACTACGGATATAGCTCGCGTTTATTATTACATTTTTGTAATAAAATACCCGACTTTTCGAGGGCTTTGCAAAATTGTTCGCGGTAAGACGAGATGTTGTCTGTCAGTCAGTTATTTCATACTATTATTTTAAATCAAATTTAAATATGGACTTCGTCTGTGCTATAGTGCACGATGTCGCTAATGTCACTTAAGTTGAAGAAGACTCCATGGAGATTGTATGGTTTATCAAATAATTACTTTTGAGAGCAAAATACTGGAATTGTTTGTTTGTTAAAACTAAAAAAGCATACATTATATTATTAATTTTTAATTTTATGACATATTTTTTATATTCCTAAATATAGAGTATATGTAGAAACGCTATTCAATTCCAATCTCCTGCCAAAAACACAGACGGCAAATTTTGTCATTGAAAAGCATGTAATGTAAATTCTATTATTACGGCCTTTTATTTTTCAATTACGAGGCCCCATCCCGCCGGGCGCCTGGGGGTTAAAAAGACCCCACAATTTTCAATTTTTACCCATTACGCTTATGTAGGTATTTATTACAAGAATAAGTCACCTTACAAAATAACAATGTTTATTTATGTACATACGTACATATATGTGTTAATGTAAGTATGTAGATGTGTGCGTATGTGTGTGTACATGAGTGCGTGTACATGTACGTGTATACATGTTGTGTTTAGTATGTATTAGCAATCACCTTAGCATGTCATCAAGTTGTTATGACAAAATGGTGTTACAAATCATAGCAACCCTCCGAAGTAATAACGAGGTATGTTTTAAATTTGTTCCCGAGCACTCCATAAAGCCAACACTAGCTGGTCACGCGACACTGCATGACGAACAGTCTATTGGCAAAGTTTGTCATAGATAAAATACAACAGTAGCTTAATTTCAATAATTCATTATATTTAATATAATTATTAGCAATTATAAGATAATAAAATATAATAAATATAATTGATTAGACTATTTTGTTTCAGTTTTAATTTTATTTATTTACTACAAATCGACATGAGTAATTGACAGGCACCTGATATACATTTCATTTTCGCTAGAGAAACCTCGTCAGGACAGAATTACAAGTGTGTAATAAACGTGTTTAATTTAATAAATTATATTACTTATATATTTAAAACAACAACAATTTTGAATTAATTTAATCAGAAAATATATACTATTATATTAGTCCTACTGAATAATTTATTCTGTGTAAGTCACAGCCACTCAGCGGCCAAATTAAATCATTTCTATTTCGTATGCGATTGAGTGTACACGCAATGCACGTCATTACAAGGACATGTAGACAATACTGTTACTTATTGGTTTATTGTTGATAATAAATAGTTGGACATGACTATTGACTATTGACTATTGACTATTGACTACTGACTGTTGACTGTTGGTTGTTCACTATTGACTATTAACTATTGACTATTGACTGTTGACTATTGACTATTGACTATTGACTATTGACTATTGACTATTAACTATTGACTATTGACTGTTGACTATTGACTATAGTGTCGAGGACTTTAAATTGCAGATTCTCTAATGTATGCAGATACAATAACAGTTTAATTTTAAACCGTTTACAGATTTTAACTGTGGTTTCGTAAAAAGTATTGCACAATTGTCATCTAGTTTTGTTATTGTATTCTACTAATTAACTCGATAATATAGATTTGTAACTCTAAATAGAGCCATTTCAATAAAATATCGAAACCAGTACACTAAATACACAATTTAATGCTGTTACTTGTATTGGAGCGTTTGCAAACCTAATATTAAATAGATTACTGAATGTTAAAGTTTTGTAATAATTGAAATAAAACCTTTGATTGAAATTTATTAAGATTTGATTTCTGATTTGTATTAAGATTCTCGCGATCCATGATTAGTATTATATATAATTATCCAGCTGCATTGACGTTAATTTTATCGGAGTTTGATATACAAGTTTCAAAGCCTTCTGAGGCTCTTATTCATGCATGGCGGAATCGCGGCGTGAACAGTCTAATTAAGCTATTGACAAATTCCGATAAAATAGACGAGTACAGTCAGATAGTTATATATAATACTAATGTAACCCAGGGTCATCTGCAATCCAATAAAGCAATCTTAATTTAATAATAAAATTTATATGTAATGATTATCCATTTCTGACGGTACTTTTAACAGTTAACAAGTCATACCTATCGATATTATCTATTGAAATGAATATGGAAAATCTTTATTTGTAATTAAACACCGACAATAATATAATTAATAAGCACCTCACGACTGTTCAGATGAAGAATCCTCTTTTGCGGAATAAATACAAGGAATAATAATAATATAGAACATCAAAAGAATACAAAAGAATACGTTTAGTATTCTACGGCTTCGTATCGCATGCCTTTAATTAATAGCAGCTTCATTACTTTAATTTATTAAGTGATGTTTATTAAATTAATGTTATATTAATGTATTAAAATCGTATAAGTATTCTTCGTTTCTTTTGTTAAGCTTTCAAAGCTCACTCATCAGACTTACGTGTAAGAGAGATAAGACTGAGCTCTTAATATCAGGCCTAATTGAAGTTATAATTCTAGTTAAATGTATACTTTATTTATTAGACCAACCATTTACAGACATATAATTATGATGCTGACATCTGAATTTAAAAGCAGGTTAAAATTAATTAATGTTGAAGGTTTAATGTTTATTGCTCTTGATATTAGCAGCTTTTTAGTTGTTATTTTTTCTTTCTTTTGTAAACAATACATGATTTGAAAATAAATCTTTTCAATGAATTAATAGAATAGTAAATTTATAGAATAGTATTTTGTCTATTACATTATACAAATTTAATAGAGAGTTAAGTTTGTTAGAAAGAGACAATTTGTGTGTTTTGGATGTAGTATGACAAATGTGATTGGAATCCTCGATTTATGATACTTATCTGAAGTAAAATACTACCCCATTATTTAAATAGTACTTTCAATCTGGACAAACTATATTTATTGTCTTGGGCTTTTTGAAGAGATAAATTTTATAAATTACGAATACGGTCCTTACGAATGCTGCGCTGACTACGTCTGTAATACACGCGGACGGAGTCACCCGCAATAGCCAGTTATAAATAACTTCAAATAATGTATGTATGTGAATAATTTACGGATCACGTGATGGGCGTTATCTGATATATATCTAAGCATAGCTAGAACATAAAATGTTATTCGAATCGACCACTTGTTAACGTGTTATCTGCGAGCTGCTCTGAGCCGAATCACGTACTGTGAGAACATAAACTATTTACTAACTATTCAATATTCAATACGCGATTGCAAAATACGCCAAATTATTGCATTAGTAGCGAACAGGGATTCCCGATATTGTGGTTCAGCGATCGGCGGCACACCGCGATATGCGGCATAAATTATTTAATAACTCGCATTACGGAATTTAACATACCGAGTGTCGTACCGTTCATCTGTTTCGTATTCAATAATAGTATTTGTTTCTCATACTGCTGTCGCATTGGGCAATACTCAGACGTGGGCTCTCCTTCAAGTGAAATGATGGCTTGTGACACACGTATAAGGTTGATATTGATATTTGTCAGGCACTTGGCTCTGATCTTTTCATTGCATATGTTGATATGTAGGTGAATAAAGCATGCCTCTACATTTCAATATAGGGAACATCCGTGTTATACGCGTGACCTTGCAAATCACAGCCTGCTTTCCAAACCACTTCAGAGAATCAGTAGCCGGCGTCTGTGCCGTTACTGTGTATGAGGAATATTTTATTACTTGATTTATTTAGGCAATGACCTGTCGCTATGTCTATTGCGTGATCACGTATTTTATTCGGACACAATAATCATGGGAACTGAATCGAACCATAAAATATGTACTGTTGGTTTGATATAAATTTCATGTTATAATAGAAGTGTACTGTTTTGCAATTCTTATATTGTAATGACTTTGCAATTGAAAGCTGTTTTACGTTGCATGACTGATTATATGTTGATAGCATTAACTGCATTACTCACATTGTTTAAAACTGTATAGATTGACAGCGATGCATGTTTTGATGTATACATAGAACACGCTTTGCCTAGTCGTATATACTTAATGCATAACTTAATTGAGTTCAATGCATTCTGAGAGAAATTAGATTTAACCTAATCAATAAGCATTAATGTAAGAAATAAATGAAACTCCATTATCTACATCGGTCCCAAACATTTGTTTTTGATAAATCCAAGAAGGCCTAATGGTTATTTTTTCTAATAAAAACCTATCTTGTCTATAATTTATAAAATTGACAAGGGTGAAGATACCATACATGTTATTAGTGTAACATCACCCCAACTTTAAAAGCATGACTTCATGTCCATATCTTAATTACCACAATAAAACTATACCCGCTCAAAACCTCATAACTTTACATCAGTGGAAAATAGGGATACCAAAAACGTTAATAAAGGATAGGTGGGACCGCGGTCGACAAATTGACCGAATAGTTATATATGCTCGATATCTGGCCACGCCAACCCATTCGCTCGAGTTGATAGCGAGGCTTCAATAAATTATACTAATAATTTAACTTCGTCCTGATACATGAGGATAATTGCATAAAAATCTTAATTGCTACCTTGTTCAATATATCAGCAAAATTCAAAATTCCATTCCAAGTTCACCCTTTTAACCTCTGTATAAAATAATGGAGCGCTGGAGCCCTAAGCAATTATGTGGAAATTTCCTGACAAATACATATTATTGGTGGAGGAGACACGGTAGCAGCGGGAGAGGAGCGCGGCGTGCTGCTGGCACGGTGTCGACTAATGAGGCCGCTTGCTTCTTTTATTTATGTGACAAATGTAAATTGTTGGAACGCTAGATAGAACGAATCTTTCGCGAATTTCGTTTGAGAACGCTATACGCGGTATGAATTCACAATACATACCAATTCATTTGCATTTAAATTTATTCATATACTTATAAATATATCATACTCGAGATTGGTATTATATTCTGTTTTATTACTGAGAAATTATTATTATTTTTATTGTATTATCAGGATTCTGACGCTAACATTAGAAGTAGAACATATTTATGGCTACATGGGTAATGCATACTTTACTGTAAAGCATGTACGTTAAAATTTATGCTTCAAAGATTTGTTCGCCACAAATAAGCTTGTCAGCGAGTCTTATCTACGGGATCGCTAATTAATTAGAGAAATTGAGCGGCCGCGGCGCATGGGACCTATAACTCGCAACCCGCCTCGTATCATAGCTTCGTTCTCTTTTATTTATTTTTACCACTCACGTTAACAAAATTGAATTCAAATAGGTACGGTTAGCCACACGCTAATGGTTGCGTAATGATAAACCAGTGTTAACTGTTAAGGGTAGTAATGTTATTTTATAATATAACCACTTTAAGTTGAGCTGTTCTAGTCTTAGTATTGTTAAGATCTTTGATTTGATTACTTAATTTTAGTAAAATAAATTAAATATAACAAAAAAATTAACTTAATGGATTAAGAATTTTATTATTAAATTGCACAAGTTTTATTAGTATTGTTTTTCTTCTTATATGATAACAACATATTTCCCAAGCGATTGAGACAAGTTTTAGTACTTAGGGTTATGTAAATTTACAATTTTAACAAAAAACTGTGATTTTAAATATTACGTTACGTAGGATTACGTAAAAGATATAACATCTTTGCAAAAGAATATAATAAACTTCATAACATTGAACATACTTCAATTCTCACATAATCTTAAATTGAAAAACTTTGATATTTTGGCCAATATTCTGTAATAAAAAACATCATTTTATTCTCTGGTTAAATTTTATCAAGGCATTAAAAAATTGGTCTAAAGTAGAATTGTTAAAACAGATTAAATATAGCAACCCATTCGAATAGAATGTGAAGGCATATTTCCTTAAGAGTTGCGTTAGCTATCGAATAAATATAAGGATAACAGCTATCCAGATTGAATATGAATGTTTTTATCAAATTCAAATAGATAAGTAAAGTTTTCGAGACAAACAAAATGGTTCAATAAAATTGTTGAGCATAGACAAAACGCTACAATAACATCAGAACGGGAACGAATCACCAGTTTACGACGTGAGCACAACGAACGACTGCTCTACAAATGAATAAGCCATCTGTTCTAATAGCCACAATTAAACATGGTCGTCCGAGCATCGCTGCAAACCCTTAGCTCAATATTGGCTAAGAATCGATACTCGAATTAAAACTTACAGAATAAATGGACGATTTTAAGTAGATCTAAATTCTACTAACACACACTCATACTTATACAAATACATTCACATACACACACACACACACAAATACGAACACTCAAACACGTATACACAACAATTAAATCCACATATTAATAAAAAAGAAAAACTTAATCATCCTAAACAAAAAAAAAATTAAGAATATGTGGTTGAAAAGACAAATCTTTTATTTGGTTAATATATTATTTATTATGACAACATTACAGTTAATTACCATTATTTATAAGCTGTCAATTATAATAAAAAAATGTCTTTTAAAAGCATAATAAGAAATAGGTAACGACAAAATAAAAAAGATTGAATTGGACTTTCGTGATACATATTACTTATAATTAACCGTCTGTATTCATCTAAATGTTATTGATTCAAGGCCGACTTTGAAAATATTCGGGTCGTTTTTCGGGAGTGCATATAATCGCACCGTGTAAAGGTCCAGGCCCAGATTCCGCCATGCTCTGTGCTTATGAATAAGGACCTCGAATGAGTTCAATAGCTGCCGGACAAATTCCGATAGTGTCAATAATACTCAAGTTAGTATAATTATATGTAATAATATTAAATTATATTTTTTACATCATTTTACATATAACATCTAAGATAATTCTTCAAGTTTTTTTAATAATCAAGTTGCTTTGTATAGGACAGTCCGTGCAGAACTCGAATGCATTTTTTGTGATTGTGCGGGCGCATCGAGTAAAGCATTCATATATGGTAAACTGTTATAATTAAACCTTAATAATGAACCTCGTTCGATCCTTTTTACTAATACTAAGAATCATCATAACTTAATGTTGATCTGAAATGATTGAAATTTTTATAGTGTGTTTAAATAAGCATTCTACGAATATATAATTACACTTTGCTTTGTTTAGATCCCATATGAAATAAAAATAGCGCCACCTGGTGGCAGTAACATGACGTTACTTCACACAAGTTGACTTTACGCTAACGCGATCGAGTTGGTAAAAAACTAGGAGTAATAAACCAAACCATACATGTTGTTTCAAATTACGTTTTATAATTATTGATTATTAGCATTTTGAGTAAAAAATAAGGGATTATATAATTATCATTAATTTGAATGTTTAATCGAGGATTTTTTTAATTATTTTAGTTCTTGTAAATGTGAAGATGAGAACTAGTAGTATTAGCTATTCTAGTCTTCTTTTTATAGAACGTTTTACTTGAATATTAATTTGTTCCCACATATCAAATGTAGCTGTAATTCAGTAGGGTTCAATACAAAAAAAATCTTAACCAGCTAGGCACGTTTTTGCCAGTTCTTCTTCATGGATTTGAACGTTTCTTAGGTATATGTATATTTGAAATAAAACTTAATCTTTGACATACATATATAAATTACAATATCTATGAAATTGTTATTAAATTTCAAGTTACACATACACAAACAACAATTACGCATCACACTCGCTCTCACACACAAGTATATACATACACACAAACGTTAACAATAACACACATTTAAACTTTATTAATTGTCGATTTTGAAGTATTGTTACTATTTTTATTTGTTTCACTTTATAATTTTAGAATTATAAAGTGAAACACTTGTGAATATCTAGTGTACCTGATTATTATTATTATTAATCTCGTCTTAGTGAATATTCACCCAGAACAAGTTTTTGAGGCCCATGGACCTATATATATATATATATATATATAGTGGCGTATAGATTTTCAAAGTTAAAGAGTGTCTGAGTAAGTGTGTCTTAATTTTTTGTTTATTTCTAGCAGAAGACTACTCCAGGGTTGGATTACTCGGACAGTAACTGATTTGTTAGTTCGACAAGGTCAAGTTTTGAGCAATCTAAGGAGTCTTTGATTTAGGGTGTCTAAGAATTCAAATATTTTTTAAAAATAAGGAAGAAATCAAAATAGGAAAAAGTACAGCAAAGTGATGATGTACATATTACGACAAAATCAAATGGTAAACTTGAGTTGAAAATAAAAATTTGCGGTTAAATTTGTGAAAACCAATCAAACGTATTGTAAGAGTTGAAAGCCTCTCAAATTTGTAAAGTTGGTCCCCGTTTAAGTTGATTCAGATGCGTTATGTTATGCATTATGCATTATGTTAACTTAGATTATGCCAACACAGTTTTGGTAGTTTGCTATATTCTAAATAACTATATGATGAATATACTCAAATTTACGACCTCGGGGATTCAATCCCGTTGGTCTGCTGTGGCTTGCGTACTCCCCTCCTTAATGAATTTGGGCCTGACGCGACATATACTAGGCTTTTTTCCAAAGCTCAAAACTCAAAAAACAATGTTTCTACCATTGCAGCACCGAATAATATGAATAAGATTCCTCAACTGAAATTATTATTTAATGTGTCGCTTCTTATCTTGATGTATGTATATAATTGTAGTGATACGGTAGCTAAAGAATTTGTAAAAATAAAACCTGTCGTAAAAAAATGCAGAAATATAAGGCGAAGAATCAGGTCAAAAAGTAGGTCAGTTTCTGAAAAGAGATTACTTATATAATTATACTAACACAATAATACAAAAATATGTTAGTTTCGAAGGGTCTACTCTTATAAACTATATTTGTTAATATTATAGTATAAAGTTTATACACAGACCGGGGTATATGACCCACGACCTCATAAACAGCTGATGTGAGCAGAGCATATACTTGAATTAAATACATTATAGTCTCGCCTGAATATTTTCACGTTTTACTTTATGACGTGACCGAGTTGAGTTGGCCGCGTGACCGTTAATGGTAAAATTGCATCGTATGGTTTTTATAGTCATATCTGAACATTTTGTAAGAAGTTTTATATAGATAAGTAAGTTAATATAAACATTTTGTCACAATATATCTATGTTTTTATATGTTAACTTTCGTGATCCATGATTACTATTAAATATGATTATCCACCTGTACTCACATTATTATCGGAATTTGCCCGACTACTTTCAAACCTATTCGGGGTCCTTATTCATGAACCGCGGCGTGAATGCCGATAAATATACGCGGTAACTATATCTATGTTAATACATATATTTAAGGGCATTCATGTCTACATATTTATATTAATACTGATATTGTATTTATTTGTATGTATATGAATATACCTATATATATTTTATATTAATTGTTGTTTTATAATTACAATGTGAACCCTTTCCCTGTTGTTCTGTCTTTCTTATTTTGTCTTTCCAAAAGTTTGTCTGGAAGCGATCACCTATATTTGTACGTCATTTTAAAATGTAACTGTACTTTTTCCTTCGTGTTCAATAAAAAGTATATTATTATTATTTATCAGTTTATACTAAAAGCTCAGAGCTCATCCTGTATGGTATATAATCTAGTCAGGCATATTAAGATAGTTTAAATATATAGATATATATTTATGAAATAAATTCAATATTTATAAATTATGCAATAAACAATCCTTGGTGTCTTTGAAGTTTATGATCTGACAGTGAAGGACTGTCACACATCAAAGAGGTTCAGTTTCTTATTTATAACTTCTAATATGTCCATAAATATTGATTTTAATTACAGCTCGCAATGCAATGACAGTCGCGTAAATGGAGACGGAGTGACGGATCAAGAGCTGGCCATTGACCTCAATCCATGGTAAGTACCTATAAAATAATTATTTTGTTATAATATGATTTTTTTTATGTTTTTATTATCTGTTATATATAATAATTTGGCTGTACTCACGTAATTACTATTGGATTTTGCTCGATTAGTTTAAAAACCATTTTCGTAATCATGGATCACGAAAGTTTACATACAATGTACACATACATACAATTTGTATTTTCTATTAATATGTTCAGATGATATGCTTATATAAGTATGAAATCAATTTTTAAAAAATCATTGACCAACTGGAATCGAACCTGCGGTTACTGAAATATAGTTCACGGTATGACCATGTTTTTAACCGTTTACTTATTCATTTTAAAAACAAAAAAACTTCTGTATATTAAGATCTTTAAATATACAAAAACCATAAAAATATCGGCCATTCTTCAATACCGTCGCGAGTTTAACTTTACAACAGTTTTTCTTTAACATACTATCATTAAATCATATACATATTCTGATAGGAGGTCCTGTATAAATATTAATCATAAAATTCCCAACCATATATATAATTATATATCACGAATCAAGACTAAAAAAATAGTATAACTCTTTCAATCAATTAAGAATGATCCGAGCAGATCATGTGACAACGAGCCACGATGATATATGGCTGACCTTATACTGTGATGAACGATCTTGATATTTTATTATTATTACTTATAAATACCGAGTTGATTTATGTTACTCTTACAAGCACTATATCTCAACGGAAACTTTTATTTATGCAATTATGAAAATAGTAAATTTTATACATTAATTTAAATGCTTATTGTTATTAAACATAAATAAATTTAAAAAGATGTTTCCTTTTATTAATTTAAGAATCGTATGTTTAAATTAATTATCGATAATATAAATTATAAATGAATTATTTTTAATAACTATACTTAAATATGATTAGTCGCTCTATACCGTCGTGGATACCAAAATTGGACTAAAATAAGGGTATTGTTTTGCTATTTTTATACCAAAATGAACTATAGTATTTTTATTATAATGAACATAAAGAGTTGCTTCTGTCCTAAAAACCCTGAATATTTGATGAGTCGTCTCATATTTTAATCTCATTTCTGGATTTGGAAGCAGACATATAAATCAAAGAATGTTTAAGAGGAAGGCGGCTGCTCCGCACGTCTCATTAATTGCTGCAAAAACTTGACCTGCGAACGACGTTGGCAAATTTCAGAATAATTCCTGTTTATAGTAGCTTTGGTGTGATGATACTCTGCTCTGAATACGAATGATTATAAGCATAACGTTTATCATACTCATATGGTGTGGTAGTTTCTTAATAAGACTAACTTTTTAAATTAATAAGAAACAATAGGGACTTAGTTATATCTGAGCGAATATTCATGAATAAATAATACAGACAGGATATGGTTCTTGGTTGGGAGCTGATTAGCGAAGGCTGCAGATCTCTCAATGGCACGGAGCGAGCTCGGGTGCGTCATAAATTTCAGTTGATTGGATTAATCTGATTTGGATGTCAATTTTACAAGCAATGTGCAGGCTCTTTATAAAATACATCTCCCTTTGAGTTTTATATATTCTGTTCGGAGCATAATAATGAATATATTATGCTATCAAAATATATATCATTTGTTATTAGAGCGGGACGCACTATATTTTCCCTGTCCTTTACTGATACAATCGTTAGCAATACAATGAAGATTTATACGTTCATTTTGTCTTATTAAAAATGATAGTTTTGTTTCTTGGTTTCAATCCGAGCTGTATTTACATTTTGAGACTGACGAACGAGCCCACCGCAATAGGATACGTAACATGTTCCCTATTAATGGTATTACAACAAACAAACACACAGTTTAACATTAATTAAAATAAAGCAATGTATATACGATATGTTAATTTTATTATCGAGCGAAGCTCTCTATAAGAGACTTCTATGCATCCTTTGTGCAAGCATCAATCAAAAACGGTATATCCGAAAAATTCAAATTTTGCACACTGATAGATATCAGTCTGGTGGGAGTTTTAAAAAAAATCAAATACTCGATGTTGTTGAGAAAAAAAAAATTGAGGACAGAATGCCTCGAAGTTTTATAAATGCAACTTCGGTCCTGTTTCCACTTCGCATCGCTCAATATTCTAACATATACCGAGATTTTGCGAGCACAGCTAGTCAAAATTGAGGTCTGGTTCGCGCTTCTAGTATTTACTAACAAACATAAGTCCATCTTATAAATATATCTTCTAGAAAGCATTCGACCTCACGCATTAGCAAAAAAATGGAACTGAGTACAGGAAGCCGTGCTTACATCCGTATTTATATAGTTGAAGTAGTCTAGTTTAAATAACTGTATCGTTATAACTACGTTATAAAAGGGTATATATATATTAACACTCTTATATAGAACTATCTTAAAAGCAACATCTGATACCAAATCAAAATATTATGTTTATTCAATATTGTTTTATTAGTACTAGAAAACAATTTTACTGTGTGTTATTGTATTTCCAGCTTTCCAAAAAACTTTGATAATACGTAAATTAATTATTAATTATATTTTCTTATTTTCTTTAATATTATTGTATATTTTTAAATTGAATTGAATCGAATTGAATGGAATAAACTATTTTTATATCAGTTTTTATATATAATATATTTATTTTTAGTGAATATTGTAAAATTATCTCCTATTGATATTTAGATATATGATTACAATTAAAAGTAATACGTATAATAAATCCCACCAAGTCTAATATGAAATACATCGACATTCACAAATGATCAAACCAAGAACACAGTATTTATTATTGGGTGCATACATTCTGGATAATATGATTGAATTATGCAATGTCTAAGACAAGTCGACAAGCTCTATAACTCATTGTAAAATTTATAGTCAGTCTGTACTTCAGTCACAAACGAGGATATTTCCCACGTCAGTTTTGATTGCGATATTAAACTGAACGATGACATTATAGAAATACTAATTTTGTCTTGCAAGAGCGACTGCGAGTCGTTTCTTTATCTACGGAGATAGGAGTATGCATGTTACTAGGATTGGAAATACCACTTATATATCTTCCGAGGAAAGTAAATTTTTCAAGCGTTAGAGGAAGCAATCATCCAATAGCAGAGTCATAGTGAGTAAACAAATCTCCCACATTGTATCTGTTCCATTAAATATATTCAAAGGAACATTGTCAAGAGAAATGTACGATTATTGTGGTGTTTTCTTATGGATTTGTGTTACGATATATAACTCGTGGAAACGCTAAGGAGAGCTTCACTATCTGGAATTTCATGTGGTTTATCAATTTGAACAGCTCCATAGACATATTTGTTTACGAACAATGTTGGCGCTGTTTTATGAGATAACGTATTCTTGCTTTTAAATTACATGAGCAATCGAATTAATAGCATCCTCGGAATCAATGATCTGTTTACATAAATAAAAAAAAGCAACCTTCTCACAGTTTTAGAAGATCAGAAGATAAAGACGGCTATAAATTTTTCCAATCATATAGTCGGTCATCTTTCTTTGTTATCATTTTGAACGACATTCCATCTACGTAATTATGCAAAAAAGCTGGACTGTGGTCGCGTCGGCCCTTCTTTGACAGCCGCATCATTATAGTTGACATTTAACAAGATTTATACGATTGATTTATTAGAAACAAATATGAAATATTCTATTCACCTTGATATTAAAGCGGTTGGAATAATAAGTTCTTACTTCAATATTATATTAAAGTTCATTTTATATATCTTCGCTATTTAAATGCCAAAGGACTAATTGGGATATTGTCGTTGCTTTAAGATATTAAATATTTTTTAAATTATATTATATATATAAAATTCTCGTGTCGCAGCCGTTGTATCAAAACTCTTTCGAAAAAAAGACTTGACCATTTCATAAAACTTTGTGTGTATATTCAGTAGGTCTGAGAATAGGACAAAAACAATATTTAATATTTCGAATTCATAAAAATCCACAATATATATTTTTTATGTCTTGGACATATTTTTATATTTTTTTCGACATTCATAATTTCATACGACTCTAAATTTTTACTATTCTACATCCAAACCCTATTTTTTATAGGGATATAAATACTTCAATAATTTTTTTTATTAGGAGAAATAACGTTGACCGGGTCAGCTAAAATTTGGCTAAAATAATACCTAAATATAAAGGTTCTTAAGATTTATATAAATCTGGAATATATATAACCTAAATTCTAAAATATATAAATATATTCTAAATATTAGTAGTAAAATATAAATGTAAGCGTAACTAGATAGTAACGGAAAAGTTTGAGTCTCCATTATTAATAATATATTTATGCTTTTAATTAAACAAAGTAACTCAGTCTTCATAATTATAAATAATTTATTTATGCCAACCATGTCTCATTAAACAAACAAGCAGTTACAAAATAGGAAATCATTCTGCATATAATATATTTTAATATAAAAGTTAAAAGAAATATATATTCTTTGTATTAGCTACTATAATATATAGATTACTGCAGTGTTATAAGTATCTTATGTGGTTTATAATAATTGTATATAATTATCAGGCTTATGTTGAATTTATCCGACTAGTTTCCAACCCATTCGGGCTACTCTGAGCATGACGGAATCGCGGCGTGAACTATCAGAACTATCAGAACGTGAACTATCAGATATGTAGATATTATCAGAACTGGCAAATTCTGATAGTATATATGTGTGTACAGCATATATATAACAATAATCATGGATTTCGAAAGTTTAAATACAAAAATTGTTTTATAATTGTTTTTCTTTGTTATATAGAAATGTTTACTCATAATTCGAATTTGATGTTATTTTTTTTAAGTCATAGATTAACGACATTTAGTATAATTATAACATATTTTATATTAAACAATATATCTTTATAATCATAAAATACAATAATAAATAATAAATATATGTTTGATATTTTATGAACGTAATTGATACGTACAAAATAACATATATGTATATTTAAATATTCATAACATACTTTAAACAAATTTATTATAATTTATATTTTATCAAACATATCTTATTTAATACACATAAAATATTTGTATAACAATTCTAAGTAATATTTTAAATTCCATCTATATTGTTTTGTTTAATTCTTTAGAATAGAATTGTGTGAACTGAACTGGGGCGAATGAATGCATAATTCGGCGAACAGTGGTTAAATTAGCTCGATATGCGGGCGTCTTTATAGTCTTTAAATTGGCAAAAAATAGCAACAAGCTCCGAGTGACACCGATCAGGTGTTATCATAAACATACATTTTGAGATAAAAACAAAATGATTTTCATGAGTGGCGGTAGGCGCGAACTGCTCGCTTCGCCGACACAATGGCGATTTTGTTTTTTTTTTCGTTTCTTTCTCAAAGTAAAGGCTGAGGATATTAAATTTAGTAAGAGGAGAGGTGTCCGAAATCTCACGCAGACGTGCGATCCGCCACACATATTTCCATCCTCACAAAAAGCGGAACTATAGCCATAAATATGTCCAAATAAACATTAGCTAACCGGCTGTGTATGTTTTAATAGGGCTTTGCTTAACATCTCTAGATATATTTTTATAACCGCATTATTATATAAATTACAAAGAAATAATCTGATATTTATCATTAAGAACAAATTATACATATTTCTGTAATTGTCAATAAAATTAAAATAATCTGTTTAAGTTAGTAAGTAAATTTTGAAGGTAGCAAAAGTGTCGACTATTGTACTAACAAGAGCGGCGTGCGAGCACAATCGCGGCGTGTGCTGAGATGACAGTCTGGTTTCTGATAATATGTGTACATGTGTAACATTAAACTGCAAAAATAAACAATACTTTCACACTACATGAGTTCAAGAACAAGTTTTTCCATAACACAAAAGACACTGAATAGTTATAGCTTCGGCCTCGCCGCATAATCCAATATAACAATTCTCGGAATGTAGGTATGGTCAGAATATTACAAAACTATTACAAGTTAGTATTATGTTGCCTAGAAATTGCGTGCGTTGTGTTTATAAATATATCAGTATTATTATACTGAGAAAGTTGTTACAATGTTAACTTCAATATATACTTATATTTATTTATTAGATTTTATTCACAAAATTCTAATTTAAAATTATTATAATTTTTACGCTTATATTAATATTAAGTAATTGTTTTAAAATAATGAAAAAAATACATTAAAACTAAGATATATTGATTTTAAATATGTCACTATATAGTTCAAATCTAGTAGTATTGTATATATTAAATATTAATAATAAAATTATAAGATTATTTTTATGCAAACCCTCCAAATAAAATTGGAGACTGAATCTCAAAATATATGAATTTGATTCAATGGAAGGGCAAGCGGCTTCTCTTCGTGGTTGCAAAGGGCTGCCACCGGGGCATTCGCTCGTCTAATTTCTTTATTTTTAATATTATATACGGCCGTATTATGCGTTGCTCACAAAAATATTCACCAACATATTATGATTAAACTTCAGAATGAATCAGATTCGTACTATTTTCTCTGACTCTTTTATCTCTTGTTTATAAATTTACGTAATTATCCAGTTCTTATTGTTTAAACAATATCTATTATAATAACATTTGCAGATGTGTAACAATTTCATTTTTGATTATAATATTAATGACAAAATATGTTGTTAATACTTATTAACCTTTTTATAATGTCTTAAATTATCCAAATGTATATGATAAATAATATAATAACATTATTAATAATACAATTATATCAATTACAACTGATAATCGTGGCCAAATAAAGATGATATTTTCTGACTTAAATTGAGCTTTGATAATCTCGTTATTAATTATAAAATTATTTTTATTTAATAAAATAGTTATAATATAACAATTGGATAATAGCAGGTATTTTTGCCATGTCTTACTTTAAGTCTTGTTGCCAACATATATTAAACATATATGTTTATTATATTGGCAACATTGTCTGTTGCACGATTTCCTGGAGCGTAGCCCTGGATGGTATTATACAGTGGTCAGTAACACGTGTAGTTGGCTCCCGCACTACTGACACCTTCGCTTTTTCCATAATTGCCACAGTGTGCTCATGGTTGACACCATCCTTGTTTAAAAATTCGGTTTTGTCGCTCTAAATCAGATGACAAGATTTTAACTGTATGTTATTTTTTTTGTACTGTTATTTATTGTTTCTTGTAATCAAATATATTTGAAATTCGTTGGTTATGTTGAGACTGATAAGGTTTACTAATTTGAAGTTTAATAATGTTCATGATACGAGACAAATAAGAAAGGCTACAATACAATACAATTATGTGTCTATTATAATAATAATTTTATTAACCAAAATATATTCAAAGTCCACATACATAGGAGAATTCAGTGATTACAAAGTATTTTATATATGTTAAGTTGAAAATATATTACAACATAATATTAATAATGATATTATGATAAAATCATCTACAGATGATTTAGCATAATATATGCTAACGGTTTAATACTATATTAATATATATTTTCAATTATACATGTTTTTCAATGTACACCGGTTAATAAAGACAATTAATAAGAAAAATGAAATGAAGACGTTTTTAAAAATTTTTTTTCAAAAATACTTAAAACAATCAATTCAATCAACAATTGAAATATCCGTGAAAGTATTTTACGGTTTTTCGTCGAATAATCACTAGCATGAAGAGAATTAATTGTCACTTAAGGATATTCCTGGAGTGGTGGAGTGAAAAGACTTGCTAATTACAGCGTACGCAGCGCACGTACTGTCCCTGACATGTCACAAGACGTCTGCCACCAGCAGCGGTGATCTCTCAACGAATTCCAATCGAGAAGAGCGAAAAAGACACGAGCTGAGTATGCGTTGGTAAAAAGTAGCGGGGCTGGAGCTACGCTGCGGGAGGCTGTGGACATGCTCCCGCGCCGCCCGCTGGCTTGCGACCGTTCACTCACTGTTTCTTATGTGCTTTGGATTTATTGAATCAAGCCAACTATTACTTACCGCATTACATATAATACTAATGAATACTAACCATGTTATACCGAGTAGTAATGTTTTATTTTCATAGATTTTAGAATGCTCTATTTAAATGGTTGTTAGGTTCAGATCAAGAATATATCTCCTTAATAATATTTTATACTAATAATATTTTTTTTAATAAAGATATCTAGTTTGTATTGTATGGTAAAAGTAAATTTAATCATTTTTGGCAAAGGATGCGAGCGTCGAGACTCACAAAAACGTTGTCTGGTGTTCTGCGTATCGTGTGCGTTCCGCGAGCTGACCACTGTCTCGTCAGTAACAGCCCCAGGCATGACTAGTCCCACGCGTGGACTTCTGTCCCATCACACGGCCTCGCTGCGCACTCGCGTTTTGAATGCTAAACAGTCGTGCAAGCAAAAATAATTAATTAAAATACTCACCTATTTTGCCAAATGTAATGAAGTAATGTTAAATGAATTAACGATTAAGTGAATAGTAAAGTAGGAAAATGCGAAAAGCAGACTAGCATGGCAATAGGCTCCTAGGTACAATGTACTGGCACGCCAGCATCATACGAATGACGCGTAACGGACTGGCCCGATTATTTCCGTCCATTTCACGACTGTTTCATAGCAATGTTAAACTTGGCGAAAGCAAACATATTCGCCCTGTTTATCGAATATTTTACGATCTTCACCGAATTAATTTTAAAACGCTAAGCTGAAAGATTGTTTGATTCCAGAGTGTTTTACTATTTGAGATATTTATGTAACAGTTATTCATTTACCATTCAGATCTACCTGCGTGTGTGTTTACACTGAATCAGATGTTTATAATACACGATACTTTGTTACAAATAAGATTTACTCTTGTAGAAATAATATTTCGTTACACGTAACATCTGGTTCTGATGTGCTGGTTCATTATATACTAAACTTCAATTGGTACTATTCTTATTTTGTAGAAGAACGAACAACGAAATTAGCTATCCTTTTTTATATACAGATTATAAATAAAATTATGATTACTTTTTAATATGACTAATTGTTAACACATAAATTAAGACGGTCACAAACGGAGGATCAAATAAAAATACAATTTTATTGAATTCTAATTTTTTTATTAGCTAATTTACAAGCTATATGTCAGTTGCTCAATATAGAACAAGAGTTAATATTATAAATGAAATTATAATTAAAATAGTTATAGAACAACCAACAAGTTGATAAAACAAGGGTTTAAAATATCTGATAATTTAAATATCTTATTAATTCACCATCTTTTAATCAACAATTTAATGCATGGGAATATAATAGATATCTATTTAATTATTACATATATTGGGATATAACACACACAAAGACAAACACAATATGCACTTAACGTGACACACACACATCTAAAATAACAAATTAACAAAACCACACTAAGTAAGATTGTTATCTTTATTCTGTTTACCTAATATTGGTATGAAACAAAATAATTAAGTGGAGTTACTAATGCAGTTTTTGTGTCGCCTCGCATAGCCTCGCTTCCGTTCAGGTGACGACTTTTGATCCTATCTCTTTGTTTGAACATAATTTGTCACTTGCCTAATTTTTAATGTTAACTAACTGTTGCATTTCCATTTTAAATATTTTTAATTTATTCATACATATGGCTCAACCTAGAGACGAGTAAAAAATGTAACAGCGTAAGTAGATATCTTGTGTATTTTCGTGTATTATTAATGAAATAAACATTGAATACAGCACCTATATAATTAAAAGATTATCATAATCTGCTTGTAACCTTGTCTTACTGACACATACTTTTTAATGCTAAAAATAATTAAATTTATTACGTATTAATTTCGCTTAAAAGGAAAAAAAAATATCCTTATTGACATACATTATTTCAAAAACATTTTTTTATGACACTAAAATTACTTATAAAGGATAGTTTGCCTCTGCCATATTTTCATCTATAACATAGCTTTGTGAACATATATTATATATGTAGGCTTACATTATCATTATTCATAGACATACAAACATATAATTAAATGCGGCCATAGATTATGATTATACTTTGATTTAATTTATGAATAATTAACCGGAAGCACTGACAATTGTATTCCGTTCATTTTATAAATGGCTTTGTTATTTTTGAATGATATTTTATTAAAAATATGCTAATCGATCGCAATGCGACAGGATGTTCATTTTAGTAATAATGTAGTATTTGCATGTAAATGAAGTCGGTATCCGCGGATGGAACCATTACTAATTGTAATGTGCACCGTCATAGTTATAAAATGCAGGACGTTTGATCAAATAATATGGTACCGGTTTTAATATTCGTCTTTTAATTATTTCGACAAGGTTGCTTTTATCGCTCTGATAGCGTTTTTATTAATTAACTATATATTTTAATCAACTTTAATACTTCAATTCGACTTATCTTTTATGTTCGCTCTTAATGAGCCTTTTATTGGAAATCATGGCGTTTTTATTTAGTATTACAGTCGCATTTACAATTACAACTTTGATAGATATCTTTTGTATCGGACTTAACTAGCCAGAACGGTCGATTAGTTCGGCTATCGATCAATAGATGGCGCGGGCAGTACCATAACAAACTAGAGCTCAAAATTAAATATTATTATCGATTACAAGAAAGATATCGAATAAGTTAATATTAAACCTCACTTCTTATTAGTCGAAATTAATTCTTTATATAAAGTTTAAAGAAATATTACTTAGAAATGAATGTCTGAGATAGTATTTCAGATTTGTGACTAGAGCGATCACGGGAAGTGCATCGTGGAGTGCAGCGGGAGGTCGGTGCAGGCAAGCCCGCCCCCAGTCCGCCCCACGCCCCCCTCCCCCCCTGCCACCTCACCTCATCGCCACAAAACAAGTGGTGTACTTGTTTTGATGTACTCTATGCAAAACTTGACTTGTTACCTCGATATTCCCCAGTCGCATGTTTATGTCAAGTTTTCAAATCTGCAGGTGTATGACCGATATCTTATTATTTTGGATGAATCTCTTCACACGGACAAACGTACTTTCGTATAATAAACTTTATGCTTGTAAATAACAATTGTATTATTGCATGGGTATTTCATTTTATCAATTTTATATATGAAAACATTTGTTTCAAAGGACATATATCTACATTTGTTTAAATTAACTTCAGATTTGATATTATTGAATAGTTTAAAAAATAAAGCAAATATTTATAAATTTTTAATTAAGATGAAATCAGTTGTATTATTAAATCTTTTATTTAAACTTTCATTTTTACTTTATAGCTATTATTATTTTTATAAGACTCGTCTGTTCACAGGTGGCTTTCCCAACATAAAAGTTGTTAACTTCGAAGGCTCAATGTTCACTAAAAAGCCCAGATATGTACTATGTTATGCACTTGGATTTTCATCATCCATTTACAAAATCCCGGAATGTCGTTATTGGAAACCAGTTATCAACTAAAAAACAAGATAATTGATTTCGTTAGCTTAGGCATACTAATTTACTGATAAATATTTAGCGGCCGCCATATACGAGCAACGCTGCAGATGCCATACTTCATTTACAATAACAAAGTTTTATGGTTCCAACCAAACACCATTTTTTTTATAAATATTGTTTTGTTATTCTGAAGTTTTCTCAATAAATGTAGGTATATTTCTTGATATTACTAAAATATATGTCATATTTGTGAAGTATTATGTCTATTTGTTAAGCAGAGTTAAGCGAAACTCTTTACCGGTCAACACGATCAAATTTTGTCTGCTATCTGTTACAGCTATACTAACCAAATTTGGACCAGTTGACTATCATATCCCTACTTTTCTATAGATGGTTTAAGAAATAAATCTCATTGTAGATTATGAGTAATTTGCAATTATTTTTTGTGAATTTTTACTATGACTGATATTTATCATTTTCGAAAAACTCAGTTTTTCCTTCCGATCTGTCTGTCTGTATGTGTGTCTGTGTGTGTGTCGAATTTTATTTTTCGAATTTTGAAAAACTAAAGATAGATTTGGAATCAGCATCTAAATGTAAAATTCACTTTCAAAATTATGTTGATTGTCCAACTGGAAGGTGGTCAGATCGGCCGCCGAAGTTTCCGAAAAATGGAAAAAAAATTTCGAATTTTTCAATTTTTTAAAATTTATTTAAAAATTTTTTTTAATTTTAATTTTTTTTTTCTTTTGTTTGTTAATTAATTTGCGAGTTATAATTTGCCGATTAGGAGTTTTTCATAGCGGCAAGCTCGATTGCCGCGTGTCAGATGTTTTTTGTTTGCTGTCTTTGACATTGACATTGAAATTGTAACAAGCTAAAGTTTTCGTGATATTTCTTTGTTTCGCTCAGCTTCCAGCTTGCATGCTGGCGGGCCTAGTTTGATTGTCTATTACTTGGTAATGAGTGAGTTTTATCTAACGCATTTCTTCAAAAGCCATTTACGATTGCGTAACCAGGATGTTGTATGAAATAAAAAGTGCAGCAAGTGAAGGCGGTACAGAATGATATTTTTTATTTGGTGTAAATCAGTCAGACGATGCCTGCGGGTGGCGCAAGCGCAGGCGCGTTGATGTTTCACAATTAGTTATGAATTTCATAAATATTTCATGTACGAGAAGCCGACAATTAATTACATCCCTGTTGCTTACATTAATTAGTAGAAATCATGTTCTTTCTGCACGTTTAATAATAATACGAAGCTATTGAAATAAAATTCCAATTTACGTTTAACAAGCGAACATGATATCTTTACAAATAATGGACCACCATGTTGGGTTTTAATTTTCTTTTAATTTTAATTAGTAGGATTTATTATTACTTTATTGTATCAATATTATAGTAAAATTATACAGCCTCGGAATTTATTATTCTACAGCTTATGACTTTACAATCCATAATTTGAACATTATATTCAGATTAAATTGAGGGTAGGCCATTATATAATTATTATATGATACATGATTATATTTATTGATTCAATCATTAAAAGATTTTCTTGTTAATTCATATTATTTTTGATGTTAATAAGATTTTTTTTCAAGTAATTTATCTAGTAACTAAAGACTAAAGATATTTTGTATAAAATATTAGCTAATATCTTTTACTTCACCTTTAAAATATCTATATTACTTAAGTGAAGTATATTTATTATCAATAATGTTAAGGTTATTTCATATAGACTGTAGATCTCTAAATTTTATGACTTAATTGCTTTTGCAAACTATAACAACATTTTTTATGACAAAACCAGACAAAGCGGACGAAGAATCTGAACGACCATCTTTATTATTTAGTTTCGTCATAACCGTTCATGATGATAAATTGCTTTTTTTTAATATATAGAATAATTAAGAAATAAGAGAAGAGAAATTGACGTGATAATAGAATAAAAGTATTACAGAAGGCTTTTTTTTTTCTTTTTTTTAATATGTAAAAAAATATTTATAAATAAGAAAAAAAATCCGTGACAGTATAATAAAAGTATTATAGAAGGCGTGTTATTTAATGTATAAAAATAATTAAAAAAATAAGAGTAGAACTTTTTTTGCTACAGTATAATAAAAGTATTATAGAAGTTATGTTTTTTATTTTTTTTAATATGAAAAACGACTTTAAAAATAACAGAAAAAAAATTTTCGTGACAGAAGAATAACATTTTTATAGCATAGCATGTTTTTCTTTTAGAGAGATTTAAAAAATAACATAAGAACATTTTTCGTGACCGTATAATAAAAGTATTATTTAACTTTTGGGTCATAATACAGACGGATTGAACGATTGGGTCAGTAGCGTTCAATCAGTTGGGTCAGATGCGTTCAAGAACTCATATCACAAGTTCCAATCAAATTCGTATGGAAAATGTGGATATCCGAGTATACAATGGCCGTGTGATAAGGTGTGCCGTGTCTCGTGATTGTTGGTGCTTCGGTCATTTTCCCATGATCCATGACCATACATCCGATAGTATTGTCCCTTGTACCTATCCCATTTATCAGCATTCAGCCTCGTATGCTATCATAACTTCGTAATATTAAATTATTTTAAAGTTACTTTTGATTTAATAAATATAAAAGCTTGAATAAGATTTTCTTGAAGACATGTTTTAATATTTCCTATTTCATTACTCTTCTACATCAAGTATTCATAACCAAATTGTTTAATTTTTTTTATAGGATTTTATATTATTTTGTTTAAAGTTACTTTATTAGTTTATATTTATAGTTCTTGAATGTTTTTTTTTTCTGAAAACATATTTTATAGTTTAATAAAATTAATATTTAAGTGGTAATATTTGCTGTTTCAACATTACTTTTATTGCATGTAAAAATACATTTATTTTATTTTTATTTTTGTTAAAATTGTATATTTTTTATATTATTAAAATAAGCTAATAAACAACTGGATATAAAAATTCGAAATTAAAAAATATACAATCCAATACAAAAGGAAACATAAATAAAATTCACCTGAAAGTTAAGAGTCTACTAAGCAATTAAAAAGTTAAGAATAAATTAATAGAATTATAATAAAATGCAGCTTGTTTCTTGGTAATAGAGTCGAAAATGCAACAAACAATTAACCAAATATATCCTTCTAACGAGATAATCGTTTTGAAGTTAAGGAAGCCTTTAGTGTTCGCTGAAATAAAAAGCACTAAATGAATGTTTTTTAAGAAAATTAAAAACAGAAAAGTTTTCCGATCGCGTCCTGTAATCTGCGCTTTTAGAGGAAAATAAAAAGATAATTATTCTATTACTTAAGTAGATTTCTACTTTAAACTTATTTTTACAAGAGTAAATACAAATGTTTGTGAAATATTGAAAATAGTGTTAATGGAGATGACCAAGTTAATTGGTTAATTTATTTTAGACGCTTTTGAACAATTCTGTTTAAAAGTTTAAATTCTGACAGTTGTTGTTAAGTCAGACTGTTTAGAAGTCTTTTGAAAAAGGCAATTAATTAACTGAACAGTATTAAACTTTTGATAATAATAGTAGATATAATATCTCTTACAGCACCAGCGTTCTTAAATATATCGCTGTTTTAATATCATTATATATGTTTTTTTGTGGTGTACAATAAAGTATATATGTTATATAATTTCATATAATTTTACTTCGGCTTAGAACACGTTATGTTATTAAACTAAACTGAAGAAAACTGAAGTAAAAATAACTGATTTAAAATCAATATTTAATTAAGTCTGCTCACTCATACTCTTTTAAAATACAGCAAAAGTGTGTTTGTGTGTGTGATATACATATGTTTCTGAAGTTCGATGATGTAATGTATTTAAAATAAACTTTTTATTTACAAAAAATAATTATACACTAGCATCCCAAGTTAATTAATTAAATAATTACATTTATAAATAATGTAACAGTGGAATTGTTAATTTTAAGCGAACAATGTGTCCAAAGAGACCGCAGTATCAAGTAAGCAACATTTTAAACTTTAAATTATAAACAATCTTTTGTAAAAAGTTCACACGATTTAAATTTAAATAACTTATTTTTATTTAAATTATGAATTGGAGGTAATAAACATTTTATTTTATAAAATTAAATAAAATTAATTTAAAAATCTAAAAATATTTTTTTACGATATTTGTATAATAATAAATTAAGATAAAAAAACATGTAGCGTTATATTTAGTTTAGATTTTTAGGTAGAAGCATATTTTTTTTATTTTAATCATTTGTGAATTTATTATGCATTTAGTCTTCATTCAGATATTAAGGTAAGCATTCGTTTACTTATTCTGAATCAAATGTATAAAAAGAATAGTTTTTTTTTTCAATTGTAATAATATACATAAGCTTTTCACAATCATGTCAAATTCAAAGTTTCAAATTAAAAAAAAGTAGATGTAACTTTTAAAAAATTGCCATGTTCTGTCACATTCATTTTTTCAAAGCCAAAAATAAGCATAAAAGTTATTTTAAAAAATCAATCATAAAATATTTAATAATAAAATTGTAATTGTAATAATCATAACCAGAAAAATAATGATAATAGATATAGATATTTTTTTATTTATTCAATTTAATAAATTAAATTAATTAATACCTTCACTTAATTTAAAACGTATTTCATTAAACATATCACTGTATAATTTATCAAGAGTCGTAAACATTAAAATGTCTTTAAAACATTAAAACATAAAAATCATAAAACAAGTTTCTGTCGTTGTTTTAAAATAAGATGAGTGAGACGAGTGTGATGAGTGAGAACAGTGAGAAGAGTGAGATGAGTGAGATGAGTGTCCCTAAACCTATAATGAGTATTGATTTAAATTGGTTAGATTAAAAATCTCAGAAAAATTATAACGACAGGATGCCGCCTTCAGAATGTATTGTATGATATGGATATGAATTTATTTATTTGAATATATACCTTATATAAAATGATATTGATATGACATATAAAATAATATGATGTTACTATTATAGGAGATATTATAGTGGTGTCAAACAAATGTATGTTTTATGAAATAGAGTTGGTAATATTGTAAATATAAATATATTATATCTTGTTGATATATTATCTTTAGGTGTGTAATATATAATAATGCTATATTGAGTATTGTAGAACAAATTTACGTTTTGCATAATATAGAGTAGGTAATATAGTTAATATTACATAAGTTATTCATAAGTCAGATCCATATAAATCTTTAATTTTTAAAGTATAATGAGGTATACATTTTTATAACAAAGGTCCTTGGCCGTGCATCTTATGTTATCTCTAATAGGTCAATAAATAAGATCAACGTGCGAGCTTCAGCGACACATACATGCCGGGGAATATTAACAAAATGACTATAGCTATTATAATAATAATCATATTTTTATCTTAGTTTTATATTTATTTTATATTCATTACCGAAAATGGTGGGGAATTGATAAGAAAAGTAGCGACAATGTTGCAATGTTTTAAAAAAGAGGTAGAAAAAAAATGTTAACCAACTTTTTTATTGTCGAAAAAAAAATTTTTACCAACTTTTTTGTGTAGCAAAATTTTTTTTAACAACTTTTTTGTGCCTATTACGAGAAAACATAATACTAATATATTATTAAAGAAGCGCTTTTTATTGTATTCCAAATATCCATTGAATATAAAATATCAAATACTTTTATAGATATTAAAGAATTTAATGATCAAAAAGATAGTTTTATGAATGAAATGTAAACGCAATGAAATGATATAAATGATAGCAGCCCCGAGCCAGCGCAATCTCACCGCGGCATCTTTACTATACTCGCCGCCTTATGATGTCCTACTTTTTTTAGATATTTTTACAGATCCCCTCATTTTTATTCACCCAAAATCATTATTATGTATATATAAGTACACATTTATTTTATTCTCCTCGTTTTGATTCTTTTATTTTGTTTCATCGTCACCTATTTTATACCTGCCTGTGAGTGTTGACTGTATGTCAGATACTAAGATAAGGGTCTCTTTAAAGCTGTTTGATGTAACTCGATGCTTTACGGAATCTGTTATATTTATGACATTGCCTGTACTAAAAGTGTCCTTTTGGGACGCTATATATCTTCTTTTTTAAATGCGGGATATGATATTATTGAGCGAAGCTCTCTATGAGAGATTTTTCTGCATCCTTTGTGCAAGCATCAATCAACAATGGCATATTAGAAAATAATTTGCACACTGATAAACATTAGATATCAGTCTGGTGATATGGTGATTTAAAAAAAATCACATATTACATGTCGTTGAGGAATAATCACAGAAAAACTAAAATCCCATAGACTTCAATGGGAAAGTTTTTTCGCGCGAAATTTAGCTTTACAATAAAAAAAAATAGTTGAAGACAAAATGTGACGTTTTGTAAATGCAACTTCGGTGCGGTTTCCACGTCGCTTCGCTCAACATGCTAACCCATACCGAGATTTTGCGAGCACAGCGAGTCAAAATTAAGGTCTGGTTCACGCTTCTAGTATATTATTTACTTAGATTAATTAATTTCAAGGTGTTCAATAGTATTTATGTTATAGTACCAAATAATAAGTGTGAGATTGGATCGATGTACCCCTGGTACTGCTGGAGCCGGTAGCCGCTACCCGGAGCCTCCCGCTGTGCTCCCCGCGGCGTCTACGCCTGCGCAACCCAGCACACGCTCATATTTAATATCTTAATAACCATTTAGGGTGTTTAAGCAACACTTTGTATAATTATCCAATTTATGCCTGACGCGGCACTGATTAACTAATTTGTTTGACGGCCATTATACTAATATCATGTTATTATATGCTATTATCATCATATTTTAACATATTAATACAAATTATACTATAATTGCTTTGGAGGATAATTAAAATGGCAACATCTCAAGATTTCAATATGAAGGGTAGATGATAAATGTTGTAAGAGGGTAGCTAATGGGTGGAAACTTTGATCGGCGCTGGCGTCGCAGTTATTGAGAGCGATTTGGGCAAGTTCAATACATACATACAACTGATTTACGAGATGAACGTGTGCCCTTTGTACTCCAGCTGACTAATGGACGGACGCCACGGACATTTATGTAGATTGATTGTATGAATTTTATTCACAATGTTAATACAGTAACAGATTTAGATGTCATTTAGAAATGGCGCTCTAAAGTTGTGCAATTTAGGCCGTGGATAATAGATGACGAATGGTTAGTTTCTATACCGGACGTGGTGGAGGTGGGGCCGCAATTGTGTTCTGAAATATACATCCAACTAACTCTCGTTATATTTTCTTTCTCTTTCATTATCAAATGAAAAGAATAGATGAAATTAATATTGATTATTTATAATAAATCTAAAGTAGATTCGTTTTTTTAATAATACTATTTTTAACGGATTTCATTCACGAATAATTATTTTTTCACGCCGTGATTCCGCCATGCTTGTTAATAAGTACCCGAAATGGGTTCAAAATCAGCCGGGAAAAATGAGATAGTAATTATGTGAGTGCAGCCGGAAAGTTATAATCATAATTATTGGCTATTTCTTTTTCATCTGACGTTTCAAATGGTTTGTAGAAGTCTTGTTTAAGAAGTCAGTAAGTCAGTTAATTATTCATCTACCTGCAACGATTACGGTTACGGTACGGTTTGCGGGTATAGAATTCCGGATGATTTTTTATCTAGAAGTTACAATAACAATATTCTAATATATCTTTTTGTAAGCTGTTAAAAGCGATCGCATTCCAGGTATTGAAAAGCAATATTAATATATTTATGATCAATAAAAAGTACATACAAAACATTTAGTTACGGCTCAAAGGGCTATTGAATCGCTGAGTCATCTTATCGACACGGATCAAACGTTGTTAATCAAAAATTTTAATGACCATAGTTCAGAAAATAATAACTTTCTGAAGCTACCTAATAAATGGTCCAGCTTAGCTAGTCTTGACAGTTTCTTTATTTTTATTTATTTATTTATTTCTTGTCCCCTTTCTATTAATACCAGTATACTTCACCAATGTAACTCAAATGGAAGACAGAAGAACATATTTTTATATCATAGGAAAAATGTCCTTCTTTTCAGACACTCTCCAAATAAAAGTTAAGGATACGAGGGTTCCAAACGCACTCTGCTCTCAGAAGAACCATACAACACACTCAGATGATGTAATTTTAAATTTATTATTTTAGAATATTGTTTCTTTTTAAAATTACAATGTCGAAAAAATTGTCAATTTAACAATATAAATTTATAATATCCTAAAATATAAAATCTACAATAATTGTATCTATTTTTTGGTTGGACTATGAAAGTATCAAGATCTCCTCATCCAAGATAATCAGAGACGGCGTAGCGCGAGACAGTTTGGCATTTTGGTTCATTGTGATCATGTTATTGACTTCTTTCAATCCATCATTGACTACGTGCTTCCGTTTTGTCACGAGGTTCTAATTATTGTTAAAGAGCTCTTGAAGCGATTAGAAATTTTCAATTATAACAATACAATAAGTACTCACTTATAACAATATTAAAATAATAGTTATGCATTTTAAGTTATTTGAACATATTTTAATTATTGTTAAGTTTTACTGATCGTATGTGATAATATGATAACATTTTTATAAGCTTGGATTATTTTTACTAAGACATTTAATCAATTCTTTTGATTCCTTGTAGATAACATCATTAATTAAAAACAGCAGTTAAACTAATATCTTAAATATAGTTTAAAAAAATTTGAAACAATGATTCATAAAAAATGAAGAGATTCCAATACACGTTGTGATGATTATTCAAGGAAAGTTTTGCTTAATCACGATACTTTGAGGTACTCTGAATTATAATTTAAATGAAATTAAACCTTATGTTATAATCATAAAGTATAATATTGTATAAATGTTATAAAAGCGTCCACCGGTAGCGCGCGGTAATCGATTCTGTACGCAGTATCGACCGCAGTGGATTTTTATCGATCGTTCTCTAAATATGTTCTTATTATTTAACTCGTAAAATTAATATACTGTTTATGATCACTTTAAGTGTAAATGAAGTGGTTTTATGTGATGATTTGCCAGGATTACATTTACGAAAATATTTTAGTTTGTCTGTATGTTTATAATATTGTTGTATTTTTTGTTAGTTAAATATTTCATGTATTAACTACTGACAGTTTAATAACTATCTTTCTAATAATGACCTGTAAGAGATCACTTTTAGTGATAATATCGCCTTGTACCAAAAGTTTAATATTTCTTTACATATAATATGTTTCATATATAGTATAAATAAAATAAAATCGTTCAACTTGCAAGATTATTATCATATAATATAATGGTAAAAAACGTTTTTCTTTACTTCTTTAAGAGTAGACAATGAGTTTGTTTCTCTATCAATCCTAATTGGCGTTTACTAAAGTTCCAAATCAAGCATATTCTAAAGAAACTGAAATTAAAAAATATAAAAAATATTGACAGATGTTATTTAAAGAATCAATTATAAATAATTATGTGACATTTAATATTTGTCTCTAACAATTACATGTACATTATTAATAGCATCTTATAAAACATTAAGATAAGATGTATACATGTTAACATTATTTTAATACCTTGCCAATATGCAATTCCATTTATAGTTTATCTATATATCTTATATATGTTAAACATTTTAATATTTTCTTCACATTTAATATTGTAAAGTGGAAAATATTGTTTGTTTGTTTAAACTTTGAAATTATGATTTTTTTTTTTCTGATTATGATAAAGTTTCATGAGAAAGGATATATGCTATCTAGCAATATGATGTCGTTCTTATTTATGTTAATAGTAAATAAAATCATTCGTTTTAATATATTATTATTTTTTTGACTCTGTTGGAGACCAGGTAACTTTTAACAAGTATATTTTTATTTTGTAAAAGAATTCGAAAAATATATTCAGAATATATTTAGTTGGTTTACCAATAAAAAAACATTTCAAACTTAATACGTACTGTAAAGCTCCTAATTAATATTTTTTATCAACAAGCGGAACCGGGAGCAAAAGCTAATTAATTATAATATATAATGGCAGTGTGACATGTATTCGGATCAATGAATATTGCACCTGTGTATAAGAAATATCATCACGTTACCGATCGGTTTGTTACGCTTCATTGTACACAAAAACACCATCACGTACTTCACGAATTATATGGAAAGGAATCATTAAAAATTGTATGAAGTGATCCGTTGATGGTAGAACGAATTCTAGCCGCAGACGTGATGACTTCTTTATAGGTATTATTATAGTTATAGAATTTTTATTGTCTTGCCACTCTTGTAAGTCTTGGTACTCTTGTAACCTTTTAATATTTATTTCAGTTGGTTAAAATTTTTTTTGTTATTGTTTTTATTTTAATTAGCTTTGACTTGCGGTTTTACTTACAATTGCACGAGTTTCCTATTTAGGTTAACTCAGACAGCATGCATTTAATATTCATTTTAATTGGTTCACATTTTCTTGTGTTTGTTTATGTGGTTTACTAGTTTTGTTTAGCGGTTTTGTTCGCTGACGTACGATTTTTTAATCTAACTAAGAGTAGCATAGAAATAACCTTCGTTACAAACTTGACTAACCCAATCATAAGTTTTTAAAATCCATACAGAAATGTCAAAATGTGGATAAATTATTGATATGTGTGATAATAATATAAATATTCAATTGAAATTAGTTTTGATATACGCATATAATAGGTGGGTGCGTCGCAGCGGTCCGCTGCCGGTAGCCGGTCTCATTGTAGTCTATAAATAAATGACAACAACAGGTCAACAACTAATTTCACTAGTAAAATTAGCTGTCCATGGGTGGAGTGCAATATTTATCTGTCGAGAACATCCGTTTATTTATATACAATATTGCCGTGACAGATTACTTTACATCATATTGAATAAGCGCTGAATGAGATTGCTGCTATTGTAAACTAATACTGTTAAATTTATTTATAACGTTCTGATATGTACAGTCGAGCACGATATCTGTTTCGGAATAAATAAATTTTATTAAGTTCTGATACAGTCGAGCACGATATCTGTTTCTGAATAAGTCGATTTTATTAATTCTGAAACAGTCGAGCACGATATTTTTTTCTGAATAAATAAAATTTATTATGTTCTGTTACAGTCGAGCACGATATTTGTTTCTGAATAAATAAAATTTATTAAGTTCAGATACAGTCGAGCACGATATCTGTTTCTGAATAAGTCGATTTTATTAATTCTGAAACAGTCGAGCACGATATTTTTTTCTGGATAAATAAAATTTATTATGTTCTGAAACAGTCGAGCACGATATTTGTTTCTGAATAAATAAAATTTATTAAGTTCAGATACAGTCGAGCACGATATCTGTTTCTGAATAAGTCGATTTTATTAATTCTGAAACAGTCGAGCACGATATTTGTTTCTGAATAAATCAATTATGAAAATAATTGAGTGCCGCATTGGAATCGGACATCAAATTGACTGTTGAATATTCTCGAACATTGTTTTTACCGCTCCTCAATATGCAAAAGTGGGAATAAAATATTTTGATGTGACCGAGGCCATTATATATACTGAATTATTTATGGAGTCAATGCTAAAAAAGTGCCATAAAATTCGTCTATTAATTTGTTTATTTGAACTTTATTATTTTAGAGTAATAATAATATTTGTTCTCATCTGTGATTTAATTCATTTTTATATGTATTTAATTACTACAAATAAAGCTAAATTAATTTTAATTAACAATTCTTTGTTAAGTGAACTGTAGCTAAAGAAGAAAATATAATTATATAATTTATTTTGTGTTTATAATAAATTAATATTTATTTAATAAACACCAAATTCTCGTATGTATAATAAATAAGCGAACCCGTGGCTCTCCCCACAAGTGTTCAAAGCGGGTGAAACGACTAGTCAACCCTTTTGCCGCTCACTCGCTCGTGAAATCACTCAAATACTGAATATTTTAATCTGAGCAGATAACGAGCTTGCAATTCTATTAGATGAAACATAGCTATATGAGGTTAAAGAGGAGCATGGGGCTCCCGCCCGCCCTGCCCAGCTCAGCCCTAGACACTGGTACCAACCATATTGCATTATTGAAACTTGCTGTATGTATTTGTGAACTATTCTATGTTAGATATATAAGGTTGAGGAATATTAAAGATAACAAATAAGATATGTATATTTTTACTCATATTAATAAAAAATGAAATAAAATTTTAATTCGTAAATAGAGTATTGACTATATATTAATATGAGGTGTAATTTTTTTTATTTTTTGTGAAAACTGATTGTATATATATATATATTTTATTGTTGCAAAGAAAAAACGCATGTGTGTTCTTGTGTACATATATTTATATGGTAATCGTAGTTTAAACAAAAAATATTAAAATCTTATTCAATAAAAATATAAACAAAATTAAAACATACAAATACACACAATTATTATTATTTACTTTAGATATACTAAATATTTCAATGAATATAAATAAACATCTGAACAGTCAGTACTACCATAAAGTATTATCACCACATATATCCAAGTTAGAATCGTTTGAAGCCATGTATGAAGTAATAAAGCTATCAAATATTTACTAATCTGTGACGGTGAGAGCGTCGCGCGAACCCTTCTGCAAGCGGGCTCATAAAATAAATTGAAATAGTCGCGCCACCCCCCAAATTAAAATATTCAAATGGGACGCACGCGCAAGAAAATTGAAAATTGTCGTCTATAGCCCGCAAATGAAACCTATAACTTATCATATAACACTTCTGGCTTCATTATGGATATACGTTTATTATTTTATTATATTGGCATATTATTATATAAACATATTCTTTATTATTAAACTTGGTAGTTTTAGATTAATATGCCATCTTGACCTATACGTTCATTATCAACTAGCGATGTTACATGATATTAGTGACGTGACATACTCATAAAAATATAGATGATATCTGGAAAAGTAAAAATATATTAACATAAAAATTTATTAAAATATTATTTTTAATATATTTCCTCAGTAAATTTTACATTGTTTCTAAATTTTGATATTATTGACTATACAAAGATATATTAATATTTTTATAGTGTGCATTTTATCAGCACTGCAATGTATTCAATAAAGTAAGTACCAAATTCGATATGCCGTTGAATTATGCCATAAATGGTCTACACTTTTATGAGTGTAATTTGGCTCAGATTCTGTATTTAAGTATTTGTCTTATGCTTGAAGAGATTTAATTTAAACTGTAATAGAAATAAATTATAATAATTAATTTGTTGTTTATTAATTTACCAAACCATGTATTCTTTTTATTTGTGTTTGCTATTTATTATGAATTTTTAAATTATTTTAATGATTTTTTTATCTAACATATTCGCAGTTTTAATTTTAAAATACTATAATGTCTTTGAAATGCTAGTTCACTGATTTTTTTTATTGAATTTTATTTGCAACTGATCTGCAATAATTTTAAGAAACTAATAACATGACAAAAATATATTATGATATAACATTTTATTATACTAGCTGTGGCTACGACTTTGTGTGGAATTTAATAATTCTAGCATTTAAGTAGCCTACGTTACTCCATATTACACAAGTTTTCTGACAATGAAAGTTGAAAAGATTAGGTGGAATAAACATACATATATATCTGACTATAGGCAGACAAGAATTGTAAAAATATATATTTCGATATATGTACGGTGTGAACATAAATATGTACATAGTAGACAGCAGTTATTTTAATATTACAAACAATTACTCCAATTTTATTTATCCGTATAGATGATTAAAAACAAAAAAAAAATTGAAATTATACAAAATGTTCTAATTTAATATATTATATTATTACCAACAAGTCACAGGTTCGTGAGAGCGAGGACCTCTGACTTCCGTTGTATGGTCAAGAATGATTTTGTGGTTTTTTGCGTAATATGATAGATGAAGTAATTACCACACATCATTGATATTAAAAATATTATTATAATATTAATTATAATATTACAATATAAGATAAAACATGTATATTGGTACTTTGAGATAAATTAAGTAAGATATATTTATTCGACGAGAATAAATTGTATTTCTGATCCTTTTATTTATAACGTAACAGAAGGAAAATATTTTTTATAATTAAAAATATAATAAATATAAATATATATTGAGTATTATAAACATTGTTAATGAAATATATGAAATCGGGGATCGCAAGCGTCCGGTGTACCTGCAAGCGATACCCTGGGAATCAAGTCTCTTCCGCTGTGTCACCACTCCCTGCGAAACCTGTACCTGCGCGGAGGCACGATCGAAACACATCTCATTACTTTTAACACCTTGCTATATATTGGAATGACCTCAATCGCCCTTTCGAACGAACTTTTTATTCATTTCAACGCATTTAAGAATTTAAACGATTGCTTCCATTCATAAAATTATTAATGTGATCGTAAAATTGGGCAAATTTTATTGTCTTGAAGGCATAATGGGAAACTAATGTACCGTGTTATTATTCAGATCGGTTGTAGCAGTAAAATACGAGTATTTGTGTCTGAGATCCAATGATGCGTCGGGGGCCCACTGCGTTCCCAGCGGAAGTCCCCTCTGTTATTTGAATATCAAACATATTTAGGTAATATTTCATTGGAACGGTTATGATTTTCTTCCTTAACATTTTATTGTAGATACATGATTTTAATACTAATATATGTTAATCAAAGTTTATAAGATTTTTATCATAATAAATATTCATAATATGCTTTGAGGTATAAACAAAATTAATATGTGTTCAATTATTCTGATGCAAATCCTTGATGCAATTAGAAGTGAATATGCAACCGTTTATGGATTTATGGGAACTCAGAGTCAATGCGATGACCATCTCGTGGTTCACGGAATTGCACAGAGAGCTGGTTGTTTGAATACTCTCTGCATTGAGCGGCAGCTCTTATGAAAATATTATTTGAAACATGTGTTAATGCACTCGAACGAAACACATGAATTCCTTTAAGACAAAGGCGTAATAAAGTCATTTACCTAAATAATTTATAGTTTTATCAAGAATAAAATCTTCTTCATTATTTTTATTATCGAGAACATGCCAAGCAGCGACATGTCATTCTCAGTCATGTTTGTGTTGAAATCTTTACCTAAATACGCGAGGTCACCGAGTATTTTGGCCAAAAGATAAATATTAATAAAAAAGTGCGATTGTATTTCTTTTTCGTGAGAAAATAAGAACGGGAAGAGGAGACAATATGCTTTTGTTTTTCTTTATTGTTATTGCTGTAAAACATTTAGCAAGCGGCGTGAGCGATAAAACACGTTATTTTGTGTGACAAAACGTCGAGCTTCATGAGAAAATATGGACCCGCAGATAGTGGAATAAGCGAATTATTAGTGACGGCATCCACCAAACGGAACCATGGTCAGATATTTGTTATTGTTTAAAAATAATTTACATAAATACACCAATGACATATAATAAGATACCTGCCATAAAATTATAAAACAATAAAATTAAAATAGCTGTTATTGTACACATATCTTATAGATACGTCATTGGCTAATTATTTTAATATGATTTGCGATTCAAAAAAGTTCTTTTTCTTTTTTTTAATTTTACTTTTTTTTTAATAAAAAGGCAAAGGTTTAGAATTAAATTACAATAAAGCAAAGCGTTTAAAAATCCCTGACTCTCTTGGGTTGATGCCATCCATATGTTAATGTGATGAACGATAAATTGGCCACAAATAAGATAATTGGCCGCGCTCTATACCGACGTAAATTAACATCTAAACAGCTGTGGAAGAAACCCTATGATCCATGAAATTGTTGAATTTTTTTTTTATGACCTATTAAAAAAACATAAAATTAAATACATAATGATTAATTTAAAGTAAATTGAATAATGACTACATAAAATAAATGTAAAGCCTAAATTTAAAAAAAATATACATATCTTTTCAATAGTATATTTTCGTCTTCATAAAAAAATAACAAAAAAAAATACAATTCACGGTCACCATACTTGGTTTCCCATTATTGTTGTAAGTTCTGTATCGATGTAAAGACAATCAATTAGTTTTAAGTTACGATACGATCAACAATAGTATATATTTATTAACTGAAACTTTATAACTAACTCACTTATTTAATTGAAATAAATGATCCTATTTAGTTGCTGCAATTTAAACATTTTCGTTGACTATCATAAATCTGAATTGTCTTCAGACATATACTGTATATGTAGCCTACATAGTATTACAGTATTATATTAAGTACTGTTTAAGTTGAGCTTGGGGTCCAAAAATGGTTTTTTAATACTCTCGCTACCATAATTGTGAAGAGCTTTAATTGTGAAAAAAAAATGTTAGAACTTAAAATATGTATTCAAATCTTAAGGAACTCTTATACTTACTATTTTTATATTCATAATAAAAAATATTGGAGATTTTATTGTTATAAAAGAGCAAAGCAATTTTTATAGAAAATGTAAAAGAATAAACAATTTTATTGAGAAACTATGAGAGTAAAGAATTTTTTATAGTTAGTATGAAAGTAGACACTGAACAAATATGATTGTATTATTTTTATCTATGATTCTTGCTATGTTAAAAAATACAGAGAACTAGTTATTTGTAATACAATAAGGCGAGTAATCTTTTCTAAAAACTGACACGTGCTCAAAGAACACCTGAGAAATTGTTGGCCTATGGAAATCAACTCCTAAAGAAATCTACTAATTTAAATTTATAATTTAATAACAATTATGAACCAAATACTACGCGAATAACAATACTACGAGAGACTAATAACAATATATTGGCAAGTTAAGACTAAATATTCACTTTGTACTTCTATTTATTATACAATCAAGGAATAGTTATAATTCCTTTAAGCCTATCTAGAAATTATATGAGACAGGTAGAAATTATTGTTATTTACGTTTCGTGATACCATAAATTTATTTTATATATTAGGCCTAAGTATTAATATGTCGTTTAGAATTTCGTGTTATTTACTTCTGCACAATCTGTTAATAGATATTAAAATCTTTTAACATCAAGGGCCCTTTAAATTTTAACAAATGGTGGCGATGGTGATGGCTTTGATGGTATAATCATTTTAATTAGAACACCTTCACACCATAGTTGGCTTAGCTTATTTAAATTTAAAAACATAAAATGCCAATTAAATTATTTTTACTGTTCTATAAAGAGTTCTTACATGATATTTATGATTGCCAATATATATATATATTGGTTTTTTTGTGAAAGTAAGCGATTCAATTTGATTTCAACCTGAATAACAATAATTGTATTTGATCTTTCTACTACATATTTTGGTCGCTGCTATTAGTATTATTTAAACCCCTTAATACAAATATATTCATAAAACACCATAGTAAGGTATCCCTTCCCATAATTCTTATTCTAATGGCGTTGCTTTTATAAAGAGAAGATCTTTATTACTGTTCTGAAAAAAGATCTGTTACTTTAATAATGATAATATTTATAGAATTTTTATCAACCCTTTCAGAATGTTTAAGTCTAAGGTCAGTCTAAGATTTGTCTGCAAAAGTCCAATTACGAACCCCCTGCTTTATATCATGTACCTTTAAGATCAATTTAAACATATTTTGAATGTTAAAGATGTGAGAAAAAATTCTCTCAGAAATCAGAGTAGACTGTTTGTCTTCTTAGTCTGGATTTTGTGCTTCACTGGACTTTTAACTAAGTGGCAAATGGATTGTTAAATAATGACTGTAATTCATTAATTAGTTCATACTTCATCATTTTTCAAGAATACTTCCTAAGACCTATGTTCTTTATCTAAATGTTATCCAGAAAAGTCTTGGACTTTTTAATCTCTTCGATAAATTTATCTGCTGATATCATCTTTCCAGAACACCCTTGGTTATTCTTTTAGAAATATTGTGAATGTTATCCTTACTATTTTACAACAAGAACTGGGACATGCATACAGTCCAAAATACTGCCATACACATACACAATTAGGGACACACACATGCGAAAGCAATAACATCGCTGCCCATAACAAAAAATTGAATTGAATTGACTTATTATGTCAACGCTTGAATGCGTTACGAATAGTATTTGAATTGGGAAACAATATATGTTGTAAAATATAAATAATTTGTTTGAAACTAAAATGAGGGTCATTTGGAAACATAAGGGTAATAAAACTAGTGCGTGTCGAGCAAACTCGGCCGCGAATGACGCATCCAGTTTGACAAGAGCTCTGATAGTACAAACAATGCTCTCGCTTGGCCGTCATGGTAGAAAGCCGGCGGGGGGCAGAGGAGATCTTCATATAACTTATAATAAACCCGTGGATTTGTCTATATCGGTAAGCGATGCGTAACGTTACATATGAAATTAACATTCTAGACGTAGATGGACGTACGTGTGCTGCGGGCGACATCATGTACCGTAAACTACTTGACGAAATCGATGTTTTGATATAAACAAGCCTAAAAATGTCGCAATTTACCCATTTTTGGTATGCTCCTAGAATTGAAAGCACCTCATTAAAATATCATCTTGATGGCTTGTTTTCTCTTATGGAAAATTACAAGGAGAATATTACTATTGATATATGTATTAATATTGTGGGTAGATTCAAATTAATATCATTTGTTCTAATTTATTTTCTAATCTAGACTGAATTAGATATAATAATACCTTCTTTTCATAAACGAAATATAAAAATCGTTAAAATAATTATACATTTCTCTGTGTTCATATATTTTTATGTGTTCTACCTCAAAAAAAAAAAAATAGTAGGTATTAGTGTAACACAAATATTGAGTTGATGACTATTAGTTGACTTCATATTATAAATGCTGTTTCATATTAATAAAATATTCATATCGAATATAAGTGTTTCTTTAAGTAAATATGAATTCAGCTGGTCTATATGATACTGCATTACAATTTGTAGGATAATAACTTGCCGTCGGGTCATGGTAGAGCGCCTTCACACTGACCGAACTTGGGACGTAAAACTATGAATTATTTTTTCTGCTGATGTTATCTCTCTTGACATTATGAGTTATATAAACATAACATATAATATCTGAAGTAGCAGTACAGTAATTTATTTATTTTCGATCTAATTAAATAATAACATTACTACCATATACGTAGTTCCCAAAATCAAAAATAGAAAGTCCGAATAATAATAAATTTTGTACTAAAACTTTGCCTACATTCTCATTTTGTTCAATTATCAATTATCGATTATCAATTGACAATTTTAATTGATTATCAAATATACAGCATTCAAAGTACTTTTTCTATATATAACAATACAATTATTTTAGTTGTTGCAATGTTTCATATCAATGTTACCAAGAAGGTAAATTAAAATGAAGATTTATTGTTAAGCTATTATTTAGATAGATTTTGATGATTGAATAGATAAGTTACAAGAGATTACAGAAAAATTATTCCTCAAATTCATCCTTTTTTTCCGTTGGAAAAATCCGTCACGGATACCCCGTCAGCCCAGGGGACTGATGGCCGGATACCCGGCAGCATAGAAAATGCTGCCATTGATGGCTACCCACTAAAAAACGGTTGCCTTCAACGTCATAGTGAGACGCCATGGGTTAGCGTCAGCATCCTAAAATTCATCCTGATAACTTCCCAACAAAATCAAATCCAATCTTTTAGCATGCAATTCATAAATCTCGTTGTATGAAGTGTCTTTAAAACCCTTTTAATATTAAAAGTATTGTTACGAAATACACTTTCTGGATAGACTAATGAATTTAAAATAGCATTAATATGAATTTCTAACGATCCACGTTACAGGCCACGTGAAACTCAGAAAATATTATAGCCCCATTATTTTACAAATGTATGAACATCATTTTATTATGAATCTGTAACCGGGAGATAAAAACAATTACCATAAAGTTTTGCGTGATCCTTGGACAGGTCTACTTTGTTGTGAGTGTTGAATATGTTAACTGATTTTTAAATTATACCACATTTATTATGTATTACTGTATTTTAATATATAACTATGTTGTGAGTGATGTATGTTGTATATTCTAATCTCAATTAATTGTTTTTGTATCAAACGAGGGCAACGAATGAAATGCCTAAGTAAATTGACGTGTAGTAAGTTATCAAGATATTCATTAAATAAATTCTTCACGCGTCTTTTTTGCGGCTTTTTGTCGCCGTTTTTAACGAACATGTTAAAAATAAAAAAAAAAAATTTTTTCCTATATGGTTATATTTTTTTAATTTGTTACTTACATTATTTAAAATTTTTTTTTTTTCACGCCGCGATTGCGTTATGTTTCGAACTCATGAATAAGGACTTCAAATGGTTTTGAAACTTATCAGATAAGTAATAGTAGATTTTAGGTTAGCACCAAAGAAAAATTTAACAAAATGTTGAAAATAAAAAAAATTAAGACATAATAATATATTTCTTCTTTATCTTATATGTTTTGAATATATTATATAGGTTATTGTTCTCACTCTTGGACCTTTAGTTTTATTGTTCACGCCGCGATTTCGCTGTGCTCCAAGCTGACAAATAAAGATGCCGAATGAATATGAAAGTAGTTGGTCAAATTTCGGTCTCAAGCAGTAAAGTAAGTTGAGATGTACAATTATATGAAGTAGTACAGTTATCAATAAAATACAAGCAACTGGTGTTATACAAAAATATTAAGTAAAGAGCAATTAAAGTCTTTAGATATGGAATAGACCTGTTCATTGTATGATGAGTGGTTGTCCAGAGTCTTCGTGGTGGCAGACAGATGTCATCTGATGATATACACAGCACATTGTGTGGTAATTTCGTTCAAGCATTTAATTGCCGTTTCACAAAATTCTGACAGGACGAAGAATTTATAGAGACATTCTGAATGGATTAGTTTTAGTAAGTAATGAATCATCATTAGAGTCTGACTTGTCATATTTGTAAGGTTATTATACAAATTAATTAACTATATTTAAACGGTTTGATCATGTAACAAATTATTTAATTTTTTTAAAACCAATTATTACAAAGACTACTGTACACAAAACACAAATCTATTTTTTTTGTATACAAACTTTTGTGATCAATTATAACATTTAATTAATTATTATATTTAATTTTCTGAACGTGTTCACGTAAAAACTTAGAGGATTCGCGCCGCGATTTATGAATAAGGACATATAATGGTTTAAAAACTATTCGGGCAATGCCAATACTATTTACGTAAATACAATTGGAAATGATATATAATATGAATGTATTTGAAATAAAACATTTTTTTTTACGGATTAAAACTCGCGTATAATTTGATTACATTTTAATTTTAACACGACGTTTCGAATTCTTTGCAGCAATCGTGTTCACGGGTAGACGAGATGTAAGTGTCGGGTAGATGAATGTATTATCTGTTAATTAAAAAAAAGCTCACTATTACCTATATATTTTTTTGTTTATATCTGAAATTCTTAAAAAAACAATCATTTACATGCAAATAAGTTCTTTAAACAACATATTTTAAATATACATATTTTCATACTAAAAATATTAATAAAAAAATATGTTAACAAAAAGATAAAATAAAAAATATGTCCGCAAAAACCATAACATATTATACTTTATAATTTTTATTCGAAGCGTTATATAACGTTGGTTGGTTTAGACACGATATGATGGGGTTCCATGATATACTGAATAGCTAATGTCAGTTCTCGCCTGCATTAAAATTGTACGTGTTGACCTCATACATATGTACAATTGAATTTATTAAAAATGTTACCACCTCGCAAAATACTCGATTCTATGTAAATTTAATAAATATTATAAATACTAAATAATGTTATTTTCGAAAAGAGTAATTTTTAATATCAGATATATAATATATATATATATAAAATATATAATTTTTTTATTGTATAAAAAAAGTTGGTGTTTCAACAATGGTGTTTCAACAATTGCTTAAGATGAAAAATTTGGTTATTTAGCATTTCACAGAAGATAGGATGGAGGATAAGACAGATATGCTAGAATTCATTAAATAGAAGACAATAAGCAAATAGGTAAGGTTTCATTCACGAAGAATCTTTACTTTCATTTACGCAAAACTCTAATTCTTTCCTTTAAGAAGGATATATTAAACCTCAAAATAATACACATTTATTACATAATCTTAAAATACTAATGTATTTAGATATTAAAGCCTAATAAATTTTATTTTTAGTGGACTGTCAAAAAAGTCCTAGTCATTTAATGTGATATCATAAATTATATAATAAAATTAAGTGGTGTCTGACAAAAAGAATCTTTTCAAATATGAAATGAGTTAAATCGCAGTTAACATGATGCGTGTTTTTAGACTTTTTCTGTTGACACGACGCTTCGGCATTTCCTGCTACCGTAAAACGAACAGAAAACAAAACACAGTCTTATGTACGACACAATAGAGCATACAATAGTATATAATGAGTATATAATGAAATAAAAACGCAGCTTCACAAATATGGTGATTAATTGCGATATAAAGTTCTTTATATTTCTGTTATCATTCTCCGTCGTCTCATGATTTGAACATAAAATGTATCTACAATCTGTTTGTATGGGTAGGATTGTAAAAACATTATATATTAAAAAGAACATGGAAGGAAATGTCCAATTAGGCAAAGCGGGTATCGTAATGCGATAATTCCGCGAGCTCAATTGATTTCACGTCTGCTGATAACTGCTGGATGTTGTCTAGTACATGTTATCAGATCTACGTGTCGCTGTCGCCACATGCCGCCCACTGTGAGACCAGCCTGCATTTGTACTAACATTTTTAAGCAATTATGAATATACTTAATAATCTTAACCGTATCCTACACAAAGTTCTGATTGAATTTTTACGAGTACACCTTTTATGTACTCCCTATTGATCAAGTCACATAAACCAGACGTTTAAAGCTTAAATGATCAAATTATATATGTTTACATTCAAAAACATTCAATTATGCAAATTTTTATAGCTACTTACGAGAATATAGACTTTATAAAACCAAACAAACGTTCCGCTTCAGCTTCATATTTTACAATCATAAAAAACGTATATGGAGCAATATGTGCATAAAAGTCAATATTCATCAGGAATATAGAGAGCCAGTCATTTTATATGCGACGTTTTGGTTCTAAGCATGTCCAGCACAGCGGTATACCTCGTGTTATAGCATCCAGCATCGTAATTGTCGATTAATTATCTCGTTTTCAATAAAACATATGCTTTAAAGATGAAATTGTACAATTCAGTTGGTTACCATCACTAATATGGTATAACTACCGCTGAGTTACTCGAATTCTTATGCCATAAAGATGATCTCAAAATATTGTATGTTTAAACATGATCGCGAAGTGTACCGAAAATCGTCTTAGAGTACGTGAAAGTGTAATGCAGAGTAAGTATTTTAAGTAAGTATTTTAAGTAAAGTATAACTACCACTGAGTTACTGGAATTTTTATACCATAAAACTGATCTCAAAATATTGAATGCGAAGAATATAGAAAATCATCTTAGAGTACATGAGAGTGTAATGCAGAGTAAGTATTTTAAGTAAGATATAACTAACACTGAGTTACTTGAATTCTTATACCATAAAGATCATATCAAAATATTGAATGCGAAGAATACCGAAAATCGTCTTAGAGTACGTGAAAGTGTAATGCAGAGTAAGTATTTTAAGTAAGATATAACTAACGCTGAGTTACTTGAATTCTTATACCATAAAGATCATATCAAAATATTGAATGCGAAGAATACCGAAAATCGTCTTAGAGTACGTGAAAGTGTAATGCAGAGTAAGTATTTTAAGTAAGTGTTTTAAGTAAGTATTTATGTGTTATTAATTCAGGTTTGTTTAATAACGAGGCATCACGTCCTCAGTTCACAAGCCACCAGGATCAAGCTACACATTTATATTCTGACAAGTTTGTGGTTTTTAGATTTGGATTATATTTGGTCATTGTTATTCAACTAACAGTTTGTATATGTTTATATCAATTGGGATATAATCATGGAACTATTTATTAACTATACGCTTATTGTTTATGAATTAAAGGAGACATTTTTACTTTTTTTTTATTGATTTTCTTATAGCTAACAGAACAAATGTATATTATTATTAAAGGTATATATTTTAAGAATAATTTTATATAGTTTCATATTATGTTTATTAAATAAGTATGTAAGTAGATATGTTTGTAAGTAGATTTTTGAAGATAAAATAATAGAGATTGAGTTAACTTTAGTTTAAAATATTTTTGCAATTTGAAATAATATTTTTTTTTATTTATTTAAAAATATATTTGATAAAGTTAAATAATTTTAATACCACTTGCAACTTATAAATTTCTGAATATTTATTATATGAATAATAATATTTATTTATAAATATCACTCAGGTTTTAAAAATACCCACATAACAGAGCCGCTTAACATTTGTAACAAAATTACAAAGCAATTAGTTATCTCAATGCAAGCATCAAGAATATAAATAAGATTAAGCTGGCCGCAGTATAATATAACAAAAGGACTAATGTGGAATGAGAGCAAATGACAAATCATAATAATACGGCACACCTGCTATTCTTTTGATCCCACATTTCTCTAATTTATGAATTAAATCGACCAGAATGTTCATGTTAACATTGTACTTGTAACAAACAAAGGTCTGCTTTCGAACAATTATATAGTTTAATCATATTTTTTGTATGCGACAAATATTCTCTTTCATCTCAATTTATTTTGGACCAAACTATAGTTCTTACATTTAGATCGCGTCATTGTCTTGTAAGAATTGGATGAGATTATTAATGCTCAGAAGTAAATATGTTATGGTAAATTCTATCTTAAATTAAGGAACTAAAACTTCAATTTACAATAACATCGAATGATGTCTCATGATGTTAGTGTTGTAAGTGATAAATAATAAGCATTGGTAAAGAACGGTGTATAGATGTCGCTTGAACGTTTAAGTCGGTGTTACCAGTTGTATTAGGAAGATATTTGGTTGCGAACGCAGGTTTTGTCTAGCCACGCTCTTTGAGCATTAATCTCTGCATTCGAGATGAAGTGATATGCATTTGTCATTGTGGTTACGATTAACCTGAGACACAATGCACTGAATCAAATCAATTGAATATTCAAAGAACATTATTAAGCAAAAATGTTATTTATTGAGCTTATTGTAATGTCTACATACCTATTTTAATGACATGTCCGTAAATAGTAACTTCACATTGCTATAGAATATTGAAACTATAGCTTACCAGTACATACATATGTTTACACACATACACAGTTTTTGTCTCATTATAGTTTACTAATACACACATACATATATTTACACACATACACAGTTTTAATCTCATTATAGCTTACTAGTACACACATATATATAAACACATACACACACAGTTTTTGTGATTTAAATTATGGGGAAGAATTTTGACATCCGATAAGCCTCTTGCCCCCCACACGCGAATAAATTAGTCAGTTGTTAGGCGGTCGGCGAATATTCCAGAAATATTGCGTGTATGAATAGTGCGCCGTATGACGGACAGCAGAAAGGGCTGCCCTTAAACTTACCTTGTATTATTTTGTCATTATTAAATTCCCCTGTCACAGCCTGTTTCATTTCTTCCCACAAAATATTGTATGCAAAATATATGACATTTGAATAAGCATAAAAACCTCGAGACAGAATTTGTTCCCATTTGTGATTTAATAAATTTGTATATATGAAATTACTATAAAATCAACAGTTTTTTTAGGGTAAGCATTGACAATTGAATGTTAAATGAACTGTAGTTAAAGAAGATATCTAATGGAGTGTGCTGAAGAGGTACAATAAAGTTTCCTCATAGACAATCAAGTACTGTAGTGGAAGCCTCGACGCGTTATCGACATGTCCTCGACTCCTCAACAAGCCGCAAAATGAAATATATTAAATCTGTCAATCATTTTCCCCTCACCCTGGAACCACAGGGTTTCTATAAGAGGCCATTCACGTACTTAATGCAATATAAATAGTATTGTTAACTTGAAATAAAACTGTTTTAACGGATTTAATTCTCGTATAATAATTATAGGTGAATTAAATACGTTAAAAAATTGTTTCATTGGTTAACTCGTTTAAATATATATAACAATATTTTACAATCTTTACTTAATTTTTTATATGAAATTTTATGAAACATAATTCTTTTATATGAAATTTTATGAAATATTTATATGAAATTTTTTTATGAAAAAAAAAAATATGTATATAAATTCTTATAATATATTTGGGAATATCTGCTATATCTTATTTTATATCGGAAATAACTTTTGGACATAACTTTAAAAAAATCATAAATAAAATTTCATATAAAACTCATAAAAAAAATGAAGTATATCTTCAAAACCTGTATCAGTCCCAATATGGTAACCAAAACGTATGCCAAACTGCGTCGCAGACATAAAAATATTTGAGAATTGAGATGAATGCCGCACGCATGTGCAGACGGGCTGTCTGTGCAAAACAACGATGCTTTATATATAGAACTAATTTATGGTCATACTCCCTGATTATAGATAAAAATAACCAATGTTACTCTCGTATAATTTATTTATTCAAACTAAAAGGTAAACGTGCAGATAAAACTGATGTGTTTATGATGGCAGGTTAACGAAATTGAGATTATACTAGAAATACTAAATATAAACATTTTTTTATCTAGTGTACGCAATTAAAATGCTCCTGGAATGATTTAATTGTTTTGTTGAATGATAAGGAAAGTGGATTAAGAACCATTTAGTACTTTTTACTAGTGTACTAATAGTATGTGTTTCTCTTTCTATCTTTGTGTTTCTCTTTCGTGTTGTATGTCCTAGGTTAATAGGAGTTTTAAATAAAATGTATATATAATATTTACTGTACAATAAATAATAAAAATGTAGACAAGAGCAAAATAGTTAATTTGCAATTTTTGGGTACGCATTATGAGAATTTATTTTTAATTACTAAATAAGACATTAATTGACAAAAATAATATTTAAATTTAAAAAAATACTAAATTAGTGTTCAATAATAAAATAATACAAAAATACTTAAAAAATAAAAATAATAGTATCACAAGAAAAACATTAGATATATACCCCATTAAAGTTTATATCCAATAAAAACAAAACAAATATTTTATAACGATCTGTACTAAAAAGGACATCGTTTTCCTTAAAGACTCATATATTTAGGACATGTAATTAAATATAATTATAACCGAAATGACAAACAGATAATTGTGTCAATAAATAATTAAAATAAATCCAATTTAAGGGTTAGCTCCCACGCGATAAGAGATGTTATTTATACACCCTCATCGTACAAAGGAACCGCTGCCGAATATCACCCATAAATATTGGAGTGAGGTGTAATTTTTCCCATTCCACATCTCGAGCGTCGCACCTTTAAAATAAATGCAAACAAAATTTAATAGGGAGAGATGTGCGACGGGCTTCAGGTAAAAATAAAGGATAGCTTAAGGATGCTTTCAAATATTTCTTTGAGAAAGTATTCAGACGGTAATAATAAACATATTTCTTCAAATACACTACATCTATATCTGAATCATGGAGTGCATATTGGTTTTGCTAATTTATGGTTATAATAAATATACAGTGTATATTTTGAATGCTGCATTACTAAATACAAAAATTGGTAAGTGATGCAAGTAATGAGAGCTTTGTCGACATTTCGGTGTTTAAACCAGATTTTACAAATCAAGCCAGAAGCAGTGAACTAAATGTTAAAGTTAGGTAAAAAGCTTTGTAAGTAATTGCATTTCAAACAATATTTTATTCTATATTAATAAAAACGTATATATTTGTAAGTATAAATGACCTTGGGAAATGTTCTACATCCATCGTTTGGATACATAACGCTAAAAATATGATTGAACTTTTTTGAAGAACTAAGAACTATTAGTATTGTACAGTCAGCTTCAAATTCGATGACCATATTAAAAGTTCAAAAATAGCTATACACTATTGTACAGCAGAATTGCTAATCTTGACAAACGCCAATATTGAATGAACATCATCAGAGTTCAAATTATAATTGACACAAATCTATAATGTTGTCATTGTCACGGAATGAAAGTTGAGACAAAGAATGTAGCGGTTCTATCTTTGCATTTCATTTAAAACAGTGATGACTCATTAAAAATTCACACTAAATTGTCTTTTATATTTTACAAAAGCAATATCCAAAACATATATTTAGATTAAGTACAATTTTTTTTATTAAAATTTAACTTATTTGCAGAATTTAATATTTTTAATAAATACATTCGTTTTCTTAAATTATTAGAAAATTAAAAGTTATTATTATATAACAAGAGATACAATTTTTTTTATATAACATGAAGTACAGTTTTTTTTATATAACACGAAGTATACAAGATTGAATTAAAAAACAAAAAAAGAGTTTAAAATTAAGTTTAAAATATATAGAACCAAATTACCTTAAGACATTCTAACTCAAAGTACATTAATAATTATATAAATTGTAACTGTTACCTTTTTATTATTATCTTCACATAGATTTACGATTATTGGTTATGGAGAGTTGAGCGACGGATCCCGCGAGCCTCGTAAGCTGGACTTGGCTGTAGGGTACAACTGACGGATATATCCATCTTCAGGGAATAACGGACCCAAATTATAAATCGGATATCGGTGAGACAATGTGACTAGAAAATCTTTGGAAGTGTATAAAAATATTATTACTATTAAATATATATACTAACGTTTTTAGTATCAAAACTTGCCTGACTTGTTTCGGGCAAATCGGCCACAAATCGGGTAATGAACTGTTCAGTTCACGCCGCGATTCCGCCATGCTCTGAGCATGTATAAGGCCCTGAATGTGTTCTAAATTTTACCGAAAACTCCGATACTAATTACTTAAATACAGCCGTAAAATTATATTTAATAATTATATAGTACTGCAATAATAAATAATACTATCTTAATAATACTGATACCATGATAATAAATATATTTTTTGGTCAAAAAGCTAAATTATAAATGGCTATTATTAATTCCTGGCATGAATCAAATAATTCTGTGGCAGTAAAGAATAGAGAGGTTGCACGCATTTGTAATAAAAGTAAGCCATAAATAACGTTCATGAAATATAATACACCTGCAATCTTCGGGAAATAGGAAAATCATTTTGAAGGGCGGGCGCGGTCAGTAATATTGTTATAAATGTACTTTCTAGATACCATAAATAATAATGTTGGCTGCGCTGGACGCTCGGGGAACATTTTGCGTTCACGCTCTGCTTGCATATGAATGTATGTGAGTTTTTTATATTAGTTTATTGTTTCAAATATATTTATTTACAAAAAAATGATTATTTTTTGTAAGTTTTTATAATGACAGTTTTGAAATCAAATTAAAAATTTAATACATATCAATAGAATGTATATATATTTTAGTTTAATAAACTCAATAATTAACAAATTAATGTTTTATTTTTTTATAAGTTTCAGGTGCATCGTTATGATAGTGATACGCGACGAGGAGTTGAGGCTACCTCTGGGAGTCATTTCTTTCTGACAGCTTGTAAATCCCCCATTACAGCATATGAAATATGCTATCCCGTGCACTTTTATCTTCGTAAGATTTAGATAACGTCCAATAATTTGTCATACTTTTTTGATAAAATAACTTCTAATGTATATGAAATAAAACTATTTTTACAGATTAAAACTCGCGTATAATTTGGGTACATTTTATTTTTAACCCGTCGTTTCGAGTGCTTTGCAGCAATCGTGTTCACGGGTAGACGAGATGTAAGTGTCTGTCTCATCTACCCGTGAACACGATTGCTGCAAAGCACTCGAAACGTCGGATTAAAATTAAAATGTAACCAAATTATACGCGAGTTTTAATCCGTAAAAATAGTTTTATTTCAAATGTGTACTCGTGAAAATCTAAGAAAATTTCTAATTTATATTTTAATTTTAATAAATTTTAACTCGATTACGTTTTGTTAATAAAACTTGATACGAAATATTTTATTTTCTAGTACAAAATCATACTTCAAAGAAAATTTTTGAAAAGAACCATCCTACTTTACGAATGGTGACTTGAAAGATTTTAAATGTAGGGATTGTTATTGTTAGGGAACAGAGTGCGGAGATAAAAATATCCGTAAGTATATTTAATACAAATATTGTATGTTAATATGCAGACCGTCCTAATTTAACGGAATTCATTTTTCGTACGCAAATATGAATTCTTTTTCTGAGTCAGTGCAACGATACAACGCTTTAGCGGTTTATTATACATCTTAGTATGTATAAGATAAGATATGTCAAAATATGTATAATAAATTTTGATGAATATGTAAACAAATATTATATTTAAATACATCGCTTCAGCGCTTTATTATATATGTAAGTATATATAAGACATGCCATGCGACAAATATGTATAATCAATGTTGATAATTATGCAAAGAAACCATTATTAAACTCATTATTCTCTAACAGCTCATCTCTTACAATATAATGTTAATAGGTTTTGACTAAAATAGTCCATAATATTAAGCGTCAGCTCTTAACAATTATATATATCATCGCTTGTCTTGTAGGACATGAAAATAAAATCACTACTATTTATGAAACTGAAAGCGTATTAAAGCGTAAGCGCTCTTATAACGCAATAAATCGTCTGGAAAATATAACTATCAGCGCTCTGTCATATGCGTGTCAGCGATGCGCCCGCGCAGTGCGCAACGAGCGACGCCCGATCCACCAATCACACTCATGCACTATAAATCGCTGCGACGTAAATAAAATCTGACGGTCCATAATTTAAAACTTTATTTTAATAGATATTCAACGAGAAATTAAGATGTGTTTATTACTTGAACTTGTAACGAACAAGTCCTTCCTTCATAACTCTCTTGTTGACATAAGCCTGTTATAATGTTATGTCAGTTTATAAAGTAATGTTAGTTATTTTAAAGGTTAAATAGTATTTTCTTAGTTTTCCACGAGTACACATTTGATATATATTTTTTTACGGATTTAACTCGCGTATAATTTGGTTACATTTTAATTTTCACACAAAGCATTCGAAACATTGGGTTAAAATTAAATTTTACCAAATTATACGCGAGTTAAATCCGTGAAAATAGTTGTATTTTAAAGATGAAATGTGTATTAATAAATCATATTTTATAATTCTATTCAGAGCTGTTCAAATACATACTGTGAGTTTGTTTTAAGTCGACAGAAAAGGTATAAAAAATGAAATAAAATCAGATATCTGTGTTCGAATATATGATTCGGAAGAAGCGGATGGGTAAAGTTTAGTAAAAATCTTGTATAAGAATTGTTTTTATTGCAAAAAAATTGATTATATCGCAAAGAAAAACAGGGGAGTTTTTCTTTGCGAATACGAAAATACTAAAACTTTTGTTACAATTTAATATTGTAATAATTTATACCAGCGAGAATAAGATTGAACAGCTTTCATTAATGACTTGGAAATTAAGAAAAAAATATATGATCTTTCTAAAATTGGTTTTTGAGCGGTTAAGCGACACCCACAACAGGTGGCCACCCATCAATTATTTGCTATGATACAGCTTTGTCTTGACGACTATTAAATCGCTCCACTTTATATATCCTCTGTGCCAAATATCAACCTCATCTGCTAAAGAATGTTAACAACACAATATTTGTCAAATGGATCTTAATCTCAACAAATTACTGAAAATTATATTATAATTATGTCTTGATTATAGAAAATGTAACGTTTTTAAATTAATTGCAACACATTATTGTCTCAATGACCACTTTTTAAACAATAGCCACCTCTAGAGCTATAAGTAAATTAATTTGGATCTTTTTGACTCGATGCCAAAATGACTAATTCGCGGTAACAGATCGTCATTATTTTTATCACTTCTTTTTTGAATGTTAGATTATAGTTCAGTGAGGTCGTACTATTAATGTTATTGATGGCAAAAATGAAAATTATTACCTCATACATTACTGTTTTTATTGTTTTATTATACATTTTTTATTTTAAGCTTATAATATCAATGATGACTTCTAAAAGTATTAAGTTGGATAAGATATCGGGTGGTTTCAATCTTTTTTCTATTATAAATAACATGCTTTTTTCAAGATAAAACTTTTTAAATTAATAGTATATTTAGTACGTAATTATTTTATCTTTTTACATGTAATATGTATTTATAGAAACAACAAAATTTTCAAACCAAATTTCGTGAAATGATAGCAATATGTAATAAAATTTTATAAAACCATGCTTATCGTAAACAGAAGAAATTGAAAATTTTACGAGCCATCAGTCGCTTTTCCATTTACATGATACGAGCATGTCATAAGATATCCAGGATTAAGAGTCATGGCCCTTTTTATTGCTGCTCAATTTAATATTAATTTATATATATGAATATATATTATAATACCATATGGTACGATTTAACGAATTTAGCGCTGTTAGCGCTTCATTATAATAAAAACTTAACAACAAAGGCCCATTAAAAACTGAAGTCATAACAGGAAACGTGATACTGTGGCCGGCGGGTTTTTAAAGATTGCTTCTTTCATCATAACGCCGCGGTGAGCGGCAGCTGGCTCTCAATTTATGTGGTTTCCGTACAGCTTCTCTTTAATAATCTTGTTTATTTATAAAGAACACCCATCATATAAAGATGCCTATTAAGATGTGTCATCCTCTGAAATGTTCGTTGCATTGTTATTCTTACTCCCTGTAACGTTTTATTTATAAATACGACGATCCAACTCAAGCTCATATGTAAAAACATTAAATAACACAATAGTTTAGAATAGAACTCGACATGTCCACGTTTCTTGTAATTTATACCAGTGTTTACACTTTAAGCAATATAGCTGCGAGCTTCTCAAACAATGACAACAGAGGCGTACATAGAAACAGTCAGCAATAAGCTTTCTCGTCTGCTAATAACAACACTAGTATCTCCGGCGATATCTCAATATCGTAGGTGAGAGTTAATTAACACATGACGTTAGTTGTGGAAATAGAATTCCTGTAAGCGAGGGTGCGCGCGCGCCCCGGGCCACAGCGCGCCACCACGAGCCACACCACGCCACCGCCCGCTGGCACCCGCTGTTTGTTTACAACCAGCGAGACTTCATTACGCCGCTGGCTAATGTATTCAACTTCAGCCTCCACGTTAACAGCGACACTTCTCAGAATCAATATGCTCCTTGTATGTTTTGATTGGCTGCCGTTCAGCGCGCAACACAAACCCGTTCTAACGTACCAAACAATAAAACACAATATCCCTCCTTATTCTCCCCCTACTTTAATGATACCAAATACAACGAACAGATTTCAATGTTAATAATACACATCGTGTTATTTCCTATAGCAGTAACCTCTGCATTGAACTTGTCCAATTTTAGGGTTAAGACGCGTTAATTTGTTTTATTAACAGTTAATCGTTTAACTGTTTCCTGTTTGAAATTGTGTCTGTGAAATTCCTTATTTTCTTACGATGTATTATTTATACTTAATATATGACAATGTACCATAAAATATTTAATTCTGTTAGATTATAAAGATTGAATTTTAGACGTAAACTTTCGAAATCCATGATTACTCTTATGTATAATTATGTGGCTGTATGAGTACTATCTATTACTATCGGGAAATTACTCGACAAGTTTTGAACCCTTTGGGGAACTTATTCATGAGGTCTGAGCATGCCGAATCGCGGCGTGATCAGTTCACGCCACGCCAATAGATGTACTAGATTCAACTATACTTAAATCAATTATTAATTAATCATATTTTATTTATCTCTTAGTTACAATGGATAAAAATAAGCTTAGCAATGATATGACAAATCTCATAACATAACCGTCTGATCCCTTCGTCCCCAAAAATAATAATGTTTCATCTTATAAAAATATTTCCCTTACGACTGTCGATCTGTATATCACGGTATTTGTCACAGCGGATCACCCTTTATGTTCGTTTCCAGTCAAACCCCTTAGATAAGCGAGCCTTTTATATGCCAAATATAATATATTATGGTTTACATTCCTTATGAAATCCCGATATGGATATGCTTTGTACAAAATAAGTATACATTGCACAATGCGAACATAATATATATAAACGTATAAGCTACAAAAAAATATATCTATTTTTGATTTAAGTGATTCAGAATGATTCTTTTTTAAATGCTATTATTATGTGTCGAAATGCTTTTAATATTTATATTTATTAATATTTTCTCATATTAGAGTCCTTAAGTTTCTTACTTACAAGCGCGCACAGGCCATTACTTCCGACATATGAGCAACGCAAAAATATCCGCGTATTATGGTTTATCAGAAGTCTCCGACTCCGGGATCAAACTCCGGCCGCTATTCACTTCCCGTTCCGATTTAATGGATTGCTTTCATATTCTCTAACGTATGACTCTATGGTCTGGATTATTGATTGAAACTAAGTTTAATGATTCAGTTTGTCATATATACGTCAAATTCATATGTAATGGAAGCTAATAGCATTTTCCGATACAAACTCGAGTGCGGAGGAACTTCACACCCATCTGTTTGCACGTCTATAGCTCCCCTTTCATATGAAAGACGAAAACAAACATAGAATGTGGCAAATAGCAAACAATATTATACGGAATGCACAATAATATCAGTTCCGGCGGCGTGGCGCGCTATTTGCTCCCGCGAATAAATATGAAATTCGAAGACTTCTCTCGAGCGAGTAAATATTATGGGAGATTTGCTTCGGTAAAATGATAACCACGAAGATTGAAAATTTGGATTTACCCGAGGCGGAATAGTGGCACTATTGAATGCTAAAATGAAAACTGATATATATTACTTTTGCTACAATACATTATAAAATTTTGTTATTTCTGAAGGCAACTAGTAAATACAAATTGTTAATTTAACGGCATTTGTGTCAGAGCAAAGGTTTGCACCATTCCCCTTATCATCCCACGAGAATAACTCCCAGATTTATGTTACACGTAAAACTTTATGTCGTTCTTTTGTTTCCCTGTTTCTAATTTATGAATATAACTTTTTCTATACGACGTGATTGTAAATGTTTTGGCAATATTGTCTGAAGATTTATCTAAATCATTGGTGATTTGAATATTATTATTATTATATATAGTATATATTTTTTTTAAACTTGCCTTCTGTTGAAGTAATAAAACATAGAGGAGACATTGAAGCAATCTCAGGGGGCAAGCTAAGGTAAGACTAGACAATGACGAGGACGGCTTTACGAGTGTCGCACCCGCTCTACTCGACAGTCGGCACATCAACACTACATCGTATCAAAATAACCACTTTATAGTAATAACATAGAGTGGACAGAACACATTCTTTTTTGTAATTTAAAAGTAATATTTAAAAAATACTTGAGCCTATTATCTTATTATTCTTCGTATCTAATTTTCCGAGTTCTTTATTGTTTTATTTTTTATTCAAAGTCTACTCAATTTCTTAAAAGAGCAAATATTTAGAAAATTGTATATAATGATAAGTTAAGAGACGTTAAAGTGAAAGTTATATTTACAGAACATTAAAACTCCTTATCAAGCAAATTTATTTTATTATTAACAAATATTTTGAGGATATACAATTAAATATATAAAGAAAATTTAAAAGTCCAGAATATCTGCTCTCATGAATCCGCTGGATAGCCGGCACTTTCTGCAATGTCATCGCTGCATATAAAAAGTTATGACCGCCGGCAATATTTCCGAAAGTCTAAGCCGAGGAAACGATATGCAGTAAACGGTCGGGCGTGCGGTCTCGCGGGGCCACTGCGCCACTGACCGTCCGATTTTATGCCAATTTTCATAAAAATAAATCTGAATCGTTGATTGAACCAGTCGCCACCCTGCCTCCGATCGCATTTCTATTTTATTGTTATTAGCTCAGCCGCGTAAGGGTACGAATTATTGTTTTACCATTTGTCGCCGATAGCAGATAGCTATGGCCAAAATATAATAAATAAAAATAGGAATTGTAATAAAATATTAAGAATATATCTATTTGAGTCAAAAAAAACTGAAACTAATTATAAAAACACAACAATACCACAATATATTGGAATCGTGCTGGAAGTAAAAGAAAATAAATAATAATGACATTGTAAATAGATAATTGGATTTGAAATGTAACCGCTGTGCCAAATTAGAAAATTATTGGATTGACTTTATCTTGGCTGGGATCACTAATAATATAATTGCAAGGGATTGCACTGGAAATATTATCGTACTAGCTGTTATTCACAGTTCCACCTGCGGACAAAGGATTTTACTTACTATTACGTTAGCTAAGAATAGTAATTTCTCATAAACCTATTATAATAACGAAGAATTTTTCAAATTCATCTGATAGTTTCCAAGATTGAAACAAATAAATAATCTTTAGAAAAGAATTAACAAAAAATATACACTCTCCAAGTTACTTGATATAAAATATGAGGGTATTTTCGATTCTTAAAATTAACAAAACACTAATTAATGTCATCAGGATCATTTACATGCAGGGGTATTCTCAAATTACAAAACAAGATACAAGTAATATTTGGACAAAAGTGCAGTGAAGTTAAAGAATCATGGCGGGCCATCGTGATTTATAGTCGGCCGCCTTTTGAATATTAAATAATCTTTAATGGGAGCGCATGATCGGCCCATTAGCCGACGTCGCTGCTTTCACGTTTAATAAAGAGTCATTTATAAGCCAGCGACGCTTTTCCCTTATCTGGACGAAGTATGTCGCGCGTCTGAGAGGTGCCGCCCTATCGGAATTAATTCATAATTTTTATCCTTATTAGTGAGCTTAGACTTATATTCTTTTAACGTATTAAAAACTTTTATAATCAATATATCAGAACTATAAGTGTTTGAATAATGCTGAGAACTAGCCCCATTTTACAATTGTTAACTCACATCACAAGTATTGGCTTGATTCCCACGATGGTTAACTATCACCTCATTGGACCATTAGGAAATTACCCAGTTTCCTCGCAATACGAATGATCGCCTTAAATGTCTAGACCTCCGACATAAATGTCTCAAAAGTGAATCCTTTCCACACAATTACATTCAAGATGTTCGATACTGACCATTTATCTATTGATCTTAGGAAATCCCATAGATTAAATAATAGCTAAACGAGTTTAACATCAAAGGCTTAATGACAGCTGCAAAGTAAGTTTTTCTTCTATTAAATTATAAATTTTATATCATTTAGTATAAATTAAAAGTATAATAACATTTCGATAAACAATTATAAAGAATCGCAAAAATACACTGATTAATTTCAAGAGATTCCCATCCATTAAACAAATTAAGCTCCAAAATTCGCAAACGCTCACCATCTCATCTCATACGCGGCGTCAATCAATCTGAGATAGCATAAACGGATAAGTTTCCCGTGTGTACGAGCAAGATAACTCGAAGTGCGTATTCAGTTACGACTTCCTAATGACACTTCGATCTTAGCCGCCGCTCATTATCGCAAAACGCAAAACATTCGATCGCTTAGCTCAAATTATTTCTCTTAATATCTGCGTGCTTCAGAATGAGCGGAATATCGTCACGTATGGATTCTACCGATGTAATTATATTGCCGCAATTAAAGAGCAACTAATATATTATAATCGTCCTGTTAGCAACAGTTTTTACTAGAGTGTTGGAAGCCGACGCGGCGTGTTTTGATCGAGTCGGAGCTGTGCCACAACACCCTATAGGTTACGTTCAAAGCAGATTGACCGCGTGATTGGGTATATTCCGAGAATCGCATTTTCTATTTTATACTGCAAATCAATCCTGACAAACGACGAACCTTTAATGGAAAACTCTTTATGTATACCATCACATTTTCTTAGCACTAGTTGGATTGTTCAACAGGACACTGTTGTTTTATTTGCTTATGTTCCAAGACAAGAAAAAAAAAAATATATGGAAATTATTATGGTATTTAAAAGAACACAATAAATAAGTTATTTTGTAATGTATTTATTGTTAACTGCAACGATTATACAATGCGAGATAGACAGGGCACATTAGGCAGTCAAGTCAATGCGACTGCTTAATAAAAGGGTAGGGTAGGTTTGATTTGCCCGCGAATCATGAGAAAATTATGCTGAAGCACACGTCCAGATCGAGGCAGGCAGCTCTGAGAACATCCGACGGATAAGAATAATTACTCACAATTGAACCCTTATAATCTGAGTTATTTAATAGTCGACAGATGTTAATCGGCGCTCTGCCTACAATAATTATACTTTGATATCTGACGAGAAAAACACTAAAGCGCGCACAAATCAGTGTCACATGACGCTTATATTGCACTAAGAACGAGGTCAAAGCAATTATTATATGTAACTATATTTTTAATGAATGCCATTTATATATCTTTATTTTTTTTAAGGCTACGTCACATTTATATAAAGTATTATTATTATAGTTATATATTTTTTATATATTATTTATGTTTAGAATTCTTTAGTAGATATTTTTATTTTAATTTATTTTATTTTCATTTTTTATTTTTATTATTATTATTTTTACACGCCTACCAACAATCTCTTCTGTACGTCGTAAGGTTGGCTGGTAGAGAATGATTTTGTAGCATTAAGACCACCTACTGTGCATTTTTTTTGTTTAATGTTCAATAAAGAATTAAATAAATAAATAAATAAATAAATAAATGAATAAGGAAAAGAGTTTGTTTCTTTGTTTGGTTAAACTTCTAAACTATTGGATGGATTTTGAAAAAACATTTCTGTTTATAGCAGACAGGTTTATAATTCCTTATATATATATAGTCTTCCGATTATAGGTTATATAGCCTTACGCTACTGCTTCCAATTATCTTTATAATAATTTAAATTCGGTCGCGAGAGGAACCGCGAGCAACGGCTAGTATATCAATAAATGAATATATTAATTATATCTTTACAAAGTATAATATAAAAAAAGATATACAATTAAGTTATATAAATAAAACTAGAAATTTCCCGTATAAATTGAGACGAAACAACAATAAACCGTGGCAGTTTTAATTAGCGTCTGTGGAAACACTGGTATTTTGTGTATTTTTTTATTATTTTAACCATTGTATGGTAAATAGCACTGGCGTCCATCCATAACATGATATTAGTGCGAGACGACCACTCAGAGATACACGTCAAAATTAATTTAACACCTCATTGTTGTATATCTTGTACATATTTTAAAATATTTTGATTATATTTGTGTTTTTTTTTAATATCATGTCATGTTTTTAACATCATATTGAGCGACTGAGCTATTGAGCTATTGAGCTACTAAGGAACACTTAATAGATATTTTGATAATTTCGATCTTAAGCTTCTTTTCAGCCTCCATAAGTATAGCCTTTATTTCAATTTTCCTCTGTTGTTATCTTTTTAATCATTAAATTTTTGACTGTTATATACTTATCTCTAATACAAAACCATTAATAATATTAAGAGATTAGATTTAACTTCTTAGTTCATTAGAGAAAGTCAATAAAAGTGAAGAAGATTTTCCATGAAAAGTTTATACCTGTTTCTCTAATGAATTATATAAAAATCTCATATAATATATTATGATAAAATCAAAGCAATAATTTTAATTAATATAAATGTAATGTAATATTGAAGTTACTTCCTAAATATTATATAAATTTTAGGAAGTCATCAATAGCAATTCAATACAGTATGATCCTGTTACAACATGTATATATTATAGCAGAATTCAGTTCACAGTTTCTTCACATCGTGCTTCAAACATCCTGTTGGCTGTAAGAGAGGGTAGATATTTAAATATCGCAGTCATAAATGCCATACGCGTGCTTGTTAACATTCGCATGTAAATTCTAATTCTCGTTGCATTTAGAACGGGGCCTAGTAATTATGTGCTTTCATTTAACAAACGACCTAACCGAAGCTTCATGTTCAGTTAAACGTACTCTAATCTCGCTTTACAATTAATTTAAAGAATAACCGCGTAACCGTCTTCAGAGATCTTCGAATATAATTCTCCTACTTATTTGCATATTAAAATTTCAAGTAAACGAAACACATGAATCGCTTTCCAACGAAATTTAAACATTCAAAAAGCATTCATATTTTTATGAGGGTAGAGTTTTTTATCGTTCAATTATTCTTTATCACTCGTAACGTTGAACGATGACAGATAAAAACTGTTTGTGCCCAAATAGATAAACTAGTGTGGAAATTAATGTCTACATTAACTGGTGCATAAAGTTTCTAGTTAATTATATGTTTATAGCTATTCTTATTTAAAATACGTATTAGTACAAAGGGTACCCATTATCAGTTTAAAGGGAAGTACATTTATTTTATTTATACATTTTCGGCTCGTATCACTTGACGTATCAACATATATCATTATATAAATGGCTATGAATATCTATGAAGCATATAATTTGTTTGTTTTATAATACACGGGTGTAAGTCTTACTATTATTAAAGTAAGATAAAAGTAAAAAAAGAAAATAATTTTCTTGTAGGTGTAATTAATTGGTGGCAATTTATATATATATATATATATATTTTATTCCTAAAAAAAACATGAACCGTTTGTCCCGTTGTTGCTTGGTTTTGAAAATTTGAAACAATTTTTTTTGGGTTTATTTTCAGGCTACGATAAAATATTTATTTGATGAATACTTAAAAAATAATCTAAGGTCTGATTTATAAAAAAAATGCAATAAACGAACAAACAATTACGAAAATGTCCGTCATAATTTAGGATTTTATAAATTTTCTTACAAATTCGAAAACTAGACCGTCTTTAGGAAATTATTAACATTTTATGTTTAAATGTTATACTTTTATAACATTTATTGAATAGTATGTTAGTGATAACATTATAAAACCTTACATTCAATTTTCAATGTATAACATAATCATGAAACCCTACACGTTAAGAACATTAGCCTGTAACATATTTTTATATTACACAGCCTGTGTAAATTTACCTCATATAGTAAATTGCATTTGCCCGCATATATCACGATATCCTATTTGCTAATGAATAAATTCTTTATGACCTTAACACATTTATATAAGAAAACAACATTATTAACAGCTTAGGATTGATTAACATTATGTTAAATATAATTTTAACCAATATTTTCGTAATTAAAATAGAAATAACTTAAATAGAATCTAGGGTCTTACCATCTTTTAAATAATATTACAATAATATTACTTTCTTTTTTGTTATTACATCTGTAAAACAATATTGTTTAATTTAATTTCTTCAAGTACTTTTTTATTTATTGTTTTTTTTTATATTAAAATATTTTTGTTAATAATGATAGTTTTAAGTTCATGGTAGGCCACCTGTTCCTCCACCCTGTTAAGTTATGATAGTAAAGACGCGTGTGCTCACCGACCGTGTTAGTATACTTTATTAACAAATTAATAATTACAACCATTACAAAGATCCCATTACAGATACACCTAAAACAACATATGTATAAGTTTGCGACAACAATTTAATATGTTTATGATTCCTTGATATGTTAATTTATTTCACACGTTTTAAATCATTATTGCGTGTTTTCACACTTAATTATATTATATTTATTATATTTACAAATTATAATTTCAACAATTTTTTTATGTGAATAATATTTGAGTAATTTCAAGCAATTTAACTTTCTATGTAACCCTCGTGTTTAACACTTCACCGATTTTTAACATTTGTAGTATCAATTAATTAGAGAAAGTGAGGGGGAACTATTTAGTAGTTCATGTATTCAAGGTATGGATACCAGTAGAATATATAAGTCGTGAATCGAAAAGGGGCTGCATAATAACTATTAATTATAATCAATGCTGGTTAGAATTTTTCACACATTCCTCGGAGGTGATATTCCAGGGGTGCCCACCCCGCTGCCCGCCGGGAGGCGCTCGAGCGTGAAATTATTATCATATAATACCCCGGCTTTGAGCGCAGTACGATTATTCAAATGCTCATAGCCCCACGCCGTCGTGAGGCTTATACCCGCCTTTCGCGCAGACATTCTTGAACACTTCGCGCCGGTGCCACTAAAATTTGTCAAATATATTCCTGTATAATGTGCAAGTCTTGTCATGTGAGAGATAAGCAAATGACAGAAAATGTTATGTAAATTCAAAGTACCTATAATCCTGGAACACCTTTATAATGCGAGTCTGTGGCGGGATAATGGTGGAAGCGTGAGTTATCCGAGCAGATAACAATGCTGAGTCTAAATAACGAATTAGAATTCGTATGAGTTAATGTGATATTAACTTTCAAATTGTCTGTTATAAATTTGGAACCCTTCCAGTTTCGTTAAACCAAAAATTGTCCTCTCAGTTCAATTAAAGTTAAAATCAAATTACATAATGTTGAACTTGAGTAAAGTTGTTAAAGTTGACCCTCCCGCGTGACCCGTTCCAAACTTGGCAAGTGGAGCCCTAAGACGTAAAGTAAGCGTTATCTACGAGCGCATTTTGCTTTGGACTCTTTATGAGTTTGAAACGAGATCCGTCACGCGACGTTAACTCGGTATTGAAGTGATAAAGTGGTCGCTAATCTGTCCTATTCGGGTCACACTTAGTACACTTTATTAATCACAAAGCTTACAAATTACGCCATACTTCCTGTTCTCTGACACCTCTTCGGTATATGTTAATTTTATTGTGGTTCCTATTGGTCAATTTAGAACCAAGTAGCTTGTGATTGCATGTTTAAAAAAATCCAAACACACTATACTGTAGCAACACCATTTTTATTTCAGGGTTAGCTTATTCATGATAAGTATAACAATATAAAAAAAAATAAACAACTGAATATAATGATATTTACCAAAATATTTTATCTTTGTATTTAAATTTCTAAACGTTAATAAGGACACCTTGGTTTGACCTTCCATTGACATATTATGTGGAACATTTATTATTCTTATCAAATAGCATTTTATTTCCTGTATTTATGCTCGATTTTATACATTTAATCGCAAAATTTACACTTTAAACGTGGGGTTCTCTACATGACGCCTTATGCAAAGCAGGTGCCACCTGATACACGAACTTACTATAATACAAAAGGTTATATGTATCGCTGGCTTCCACTACCAAGCTCTGCTTACAGTATACTTATTAAAGATCATAATATAAAAACCAGAAAATACTTTAAATCACCCCGCGTAAAGACAATAGAAATCGTTGTTACAATTGTGAGTTGTTCAAATAACATACGTAGATGTGAATAAGTTTCATTTTTAGTGGATATTTTATTCATTTAACGCTCTTTGGACCTTTTGGAACTGCGTTATCAGACACTTATCATGTAACGCCATCATAAAACGGTCATATGCTGGATATTTACGAAGTTACAAAAATAAAATGGTAGTAAAATGTGAGTAAGCGAGTACGTACCAGTGCTTATTAGTATTTAGAAGTTGGCCCGCTTTGGACTATTTATTGGGGTAAGTTATGGACGCGGGCTGAAGCGGCTAATTTATTCGCCGTGCACATAAATTAGTTGATTATGAATTCAACTCTACTGAATTATTCGTTTGTTGTTGTAGACAGCGCTTTTGTGTTACAAAACAAAGATATTAGATTTTATCCGTCTTCCCATTGCTATTAAGAAGCAGTTGATAAATGTGAGCCTATTTCAAAGTTTTAATTTAATGATCTACTTTGTAATATACGAAAATTATTTTCTTTTTTTTTATATATATATTTTCATTAATTACTTAATACTTACAGATGTTTATTTTTAGCGCATCTGATAATTGCTATATTGGAAATTAAAAAAAAATACTGATACAAAAAAGAAGAAAAACTACAAATATGAACACTTTTTGCTTAATTAGAAATTTAAATTAAGTGATAGATAAAAAAAAGAAAAAAAAAAAACTAAATATAAATTAAAAAGGTTGTAATGTCAGTTATTTTTCCGTGCAACGTGCACAAGTCGCTGCAGCGCTGAATAATCGCGGGTGCCCATAAAAGATGTAATTTCAGATAACCTGAAATAGACGAGCCCCGCCCCACCAGCCACCCTCCCTACTGCCTACTTTCTAATGACTAATTATTATGCTGTGCGTTCCGAGCTTCCCATACCTCTACCTCTACCCCTCGTGCTTCGACTTTGCGGTAGGTCATCAATCTACATGATTGTAATACAACTCGTTTCTGTAATGCTTATCCTTTTACGATTAAACAAACTGGTATTTTCATTCATATAACTGTATGGGTATAAAATGTCTGAATATTAAATATATATTATATAAAATAGTTTATATTATAAGATAGTCGGTGCGCATAAAGAAGCAGTGTCAAGGCGTGTTGGCGCCGGCTGATGTCGCGATAGAGGGCGCCACTGCGATGGGCGATACCACCGCATTACCATACTGTTCGCACCGAACTCATTATCTGCGATTAACCCTAATACTAATGTTCGACACTACTGCTTATAACGAAGGTTTTACATCTTTATTTGTAACATTCTTAAGTAATTGTGTTCTGGTAATGTTTTTTGTTATATTTTCATGTCTATCGTATGTGATAGCCCTAATTAGGAATCGAGTACACTATTAACTTTTCTAGAATAATTCTATATTGTACCTTTCGCGGTCCATGATTATGACTATAAATAATTAACTTGGTCTAATCACGTAAAAACTGTCAAAATTTTCCAGACTGGCAGTTCAAATGCAAATTTTCCAGAATGTCAGGATTCGTTCGAAATTAGTCGAGCAAAGTCCAATAATTTTTACGTGAGTTCAGCCGGCTAATTATTTGTAATTATAATTAATTAAATGTTATAAGTCTATATTGTTATACTATAATAATATGTGTTTTATCTAAATTAAACAAATATATACGGTATCAACATATTGGCATGTGTTCGTGACTAGTTTACGAGTACCACGACAAAGCATATTAATTGGTGTTGCTATCCAACTCCAACCAACTTCCGACATACCCACAACTACAACCTGTGTATCGTTCACACTATGTTGCAATAAAATATAGCCAACATACATCTTAAATATTAATTCCTCGACCAAAACTATAAGACCTGTCCTTGTTACAGCCACGAGAGTTTCAACAGGTCAATAATATTGGCTGGATAAATAAAATCATCGCGTATCCCGATCAGCTCTAAAAGAAATATACAAATACTAAAAGATATCACTGAAGCACTTTATTCATAGATACAGAAATCCATTTAAACTTTGATAATATTCTTGTTAGTATATAAAATGTTAATTTAAGCTTTGAATAACTTCATTGGTTCTGTTAATAAAATAAACACACTGTATTTACAAATAATTACTAGTATACATAAGTTAGATATAAATATTATTGTAATGCATGCATCAGTAAAATTGCTTCAATGTAAATACTTAATCTGTGTATAAGTGAACAGTATGTTCTTCATGAGAAATAAATGTCTTTAAACTCTGTATGTACTAATTCTATTAGATAAGTATTGCAAATAAAAAATCATTTATTTAATAAAATTTTGTAATTTTAACAAATAAAAATTTGTATTATATTTATTTGTTAATTTTAAATTTATTATTATATTTTTGTGTAATTATTAACTAGAATAATTGTTTAGTGATATATACAGGTATATCTGCTTATTCGTCGTCTGTCTGATTCCGATGTTGAAACAGTTAGCATTCAACCCCCAGTGGCGATAGAGTAAGCGCATTCTAATATGCTAATGTATTTAAATTCTGAGCCCTCTTCATTACGCCGTATCGATCTTAGATATACAATTTGTAACCTGATAGGTGCCCAAGCCTAACAAATCAGACGCTACCAACTGTTTCAACTAGAGAGGCTTAATTACTACTACATATATTCATATCAATTCGATTTTATTTTCTTCGTTTTCATGTTTTAAGCTTTAAGATAATATAGCATATATTCTTAAGAAAGATATTAAAAGCTTTAAAAATCTTTATATGGACATTTTCCATATTCAATTTATATATTTTTTGTCAGTCTTCATAATAACTCATTGGTTTTTCGAAACCTCGTGTATATTTTTCACATTAATTAACATATAGGGTACGTTTTTACCTAGAAATACATCTTATTTATTTGTAATATGTATTACTATATTATATTTAATTATGCTAAACATTTTATAAAAATAGTCATATTTCTTAAAGTCATATTAGTTAAACTCAAAATATTTATAAAAATAATACCACTTTCTATATAGTTAATAATTTTTCTACATGATATGTTAACCAGTAAACAGTTCCAAAAATATTTTTATACATATTTTTGTATAAATATCAATATGATTCAAAAGTACTATATAAAGTATACTGAAATACCAATTCTTTTAGTAAAATATGTTTTCGCTTGAATCAATTCCCATTAATTTATCCAAGTAAAATAAACAGAAAACAAAACTATTGCAAAACAAAACAAATTCCCCGCTACCTGTTTTATAACCGTACAGAACCGAGCCTTTAGAGATCGTTAGTATTCTGCAACCTAACTAGCTGCGGACCCCAATCAGATTAATCTTAAATATTTATTACACATGCTCTATTGGTAGACGGAGCTGTCCTAAATTAGTATGTCGATGACCACACTGATGGCGTAGAAAACAGTAAGTACCTGGGACGTGGGTGGGCTGCTGCGACTGATTAAGTACATGATGAATATTGATTTTACATTACTGCTTTCATACTTCATACATACTTATATCAGCTAGATGCCGTTAGTGTGGGAAAATTTTATCTACATATCACGTAGTTATGTCCATTGTGTATGATCCTAGATTTCTCCTAAGAAAGTAAATAGTTTTCAAGTATTTTACTTTTATAAAACTTAATTTTAGTAGTAATTATGAAATCTTCAAATGAGTATGACATGATGATTAATATATTATTTTCAATATAATCCAAATCATATATGAGAAGTTGATTATACACTTATCCAAAATATATTGTACGTTAAATTTGTAAAATAAAGCTGCTGTAAATAATACAGGTAGTTAATAGATAATCCAACACTACCGTGGAGGAACAGAGTGCAACTATGAAACTAATAAAGTGTTCCCCCCCCGTATCGGGAATCGATTAGTTCCCAGCTAATCAGGAACCTACAGCGACGCAAAAAGGAGTTCGACCCCCACCTGTCGAATGATAAAACTGTTTTTATTTAAATTTATTTGGCTCAACTCAAAAACGAGCATAAAGCTGCATTTGTGTCTTATTAAATGAAATTTATAGTAGTGGCATAGAGGCTGTGATTGACCTCGGTCATTGAGAGGATAACAAGCAACGCATGCAAATATGAGACAGTTTTACTCTTAAGATGTTTTTTGAATGAAAACTTTCGTGAACCATGATAACTATTCTATATTTGCAGCTGTACTCATGTTATTACTATCGCAATTTGCCTCACTACTTTAGAATCCTTTAGGGGCCTTATACGTGAGCTCTGAGCATATCAGAATCGCGGCGTGAACTAAGTGAGTGGAACTAGTCGGGCATATTTAGATGTTTTGACGGATATATCCGAAATAATTATTGCTAATATGAACAGATAAATAATGTGAAAAAATTATATATTAAAAAATATTAATCACAATAAATTATAATCATTTTGTAGAATACACTATTGTTCTAAAACCTTTACAAGAAAGGAAGGATTTATACTTGCAAATAAGTCCTATATAAATACTAATTGCTTGAAGATAACAGATTATATTCTGTTTTTATACATATAATGTATGGTTGTATAGTTGTATATCCTAGTTGTCTAACAGGCATATTTATTCGGTATTAGATAAATAATAAACGAACAATGCGGGCACTTTAAATAAAATATACATTTATTTTGTACTGGGGAACAAAAACAAATTGTATTGCAAGGTGCGTCTGAGCACGTGCCCATTGCCCCGGGCTTCTCTACGCATATCTTCCGAATCCGAATTCGTGTCATACATCTTGGTGTTTAGGTCGAAGAAATTAAATTGGACTCTAGTTCGCTTACGTAAGGGCGATTTAAATACAATAATAATGATAAAGGAAATTGATTATTCAAAATAATATCACCTCGGGGTTAACGATTACTGTGCATGCGCCCCAGATGGCGATAACCGACGTTTGTTTCCGCAGTGATATCTGAATTAAACGATATAGGAAAGGTGCTCATTATACAAGATAATAATTTTTAAACCATTGTGTCTACTGAAATATGTTTAAGATTGTACTGATAAGCAATTTGAACGTTTAGAATATAAGGATTTTAAGCTTCGGCCAATGTGTTGGTACCATCCGCGGAGGCCGTCCATCTCGCGCTGGCTCACTGAGTACATTCTCATGTAAGTTTTTACACCTATTACTTTATGTGTCGGCGAGTAAAGTTCGGTACGTGAGTTATAAACTCGCTCGCGCCTCTTTCGCCCCTAGTTTATAGGTATTAACGACTTGTCCGAGAGTTTTCTTATAAATAAATTTGAAGGGTAACAAGGCTCGCTTTTGTCGGATTAGTAGAGTGGATCTTGTTTCACTTTGTTGCGGAGCCTCTTCTATCTTTTTATAAAGCAAAAATTATAGTGGGATATGCCCTTTTACTTATCGACTTATTTTTAGACCTAAATTCATTACACAATCAAGCTATAAATTTGTTCTTCACAATTTATTTATTGTGAGTTAGTGGATTTTATAGACATGTATCTCAACCAAGATCAATATTGAAATACGAAAGATATATATATGTATATATATGTTTAAATTTATTAATTTCAACTATATACTGAATAAAACAGATTTGTTGGCACTTTAGTTGAATATATTTTGTTAGTCTAAAAATGTTAATTTTACGGATACTCCAGGGACATAAAAAAATGAATTATAGTAATAATTTTATAATACATAAAATAAATGAACTTCTATTAAAAATGAGATTTTTTAATTTGGAAAATTAATAGAATATTTAATTAAGTATGTGTGTGAGTGATAGTGAATAAAATGAAGAGATCACGTGACATTAGGCTATAAGGCGTGGACTATAAAAGAGGACATATGGAAGTTAAGAGCTTCTACCTGTGAAATATCTGAGTAGTAAAGTAAATGCAGTAGTAGCAAGGACGTGCTGCCGTTACCAACTAAATATAGTATCATTTTCTTTATTACAGTTTCAAAATCACTATAGGTGCACATTAAATAATTTAAGAGGCTGGGGTTAAAAATATAACCAATATTACTAAAACAACAATAAAATGTCACCCGTCTAAGATAACAATTTAACAATGTATATTTCTGGAACGTGTATTATAACAACGAAAGTGAATTTATGAGTGCACTCTCAAGGTTTCAAATATCTCTAATGGAGTAAGAGTGAGCGGCTTCACATCTTCATCTCCCCCACAAACTGCATTATAATGTCGTCGTCGAAAATAACCGCACATAAATATAAAACAATGTGAAACCACTTAAAGCGAATAAAATACACGTCTACTTCAACTCAGTAAAATGAATTTATTAATAACGGAGACAATGAATGTCTGAAACAAACGTTTTACTTTTTGTATTTTTAATTGTCGTCCGGACAGCGAAGACGCATTAGAAGAACGAAAATAACCTCGGGATCATATTCGACGCATGCTCCGAGTATCTACACCATGCCTTATTAGTTTATTACCCTTAAATATCTATTATATTTTAAGCATATTATAAACTTCCTAAGAAATAATTATAGAATTGTAATTCCACGATATGTCGCAAACTTATAGTTGGAGTTCGTAGATGATATCTCGGCCGTAATTAAAAATCTTGTCGTGACATTCAGAGCCCCGTCCCACCTCCGCACTCTTCTGCCTCCTTTAATATTGTTTGCGATTGAATCGTAATTAAATGTAACGAATCAAACTACACTTTATAAAAGAGGCCTGATAGCTCAAAATGGTCGGTGTATCGCTCGGCTGGATCGAACGTGCTCCCGTCGAAATGCCAACCATTTTATTTATTCTCCTTAATTATGTATCTTGTCTTAATTTACGATTGGATCATACGATAATCTGTAACGTTATTTATTATAGATGCTTAGGTATTCCGTCCATTTCCATAACAAGATTTAGGAGCACGGCATGATGGAGTTCTCTCTTGGTAATGATTAAAAGAATTACCAGCATTGATTCGTATTTTGTAATTAAATAAAGCCGCGGCTAGTTGCGCGGCCTTCGATAGCATCGTTCAGTTTAATTTTGTTATGTGTCAATGGCATGACGGTCCAAGTAGCGATAGGACTGCCGCAGATAGTCTAATGAAAGTAATGGAGGTTTATTAACGATACATCGACAACTCTTCTCGCACATACGCCTTCATTTGCATATAGTAATAGATGGGAAAGCAATGCAAAACGTGCCAGGAGAACAAAGAGAGCCACATTTGCTAATTACCAACGATTTTGCTTGTGTCGTGCGCACAGACGCCGGGTCGTGAGCTACCAAGATATGACGATAACACATTCATAAATAATTAGAGCGAAATTTTCTCATTTGTAAGACGGCAGTCATGATATTTGGTAGCAGAGCTGTGTTCTCAGAATGTTCAGATCTAGATAAGTGGTGTACGACACGCCTGTTCTCTTCTTATTGGATACGTATCGAGATGTATTATAGACAGGCAATAGACCATTTTTTAATCTACGGCAAATAAAATTTACTATACAAATAAGTATTTACATGATAAGAATTAAATGCTTCATCCTTATTTTTAAATTGTATAGTTCTTTATTTTAAAATCATAGCTAGTAAGTTAAATTAGAAGATATATAACACACGGTTTCATTTTAAAATAAATAATCAATACAGGATAAAAATATTGATAAATAAAAATAAATAAAATATCAATAGTAAGATATAAAACCAAAAAATCAAGGAAAAATATTTGATTCTGTATAGGTCAGGATTCAAGTACTCCACCAAGGGCTCGACGTCTGTTAAACATAAATTTTTAAAATGCTTTTAATAAATAAATTTAATTACCGACACAAATAACACCCAGAGTGGATCTTTTGAACACAAACAACTGTCCTGTCTGGGAATCGAACCCACCTTTGACTTAACAGGAATGGCTACTAACCACTAAGCCAATTGTTCTTTGGACAGGTTAAGACTACAAAATGTATGTTAATTGCAGTAATGTCTATATTAACTAGCATACAAATTGTCCACGTATTTAATTACTTGCACTGAATAGCAAGGAAACAATAAAAGTAATAAGAAAAAAGAACAATAGCACAGTACTAGTAAGTTGTGGATGAAGCGATGTGGTCACAGTAGCGCTCAGGTCACAATACACCAGTTCATATTACACTTCCGCTTATCCACGGACGAATTGTATTGTTTATTTTTATATAACGCTATAATTAAGTCTATATCATTTATTTAGTATTTTCTTAGATTTTCACGAAAACATTTGTAATAAAACTATTTTAATGAATTTAAATGGATTATAATTATTAGTTACATTTTAATTTTAACCCGATGTTTCGAATGTTTTGTTGAAATCACGGTCACGAGTAGACGAAATGTAAATTAGATTTAGTTTTTGCTTAAATTTAATTATGTATAAAACATCTGAATCTGTATAAAACATCATATAAAACATATTGGACTTCAGGAGGCTGCAGGTTCTTATCCAAATGTTGAAGGTGCATCTGCCCGGGTTCATGAATATTTTACTCTATACTTATTCCGAACCAATACATACTATTAAGATCATAAATATAAAAAATGTATTAATAAACAATTTTAAAACTACCACATTAATAGAACTGTAAAATATTTAGATTTGAAATATGTTGCAAAAGACAGTACTAACAAGAAAATGTAATAATTTATCACACTTTCTGTCTTTATACTTTACAGTAAGTACAGTACGAATTAAATTATTCACCGTTGGTTAAAGTTAGACAGAGTCTAATCTTGAATTTTTGGTCACTTAGAAAAAAATAATAGTTTTGCAAATTCAAATTACAACTTTATTATCAATTCGTGATAACATTTACATAAAATAATTTTATTAAGATCAATATTAGCATTAAATCAGAAGTATATGCATCGTAAAAAAGCAGTATTATTCCAAAATAGGATTCCGTGATCTTTAATTGGATGAAATCACTCCTATCCAGGAATATGCCACGTCATACTAAATAGATTGGAAGTTGTGATACGGAACCAAACGGCTTTAAGCAATAACTTATAAATTACTTAGGATAATTATATACAACCTCTTTGTTTGTTTTGATTGATTGATTGATCCTTTCTACTATTTTAATTTGGCAATTTATGTAATATATGGAAAATACCTTTTTTCTAATTCAAGCAGTTCCTATGTATATATGAAATTAAAGCTAGATAACACCTACGATATTATGTATTTTTTATTTTAATTATATTCTATATTTTATTTAACTTCATTAAAATTCAATATTAAGAAATAAACATTCAAAAAATATTTAAATATATGTTATATCTATAAAAGAAATGAAATAACTTTTGACCTTAAGATAAAAAAACGTATTAACATATTACAACACGATTACTACATATATACGGCTTTTAACAATTATATACTATTTTATTAACAATAAATAAAATGTTTACATTTTTTGATATATATATATAAAATAAATAACGAACTATGAATTAGATAAAAGATAATCAAATTAATACCGGCAATTGAACTATAGTTATAAAAATAACTAAAAACTATTATATAATGTAATAGAGAAATAATTTAACTTTCACGTAACTGACTAAAACTATATAAAATTACTTTTTGACCTTCAGAAGAACCTTCTTTCGCTAGCAACTGCGTTTGACAAAAAATTAATAACCAAAAAACTTAATATTCTATTAAATATTAATGTTCATTATTTAAAATATTATTACTGTACCAGTTTTTTAATTTCCATCTCGAGAAAACGTTATTAATAAGCTGTCATTATCGTTCAAATAAATTAAAAAATTTTCTTCATTTAATGTTAAATAAATAATCTCCAAAAAGTGGTCAGTTCTTGGTAAATAAAAGATACAACTCTTAAATTTGATAGAATATTCACAAAGTAGAAAAGAGAAATTAAATAAAAAAAAAGAAAGAAAATACCGTAAAAACAAAATTTATATAAAAACAACAATTCGAAGCATAAATTAAAATTTCCGCTCACTGATCTCTAATCAAGCACAAATATTATTAGGGGAATGACAACGCTGAATCACATTTCATATTTCATAGTCGATAAAACGTTATGAAGTGAATAATAAATTATTCATAATATTGAAAACAGAGAAATAGAAATAGAATTCAAAGTTATTTGAAGTTTGGAATTCATTTTAACGCTGTTATTGCCAAAGAGCGCCATCGCGCTGCTTTGGTTTGTGAAAAATTCCAGTGTCGCGATAGCGTTTCACAGTTCACTCTGTTTCTGTAATATTCTTGTCAAGAAATATAAAGTATTCAATATCTTTGTTTTTATTATCATAGTATAAAATCTTCTCAAGAGATTGTTGGAAAGGATATTGGTATATTGTAACAGAAATAGTGAATATTTGTCTTGTTCATATAAATTATCTATAAAAATGCACTTTTTACTGACGTTTTTAGCATATTTTGATAAAATATGTATGACACTAAAAGAGTTAAAATGAATTCGTTTGAAACGATATGTTCTAATAATGAAAATTATCATGAAAAAATTAAGTTGTATACATTATTTTATCTTCAATTAGCTTATATCACGTCATATGCACTTGCCCTGATTGGTTGAGTGCTCTTTAAATGCCAAAGCGCCATTAAAATAAATAAACATCTATCGGAAACAATTTGGAGTGTTAAGTGACCAATGGCTATCAAAAAATTACAAGATAACCAAGACAATACGGTCCAGTGACTTATGAAGAGATTAAAACAGTGTAGAGTCAACAAAAAAAATAAACTAAATATACTAATTATGAAACATTTATCGATAAATATATATACATTATATAATTAATTATAAAATAAATATATAATCAAATGTCAATTTAATTAATTTTATTATTCAAATATAATGTATTTATATTTTAAAAATTATTGCCTAATGTACAAAAATGTCAGAACTAAGCGTATTGTCCATTGTCAATATACGTTTACGATAATGTATGTATGTTTACTCATTCTCTATTACACTGATAGCCACAATCAGGTAACAGCCAGCCTGACATCTTTATGATGTTTCAAAAACCATTACTGAAGACACCTTTTTAGTTAATCATGATAACCAAGGTTGAAACAAAACGTCTTACCACTTGTGAGGGCTTCGAATAACTCAGGGATCATTCATTACTTGTATATTAATTATCAGATCATAATTAACCGCAATATGACTGTAATATGACCGTCATATGACTCTATAGTAAATATATTAATAATACCTTTTTAATTACATAATGTTCTCAAAGTAATTGTCACTATAGCTCAGATTCTTGTTGACACTTAGTAAGTAGCACATTCGAATCGCTCAGTTTTATATGATTTTTCTTATTTTTTCTACAATATGTTTTCATTATTCATACATAACATATACCAATTAGTAATCTAACTATCAATTATTATAATTAATGTATATTGTAAGAACAAATCAACAAACAGTCAATTGAATTAATGAAGTCTGAGTTATTTATAATGAGTAGTATACTAAGTAAGTTCAATAAATAACTATATTTTGTAACACTTCAAGATATAAAAACCTACGTTCTTCTTTTAAAAATGAATGCTAAAATGAAATCAATACTATCGTTTAGAGCAGAGCTCTACGTTACGTGTATATAAATCTCATAAGCTACACCCCACACTACCCGCTACCCGCTACCCGCTACCCGCTACCTGCTACCCATCGCGCCACATCAGACGTAAGATATGGCACATCCAACTTGAAAGTTATTCATTACGTCTCAACTACCATTAAGGTTGAATTCTAGAACTGATATAAAGTTAGCAAGTATAGTGTCTGTACGTTGAATTTAAACTCCAAGTATAAAACCAGGAGACTTAAATACGATACGACGTTGCGACAAAAATATCGTATATATAAAATTTTATTTCAACATTAGTGAAACGAAAATTGAAATATTAATAGCTTAAGTATTATGTGATTTACGATTATTGTGTTCATATTCAATATATATTCTTATTTGAATTGGAAATTGAGATAACTTATACGCCGGTTTTCTAAGGCTAAGTGGAAGCTTATTAATATTTTATTGATTGCCCTAATAGATAAACTGATGGGTGCAGCGTAGACGTGAGTCGGTTACTGGGAAAAGCGTTCCGTTCGACAGATATGACCGGAGGAGTTGGTTATATTTTATGGTCGTAACGGCGTCTAACGTACGGCCAATTTCATAATGCCTCGCCGCCCGTATTCCCTCAATGTGCCTCACTTATCAATTTGATATCGACCTGGGAACATAATACTCAGACGATTAATGTGCTATCCATGTTTTGCTGACTTAGAACCTTAATATTTTGAACTTGAAATCTTTAAAAAACATCCAATAATCCATATTGAAACAAATATTTATATTACACGTACAAATGAATTCATTTCTACAAATATTTTGACATGAACTAAAACGGAAGACTAACGCTGATATGGAGTCGTAAAACACACGTCAAATAAGTCATCAGTGCGTCAGTTAACTCAATTACATCGAGATCAACATAGGACTACCGTGCATGATTAACAACAAATTGGGAAAAAGAAATATGAACCTTACGATGTTGGCAACTACTCTCAAATTCAAAGAAACTAAAACTACCGTAGTAATCCTTCTCCATAAATCATTTAATAACACAAATGTGCAGCCACACAGTAAGCTATTCCTTCCGTTGTAGAAGTTTCACGTAAAATTTAAATAAAATGAAATCTTAAGCCCTTAAAATAAAGTCAAAAATCGCTTATTAAGCAAATAATCATATGCTTTTAAGAGAATATCTGAAAGAAGATGTATTTTCAATAAAGTAACAAGTTTAAAGGATAATATTGTTGGATATAAAACAAAATGGCTTAGACTTTTAAAGTCATTTTCGTGTGACATAAAACTGACTGATTAATGGAGCGGAAGGCACGTACCGCTGTCAACCCGTGACATGGGGATGATTTTGACATATCATATTAGAGACAAGTGTAAGTCAGTTGACACTAAAATAACCTTTAAATATCTTAATGATAGTTAGCTGTTATAAATCAAATAATTTAATTGATAAAACCTGTTGAAAACCGTTTCTTTTTTTTTTTGGTGGAAAAATTATCATATTCAAATTAATATTAATGTTGCCTAATGTTACTAATATCTTAATTATATGCTATATATGATATATATTTACGATCTGCGACATTCTTTACAAGTATTCAAGTTTTTTATTACAAATTGCTTTCAATAGTAATATTACAAGTATTGCTATCATTGTAAATAATTTATTCATATTTTATTTTATAATTCATTCTGAGGTATTAAGTCTATTTATTTCTATCGCTTGGTAATAACATAAAATTATCAACTATTTAACATAACTGGTAAGTGGATAAGACGTTAAGAAGATTATTATAACATATAACAATATTATAATAACACCTCTATTCAACAAGTGAATAAATATAATAATAAACTTTACAATTGTGTACACCACAGTATATGTTTTTTTATATTTTATTTGTGAAAGTTAAATGGTGTTAAAGATAGTAAAAACAAACGTTTTACAATGCTGATACTGAACAGGTTACCTATTATGAACTCTTAAACTTTCATAGTTTAAAATAGTTTTGTTTCAATATTAAAATAATATTACTTCTTGAAACCTTAAAGTTTTTTGAAAAAAAGCAATCAACTCGTAACAACTCAACAAGAAAGTGAATCGCAGAAATTCGAGTAAAACAATATTATCTTACAGATGTTTTAGTATGAAAAAGGAAAGTAAGATTGTTGTAATATTACTTTAAGAGATTGTGTGAAGACGCCAATCTGATTAAATTGTTCACATAATAGTTATGTTTTAATACTACTATCAATTAAATTACTATACAAAGTATATAAATAAAATAAAACATTTATTATTATTATACAGATCATACATTCAACTTTAACTTTTCGAAAAACCAAATAATTATTAGATTTTAATGAGAATTTTAAAAAATGTTTTGACGAACGCTCAAACAAGTTCAATCTTATGAAACAATTTCATTCATGGGTTCTTCAGACATTAAACTTTCACTGCATGGGTGCTTGTCATTAATTTTGTGTTAAATAAACATAATGAAATATGTTTATATAATTAGGAAAAAATCTGATATTGTTTTTATAATAGTACTGTCTTTTTCAGTGTTTAAAGTGTTGTCTCGTTCAAATAGTCATCTTAAAAACCAAGAAAAAGTATCTCGTAATGAACGAGGTGATCGACTTCCAAATAAAAATATTAATGATATAAAAAGGTAGTTAATAATTATAAGTAATCAATGTTTTCGAATGCCACGGCACGAAACCCTCGAAAAACTATTAAACCAATCATAAAAACAAACTAAGAACTAAAGATTTATCACGGAAGCTGTTACACTTCACTGTTCAGATCATCTACAGTTTCATTTATAAGAAATATAAAACCAATGATTTTCAATTTTTGTTAGTAATTTTTTTTATAAATATTATTCAATGTAAAAACATCGGAAATTGAACGCTTTAATCGATTCTGTAGTCGGTGACGTGGCATTTAACTGAAATTATATGGCGAAACGAATCGTGTCAACTTTGTTTTGTGTATTGTAATCGTGGCCTTCAATTGTACAGAAAAATAAAAACACCGTCTAAAACATTATTGTCTTAAACTCGTCATTATCAATGTTTTAAGGAAGTATTGAGTGTCAAGGTGAGTTTCAATTGTGTCATATTCATTATTTGAAATAGAATTTTTTTTTTATGGAAAATTTTTGAACATTTTATATGAGATAGTGATACATCGTGTTTACATTAAATATTAATGTCAAACGAAAAGATGGGGCCACTCTGCAAAATTTATTTCACATCTCCACTCTAGCAATGACAAGAAAACTGTTACGGTTTGCAGCGGTCTGAGTGTAACATTAAAAATTCACGTCTCTTACCCACTTGTGTGAGGGATTGCCGCATACTCGCCTTTGGACAACGTTTATATTTCCTTTGATTTGAGAGATTCACTCCCATCAAGGAGAATATTTGAGATCAGATTCGTGTTTAACCAAGTATTTTAAAAGAATTGGCGGTTTGTATAAAAAACGTCACTTTTTATCTTAAAAAACAGAATGCATTTTAGCTTTTGAGACGTAGAACACTAAGTCTATATATCATACGGTGGTTTTCTCATGACCTGACATGACTTTTGATGTGTTGTTTTTTATATTAATAATTGTAGAATGAGTACAAACAAAACGATATAAAAGTTATTTGTAATACGTAAACAACATTTTTGCACCTATTTTCAATAAGGCTTACATACATGGGAGGCCTTTTAGGTGCTTAGATTCAATTAGACTAGATTACGGTATTGAGTCATAAAATGGCACTGGATCTACAATAACTTTACATTGTATTCATATTTTAAGTTCATGAAATTAAAAGGTTTTTGATACGAAATAGACAACCTTTTGACCTATATTTCGTCTGCTGCTACTTCGTTTGTTTTCAACTATTATTTTTTTTAATTATAACAGTGTAAAATAGATCAAAAAGGTTTGAAAAAAAAATGACAGGAAATATGATGTCTTTCTGTAGAATTTGTTAGCAATAATCCTAGTTTTGAAATCTAGTAAACAAGAAAATTATACATTTCCCCACACACAGCGCCACATTGTGATGTGTGTGTAATTGAATGTGAAAATATTCATTCATATGCACTCTACTACTGTTACTAAAAATATAAATTAAAAAATTATTTTTATTAGTCAGGAAACAAATGGTATCAAGTGTATGAAGCATCGCCACCGCACCATCCGCCGGGCCTCTGTTACGACTCACTGCACTCATAACCACAGCTCTTCCTTGTCTTTGTTGCAATTGTTATATTTCACTCTATGAAACAGGTAACTGTATATTGTCTATTTTAACCGTGTTTCAATGACAAAGAGATGACTAAAGTTGATTGATTTAATCAATCATTATAATAAAAATAAATAAATATTTATAATTTTTAAGCTGATTTAATAATGAAAATAAAAATATATAATTATAATTTTTTTCTGTAATTGTCAAACTGTTTGATCACTTTATTATGTATAAGTGACATATGAAAAATATATTTACAATGAGTATTGGTTCTAACAATTTGTACTTAAAATTTATAGATACAATATCAATTAACTCAACAAATTTACTAATTAAACAAAAAAGATGTAATTTCACACCCTCTTCTTTTCAATTTAAATAAAGCATGTAAGGTAAGCAATCCTAACAATATTATTTTAATTAACAAAATAGCTTTTATTCCAACACTCATAAGGATTAGATTTGGGTTTAGTTTTGACAGCGGGTGCGCACGCGCTGATCGGTTATTGACAAATCGTAGGACAGCACACATGTCGGAGTTGACGGCTTCCGTTTCATAAACTTTAATAGCGTGGTTGACCCAGCTTTGTTTGCTTTAGCTGCTCACAACTGCACCATTCATAGCCGTTCTGGTTAACTATTAATTGCGCGGCTGGAAATTAACCCTTGTTTAAAGATATGCCGGTTGGAGAGATGCTGCTGGGTTATATTCAGTAGTTTAATACGTGTTTATATTTTTATTTGTATTAAATGTTTTTCCTTATTTAGGACTAGTGATGTAGACACTATTCCTAAAATCTCAACATGTATAATATATCCATAAAACTATTTTACGGATATAACTCGCGTTTATTATTACATTTTTTTTTAATTTAAAGTAAGACGAGATGTTGGCGTCTATCACCAACGGACATACACCAACATCTTGACTTACCGCGAACATGTTTGCTGCAAAGGAATCGAAACGTCGCGCGTCGGGCTTAAATTAAAAAAATGTAATAATAAACGCGACTTATATCCCTAAAATACTTTTATTGAAATGTGTAGTACTCGTGTAAATCTCAGAAAATATTATGAATAATATGATTATTAATTCGTAATATTCATGTTACATTTGTACTAAAATTACAACACACTTTCTACTCCACACCTATTCTTATACAGAATTTTCCCCTAACGAAATAAATAACGTTCCACATTAAAACAAAGTTTAATTAACAAAATAAGCTAAAGCAGTCAGCCTCACAAATATCAGGGCGACTTAATCAGAGGATCACATCTCTTAATATACGAGCCGCAGACGAGTGAGATCTGACACGAAATTCCCTAAAAATAATATTTAAAATGTTAATGGGTCCCCGAGTTCATAAATTGCCGCACCATATGTCCGCTTTGCACCTTCTTTGTACCTAAATATGTCCACAATTGGGAAAAGATACCGTATTTATTTTAATAAATTAAAAATATTTAATCAGAATAATAAGTTTTATATTTAATGTATTTTTGTTTCTATAATCTTAAGATCTATCGGTTTTTGATGCAATAACAAAAGAATTTTATGGGATTTTTTTGAGTATTATTTCGTTGTTATTGCTATATATGGTTTATCTTCTATTAGACAAAACCATAAAAAAATCATAGATAGGAAGAAGATATAGGAACACGAAAGTCTAGTTTTAGACTTTAAATCCATGACCTTTTAGAAACAAAATGACATACAAACAATTTTTTATGGTACGAACTACTAAACTAAAAATATGTTGAAAAAATATATATGTTATGTACGACTATCTGTCTATTACAATAAGCCTTGGAACTCGAATGCTATTCCGGCCATGTGCGAACTTCTAAAAATACCACCCACTCACCACCTCACCAAAATAAAAGCTCATAAAAGTACAGTGATTAATATCATATATGCATAGTAATCCTATTTATTGTTATAGTACAATATTAAATATATTTATATTATTTTATACAAGTTATTTTTATACTACAATTATATTTATGTTTCAAATACAATTATTAATTAATACTGATACTGATAATATATTAGATATATGTATTCTATTCTCTTCTCTTCTCTTTAGAATCTGAAAATCTGATGGATACAAAATATAAAATGAAGTACTAATGGTAACTAATTTTTTTCTCTTTTGGGACACTTTTATTCAATATATTTTTTTAAATTAAGATTTTTTTTCTTCTGATTTTTTATTAGTTTTCTTGCCATTTATTATGAAAACTAATTCAAAACAAAAGGTAAGTTTTAAATTATAATATTTTTCTGGTCTTAGGACCACACAATGTAATAAATCGTACCGACAACGTGTCCCTTGGGTACCCTCGGAAGCTCGCTATTTTTGAACTATAAATAAATGTGTAGATGGATTGATAAATATAAATATTAGGGGCGAAATGAAGAAAAACAATGTTTATGAAATGGTGTCGTTCGCTTCATAACAGTGAGTTACGACTTCCGACGCCTGCGAGCATATGGGCTCTATGCGGAATGGCAATTTTTTCTAACTCTAGATGCGTCTTTATCTCTACATCAGGACATTTTATCAAAGCGGTCCTATCATAATGGAATCCTAAACTAAACATCAAGTTTTGTTTTAGTAATGTCGGAGTAACATGGGCATACAGTACACAAATGAAACTGGGTGTCAAACAGGGTTGATTGGAGATAAATTTTCTGTTTATAATAAGATCAACAAGGTTGGGCATGCGTAGACGCGGGCCGCTGGGACAGACGGGACGTTAGTCACGACGGGCTATACTTAGACGATTGCATTGTCTTCTGAGACATCTATTAGCGATTATTGACAAGGCATCGGCACGCGAATTCTCTATAGCTGCGGGAGCGTTGCACTGATATATATATTTTGTGTGCGAAAGGAGGAGTGCAATTTGACAAATGTTCGTGTTAAAGGTAACGATTATAACAAAAATATTTGAATCATTAAAAAAACATTCATACAATCAATACTGTCCTATAATTTTATTTTTCTTAATTATGCAATTTAATCTATATATCTTTCACTAAACGTCTATCTTGGCAAATACCCAATGTACTTTTAATTGCTAAATATGTACCACAATAACATTGACAAAAATAAACGGTTGGTTCCACAGACACACGATACAGCCAGCGTGATTACATTAACAGTCCTAACAAATTAATGAATTCACGTCAAAATTGCAAACTGAAAGTACAAATTGATACAATTCGACAATTGATTACAATATGCACACAAAGCGCTATCGCGTCCACAAACACAGGCGAGCAGTCAGTCCCGACGTCGATTCATATCGAACGACGGCAGCTTTTCATTTTGTATGTTAAATTAAATTTCCATGAAACAAGATTGAATTTTTCGCAATCAGCACTAGCGGGGCTTGTCGAAACGAACTTATGTAATTTTATCGTACACCTACATGCATACATATAACTACTTTAAACACCTACATGTGTATCAGCTATTTAAGTATTTTATAAAGATTACGATTATGTGTATGAAGATTACGACTCATTAGATTGTTAGAAATAACACCACACACACATACACACACACACAGACACGAAGTGTGTTGTTATAAAAGGCATAGCATCAAACCGCAACAATAGGAAGTGGCGATCGCGACCGCGGCAGAGCAGCGGCAGCAAACTAGCATCGGCTTAGCTAATTTACAATTTAATTATCAGTCTGGATGATGCATAGTTAGCGCGCGCCAAACCGAGTTTATGGGACTAATCAATTGTTTGACGCGGCCGTTGCAATCACCCGCCACACGCCGCACACCACGCCTGTACCCCCGCCCCCGGATATGTGCCAGAAGTTACTAATTAATATAATCCTATTTCAAACCAGGTACAGATTCTTTCACCTTCGAAATTACTTTAAAACATATATAGCTGTCTTAAGTTTATTCAATTTAAATAAATATAGAATGAAAAATTTATCAATACGAACAGGAATCGAATTTTACCAATTGAGCTACTCGCTTCGAAAAATTAGCATTCTATACAGGACCATCTAAAAAATTATATATCTATTATAAAGTTAAACTGAAGCTCATTTACTTATTAAGGTTACAATAATAATATATCAACAATGTTTAAGATATAACAATTAATTAAAGCAATTATGTGTTATGTGTCTCGTCTTGGCACTTCATTAAATATAGCTCAAATTCTCTAGCATGATCGACTTGAGCTATGGATTTATGCGGTCATTATTCGACAGGTGCCAAGTGTGTCGATCACAGAGTTCGATGACTAACAATGCCCCAAATTATATTTAAATGTCAAATTATTTGAGCATTTGATCTGAATCCTATGATTAATAATAACATTACCACCGAAATATCACTAATAAGACTGAAATAAGTATTTTAGTAATAAATTACATTTTGTAAAATATTAACTGCATTGCGCTTGCATATAAATAAAGCAGTGGTTCAGAGCCCATACATGTTCTTTGGTAATTCAATCAATAATGTTTTAGAATTGAGCCACACAAAACAAATCTTTATATATTTCATAATCCTAACGTCAAGGTTAATTATATTAAAAACGAATATAAATTACCTGTCAAAGATAATTCTTATTAGATTTAAATGGTTGCCTTGGTTTCCTACTAGATATGTAAACATTAGGACATTATAACACAACAGAATTGTGTTTATTTTGGAATTAATACACTATTTTTTAACACATTAACACATTGCATTGAATCTTTAAAAATACAGAGAAATACCAGCAGATAAATATTTTATTCAATTAAAAAAAATTAATACTACACATTTTTCTATTATAAATATTGTATTATTAGAACCTTATAAAGAAGTGCAAGTCACGTAGTCTCTTGTAATAGGTGTATGAACGTTCACAATTCGCTAATCCCGCAGCTACCGTTACATAAGACAGCTGAGTTGAATATAAATGTAAAACACAATAAATTTCATGCCCCGTAGGAAATGAATATTCATCACGAAATCGCCATGCATATTCTCTTTTGCTTCAGAATTTCGTGAACTCTACAACCCCATTCATTAAAGTTAAAATCTAAACTCTATGTCCTAGAGCTATGGGTTAGAAATCGCTTGGGGTGTGTCGAACACTAAGGTGCTGGTCGGCGCCTCAGCCAGCGGACTCTCGTAAATTTCAACATATAGTAAAGTGATTTACGAATAATTGTTGTGTTGGCGTATAACTAGAGAAATCTTTCCGCTGTTTGCCGTCGGTTAATTTATATTATGAGGCTTAGGTAATTCGCGAGCCTCGAGTAATTGGTCTATAGAACAATAGCTTTTGTCATACCCTTATCTCGTATGGAACGTTTGTCTTCAAATGCCGGTTTACGAACATTCACATGGCATTAATATTGACTACATTGTGAAGATTTTCTGACAATTGAATAAATATTTCACGACGTATGTAAATTTTCCTTTCTACAATCCGAGTGCGGTTTATTTATATATAACTATTATATGTATCATTCATGATACGATAGCTATCGATATGCTAAAATGGTCCAAATTTTTTCATCGCTAACGCAATACGAAGAATTACCAGATGGTTTTCGACAAAAAATATTGATAAATATAGATAACCTTTAGATATTTATAATCAAACTAGCTAACACTAATAATAATTAGGGATATTTTTAGTCACGAAAAGTAATTATCATCGCAATTAGCCCGACTAGTTTCAAACCAGTTCGAGGTCATGCGGAATCTGAGGATGGCGTAATTGCGGCGTGAACTACTCATTCACGCCGCGGTTCAACTCATGAATAAGTATCCCGAATTCAAAATATCCGGTGCAAAAGTCCTGCAAAGTACGATAGTAATTACGTGAGAACAGCAAGATAATTATATATAATAGTAATTATGAATCACGAAAGTTTTCAGACAAAAACATCACAAAATGTTATTAAATCTTTTATAAAAAAATAATAGGACAATATAGCCTGACACTAATCGAAACATATGTTTATCGCAACATGCGAATCGGCCTAAAGCGAATTAGTTCTCGCACAATGCAATTTGAATGCACATTACACAACGGACGAGCTACGAGCGCTTTTTATTGCGGCATCGTGAGATCTTATCTTCAAACTGCCACTTCCAGCAGGGAAATTTCAGCTCCTCTCCACAAATCCCCCGAATTTGTGCTCTAACGCTTTCGACCCACGGATTCTAACACATTGACTTGTGACTCGGAACTAGTGTGTATGAAGCTCACACTCAAACACACGCACCAACATACAACTTTAAAGAATTCAACATAAAATAAGCTATAAAATTGAAAACATTTTGTTACGTTTTAAATAAGTTTCGCGTTGTCGGCTCTCACTTCAAACAATTTTGATCTTTGTTCTCGAATCGAAATGTACATTTTCGTACGCAACTTTAACTCTGAAATTATTTCTGGATCGATAAGAAGCGTTAATTTTACGAGCCAGTGATAATTTGCTAACTTCCGACAGAACATCGCCCTAGTTGAATCGTTCCGAACACTTGCCACATAAAATTATTCACGTACCTATTAACAATGGAAAATCCTAATTATAGGTACATATAAGTATGTCTGTACAATCTCGACAAAGAAGTACAAATTTTAAATCATATCTAAAATATTATTTTTTTTATTTCAGTACATTTTTCATATATAATAACGTATGTGAAATATCGAGATTTCTGCAAACAATATTAAATGTTATTAAATTAATTCAAGCACCATTTTCGTAAGCGATTTTTGTACATTTCAGTCTCTTTATAAATAAAGTCCACTTGAAATACGTGTAAGTAGGAGTAATAATAATTATAACGAAATGGAATACGATTATCTTTTTATAATCATTTTAATTATGGACCGAAGCAAGTTTGAACCGGTCATTTGTTTGGTTATGTCTAAAGGAATTTGTAATTACCTGATTGAATCTTTGGGGTTTGGGTATAGAAAAAAATTGGGGACGGTATTTCAGAGGTCGCAGGTTCGAGTTCCATCCGTATATATATTTTTTATCCTATATTAAAAAAAAATGTCTAATATGAGAACAGATATAAGAAACTTATCAGAACAAAACGACAAATCAGATATATTTAATATTTTTTTTGAACAGATATAGCATTGCGTATAAGAATTTATAGTTTCACTTAAACGAAGTTTAATAACTAAAGAAATAAACAATACTTTTGAATTAAAATGAGAATATTAGATGGCCATTGTGACAAAAAAACATCAGAGCATAAATGTCCCGGGCAATTATTCTAGAGTAATCTATCTGTGTCATATATATTGCGCCAGTAAGTCATCCTTAATTTATTGCACCGTCAGATCTGATAGCTGTCTGTTTAAATATTAATAACTGTATTCAAATAATTTAATTATACATTATAATAGGTAAATATATTACTAGCTGTTAGTCATGGTTTCACTGCGGAATGATTTTATTTACTATTAAGATAACTAAGAGCAGTAGTAAAAAAGGTTTAGCCGTCCTCATGAAACTGTTTATTATAATCAAAATTTTCCAATAGTTTCCAAAATTAACAAAGTTTTTGCTTTATTATTAATAGATTCTAAATAGAAAACACAGTTTCAATGAGAAATATACTTCATATAAGACATATAATAAAATATTTATATTTGTTTCTAAATAAACATATATTTATTTTATATACCTGAATAAAATAAATATTTTAGTTCTGCCAACAATGCCCAATTACACTCTCGAATGCTTTTTATTAATTAAATTATCCGTTCTCGCGGGGTCGTTGTATTTTAATTGTGATACAGCTTTCTTAGAACAAACCATCGAAGCATGGTACGTTTCCACCAAATAAATGTGTAAGATTGTGTTAATACAAACGGTAATTAATATGTACGTAAAGGTTTTTACATGTTAGAGCAAATGGGCGTGTCGAATGATTATGACATTTGTGATACAGCTTTCTTAGAACAAACCATCGAAATATGACATGTTTCCACCAAATAAATGTATGAGATTATGTGTTAATATAAATGGTAATGAATATGTACGTAAAGGTTTTTACATGTTAGAGCAAATGAGCGTGTCAAATGGTTATGATATTTGCGATACAGCTTTCTTAGAACAAACCATCGAAACATGACATGTTTCCACCAAATAAATGTATGAGTTCGTGTGTTAATACAAACGGTAATGAATATGTACGTAAAAAATTTTACATGTTAGATCAAATGGGCGTGTAAAAATTATTATGATATTTGTGATACAGCTTTCTTAGAACAAACCATCGAAATATGACATGTTTCCACCAAATAAATGTATGAGATTATGTGTTAATATAAATGGTAATGAATATGTACGTAAAGATTTTTACATGTTAGAGCAAATGGGCGTGTCGAATGATTATGATATTAAGATGCGAACTCAACTGAGCATTATATTGGTAGTGCGCATGGAGCCTTGTAAGTGGCTCTTTTTATAACATAAAAATTTGCAATTACAATTAATACTCATGTATTCATTAATGTAAATTACTGTTTATTTTTTTCCTCTTTAATTAATGTTACTTTACTTTTTTCATTCAAATAATTTAAATAAATATAATAATTCAAACATTAATTTTTTTTTCTTTAATTTCGTATAATTTTAGATGATATCATCTAAAAATTAAAATAGAAAATTTAGCGTAACATAAAACAGCTTTCCATTTGCATAAATACAATAGTATCGTAATTTTGATAAATAGTAAAAGAATGTCCGCATTTAATTCGGAGTTTAATGAATCTATACCACGAAGAGCGGTGCTATAGATATTGTTTATAACTTATTTTTTGTTTCGCATAGTTTAATACTATTTTACTATATGTAAAAAGCTTTTAGTAACAACAATATGCTTTATGATTTTTACATATTTTTTTTTATAAAAAAAGTAAACTAAAATTTTAAAACTCTAATTGGAATTCAATTATGATTATTTGTAACTAAATGAAATAATTCTATAACTTGCTTTGGGGTTGTAAGCGGAAAGAAGGCAGGAGCCCAGAAAATAGTCAATAATTTATGTACACGTTATAATTACAAAATGTACAGAACCTGGTAACACAGCATGGTATATTAAATTTATAAAAATATATTCGAAGAAATGTTAGAGAAAAATCCGATCACTTTTTGTAAGAAAATATATGACAACTGACCTTTTACAATCTTTTTTTAATTGATAATCGAAAAAGTATTTACAAGAGACATATTAAAACAAAAAAAAATTTAAAGAAATTTATCTTAAATTTATTAATAAATATATTTTTTTAATTCAAACAAATTATAGTGTATTCTTATAAAAAATATATTATAGTAGCAGTTACTAGTAGATCACCCTAGCGTAGTTTGGACTCGCTGGCCTGGCCGTGTGCCAACAAGGTGAATGCCACGCAACCCACTTCAACCAGCACGCGGAAACATGTTTGTCCTTCATATTCCATCTTTCATATTCATTATAATAAACTAGCTTACAAAATATATTAGTATCTTATTTAAGTCTTATAATGTACTTAATTTCTTAAAGTCTAATTAGAAATTTTTGTCTAATAATAAAATTTAATCCAACAAGAATTTAAAGTTGTTTTCGGATTGTAAATTACAGATAGAAATTATATCTCCATAAATTAACTTATAGCATGGTATGTTGGTTGGTACCTAAAAATTTTTTATAAAAGTTATCATTTTGTCTGCATTAAATTTTACGTATACTAGTTCGTTTAATTGTATTGATTTTAGAACCAGAATGATATTTTAAATATTTGCTATTATATGTACTTTATATATATACAACTCAAAGCTGTGTATTTTCTTATGTAGTTCAGTATATACGTAAACATAATTATGAATCGGCTCCGGTAACCCCCCTGAAATGCAAATTGCTATAACGCAGGAAACGTCTGAGTGGGTCTCATAGCGGGCGCCTACTGCATGAGTACTATAAGTTAGTTTACATACGACAGCCTGAATATTTGCATCCCAAATGCTCTGTGCGACCGCTCGTTCACCGACTTATCTCTCCAGGCAAAATATAACATTTTGTACAACGCCATGCATATCTGAATTTCAATAAAGGAATAAAAAAGACCACCGGAGGCGTACCCGCGCATTCGAGGCGGATGTTTCAACCAATGGGTGAAGAGAACTGAGCATATTCATAACGATATTACCGCCGACGGTGCTGCGGCAACATCATAATTCATATATAATAACCCTTCCGACGTCGGAGCGACGCCGCGCGCCCCTGTGTCTCGTTCTCTCTCTACTTATCTTAACGAGTGGAACAGAGACGCTCGCTCACACCCACTTGATCATAATTCATAATTTTATTTCTTAAAACAAGGCTAACTACTAATTTGAAGCTTTCCTTTCATTCGCACTAGACGTTCTGTTTCTTAATAGATTAACGATTGACCTATTTTATACCTTGCTGTGTATTTAAAATAAAATTAAGGTAATGTTTACTTGAAATACGAGAAACAGAACATGTTTAGGTATGCAATGATGACAGCTATTTGTAATTGGAATATGACGGGACGCGGCGCGTGCGCTCGGCGCGTCTCATTCGTCAGTTTATAAATAGAAGCCGGCGTCTGCGCCGTGACGACTCGCGCCATTAATTTATATGAAATAACTGTCGGCAGTCGAAAAAATAAGTTCGATCGAGAACGATTCCAAACGATAATATTTATGTTTTAAGTGGCAGTCGAGTCCAACTCAGCCGTTGATGTATGTACATCAGAAACTATACTTACAAACAAATTATTTACTTCCAGTACTGATCAACAATTACTACAACAATGAAAAAAGTATTAAGGATAAGAGCTATAATATAATATTACATGAAGAGTTAAAAAAAAATAATATAGTACACACACAAGAAAGAATTATTTAAGTTGATAAACATAAAACTGTTTTTCAATATTCCGTTTTCAACATATCTAATAAACATCCGAAAATACAGATTTAAGACATAATAGTCTCTGTGAAGGACACACAAGAGGCATAAATTCGTTAGCAACTTGTAATCATCGTGAATACACAATAATTTAAGACATTAAATCTTAAAGTTGACATCAGAAAGAACATCTTATAAAGACATATTTCAACTTCATTTTCAATGACTCTTCTCTTAGGTATATGTCGTATGGTATGCTGTGTTGCTGCTATATAGTATATAGGTATAACTCAACGTGTTTTAGTAGAATATTAAAAAATTACTGGTTTCGTATTTTATTATTAAATATAGTCTTTGAGGATGAGTTCATGTATCTTCCGCAGTATTTCCTGCCCGTATATTTTTTTCATCTTTATAATTATTTTAATATATATTTTACATTTTTGTTTGTTTAAAATAAATTAACTTTATATATTTTATGACGTTCTTTTAGAACCTCTCCAACTACTTGAAAAAATTATATCTTTATAATTATTCGTTCAAAAGATAACTAAATTAAACCTAATGGATTCCCGAGTTACTCAAACTCACATTTAAATCTAAAGATATTTAAACACATCGCCCTCGCGTTGCTCTCTCCATAAATAAAATAAATACAAATATTCTCACGTAAACGAGTAACTCGAATACATTCATTTACATTTGTGAATGTAATAAATGGGGCATCCTCTAAATACAAAATTAATTTAGACTGGAAATAGATCGAAGATGTTTGAATCTATCAGAGCGAGAATTAGAACATACACAGACATTTGAATATTTGAAAATGAGTACATATTAAAATTAAGTTACAAAATATATATGAAACTATATACTGGAAGGGTTGCAACACCTGCATATTACTTCTCATACCCTTCCAGAGATTTACGACCAGGTATTGAGGCAACAAATACGATCATCTAAAAAATTCCCCCAAAAAATATAATAAGAGCAATACAAAACACCAAGATACGTCAAGCTCCATTGGTTGTGCGAACAAAGAAATATTACCGCACGTTATTTGCTTTCAAAACTAAATAATTAAAAAAATATATAAAATATGTAACCATCGAGTACATCCAAATTAGTAGATACATCGAATGTACAGAAATACCCTTTGATGTACTAAGAAGATTTAATAACTCCACTAATTATGCGTTACTTTATTTAGATTATACTTATCTAGTTTATAACATATTTTAGTGCTCCATAAACAAACATAGCAAGATTTTACAGCTCCTGACGGTCTCGACGCAATTCGAGGCATTGTGCCTCTTATAATTTTTATTAGGGGCAATCCGTCCGCCTTGATTTACTCCTTCCCGAACTGATGGATCTTTTATTTAATTTATGATTCTACCCCAGTGTTCTGGACGTAATAAAATCGAACAAAAACAAGCAAAAATTTCGTCGCGCAGGGTATAATTTTTTCTGTTTATTAGGAACGCCAAATTAAAATTATTGATTCCGTAGCTTGTTTGATGGCTTTATCGTCTGATATTCAACTTAATTTATAATGTCGTTTACACATAAAATTATTTTAGGATTTTTATATGGTAAAGCTATAAATGTATGTAATTCTGTGTGTGTTTGCATGGTTTATATTGGCGGTATTTATTATATTATCACCACTATTATATTTCAGGTCTGTATTTCGGCCGAGCAACTGGAAATCATCAGACTGACAGCCGCTTGGCAAGAAATCAAAGTTTGTTAATATTATAACGACGCTTCTACTCATAACACCATTGCTTGGCAAATGTCTTAATATCCCCGATGAGCTATGATTCTTATGAACATTAAAGACAAATCGCATTCAAAATACTTTAATTTATATCCCAATGTAAAACGAGAAAATATCTTTATATAGGGCGGTGTTAATAAATATTATATTAAAAATAAACACCTCGTTACTTGAGGGTTTAAATTCGAAGCAAAAATTTTAATTATTCCTATGTACTCGTATGTCATGACCGAGCCAACCCAACACGCTCGCGGTGCGTCTCATTTGCAAGTACCAGGACGGGTATTATAGACCCACGACGCAAAAAGATAAAAAGCTCAATAAGGCGCGATCACAGGCAAAAATGAATAAATTGCGGGTGAATAAGAGTGGTGTGTGCAATTGAAGGAACACGGGTGCTCATTAGACGAGGCGAGCCCACGGCCGGGTCGCGATTGCCCACGATGCTACATCCTAACAATCGGAACAAATAATGAACTTTTGTTATAAAAACTAGTTACAAATTTTATAACTATTCTTGGAACGTTTCACATGCTAAATGTTTATAGCATCTATTGAACAAAAAGTTCAAAGAATCAGTTTGCAGAAATACTTAAACTAACATTAACATAACAATGATTGTCTATTTAGCATAACAAAGTATTAATGTTATGCAAGATGTCACTTTCACTTATAAGTTCTGAGAAAAGAGACAGAGTTATAATTTTTGTAGATGAAGTATCACTATTTGCGAATGGATATGGAATTGTGCAAAGCCGCAGTCTGCAATGAAACAATGTATAAATGGCGGGAGCCACCGAAGCACGTCGTGACGAGACAAAAACTTATTCCTCTCGGACATGAAATCGAAACTGGAGAATAATGGAAGGAATGTCGTAGTTTGCATACGGCGGAAAATTAAAAGATTTTTAGTTTCACTAAACGGGTATTAGAGACATCTATGGAGTAGTCTTTGTAACAAAAATTTTTGTAACAATTATCATATTTTAAATTTATACTCTTATGATTCGAATAAATAGATCCTGCTACCCTTAGAAATCATATTGTACACAAAAATTAACAGTACTCATACATATATATATATATATATATATATATATATATATATAGCGTGACTTTTTCTGTCAATGCAATATTTTTTTGCAATTTAAGGAAGAAAATATTCATTATATATAAAATTTTAAAAAAATTAGTTATAACAATCGACTCTACAAACTTCCATGTGTCGGTAACGAGGGTGGTAGAGAGCCTACGTCACACATCTCCACGCACCATTTGCATGCAGCCGAGCGCATCCCGTCGCATCTCGACAACAGAAATAGTATAATGTCATATTAAATATCTCAAGACGCGTGCCGTCTACATTGACACAACAAAAATATATATTTCTAATTTGAACAAAATTTTACTTTAAATATTACATACAGTAAAAAAACGAACTCGTCAAAAAACAATAGATGTGCATCGTCTTGAACCTTCAATAAAGTGTTAAAATTTTATTAGCATTAAAAAAACAACACACGTCGCAGTTCAAGCCATAAATTTAAATTTAAAAGTTTTTTTTTTTGTTTGAGTTATTTCCGATAAATTCAATTTTTTCTCACTTGTCGAATGGTCATGACTAATTGGTGCTGCTATAGCAAGACCGCTCCGGGGTGCGAGACATAATTGTTATGTTGGGTTTTGCAAATATAATAATAAAATTTTATTACCCCGTTTTTCAAAGGGTTTGTTTCAAGTCGCTTAAAGGGTAGGCAGTGTAACTTTACTTGTGCCATCATAAGTCAAAACTGATTCATTGTTTGGTTGCATATCGTCATAAATCACGAGAACTGAATCAATGGTAGTCATAGCCTCAAAAGATCATTACACAAATATAGATTTTAGCTATTTGTGCACGTACCAAAGTTCATTGTGGGTGGTGTAAAAATTGTCATTCCTTTCAAATAATTCACGCAAAATAATTCTCAGAAAAGAAAGCTTATTATTGAAATAGATTGCAATGTTTATTCGTCACCTGCTTTTGATTTATAGATGAACCGTTTATTTTTAAATTATTTACTGTTAGACCATTTTCTTACAAAATAAGTACGACCATATTTTTCAAAAATATATTCTTATAGGCGCGAAAGATTTTAAACGTTCATTTATATACTATAAAATAATTACAAAGATGTCACATTTTCAATACAACATTGTATAACGAGTGACGTGATCTTTTGGTGATCGAAGAGCGATGACTCGGGGTCACAGCTGGGGTCAACGGCGCCATGCGTCATCGCTAACGACGACAAATGACATGTTACTCGAAATATCTATCCCGCTTCGCTATCTCCGCGACATACTTTATCTATTTAATTTTAAATACAGTTCTGGAACATCTTGAAATATTTAATATTCATTTAGAATAGCGTATGTATAAGGCACCTGTTCTCAGATCTGACTACATCAGGTTTTTTCCGGGATCATCAGAGCAATATGTCATCTCTGACGATAACGATGACGTCACGGTTACTTGAAAGGACATCATGTATTTTTCACTAAAAACACATTTAATACATTTTAATTTACGAAACTGTAATCGGAAATATTGGTCATTTTATATTCAACAAAAGTTCTTCATAATAACAATTTCAGTATTAATATATAATTAATAATAACTAACTCAATATTATGTACAGCATATGATAGTCTTGTAGAGTTAGTACAAGTGATGACAGGTGTGTAAGTATTGAGAAACATTTTTTACAACCAAAAAGGAAAGTGTCAATCCTCGCCACTATCCATCAATGTTTACGTTTCCTCTCGCTTGACATAACTAAATAACATTTAAAACAGTAGACTGTACAAGTAAATTTTTTATATTTAAATCGGAAGCATCCGATACATCAACACCAAACTGTTATGAAACTACTGAGGACAATATATTTATAGTTCATTCAACAAATCGTACCTAAATAATATAAATAGAATGAATATAAAATCAGTAAGACGCGTTTCCCACAGAGATTTAGCATCGAGACGAAGCCGGCTGCACGCGACTCAAAAATAGCACACATTTGTCGAAAAATAAAAATTTCCCCAAATAGACGGAAATATACAAAAATGTGAGCATGGGGCGAGCGTGCTGTAATGTGCGCCCCTAATTAAAATGTTAAAAACTGTCTGTTTCTGAAAAACGTCAATTTCGAAGAGTAATGTACCATCTAAAGCATCTCTTAATGTTATTGTTATTTGTCAAATATACTAGAAACGAATAATTTCTGTAATTCTAGGATGTGACTTTTCAAGTATCTCGTTAAAAGTATTCAGTTAATTTATATTTTTAGTGAAATATTTTAGGTGTAGATATTTTTCTGCTTTCCAACTATACTTTTTGGCTATTACTTTGAATTTAGGTATGACAGTTTTTTAAATTTGTATTCTGTAGCTGTGTTGAATATATTAAATAACTTCTGTAGATCTGTTCTAGAGATAATCTGCTATATGCGTGCTTAGAATCAATAAATCAGAATTTGCCTAATATTTGAAACAGAGTCAGCAAACGAATTGATAAATCTAGCCGTTAAACTGATATGCAGATCAACATCGACATTCATTACCTAATTAAAATCGCAAGCCCCCTTCCGCTCGCAACATTTCTCCAACGCGCTGCCAATAAATTTCATCCGCCAGTCGCCCCATAACGATAACCAGTTCCTCGGGAACTATCGTTCAATCTGCCGTCGATGCCGTATGTTGATCCGGTCGTGTACCCGCCGCTCTTTGCAGACGAGCTTGTCGATTCCTATGTATTATTTAGTACCGCCACTAGAGTGAGTGCGGCGCGACACGGCCTTCTCTGTGTGCCTCGTCATACGTACGCATACCGCCCCTAGCGCGAATGTCTCGAGCCACGTCGTTCTCAAGATAACGAGCGCACATATTCATAAAGAATAAAGAATTATCCTACAACGACAACAACGTCTCCTTCCCCTGCCCCTCGCCTGTGATTGTAATGCTCTCATTCACACTCTGCGGTCGATCGCGATCTATCCGTTCCCCTCTAAGAAACAAATAAGATAGTCATTCGCGAGCTCTGGCCGCGATTGGATTATAGACTTTAATAAGATCTATAGAAGAAATATTTCATTCTTCATCTCTGTTCGCTCATGAAACCCTTTATGTTCAGCGGAACAGCCATTGAATAGTTTTGAAACGATCACTGTAGACTTATTAGCGGCAACCAGTTTTAATTCTTATGGCTTTGTTATGAGGGACCATTTAGCGCTCGAGGACGTTCACTACAAAGGACCTATATCGATTTAACTGTTCCAGGGTCCAACCCTCGAGACAGCATCTTTATGGGCGACACATTTGATTCGAAAACTTGTTATGCTTCATCCTAAATAAATTATAACGAGAAATTGTAATCATTAAATGGATATATTTAATGTGTGTAGAAGACAGAGGTGGGGGCGGGCGGCGGCGAGAGCCGACCGCGGCCTATCTCAGCCTACATGAATGCTTGCTCCCAGAGATAGCGCGCAAATCTTTCGACCTTCTTCGCCACTTCATTTTGCATTTCTATTTTGATAACACATTTTTTTAGAGTAAGCATTACCAAGACATTCTTAATAAAGGTATTCTTTAATTGTTTAAAACAATTGCTATAAAAATATTATTATGTTTTACAATAGCTTATTTCCTGTAATGTTAATTTAATTATATGTTATTCGCATTATAAGATTCACTTTTTCTAGATTCCAAGACAGGTTTATGCGTGCCGATAAAGTTGAGCATTTTAATCACATTCCCCGATTAAATTTATATTGAACCAACAAAACAAATATTATTTGTATTAAACTGAACGCAGCAAATAACAGAGCCATACAAAACCAATACACACCATACAAATACATCAGATAAATTATATTTAAACGATTAAATAAAAAAAAAACAAAAAATGTATTCATACTAGTAACAAAAAAAATCATTCGACCATTATATTCTAACATTTCAGTGAGCAAAAAATTAATAAAGAATTACATTAAAAATAATTTACATTATAATTTTTTTTCAATCTTAAAATAATAAAAACAACAAAACTCATACATTCCAGTTATATCACCGCTCAATTTATTTCAAGATTTTTACCTTAAATATTAATAATTCGAATTATAAGCACATTCAATATTTTATATATAAACAGTGATTAATAAAAAGTAAAACCGACGACGTGTTGGATAAAAAAAAGAAGCACAAGATGCGTTGAAATAAAACTTTATATAGAGATCGTTAACGAGACCCGCGTCCAATATTAAACGGACAGCGGCGAAGTAAAAATTAAAGACATACATAAATATAGAAAAAACTTTGAATCAACATTGAAACTTTCACACTATTTCGATTGATGATCAGAATGAAATTCGATATTTTAGTGTAGGCGGCCATTGTCACCGATTGAGAGGGTTTCGGTAAATTATTATTATAGTAAACGTTTCAATATATTCTATTATTTTTGTGGTGTTTGTAGTATATTCATTCACTAGACCATATAATATGATAAAAAAAAATGAAAAAAATCTCTAATATTTCTTATAAGCACACTGGTTCAGTTGTTAGACCGACGGTTGCTGTATCCCCGAGGATGTAGCTTCGAGTTCTGTCTGTATTAATCAAAATAATTTTTATTTTTATTAATAAAACATTGAATATGACAAAAATTCGAATTATTAAAAGTAAAATATAATAAAAATCTTTATGGATGATCTTGTCCGAAATAAATATTTTATTATTTTTATTATTATATCTATTTTTCGTAATTACCGCTATATTATTTGGATTATCTAATATAGAATTTAGGACATAAAAACCGTTTATTAAAATGCCGCGCATCTATCTCAGAAAGTTAATAAAGATAAGGTTAAGTATATTTTTTAAATTATGTATAATTACGGATGTTCAAGGTGTTTGAGAAGGCTGCAACAAAACTGGAGTAAGAATAAATTAAAAGTTAAGTTATGAGCGGACAGATCTAACAACATGAATGGAACCCCTCCACCCGCGCCTCCCCCCCCCTCAAGCCCTCCTGCGACCGCGTGTGGCCGGCCTGGGTCCCAGAGACAGACTCTTGCTAACATAAAATAGGTTCATTGCCTATGTTTATTATTTTTATCGACTCTATCTTGGATATTAGTACCTCAAAAATATTTTTGTGTCTCAAAACTATATATTTCTTATAATATTTCGAAACATCAAAACCTCTTAATAAAACATACAAAAAATATATAATCATATGCAATCAAAACGAAAATTTACGTTAAAATATAAATGACATAATTTATGTATAAAAAAATTTAATACGAAATTGCTTAACCCAATGCAGCCCTGTCAAAAGGTGAGAGGAGGTGTTATCGTCTCCGGTAATCAGAATCCAAAATATTAAGATTCAAAACTTGGTCAAGAATATAGTAACTTTGGGTAACATTAAAGGAAAAAGTGGCCATTAATAACTTCAGCTTTGAAATACTTTATTTGCTTAGCCTTAATAAACCGTTGTCAATTAAGAGTTGAAAATTAATGCTCTTCTTTACTTTTTATATCAAAGGTATCATAATCTTTTAGGAGTTTGGAGTTTTGTGAACACTTTGAATGTATTGATTTATTGAGGGCTGATATAAAACATGTTTATTACGTTTATTATAGGGTCAAAAAATCCTTATAATTATGTTATTTATCTTTACTTATTTTATATCTAAAAAAAGGTTTTATTCTCAATAGAAAATGTATACACATCCTGAAACAAAGGTACAAATATTGTTTTTTAATTTTAAGATTTAAAAAAAAATGTGAAAATAATAAATATATCACTTGGGACACACAAAAATATACTTGTCCTATATTAGAATAGATATCAAAAAAAAATTCTTTATGTGTTCAATTTAATTGAGATCTTATATTAATTAGGGAGCGATGTGAGAAAAGGCGAATGTATGCGCCGCACGCAGCTTCTGCACGCAACATACTTGAAACATAAATATTGAATCTTGTATGAGATGTTCAAATCCTACGCTATTTAAAAACTTTACAATATTAACACCTCTACTCTACTCTAGAATGTAGTGATAGAACCTTGCCTTGGTTATTTCTAACTACTTTTTTTTATTAATATAATATTATTTTAAGGAAGAAAATAAATATAGTATGTTGATTTAAGCTAAAAATCGTAACAGCATCGTCTGTTTTATGGCGATGAAATCATGGAAATATTTAATTCATTTAATTGGCAGAATTAAGATGTCAAAGATGGTTAAAAAACGTAAACATCCAAAAGTCGCTGTGGGATGGCAGATTTATTATTACAGGTAGGCCTCATGGCTCGCGTGCTGATGACGTGATACCACGCCGTCACGCGGTAACAACGTTATAACAACTTGTAAGCCAGCTAACAAGCAACTGCAATATCTCGCCTCGACATTAGTGAACGAAGCATGCGAGAATTTTATTACATTACCCAAATAAGCTTGTACTTATTGAAGCATAAATACTCCTTTGTTTCGCTGAAGATATGATCAATTAATACCTTAAAGGATTCATAATGCATCAGTTTTTGTTCTTATAACACGTGATAATAAAAATAACTTTTATATAACAGAACAAACAATTCTTATAATAAAAATAACTTTTATATAACAGAAAAAAATAAGCCTATTAATATCAAACTATTTCCATATAAAATAATTCAAATTAATTCTTATAGGCTATAACACTAAAGTTTTGGTAAATTGATTCCGGATGAGCCTCCTATAAACTGTAGATATAAAAGCAAGAACAATAAAATATCCAAATAACTTCGTGATAACCTTATTGAGGCAATAAGATTAACTTATACGAAAAACATTGTGTTTACACTTAATAGAAGTATACCATTATATTTTTGTACGAGTATGTGTGTGTGAGTGCGTGGGTGTGTGTTTGTGTATGTGTGTGTGGTGAGTGAGTGTATGTACTTACTAAACCTATGAATACCCACAAATAAAAAATAATGACCTTTTTAGATTACAATACGTTCTGTTGTTTTTTTTTTTTAATTAAAAGAAATCACATTTAAAACGGTACAGAAATCATATTCACATAATAAAACGTACACATATATATACAAATATAATTCAATATGTGTATGTATTTGTATGTATGTGTGTAAAAAGGGTATTGTTCGTTTTATTAAAGACCTACGAAGCAAAGAAAAAATCTCAGTATTGTCTCTCTAGTGCCTTGTCGTTTCTTTCCTCTGCTATTTATAAAGTTTTTTAGAATTAATTACTAACATTCTGTTTAAAAATTGGGTATTTTATAATTATATAATTATATGAATATCGTATAATTAAATACGATTCTGATTCTAGTGGATTCTACTTCTAGTTCATTAAAATTAGTAAGTTAAGAAATGTTTGAGATTAATAATTACTATTATATATAATTATCCTACTGTACTTACGTAAATTTACAATTTGCTCGATGATTTCAAATCAATTCGGGGTTGTTCACGAGCTATGACCATGGTAGATTCACGGCGTGAACTGCAATCTAAGCATGCCACGCCGCGTTACATGTGCACAGCTGCATAATTATATATAATAGTAATCAGGGATAACGAAAGATTAAATACATAAATAATATTTTAACATAGTATAACAATAACGCATAAAACATATGCCTAGTAAAGAAAAAGAAAAAATATACCAATTATAATTAATGGTAAGTTGAGAATCGCTGGAACATAAGCGTTTCAAAACATAAAATGACGCACAAAAAGCACAATAAGGTCCTTTAAATATAATATTATATATCACGAGACCAAAGCTTTATGAAACCAGATATTTTTGTCATATCTTTATTTATTACTGGTGAATAGAAGCTGGCGTCGGTGTTCAGAAATGCTTTTCAATGTCAAGACAGAACTGGAAATTGTCGGAACAGATGGATAGTTTTTTTATAAAAGATTAATTATTAATTGCTATCTTTGTTCTTATCTTGCCATAACATAGAATAATTTTAATTTATATGGGGTAAAATACATATATTAAAAAGACAAGTATGTAATTTTTTTTGTATTAAATTTGACTTATTTATGACCTAGAAATTATCTCAAATTCTTGTAAAGCAAATAATATCTTTTAAGTTAACTATTTTTGAATTTACTAAAATAAAAGTAAGATTCTGAATTGTAATACATACTATAATCATTTTGAAGGTCGTGACGTCACCACTCAGAAACCTGTTTGCGGTCACGTGAGCATAATGCTTTTTATTTATACTATATTATTAATTAAAAATATATATATTTTAACGATTTTTATATCGGATATGATTTAAAAATTAAATTACACTTAATATTTACATTTGTAATGTTTTACATATTTTCAAAATATTTAATTAATTTTATCAATACGTCAACAAAAAAAATAAAATATTCTATTATACTATATATAAATAAGACGAAAAGGTACAACTAACCTGCAGATTAAACATCAATACATGTACAAATTAATCCAATACATTTATACTTTCATTATGAGGCAGTGAGCGTAAAAATTTCAAATTTTGCACAAATCTAGTCTTATTTAAAGTATTGTATTACTCGTATTAAATAGCCGGTTGACAATGTCATGCGGATATTAACCCACAAAAAAATGTCCTCGAATGTCCCGAGGATTTTCCGCTTCACGCAGTAGTGCACTCTCCGCGGCTGGAGTCGGCAGTTGACAAAATATTGCATTGTTCCTATTATCTACACGGTATTTATTTAAAAACGTTATTTAAATGGATGATTTAAGCCCATTTCACTGATGCGGCCATTGTCCTCTATTACAGATACATTAAAATGAATTCCTTTTAATACACATATATATAGAACTAATCAGGAAAGTATTGCTATACTGGAAGACTTACAATTGGTATTAACTGCGATGGCTAACAGATAGCGTGCAACCAATTTATTACTTTTATTAGTTTATTCACTTTGTTATATCATCAAGCTATCTGTAACCATAAATTTGAATCCTCAGTGACATTCTATGAAGGTAATGATGGTAATCATCGATGATCAATGAAATAATAGAAATAAATTTGATATGACCGACATATGGCTGGTCTAATGGCTAACCCTGTTATTGCTGTCAAACATGCGATGATCAAACCTCAATTTAACGTCATCCGTTGATTGCAGTATTGGTCTGATGACAATGAGAAACGTATAACAAAAACCAATATGTTAACACCCCTTTTTTTGATTCAGTGGTGACCGAAAAGTAAATTCCAGTTTATTATTATTCCATTAGCCATCGCCCCATTTTAAAAAATATGTCAGCAGATGACGAGGGGGGAAGAGCGGGGATGTCGGAGGTCGCGACCCGAGAATATTCAATGTGTTTATATAAAATAATTTTCGTGTTCGACAACTGACGACACAATGCTGTATATTTTTTGCTTTGTCAATAAATTGGAGGGATTATCATTTAATGGAGGGCTCATGTTCGCTGGGCTTGTCCCGATTCCCTATGACTGACGTGATTTTATTAACATAATATAAAAATGTCGATGCAAATTGAATATTTAATAGACAAGCGACAACGTTTTTATAAAACAGAATAGGGCTATTGAAATTTTTTTATCTATGGATTATATCGTTTTTATAGAGTTTTAAAATTGAATATTTTATTGTAGGATGTTTTTTATTTCTAAAATTGTATCAAAAAAGTTATTTTAAATACAAGTATATATAATTTAGAACTGATGATCTGACAATTTGTGATCACAACAAAATGGAATATTTTATAGCTGGCTTCTTTTTATCTAAAATTTTATAAAAATTTAATATTTTAAAAAGAAATATATATAATGTAAAACCAATAATTAGACGTTTCTTTTTTCAAAAAGACAATGTTAAATGGGTAATATCGTTTTTACAATAGTTTAAAAATGTAACATTTTAATAAAGCAGTCTTCTCTTGTAACCGTTATTAGAAAGTTATATTAAAAAAATCAATATTTTGGAACCAATAATTTGACATCATATTTTTTCTACAGATCCCGAAATTTACAATTATTCAAACCGTTAAATAAATTTGAACGAAATCAAAAATAATTCACTTAAATTATTTTAACGTATTTCACTTAAACAGTGCTAATCTCTTTTATGTCACCGCAAAAAAAACGAAATCCCATATTATGATGTAGGAAAATGTATTTTTATGAAGCATTGAAACTAAGATCTTATCCTGTCCCAGCGGAGTCTCCCCGTTTGTTTACTCTAAATATTTTGCGACACAATGAAATTACATGACATCTGTAGTACAAATAACGGGATATCTTTATTCATACCGCGACTGTACACGGCCCCCTCGGATTTGTATTGTCACAGCCCGGAACGTCTGCTTTCTGTCCTGTCCTTAATATCATCTAATAACTTACTATTTATACTATATATAGTATTTGATTTATTAACATAAAAATACATTTAAAACATTACATTTCAAAATACATTTAAAACTATCTAACTATCTATATACTGTATTAGTAACTCTTTATTCTATTATGTTCTTATATCTATACTTATAATAATGTTTTAATATTTCATATAATACAATTAAAATGTGACGATATTTTATACTTTTGACATAATTTTTAATTCAGTAACGAGCACAGTTAGCTAGGAATAAAATGTTCAGTTAATAGCCTGATATAGCCATTTTCGAGATCAAAAAACGTCTGATACATTTATATAATTCTGTACAAAGATTTTTAATAATTCTGTTTAATTCTACTATTGCGTATTCTATAACTATTTTAAAGCAATAACTAAATCCTAAACACTAATACGTATTGTAAAACAAATCAAATATTTTGTTATCCAGCTACAGTAAAGAGCAGTGAAAGACAGATAATATTATTTTATTACAAAGGGCAAGGAAGCGATTTACAATAAATAACTTCAATATTAAAGTCCTCCCCCATATTGATATCAATAGTTCGACGACAAATCCATACGCTCGCGGCGGTTCCAGATATCACGCACATTTTCAAAAGTATTGCAAATAATTGTAAAATAGAAGCAGTATGTTACTTCTATTACAACATTCTATTTATAAATAATAATATATTAATATACTTCTATTAAAATAAGCCTGAAATAGGCATAAATTAAAACAATTATTTTTCACATCTATATCTGCTACAACATATAATTATTTACAGCATCTGTTTTATTTAATTTGTTTGTCAATGATTTTATTATTATTATTCTAATAAATGTTAATGATATTTCGCAGTATAAGACAACCAAATGTTGTGAACGCAGGCATCTCATAAAACGGTAAAACAGTCGTTTCGACAAGGAAACCTCTATTAGTTTTCTTTACAAGTATTGACAATAGCTTCGTCCTTCTGTACGTCATCCGTGTCACGATACCTTGGCATATTGTGCCCACCTGCATACTCTGTATTTGCTTACAGGTGCATAGAAGTATGAGCAGCAGATGATTTTTTCAGTTTTTTTTAATAAATAATATAGATAATATATTTTCATTATTGTTTAATATATTCTAAAAACATACTACTTATAAAGATACCAACTAAAGCTTTAATGGTAACAGCAGATGATATCTATGGCAAATTGAAATCAAACGAAAAATGAAAGAATTATGATCTCAATCTATATAAAAAGTCCCTTTACGGTAAGAAGAATTGCTCACAATTAAGAAATAAATCATAGAGAGAGCAACATTGTGTGTGGAGCGCGTTATGACCGGTCGGTTTTCATTCAGCTCGATCACTTTGCCCCAGTAGCCATTAGAAACGGTCACCAATTTATCATTAAGGCAATTTTTACAATTATTGTTTGCTCACTAACGCTACCAACATGCAATGTACTCTACCTCAGACAGTACATTGTATTTACCTGCGCCTTATAAATATAGTTCTATGATAAAGACAAGAATATTTAATATATAATTTTTTTAGAACAATTTTATCATTTAGATATTTTTATAGATAGAAGATGGATATATTTTTGTAATAATTTTTTATCACTATTTAAAAAATATTAAAATTATTATTAATTATTTTTTATACTTTACAAGATACTTCATGGATATACTATACTTCTCGTTATACTGTACTATACTTCTTCGTTTAAAAAAATCAAATAACTTATTAAACAGGAGAGCATATTTCAGTCGTGAGTGGACTGGTCAGCGTCCACCCACGCACAAAGACGCGTGGGTGCAAAGATTATTCTCATTCAATTGAACCGCATTGTGCGCCGGCGCATGCCACTCTCAGCCACCTCTTAATTACTACGCAGCTGCTGACCCGTCCATCTGGAGCATCACCACCTACATCAAAAGTACTACAGGGTGGTTTTAGAGCTGACATATCAAATTAACAAATGGAAATAAATATAAAATAAAATAAAATCCATAAAAGAGGGTTTTTAATATTTAAACATAATTAAATAATTCATACTAATTATACTATTATTATTTTTAATTTATACATTTTTAACGTTTTCAAAATAAAGAGAAAAATTCAAAAAAGAGAAGTCGAAAACTACCTAAATATCCAAAAAGGAAAAAAATATATATATAAAATGTTTTTACATACATTGTAAAATAAAGTTCGAACGTATTATATAATATGCATTCTATAAAATACTAAATTATTATCTGCTTAAATCAATCAAACAATATGACAGAAGTTTTAAAACGATATATATTATTTATAATCACTCTGTATATTCCGATGAGTCGTGTTAATATAAGGTGAGTGTCCAGTGACAATGGACTATTGGTTTTGAGTGGCCAGACGTCCAAATCTCATTTGTGGATTTATCATTAACCGTATTTCATACACCCTACAAAGCCTATTAAGCGGTATTAATTGTATTTCCTATTCCAAATATCTTCCGGCTTATTTAGTTATTATTCCTAAATACAAAGACTACGTGTTCTAAATATATTTACTACTATGATTATGTATTATATTATATTAGTAGTACTAGGTATCTAACCTACTCCATATATATTTTTAGTCAATCATATTTTCATATATATTTTGATAACAGTATTTTTTTTAATTTTATTTGTAGTGTTCCCAATTTCAGTGCATAGTAATTCTAAAATATTTTAATAATTGTGTAGTCAATTGTTTTTATTTTTATATATATCATAAATAAACAAACACACAGTATATATTACGTATGTACACTAGATTATAGCCAACGGAAAACGTCAGTTATTTTAATTCAGTAAATATTATAATAATATATATTATACTTACTATGTTTTTACTATATCTATACTTTAATAATAATAGTTTAAATATATAATAAAATACAATGAAAAAAATACAACATTTTATACTTTTGATATATTTTTAATTTGGGGACAAGGAAAGTTATCCAAGAATAAAATGTAGTGTTAATGGCCTAAATAAGTAAATGTAGAGGTAAAGCGATTTCCGAGATCAAAAAACGTTTGATACAAACATTCCTAAGGTATTACAAAAAATATATGTACATGGTTTACATGTTTCTAAAAAATAAATATGTTAATATTGAAGCAATCTTCATAAAACACCAACCATCTATTACAAAGTGAATGTTTTATGTAAAATATTATACCGTCAGAAGTACGACCAAACGAGACCAAACGAGATAGTTCTAATCGCGTGTTTGTCTACTTGCTTGTCTACTTGCCTGTCTGCTTGCTTTTGTCTTAATTTGATGACCAGTTATTTATCTGTTTGCTCACTTGCCATAAATTAAACCAGTTTCACTGCAACCTAATACTAAGCCTACTAAGTTCTGTCAAATTTCACATAAATAATGAGAAGCGATAGCGGGCCGATGTTATCTTGCTCGTGACAACTACGAACGGTTATAAACAAAAGGCAGTCTAATGACTGAATGAGCCATAAACCCTTAATATTTACGCGACTCTTTCAGTTTACTCTTTGAAAAGGTTTTATACCTCGGTCTGGAGTCTCCCTCGCTCCCCAGGCGCCTACGCCAGTCGCGTCAGTATATCTGATTTATTCATACCACCCGAAACACATGATCGGTTTTTGGGATAGCGGGTATTTTGTTATTTTTTTATTTTATTTATACCACTGCTACTGCCGCAATGTTTAATTGAGCCGGATATTAATTGTACAATATCGATGGATCGGAACGATGCATTTTTAATATTCTCTTGTGATTTTATCGTTATGTTAGTAGAAATGGAATTCTTATTAATTTTTGTAATTTTTTAAACTGTAAGGGTGTGTGTAATTAATAATTTTAATAAATATTTATATATTCTAGATAAAATGATATAGTTTTGTAAAAATAATGAGTGTGTCATTAATTGTGTCACAGACTTCATTGTATTGTCACGTGACAATGATATATAGGAAATATCGGGTTGCAATTAAAACTATTGCGACTTGTTAACTAAACTGCGAGTGGGTGGACAACTGCAGCAGATGTGCGACCCCAGCGACCTTCACGCTCACCCCAATACTCACTAACCCATTCTTATATCCACATATACTATAATATTATTTTAACACTAAATATCTTAAAGGAATTGGAGGGTCCATTTCAGAATTTTCAAACTCAGGTGGCGTAACAGATAACGTTTCAATATTTATTGTCACTCGACGTCCGTCATTAAGATAGTGTCAAAACTCACTGGGGCTCACTTACGGGTCAGACGGAGCACTCATAATTATTACTAATGCCTTAAATATGTCAAAACAGGAATCCAGGTAAAAAGTCCTAATTTACGCGCAGCCGATAGAGATTTGGCAGTTGGCGCCGAGCTCGGGCGGGCTTCGCGAGGCGCCGAGTTTTTGTTCACTATTGTCTTTGATATAAATTTTAAATAGGAAATGGTCCTTTTTATGGAGATCTAGTTTACGGCAATGAAGATGGTATAAATCTAATGTCCACGTCAATGTACCTCGGCGATGATCAATCGATAAATGTTATTTATGTATTTCCGTTCAACTTTACGTCGTTGGATGCTTTCGACGTGAGTAAATACGAAAAAATATATTACGAAAACTATTTTTTGACGTTTTACTTGAATAATTTTATTATTATTAATTAACGTCTATTATACAGTTAACATTTGAAATTAGCAGATCTTTCGTATGTTTTTCTTTGGAAACAGTTTAACAAGCGTAATACCTCATCTGACCATAAACAGAATACTCTCCCTTCAAGCGATCCAACCTAAATAGTAAATGCCTAGTTAAATCCAAAATTGGTATATCTCATATAACTGATACAAAAAACATGTTTCTATACCGAGATACAAAATTCCAATAGTGTAAAGATATCGCAAGCCTAATATGGGAAAATGAAGTTCCTACATAAGCACACGTCTGTAAGTTGTCCAAGTAATAACCTACCTGTGATCGCTCATTGAATTCAAATGAACCGCCGACCCACATGGCAACATAGACCTCCTTATGACACATTTTACATACATAAAAAGGCTAAATTCATCAAAATTCCATCCAAATTGTTATTTCTAAAAGATTTTTGTATAATACAGCTAACAATGAAACAATTGAAATGAATAAGGCGCGAAAAGCAATCATGGCGTGGTCGAATAATAACTCGGCGATACTAAGTTGCTGGAGTTTGTTTTTATTTTGGTCCCCTTCCAACCAATCTCTAATGAATACGGTTTATCTTCAAGTTTATATAAAAAAATAAATCGCTTTTAACTGAAGGATCACGCCTTAAAAAAGAAACGCTTATTAAAATTTATTTCATTCTCTCCTCGCGGCGCTGTCTTGTACATCGCCCGGAATAAAATTAAAAAGTCGACAATTCTTATTTATTTTAATACAATAAACCGCAATCGCTGAATAAAGATAAATAAAAAGTAATAAAAAATAAAATCGCATTAGCCATAAACAAAATACTTCAACGGATGTGGGCAGAGCGCTGGGCATAGGACCATACGTGGAGTAGAGGCTCCTTACAACTATTCTTATTATTATATTCACTTCATGTTAATTATTTTTATCCATTACAATATTTATTATCTGACATCGAAGCACTTCATTTAATATATATGTATATATTATGCAACATATAATAGCATTATATTTTATGTATTAAAATATAAAAACTATTAAATATTATTGAATATATATTCCAAATAAAAAAATATATATTAAATATAGAGCGATTCCACAGCACGCCCTGTGCTGTCTGTCACGAGTGCTACACTCTGTGGCGTATTCTTAATTGTGCCGAAATATTTATTTGATTGCAAAACTGTGGCGCTGCCGTGCAACCGAAATGGTCATCGGCTTCTCTTCCACCGCGACAATGCCAGGATTGTTTTGAATAGCAAGAATTAGACGCATATTTTTCTATATATTTTACATTTATATTGATAATCTTAAATTTGGACCTTATTAATTGAAATATATTCACTCCTTAGTCAAACAAATACGTATATTTTTGCATAAAAAATTTGAATGAGTAGATTAGGTATACCTTTTAAAAACAAATATATTTTTATATCAACTAATTATCTACTTCATTACAATGACATCAACATGCGGGTTTGCGAATATAACATCAATAAAATAAACCATAAAAAAACACTAAAGTACAAAAAATTAACATAAAACGATTGAACATTTAAAAGTAGTCCACACTACGAGGACCTTTAAATAGAACAGACAACGCGAGCCTCGTTCATCAAGCGTCGTCCTATCATAGATCTATATAGGCCACGGAATCAATACTCAATACATTGGTAACTAAACTACGCCTTGCATGAAGCATTCCAGAGAAATAAGGTATGAAACGGCCGCAACAACTGGGTGGACTTCCAACAATCGAGATGAGAATACGATAACATTGTCAACTAGCGCAGTCTTGCCGTTCCCATGATTTGCGATGCTGTTCTAATCCTTATAATTACCTGCCATCCATCACAGACATGATAAACATTTGAATTTGACCAGGAATCTTCGATCGAAATCAATCTTCATCAGGTTTGAGAGAGATATTTTTGTAGTATTGACGTGTTTATGAATGTAGCTTTGATCGTATCTGACTTGTCGCAGCTGGTTTGTTTAAAATTTTTAGATATATCAGATCAAATGATCTAATTTGGGCTATATTTTCAAACATGGATGGCCCTAACAAAGCTGACTAATTATCGCGGCGCGGCGTGTCGTAAAACAGTGCATATTGACGGAATATAGAGAGGCCGGCAACAGTGCTTAATGACATTAATCACGTTGATTTATTGTGGTTCCGAGTTATTACAGGCCGGACGTGCGCTAGTGTGCGTGCGTGTACATCGAGGATGTGAGCGCATACTTCTTGTATAAACGTACTCAATAGGTACAGAGTGATCATTTTTACTCCAATTTTTTTAATCATATGCGAAATTTAACTTAATAGATTCGTTTTTGATATATAATCAGTTAAAAGATTGAAAAGTGTAACAAAAATTCATCGCTATATATAGAAGAAAGAACACCCTAGCTAGTATACATGTCATGGACTTATATCCATGTGTGCGTCACGGCATTAGGCAACAATTTACGCTGTTTGCGGCGTGTTAATATTGATTGGCTCGCTTTATTACGACTAGCGCGAATCTACAAAACTAGCGAATCATATGAATTTAGCTAAATTTATTACATTCAAGTATTAACTAAAAATTCTATAGATATATTTCATTTAGTATAAGTACTGCATTGCCTTTCGAGATACCAACGTACGAAACTACAATTTATTGGCCAAACTCTAGTTAAATTGCATACTCAACTCAAGTCTACGTATAATTAATTTGTTTCAGAGAAATTGCACTTAGCTTATATCAGATACTGTCGATATTTAATACATAAATCCAATCTTCCTACAAATGTAAATAAATTAATAAATCAATATATCTAATTTAATTCAAGAATTAGCTTGATTGTTAGTTTATTATGTCCTTGCAACCTATTTGGTCCTGGGAATCGTGCCTGAGTCTCATACAGTTCTCGGCCACTGTTTACGATACGTGGTACGATGACCACGTATCTCTCTCATCGCACCACGCATTTCAATCGAGGCATTATAATTTCATAACATGCCTGTCAACATAAATAATACGCAAAATTTATGTTACGAGGTTCTCACCGTTTCACAGAGGCACAGTGAATACTTAATATATCATCATTAACATATTCATTTATGTCATATTCATTTGTGGACGTGCATATATATTCAATTAAATTTTAAATACTATAAATTAAAATTTTAATGATATGAACAGGATTTGAAGACGTGACCTCTGGGATTTTACGATCGAATATTGCTCGTTTAGATAAATTTTTAATTTCATATTTTTTTAATAATTTAATAAGTTTAACATAGGTTAAAAAGTCAATTTCCAATTTAATTAAACCTCGTTCTAACAAGCTTAGTCCTGTTTTAATCACAATATTATCCAGTATGTTAATATTATTAATTATATTGCGATGAGCTTAATATATGTAATTACTGACACTACCTCACGTACTAACTTCCTACTGGTACTAGCAATTTCAGTCGTGAGTCCTTTCGTATTTGCATAAAACGTAAGTTAATATTTACTTGCTCAAATGGAAATATATTTCATTCCAAATTTTATATTAAAAATGCAATACAGAGTCAATTCATACAACTTTATTACGAAATTGGGGCAATGACATAAAAAATGCACTTTTAACCATAAACACAATATGTAATTTTGTCATAATTTTGGTTAGATTATAATTTATTAATGTGTATACTTTACCTAATTAAATAAAATATAATCTAAAATACCAAAAATATGTAACTTCTAATCTGATACAATTGTAATTTTCGTCCAATTCGAATTTATTTCTCATTCATTAAGACAAACTCTAAAAGTAAAAATAAATATATTTAGCTCCAGATCTGATCATTAGGGAAAGAAATTATAAGGTTTATTAATAACAATCGCAATCAGCAGATAAACGTAGGGCGCCACCCCTCGTGATTAGACGTGTCCATTGTCGGTCATCATTAGCTCTTTACGCTACCAATTAGATCTTTTCAGAATCTTCAATATCTGATGACAAACTCATTACCCTTTTTATTTTTCAAATTTAATTAATTTTCTCGTTAACAACATTTATATAAACTTTTTACATTAATAAAACTATTAATTGATATCTTTCTAACGTTATGTAAGAATTATTTATAAAATAAAATGTAATAAAATTAAATACAATCATAAATACTAAGGCGGAATACGGAGGCCGCGGCGGAAGACACATCCATCATCCGCCCGCCTTGAATAAAAACGCTCGTTAGACCTCCCCCCATCCCTCCTCCCTCCCCATACCTGCTCTATTAATGTTATACTCAAGTGCCTCTATTACGTCTCTCATTTATTATATCCATTTTCGTGATGATCTCGTATAATAATAATCATTATGTGTTAATGAATAAGATATGATGATGGTTGCAAAAGAAATCATTAAGCACAGTTACTTCTGTTAACTTATACTCTGTTGGTTATAATTGTTATATCTCTAAAATAAGAAAAAATAAGAAAAATAAGACAGTTTTAAGTATAAATCAAACAGGATAAATCCAAACAAACCCCAACCCTCGAGGGTGTGTTCAACGCACAGATTGACAGGAGCTCGGCAACACTATCGCGAACTCGAAAATCTCTTTCAAAAGTATACTGAACCCGTTGCGTATTAAAATTATTATGAAACCGCCGCACCGCGATAAGGCGGGATGATACCGGCTTAACACCCCCACCACCCCCCACCCCCACTATCGCACGCTACTCGAATGCCTTTTCAGCGTATATCTACATGAAAAGTTGCGTCTGAGGTTTATGCATAAGTTTGTCTTGTACTGTTATCTTAAAGCGAAGTATTTATTTATTATATATATATGTATATTTATTTTTTGTAAAATAGATTTGTATTGCATTTACATATATATGAATTGTACTCTCATTATTAAATTTGTGTATTCTTAAAAAAACTAAGTTGGTATCTGCCATATAAGAAAGTCGGTAATGATATTAATTTGCCATAATAATTTAAAAATATTACATAAAAAATAATCAAAATTCCTTTAAGACAGTATGCAAACTTGAAACATTAACCAGCGCAAGTTATTTGAACAACGTAAATGTTGCCGAGTAAGTTTATGCAGCGGCTGCAATGGTCGGTATGTCGAACGACAATTATAACTTTGGCCCCGGACGCGACAGAACGTTCCACTGCAACAAATAAAATATATCCACGAAAACGCGCGAAGGGGACAGCACACCGAAATTTCGTATACGAAACAAAGATAAGCTTAACCAGCACGAAATTATGAGCGTTTAACTGTTTCTAGCTGTAGAATCTGGCACGGGCGCTTCGCCGGCTCGCCAGCGCGCGTTATTTACGAGGGGGGTAGCGCCCGACCCCCGGATAGCGCCTTCCCCGGAAGAGTCCCGCGATCGCTGGCTCTTCCCGACACCGGCCCACACTACACAGTACAGTGCATGTCCTCGTGCCACCACCTCGCTCATACAGATTGCTGGCCTGCACTTACCGGCTAAATGATACTCAGACTTCACCTCTATTGCCTCCTTTGTATGACAAAACAATACCGTCGATGCGCGGTCGCTTTCAGCATACCGCGAACATTTTCCTTTACACTGTGCAACGTCTGTAATTCTTGTTAACGATAACATAAAAGTATAAACTAAATTTATACAACAATATTAAAGTACCATCAAACATTTATTATTTTCAATACAAAGTAAAGAGGAATTTCAACCTTTTTATTTGTTTAAAGTTATAAAATATACTAGAAAATAATGTCGAGATCAATAAATTGAAATATAATGAACACTAAAAATCGTACCCATTTCATATGTTCATATGTTCATATGTTCATATTTCAAGTAAAGAGAAGCGAAGGGTCAAGTTACTTTATCATTTAAGTGAAAATATACGACAGAGGGAAAAGAGAAAAATGTACAAAAACCGTAGAGAGCATTATACCGCGAGAGGACCATTACTTTTAATATAAATAAAATAACAAAATATGAGCGTCCGGCCGCTGAGTGCCCCCGGACACTTTTATATTTCAGGAACGACCGACATTAAAGTGTGACTTATTATATATATATTTTTTTATAGATATTATATGCAATATAAGTCATGAGAAATTTAAACATATTCATTTATTAATACACACTATTAACACACTTGCTGCTATAGAAAAATAACAAATTAATTATAAAATATAATTATTCTATGCCTGTCTATATCTAAAGGTCTTCAGCCTTCAGCCTTGGGGGGACGTATTTACGAGGGTGGGGCAATGTAAGTTAAAACTGTGACATGTTGTACAATAATAAGAAACTTTAATTACTCTTTACTCATTTTAAACAAGAACAGAAGAGAGCAAGACCGAATAAAAAAGAACGAATCAGATTTACTATCACTTTTACAATGTATACCTCTTATTAAATGCCAAAGCTATTAAAAAATTATTTCAATTATAATACGAAAATGTCAATGTAATAGAACATTGCATAACTGACATTTGACGAAATAATTAGACAAATTGAAAGATAAATCTCAATTATAAACATACAACTTGTTTACAAAAATAAAAATATAATGTTAACATTAATTCAATTAATTTATTATTTAATTCATATTTATAAAATTCATTCATTCTTAAAAATATAAAAACATTTTTAAAATCGACCTACTTTTTTTAAAAATCAAAAATCTTTATTTTAATGTTTCATTTTCTTGACATAATAATTGTAAATTGTAATGGCCATGTTTAAAATGATTTTGACGTACCATATAGGTTATTACAGGTAAATTGCTTTTACAAATGCTGGGACATTGAGGTGTCGATAATTTGGCTCAATCTTTATGCTTACAAATATTAAAGCCATTTACACGAAAACCAAACATTAACATTTAGGATACGATGACAAAATTTTTACCAAAAACAATTTAAATATACTTTGTTATTAGAATTAAATGTTTCAAAAACAAAAAGTAAAAGGAGCAACCGAAAGCGTTATCCCAAAGATCTGAACGATAAGGAAAGCGGTAACCCTTTGAAGGTCAACGAGAGTAAATAGTAAGAAGCTGAGCCATATCAATGGAGTCGATTTCGCCGTTCACCGACCCTCAGAGCGTGCGAACACTGCGTGCCTCTCCGTTATATTACAAACCAATCAATCAATGTCAAAATAATAACTTAATTTTAACATCAGACATTATAATCGCTTCATAAAGAGAAAAATTACGTGAATCAACTCTCATTATAACAATAACCATACTAATTACGATATCAACCTCCAAGGTTTCCAATATATATACACAATGAAACGAAAATGGCAATTCGGATATTAAAATGCATGAAAATAAATGCAGAACATTCGGTACAGCTCTGGGGGTGTAAAAATAAACAGAGACGCCATTAGAACTCACTCCCATATTCAAATTTATGAACGCGTTCACTCCAGCCCACCGGTCATCCCCATTTGACGAAAAAAAGCAACCCCCATTCGCGAATATGAAATTTAAATTGCATGTTAAAAGAGATGATTCACTCGATTTAAACTGGACGGTTTTTATGAATTAAACTTCTATATATATATATCGCTATACTCACGTTATTAATATCGGAATTTGCGAGACTAGTTTCGAAGCGAGGGTCCTTATGAGCTCTGAACAGCGGAGTCGCGGCGTGAACGCATATCAAATACATATATGAGTACAGCCGGATATATGTAAAAGTAATTATGGATCACAAAATACATACAAAAAATGTAATTTAGTTTAAGATACGAAATAAATAAAGACACGTGCTTTAACTAACAAAACAGATTTCAAAATTTTGTGTATTTAAATTGTATGTGACTTGTATGGAGTTGTATGGAGTTGTATGGAGCTATTTCTGTTTAACAGCCGTACTGATGGATCTGAAATAACACCGTTCAAGGAACTCACATTAATTCATACGGGATTAGGTGTCATCATAAACAAGAATTTACTCAACTGAGGTTAAAAAAAACAGTACTAATTATATGTAATTCATTAAGAATTTAAATTAAAATAGTTTTTGTTTCAAGTTACATCAAATAAATATCTTAAATTACTGTGGTAATAAAATTTCAATGTACAGTCAATAGAGTATTTGTATGAAATTAATGGAATTAAAATTTTTTTTTAATCATTTTATATTAAATGTATAGTCAATAGAGAATTTGTATGAAATTAATGGAATTAAATTTTTTTTTTTATCATTTTATATTAAATGTACAGTCAATAGAGTATTTGTATGAAATTAATGGAATTAAAATTTTGTTTTAATCATTTTATATTAAATGTACAGTCAATAGAGTATTTGTATGAATTTTTTTTTTTTAATCATTTTATATTAAATGTAGAGCCAAAAGAGTATTTCTATGAAGTGTTTGGAATATTTTTTTTTTATTCAACTATAAAAATATATGTAAAGCTTTATTAAGTCGTCTATATAAAAAAAACTAATAATTATAAATAGACTTTAATTCTAAGAAAGTCTTTCAAAACTTGCTTCAACTTAAAATAGGTTACAATTTAAGCCAGATTTTAAATTAAATTTAAACTTCTTTAAAATATAATTTTAAGTAGAGTAATTGTAGAGCAGATATAATGTAAATTTAACATAAGGAAAAAAAATTATTTATATTTTATGATGTTAAGGGATTTTTGTAAATACATATAATAAAACAATTGTTCCATACAAAGTGGATGAAATATAATATCAAGTTACATTGTATTAAAAAACGAGAAATATATTAATATTAGATTACATTTGTATGTATTCTGTGGGTGTTGGATGTAATTGTAAGAAACAGATAATCTTTAGCTGCTATTTCCTGAATTTCATAAAAGCTTTCATGAGAATAAAATTATAGTTAGTACGCTCTATCGTAGAGTCTTGATTTAGTGATTTCTTATAGTACAGTAGCATAATTTTAAAATATATATAAATATATGTAAATCAATTAACCTTTAAATTAATGAAATTATATATTTAAAATATCTTTAAGCTTATAAAATACTATTAAATAAAAATAATATAATTAATATATTTTTTCACTATTATAATATTACTATAGAAATGAATCGTAAAATTGATAATAAGATCATTACAACAATTTTAATATAATAAAAAATATACTATAGAAGTTAATTAAAAACTGTCTATCTGTCAGTGATAGTCGGCGGGAGTCAGGGTTCAGACGGCCAGTGACTGGCGGATTCGTATAATTGCTTGATCGTATTAATATCGATATATCGCTGGTATTTAATTTAAATCATACAAAGCACTCGACACGGCTCCCGACATCCGCTCTTTGATAACGAACTCGCAGTTTTAAAAATTAAACCGGTAGCATCTATTTAATGTCAATGTCGAAGGATTCGATACGTTTTTTTGTGATGAGTCAGCGAATTGATTAATGAAATATATGTTCACGTATAAGAAATTTGTTAATTCGATTAAGAGCGAGATGGGAAATGAGCTGCAAAAAATATGCTCTACCTGCGTTTATCTTACCTATAAGTATAATAATTAGAAAAAATAATAACTTTTTTTTTCTGAAATTATTAGATATGGTAATAGTTGTATTAGAATAGAGTAATAAAAAACATTACACAGTACAAAGTAAGCACTAAAGTCACATTTTAATATTAATAGTCAGCTTCAGAAAACTGAATATTAAGCACTGATATCGAAGCAATTGACAAACAAAGGATTATAACTTACAAAGTGTAGCTCAATTAGCGAATGTGGGAGGCTTCGCGGGCGAGCGGCGACCGCCATCTAGCGGGCGTCTCCCGCCCACCGCCGCCTCGCATGTCACTTTATGAATATGAGGCGTTATGATTATGAAAATATGCCCCGCCCCGAATATGGAATATGGAGGAGGGGGCCCCGTGCGGCGCGTGCGAATGGACGAAGTTTGATTTATGAGCCGGGCGCGGCTCCGCCTCCTTGTCATAACCGTGTACCTGGTGCGCGCGCGCGACCGCCGCCGCCCGCCGCCCGGCGCCTCGCGCTCAGTCCCGCTTCAGATGGCGAGAGGTGCGGCCGCCCGCACTCCGCGTCCGATCACTCCGACTCCGCACGTCGCTACCCAGCGGGCTCCGCGCGATTGAGTCGAGCGAGCGAGCCCCGCGCTGTGCATCGACGCCGGCGAGCCCGCTTGCCATGCCCCGGCTCTGAGCCGCCAGCGCGACCGCCATGCCGCGCATCAAGCCCGCCTGCGTCCGACGCGTTTCCATCGGTACATACTTCTCTTCTCTTCTCGATCTTCCACAGCACACACACGACACTTTAGGATCTGTGAATAACTTACCGGAATATGGCATTCGAACCGAGATAATGGGAACGAGTTTTTGCTTAATATTCGTTCAGAGCGGAGGCCACGATGTTTTTGTCAGCGGCTATAATGATTCGGCGTTTAAAAAGTGATCTCTGCGGTTCGTTTTCGTAAACAGTGTAGTGATGTACAAAACCTAAAAGGTCGCCGAGGACAGTGCGCCCGTAGGTAGGTCTAGTGACTACTTATTAGGGGCTAGGGATTTGGTAAGTCTTATTGATTGCTAACAAATGCCTACGCGCATATATAAAGCTTCCAAAAATAATACGTGAACAAATTAATTTATTAGCGAAGACGTGATTAATATCTTTATAAATATATTATAATTTGTAATAACTTTATCTATCTCTATAAAATATTTTTTCTTGTGATTATTTGCTTTGATAAAATAGAGAAAGGAGAGCCTTTGAACAATAACATGAATTTAGAGTCGGACTTTTTATAAGTTAAATGAGTCAAGTATAGTAAGTAAATTCTGTAAAGAATTTCATGCGATATTATAATAAAAAAACTATCTGATCTACGTTTTTATATAAACATAATTCTGTGCAGTTTTTTTAGTCCTTGCTCTGAGTTATTTATGATATTTTTTAGTTAGTTTTTAAATAGACTGCACTTATTTCTTATCTTATCATAATATATAATATTTTGCTACTCGATGCTTTTGAATCATCAAAAAGTTTTAAGTTCTAGACATTAATATATAGTAGAGTCTTCTTTATTTTGAGCATAACTCTACAGAATACCAGGATAGCTATTTGTAGAGAAATAATATGTTTTTGTAATACTATAATATCACATATATCATATATATCATATCGCATGGAATTCCAGATATTTTATATTGTAAAACAAAAATATACTATATTATTAATTCTTAAAACCACAATGAATATAAAGATAATAATTAATATTAAAAATCAGGTCGTAAAAATTCATATTTACTTTTATAACTAGTTATGGAAGTCATTCAAAACTTGTTCTGTGAATAAAGCTTAAAATGAATAAAAATAAAGTTCACATTTAGGCGACACACCACAGCCTGATAAAAGCCTTAAGTGGCTCTATATTAGTGGAATGAGACCCGTCAAAATTTATTAATCTAACCGCTGAAGAATTTAACGAGATCTCTATAAATTTATATTATTATTACGATTGTATCTATATATGATATATTGTATATGTACAGAAACTTGATATAGTTCCTTGATATATATTAAAATGGACCTTGAATAATAATCGCTAATAAAAAATAATTTCAACTTTCAGTTCGTGTATCGCCAAGTAATTTGTATTCTAAAACATATATTTGAATATCAATCATATTTATTTACTTGAAACAAACAATAGATAGAACGACCTGTGACCTGAAACGGATAGCAGCCTGAATTTCAAAATGTCATATATCATGTATGTCAACATATTGTACTAACCTTCATGTCGATATATGTATTCAGATCAATTATATAAAATATAATCATATCTTTCTACTTTTAGCTTTGGCTATGAAAAATATTTATAAAATTATCACCAATTAAAATTTCATTGTAATTTTTTTCACATTTTTATATTTTTTCATATCTTCTAGCTTTGACTATGAAAAATGTTTTTATAAAAATTTCATTAAAAATTTCAGTGTCATTTTTTCTTGTTAATTTAGTAGCTTCAAAAACAACTAAATTAAAAAAAAAAATTATAAACATTTCACTCTTATTTCTTTCACTTTCATATATATGCAATAATATTTTTGTATTTCTGCGTAAGCCGCGTCGGGTGCTCGCTTTGAGTCGCCGCTCATAACAAAGCTCAAAGCCAAATTGCGACACACAGACACCTATAATCCTCCGTCTTACAAACTAAGAATTAACCACACCGGTATTCTACAAATGAGACATTTAAGCCCTTGCCGCAAGATTATCCGGATTATTATGAGACGGTTCACTTTTCACTGCAATTTCAATAAAAACATTAATAATACAGTGTTTGTGATACTTTCAAATATTTCGTTAAAATTCTCGGTCGTTATAATCTTGAGATAAGAACTCCGGACCCTATTATAGGGAAAGTTCAAAATAGCGATAAACAAATTAATGCATATATGCTTATAAGGTGTTTTGATGATTTGAAATATATTATTAAAATAAACAAACAGATAAAAATATTATATATTATAGTAATATAACTTTATCTAATAATGAAGAAGAACATAAACCTATACTTGTAAAGATACTAGCTGTGTATCGCGGTTCCACCCGTCGAAAAAACAATTTACGTACTGAGATAAGTAAAATTAACAGCATAATACTAGATATACTATTCTTCATGAACCTGTCTGTCATAATCAGAAAGAAACAAATCCATGCAATAATTTCGAAGATAATCACGTTTAAACAAACTGTACCGCTTTATAATACATATAGTAAATAATCAATTCTATTTAATATTAAAATAAATTTAATTAAAAAAATGATACCGATACATCAAAGCTATCATATGAATTACAACAATGGATGATTAGTGATGCCCCAATATCAAAGGTTAAATAGTTATCAGCTAGTGAATATAATATAGTTAGGTAGAATACATTTTTAATAAGTTAAAGTTAAAAAGATAGTTAAAATTAATTATAAATGGAAAAACAATTAAAACTTATACTTTATTTTATTTTAATCTTACAATATCATTCTTAATAATTTTGTGATTTCAATTATTTTCATTGATTATTTCGTTTGAAAATACAGTCTTTGCAGTTTTCAGGAAATCTGCTAGATGTATTTTGTTAAATGTTCATTCTTATATATTATAATATTTAAATCTTATAATATCATAATTTGAATTCTTTTCATTCCATAATTTTTTTTTAAACTGCGCATAAAAAGCTTTTAGTTTTCATGAAATATGTTAGAAAATGTTCAAATAATATACATCAAGATGTAATGACTAATTATTACTAAACAATTAAAATATGTCTTGAATAATATATTAAAATATATTTCAACATTTATAATCAACTTTAATCGGAAAATGGTTCTTTGTATGTAAGTTTTATTTACTACACCTACTCGTTCATTATTAACTTAATTAATAATATTTTAACAATTTGTTATAGTTACTTGTTTTAAAACAATAATATTTTAAAAAACTTGATGATAATCATTCCTGCAATAAATTTATATATCATAATAAGATTTAAGAAAATTAAAAAAATTTTTTTGATAACTTGTGAAAAGAATCAAGAAAATTTGAAATGAAAGAAAAAGTTAGAAACGAGAGAGAACAGATTTTGTAGTTTTATTTTTGTAAAGATAATATAATTTATAAAATTTTATTTTATATTTTAGTAGGTTGTTAGTTTTTAACAATAAAATATTTATAATGAACATTAAATGGAATAATATATTTATTACTATAATAAAGCCGTGTACATACTGACAACCTATTTAAATATTATAATTATTTATAAAGATATTCTAACATCCAGATAGAGCGAGATAGAAAATAAGTTAGAGAGGAAAAGACAATATAGCTTTCAATAATAAATACCAGCATTTCAGTTAGCATTTAATAAAACATATATTTTTAACATAAACATATATTTAAATGGATTACAAAATATCATTACTTTTATGTATGAATAATGAAAGACTTACGTATTATAATTATAAACTCAAATAATCGTTATGTTGAAAAACAACATCATTAAAAAGCAATTTTAAAAACGAAATAAATAATATATAATAAAATAGATGTATTTATTATGTTTGTACAAAGTAGAAAATTGTATCGTAAATTAATTACCTATATTAATTAAAGTAGCTTTAATAGTAAATGATAAAAAGCCAAAAGTGGTTTATTTTGCGGTTCCGTTAATGTGTTTAATATCTGAGCAAAATCACACTTCGCTCAAGTTATACACTTTTAGTAAATTTTAACGATACAGCTCAAAACATACCTCTTACTTATACACAAGGTTTAACGTAAAAAAGATATAGTTAAAGAAAAAGATATGTAATAACATCTGGTACATACTCTATTAAGAAGTCTACTCTGTAAATATTTTACTGTTGCGGAGAACAGAAAAAAAAATAGTTTATCGACTTCTAGTTTGATAAAATCAAATCATTACAGACGAAATTGCTTAAATTATAGTTCTAATTAGCAACTAAGTAGCGAAAAAGAAGTCAAACTGAGACGATACCAAGTACAAAATATTTTGTTTAACATGTTTACGTATATGGTAAAAAAATTGACTTAATTTACATAAAACTAACTGCTTTTTTGCATGAAGTTCTACTTCGTAAAAGGCGAGTCTAAATTAGCTCAGTTATCCGAGTCTAGTCATTTAAATGGTAGTTCAGATCAATATTCAAGATATTAGATTCATACAGAGTATTAATGATCAGATTTACCGTAATTATACGTAATCTACGTATTTGAAACTAAACCATTATGTCATATTAAACTGTTTGTATCTGATATAAAAACCGGATAAATACTTATAAAAAATGAGGCATTGCCCGTTGTATGGCAAGACAGGACGGCCATACTCCCAAAGTTTTTGTCTCATACAAATCAGCTGGGTTTGAATGCAGATCTACCAGAGTATTTGTAAAGAGCGTGTTTTAGAGAATACTGAAAAAAATACGAATTAATTATCTTTACGAGTAAAAATATAATTGTCAATTATCCGAGGCCTTCAAACTACGTTAAATAGTTAAATGCCTTTGTTGATGAAGATTCAGTAATTGATTTTTTAATTTGAATTTAACCTAGAAGTTGGAGATTGTCAGTTACGGAGAGAATCAGAACTATAGTTTTAGTAACATTTAGTTTTAGCACATTGTGAGTGTATTTACGTTATCTGTATGTCGTATGTCAAAAATTTCAAAAAACTCTTTTCTATATAATAATTTCTATAGAGTTTCATTCAATTCCTCATTAGGTGCCGCAAGGACTTTCATTTACCGATATAGAACATTAACGATCAAAAAATAGCTGATATATATCGCGTTCAAGAATTACCAGCTAAAAATATACAAAACTAAATAATATCTCAAAATGAATGTACTAATTATTACTTTATTACGGGCTATTTTCCGTTGAAACTAATAAATATCTACAAAGTTAAGCTATTTTTATACAAAACATGTTTTAAAAGAATAATTTTATAGATAAAACTCCATAATTAGGCATTATGTACTTTAATAATGTAATAATTGCTTATCCAGTTAACAAAAACATTTAAAAGTCGTTCACAATTCCTACTTAAGCAAACATATCGCAGTTGTACTACTGTTTCATTTACATAAATATTACAATAATGGCTGAAACATTATAATGAACTGAAGATAAAAGTCCTAAGAGGATTAATAAACATAACAGTAATAAAAAATAGTTTTGTAGCACCATCATACAAGGGAGTATTGTGGGATCAGACAAGGGAGTATTGAGGGATCATACAAGGGAGTATTGAGGGATCATACAAGGGAGTATTGTGGGATCAGACAAGGGAGTATTGAGGGATCATACAAGGGAGTATTGAGGGATCATACAAGGGAGTATTGAGGGATCATACAAGGGAGTATTGAGGGATCATACGTGGGAGTATATGAAGAGTATTATACCTATAATAGGTGTAAAATGTTATTTATTTATTCTTTATTGCACAATATAATGTACAAATGGCAGGCTTAATGCTACAATGATATTCTCTACTAGCCGACCTTAGACGTGCAAGAGAGAACGTTAGTAGGGGTGAAAAAAAAATAAAGAAAAAAAGTAAAAAAAAGACGAAAAAAAAATAAATGTAAGCTGTTATTTAAATAAAATACATAACATATTATATATATACATATATAGACAAATACATTATATTACAATTGAAGTATACGTATTTTATCATTAAACTCTTAGTGCTTTACTTATAATATGGTTATCCCCAGCATAAGCTATTCTATGTTTTGTCAATTTCTCACTAACGATATACTTAAAAGGTGTGAAAGGGACAAAACAGAGGATATGTTTTATAAGTTCTATTAACTCCAATTCTAATAAGTTCTACAAGTTAATAATATTAATGTCGGTCCTGCATTGTTTTTTAATAATTTAGAAAAATCTGAATAACATACTTTACTAATAAATATGATTATACTCTAGGTACTATTAATAATATTATATGAATGAACCATATCGCATAAGTTCTTTATAATATCTTCTTTACATATACTCTTTACATTTTTTTTAAATAACTTTACATAAAACATAATTGACGATATACTTATTCTCAACATATTATACATGTATAATATATTCAAGAATATTACTTGGTGAGTAATATTCTATAGTAATACTTACTCAAAAACCAATTCTAAATTTATGCAACGCCTAGCGACATCTAGTGACGAGTAGTATGCAACTGTTGAAACAATTTAAAATATCAAGTATTAGCTTTTGCATTAATTAATATTTTATTAGAAGATATTTATAAAACAATTTATCTAAAAAATATTTCCTGATGACTTTAAATAGAAATATATATTATTTTCAAGGTTCATCCACTTATAATGAATAAAAAATCTTTTAATATGCATCATGTTCGAAACAGAAAAATATATTCTTTAAATGCTTTTAAGAGATTTGATTATTAATTACAGAACAATTTAGAAAATATTAATAGAAGATAACAATACATATATATTTGCGACTAGTATTTAAATTTTTTTTCAATGACACAAACAAGTTTAAGATCTTAAAAAACATGTAAATAACATCATCCCAGTTATTTAATTACAAACTCATTCAATTACTAATTTTTTTTCATATGAATATTCTAAAATTGTATATTTCTTCTTAAATAATAATTGAAATATACTTTGATATTAATATTCGCTGATGTATGCGAATTCCGTTTAAATGATTTTAATTATTTTTATTAGTTGTTTATGTAAATTAATGACTGATTAAGTCAAAAACATATTTCACTATCGTTAGTGTTCTAAAAAGACACCTACTTTTGAAGCTCCTAAGTCGGTGATATTTGTTTAAGACATGTTGATATGAAATCATCGACATTATAGTATTGTATATTATAGAGTCAAGCAAAAGTTGTAAGTGAATCGAATTTATAATATTTTGTTAATTATTCTTTTCTCATCATTAATAAATACCTTTAATATATTTTCATTTGATATGTATTTTATTTTTGCATAAGAAAACGTTATTTTAAATTAGATGCTTATTAACAATTAAACACATTTGTTTATTTGTTAATAAATCTAATTGATCATTATGAAGATATTTTTAATAATATTGATTTAATTACAAAAAATTTAGGCCATTTTTTTCTTTTTACTCGACAAAGTATTAGATATGATTTAGAAAATTATTTATGTGATTATGAAGTATATTTGTTCATCGATTATTATATTACTACAATTAAATGTAATAAAAATAAGACTAATACCCCTTTAAGTAAAATAACACGGACCTTACTCTAAAAATAATAATACAAAAAACTTATTTTATCCTTTCGTACTACAGCAACTCTAAAACTATATTGCTATATTAAAATATCACCGGTTCACTTTTTCGGAAATGTTATAAATACTCAAAAGCTGCAATAAGTTATATTATTCTATTATTGAAACAAAACTTTTGAACTATGATATCTTTAAGAGTTCAGGCCAGGATTATAATTTAAAACAAAAATCAAATTGAAATATTACCTTTAAGAAAACACAAAGTATTATTGCGGCGTATTAACAAATAAAATAAATAGTTTCGTTGCCGAAAGCACAACATAAATTTAAAACATATCTTTATTTCTATTGAATTACTCTTTATACAGAACATATACAGGTTACACTCGTACAAGAATACTCACTTCTACAGTTATATTATTAAAACAGTATAAAATCTAATTAATATTATTTGTTTTAGGTGAAAGCTCGGGATCCTGTTCAGAAGAGGATATCAATAATGCGTTACCCGATGACGGGAGGGATAGGCCTATGGCACACATGTGCCCTCGCTGCCACGAACAATTCGAAAACCTACACGACTTCTTGTATCATAAGAGAGTATGTGATGAGAAAGCGATGCAAATGGGAGAAGAAAGAATGCACTCTGACCCAGAGGATATGGTAGTTTCGGGGGATGAAGAAATGGATGGACCTAACAAACGGTTAGATCAAGTAAGAAGGCATCGACAAGATGCGGAAAACAATAACAGTCTAGAGGATGGAGAGGCAGAAGTACCGGAAGCTGATATGCCTCCAGTAGGACTTCCATTCCCCGTGGCTAGCCATGTAACTCTCGAAGCACTTCAAAACACCAAAGTTGCCGTTGCCCAGTTCGCCGCAACTGCAATGGCAAATAATGCGAATAACGAAGCAGCTTTACATGAACTTGCCGTGTTACAAAGTACGCTTTTTACTTTACAACACCAACAAGTATTTCAACTTCAATTAATACGCCAGCTTCAAAACCAACTGTCATTAACACGACGGAAAGACGATCAGCCTGCAAGCCCACCTCCAAGTGAAATAGAACCTAACGCTCCGTCGACGCCAGCTCGTTCGCCTTCGCCACCGCGTCCGCCACGGGAGCCATCTCCTGCTGAACCCACTCTTCCTACTAGCCAAAGTTTGCCATCTACCCATACACATCTGACGCCCAAAACGGAACCTATTTCAATTCCAAAGATTCCGACCTCATCGCCACCAATGATGTCCCATCCACCTTACAGCTCCATATCTTCCTCATTAGCATCTTCAATCATTACAAACAATGATCCTCCACCATCTCTTAATGAACCAAACACACTTGAAATGCTTCAAAAACGTGCACAAGAAGTACTAGATAATGCATCACAAGGTCTTCTCGCTAACAATCTTGCCGATGAATTAGCTTTTAGAAAATCCGGAAAGATGTCACCGTATGATGGAAAAAGTGGTGGACGCAACGAACCATTCTTCAAACATCGTTGCCGATATTGTGGAAAAGTTTTTGGGAGTGACTCAGCACTTCAAATTCATATAAGATCTCATACAGGAGAAAGACCATTTAAGTGTAATGTTTGCGGATCTCGCTTTACAACCAAAGGAAATCTTAAAGTACATTTCCAAAGACATACTTCTAAGTTTCCTCACGTAAAAATGAATCCAAATCCTGTACCAGAACATTTGGATAAATATCATCCTCCACTTTTAGCGCAGCTATCACCGGGTCCAATACCAGGAATGCCTCCTCATCCACTTCAATTCAACCCGGCTGCGCCAGCACCTTTTCCACCAAGCTTACCACTGTATAGACCACCTCATCATGACATATTACCACCTCGGCCACTCGTTGATAAACCTCTTTCGCACCATCCATTATTTGCTATGCGAGAAGAACAAGATGTACCAGCTGATCTCAGCAAACCATCTGCACCGAGTCCTTCTCGGTCTGCATCTGATGTTTTTAAATCAGAACCACAAGATGAAGAAAGTCAACGCGACTGTAGTTTTGAAGAGACTGATCGCATATCCCCTAAAAGAGAACCAGAAGAAAATGATGCTGCGCAGGATGCAGAACAAGATAGATATCCATCAACATCGCCGTATGACGACTGCAGCATGGATTCAAAATACAGCAATGAAGATCAAATCGGCAGAGAAAGTCCTCAAGTGAAGGCTGATCCAGATCAACCGGAAAATCTTTCAAGTAAGAATTCTACGATATCTGGACCAATTTCAATAGCAACGGGACTTCGTACTTTTCCTTCTTATCCATTGTTTCCAAATTCCCCACCTAGCAGTGTTTCTTCCGGCAGTCTCACACCGTTCCAAAATAATCCTATCTGTGGGGACACTGATGTAACTAGTAATCCAATTTTTTATAATTCGATTTTACCACGTCCCGGTAGTAATGATAATTCATGGGAAAGCTTAATAGAAATAACCAAAACGTCAGAAACGTCTAAATTACAGCAACTGGTTGATAATATCGATAACAAAGTATCTGAACCCAATGAATGCATAGTATGTCACCGCGTCTTATCTTGTAAAAGTGCATTACAAATGCACTATAGAACTCACACCGGTGAACGCCCATTTCGTTGTAAGTTATGTGGTCGCGCTTTTACCACAAAGGGCAATTTGAAGACGCATATGGGTGTACATCGTATAAAACCTCCTTCGCAATTATTGCATCAATGTCCCGTGTGCCATAAAAAGTTTACAGAACCATCTATGTTACATCAACATATACGAATTCATACGGGCGAACGTTTCAACAATCCTTTCAATCAAGTACAAGATAATAGCGCTAACAGTTGTCAGTCTTATAACAACGAATCGGATATTACCGATTATTCTTATCGTCCCATTCCACCTCCAATTTTTCCAACACCTTCCACTCCCGGCGACCGAAGGGCGGACTCCCGCGGGACCGACGATGAGAGCGGCAGAGACGAGCGTGAGCCCGATTCTCGGGAGTTCGACGACGACTCAGATATAAAGGATCGTCGAACTTCGCCGCTCTCCGTCTGCGCCTCGGCGTCCGAATGCGAAGTAAAAACCATCACCACAACGGCTTCCCTCCCATCGGCGACAGGTTCGGAGAGCGGGCGCAGTGCACGAGCCTCACCACCGTCGCCGTCGCCATCGGTGCTGTCGACGCCTCCGCGGCTGCCTCAGCATTCACCGCTGCCGTCGCCGCCGACACCACTCGCAGCGCTCGGTGCTCTCGGGGGATCGCCCTTCAGCCCACTCGGACTCGCTTTCCCTCCCGCAGGTATGCGATTGCGGGATCTTTAATATAAGTCCGCCCCGGTCGTCCGATCTTCCAATCCTTCATTTGATCCTAGTGTTGTTACATTTAATAATAATACCTTTAATACCGGGCGAAATAACTATTCACTGGAATTGTAATAAACATTGACGGTACTAACGTATTTGTGTTAGAATTTTAATAGTGGCAATGAACAGTCAATTTATTTGTATACAGTGCGCGGAAACACAACATGTACGATCTGCTACAAGACGTTCGCCTGCAACTCTGCTCTGGAAATCCATTACCGCAGTCACACAAAGGAGCGACCGTTCAAATGCACCGTCTGCGACAGAGGCTTCTCTACAAAGGTTAGAGAATATTATTATATATGAAATCATATTTACATTGTTTTCTCTTTCCTTTCTAATTATACAATCATTTGTTTAAGATATACTTGCACATTCTCGGTACACTTATTTAGACAGTAAAATGATAAACATATAACAGTCACGTTTTCAAGTATGAGATTCGATTGAATGTTTTTGGCTGAAAGCCAGTTTATACTTTATTGTTACACAAATAGCGACACATATCTGCTTTTACAACGTTTCCTCCAATTTTCACCACATTTTAAAGACACAAGCAATCGAGTAATATTATCACAATAACAATATTTAATGTATATATAAATTCCGTTAAAACTTTCTTTGAAAGCAGTAATATAAGCATTTAATGAAGACAGTTTTGAACCTAAATAAACCTTAGCAAGTTCGTCTTAACATTAAACGGGCAAGTTTGCACGAAACATCGAAAAGCAAGGTCCGCAAGACTAACTTTATGCTCCGATTTCATTTCATCTAAGTTTCAGTGTATTAATTTTGCAGTTAGTAATTACAAGTCTCCGGTCGACGTGTCTAGTTCGCATTATTTTTAGCCGTCTTCCGTGCAGGCATAGCCTGAGCTCACTGTCTTAACGTTGCCTTTTTCACAGACCACTCATATGAATGATTTAAATTATTATTATAAAACATAAAAGTTATCAACTGATATGAATAATAACTTATTTACTGTAATAATTATCCATCTTAATATTTATAATATAAAATGAGTACATAAATAGGTTGTAGTTTGAAATACGATATGCAAATCCATCCTTTGTACATACGTATCTATTTATAACAAATATATAAAAAATAATCTATTTCTAATAAAAAATGACATAGGTAAATAAATAATGGAAGGTAATATGCGATGGTCATTTTACCTTGTATATTTATATTTATTTCATTAACCTTATATGTCAATAATGTCATTAAAACGGCTTTCTTTATAGCCTTTTACGTAACAGACTACTAAGACACATCGGCTTTCGCTGATTTAGCTAACACGGCTCGAAATACTAACGATATAATCAGGGTAATTCCGTAATATTTAAGGCTTTTCTGTAATATCAAATATTATTTTTAAAATATCTTATATATTAATGCAGGAAGCGATTTCGTTGGCACACTGTAGCTCGAGAACCACTAAAGGGAAAAATATCGTTGATTGCTCAATTCAAAGGTCTCATTATGCTACACTGCTGAAAAATAGTGACAACTCTCAAATCTCATTAGCCTAATTGCAGTAATTAGTCAAAAAAATATTTTTTCCCATAGACTTTGCATGGAGAATTTGCGCGCGCTTTCAAATTTTTTGTATTATCTATTGTGACTAGCTGGTCTTAGCATACTAGTATATTTTTAAAATAATACTAGCCACAAAGCCACATACTATTCACATTCAACTTTATTAAAATACAGTTACCTTTCTTCTATAGTGAGTTTTAAATTTAAATGTTACGATTATATATCCCAAAATCTTGATCAATGATCTAATGTTCAAATAAATATAAACTATTAAAAATACGTAAATAACAATTAAACGCAATGGTAAACTAATAAACAACAATAATCCTTGTAATAAGTAATCAAATGTTAATACTGTACGTAAATCTATACAGATTTAGTCAGTAGAGCTTTGAGCGAAAAGCTTCATTTGCGCCGCGGTCCATTGTTACGGGTCGCCACAAAAATTATAAGTCATAAACACAACGTCCGGAAAACGATCGGAATATTAATTCATGTCGTAAAAAATTCATTGCTTATAAATCCTTGAGCCTTTACCTACGCTTCTCGTCATAAAAAGATTATTTATATCTGACAAAATAACATTTTTCGTATGTTTCTCAAAGTGACCACGCGGGATTCTTATCAATAAAATATAGATTATTTATGGCGGCGCTGTGGTTACATATATTTTCTATTAACCACCGCTTTGACGACAATTAAGTTCCAAGTTGAAGTAAATGGGGTATTATTTAAAATTTACAACCACAAACAATGATTATTCTTAAATCATTTATTTAATAATTGTATTTTGCCAGGGTTTGTTGCATTTGTAATTGTTATAGAATAATTATAATTTTATCTGGATGCTAATCTGAATATTTTTTATGAAAATTAGTATTTTGTATACTCACATTATATGTATTTTTATTATTATGTAAATCATATAAGAAGTCGGTATGTTGTAGTGATGTGACCGTCTTTATAACAAAATTCATATAAGAGTCATAATAAAATATAAATCAAATCGTTCAATTAATAAGAGTAGCAAAAACTGTCAATCATTGAAGTAAATATGTAACCTCAAGCTTATTTTTATAAATGAATATGGCAATACCCGTAACAGACGAGACATGTATACATTACGGAAATATATTCTAGCTTATTTGTCCAGACATTTCTAAAAGAACTAGTTTATAATATAATTCCTGTAATATTTAAATTCAATCTATTATACAATATATTGAAGATATGATAACTACGTTATAAATAAATTGTATTAATTCACAAATCACTTGTACCGCGTATCAGTACACGTTGCGCAGTCTTATCAGTTATCAGAGAACCGTACAAGCCTATTTGAAATTACAATAAGTGTCTCTGACACCGACGCCGGCGTGGAATCGAGTTGAACCACCCGTAGTATCGATTACTATCTAAGCAGTTCTATTGAATCAAAATATTATTAAAACCACGTCCAACAAAACCATTACTCCTTTATTTTTCCTTAAACACTCGGATTTTCGAAAAAATGTGCTTTTATATTCCGAGTTTCACTATCTGAATTATTGATATTAAAAAATATAATATACAGCCAATTTGTTTATATTAAAAAATAGACAATTTTTTTATATTAATTAATAACAGCCGATCAAAAGTTTTTAATAGTGATGTCAAATTGTATTTTTATTCTTCTAGGACGCGTTAGGATATCGAACTTAAATAATTTTTATTAATCATTTATTATAAAGTAAAAAAGGTTTACTCTAATATCATGTCTTTTCAGTTGAAACAGTTGTATAACCAATTATTCTAATTATAATTATCGGTAGTTATTATTGTTAATGTAATCGTTTACCTTTCTTATTGCCTTGTCATTAAATATTGTACCTTTTCTTATTTTGAAGTCAAAAATATGATAGCTTTATTATAGATGTCATATTAAATGCCTAATTAGGAAGTTTCATCATCTATAGACTCTACTCATCTTAGATAGCCACAGAAAGTTCTTTAGCAAAATAACTTCGTATATTCACATACATAACATAATAAAACACTGATTTTATTTTTGACAAATGACAAAATGTTAATAATTAACGTTTAATTATTTATAAGATTTTTACAATGAAATTATCGTATTATATTATTTATTTCGTAAACCAACTTCATAAAATTCATTAACGAATTAAATTGATTAGCATGAATAAATTTCGTAGGACTTTAAAATATTGTTGAAAATATTTTAAAAGCTTCCGATTATTTTATATTAACAACAACCTTAAAACAAGTCTATATTGTTTAATATTGATATTTATAACATTTGTATACAGATTAGAATTTCATAGCATTTACATTTTTAATTATAATTTTAAACGAAATACGTGTGATAAGACATAAATTAATAATTTAGGTTAATTGGCATTAGGGCCTTCGAATACTATTCTAATATCTCTATTGCGTTGCAACCTTAATATTAGCACTATTAATCGTACCTGTGTTCAAAAAACAATATTTTACTAAATATTTTACACTGTGTTTTTATAATCTTACCCCCACCCCTTTATAGAGTGCGTGTGTTAACTTTGCGTGTGTTTGTGGTTCCAGAGCAGTGGCGGCGGCTGTCGGTGTAGGCGCCCGCGCGCACCCCGCCCGCCGCACGCCACTGCTTTGGACCTCTGGAACGCCTTCGTCTACCCGGTATGCGAGAGCGACGCCTGAGCCTGTACTCTATACATTATTATCCTATATAACCCCTTTTATCTCCTTTAGTAACATTTTGATTTTGGTGTTACATGTCAACTCAAATGTCTTTTTGTTTATTAAGTCTTTAGGAATCTTCAGGGCTCGATTTTAAACCTGTAATTGAACTAATACGCCTTTCGTGTTTGATTGTTTGTATTGAGACAGTTATTTAGAACAATCACTTCATTTACCAGGGTAACATGAAGCAACACATGTTGACGCACAAGATTCGCGACATGCCGCCAGGCTTCGACAAGGGTATGAGTGGGCCCACTGGTCCGCCAAGTGAGGAGGGTCGAGATCCCAGTCCAGAAAGACGGTCATCTCCGGAGAAGATGGAATTGAAACGATCTCCCCCAGCTCTACCCCCAGTCTCAATATCACACCCACCCCCTATTGATATGCCACCACTGCCTAAAAGACCAACAGGTTAGTTACCATTAGTCTCTATTTCTACTGCCAAATGTTAGTTAGTTAAATATTTATTCTATACTAGATGGAACTTGAAAAGATACATCCTATTTTATTTTAAATAAATGTCTTTAATATAACCGACCTTTTAGCTTTTGTTCAAACTTCTCAGTTTTAATATGTAGTATTAAAATTAAGCAGTCTGAACTTCCAAGAATTAGATCAGATTAATTATACTTAGATGAAGAATGAATTAAGATCTAACCCTAAATCATTACGTCCTGCACTTCTCCCAATTATTTGGGCTATGCAACAAAACGAGTCAAGTTAATTCTTCCACGATCTTCTATTATATCTACTCAGTCAAGACTTGCTTCTTTGTCATACCTTTTTTCATGCACTCCATACCTTTCCTTTTTGCTGCCCTCTTTTAATGTAAAAGCTCTTATCGGTAATCATAACCATCCTTCCTTTTTTAAGGATCATACCATGATATACTTTCTATCACGGGATCTATTTTCTTCAAATTACTTTTTACATACTTCCATCAACGCACACTTCCATCTCAACATTCACATTTCAGCTGCAAACCTAAATAAAGAGTTAACGTATATTCAATATTTATATTTAATTACAGTACCCATCGTACCCAGCCACCCACCACCAACGCAATCCTCAAAACACTTGTGTGGAGTCTGCCGTAAGAACTTCTCTTCATCATCAGCTTTGCAAATTCACATGCGCACGCACACCGGTGACAAACCCTTCCGCTGTGCCGTTTGCCAAAAAGCTTTTACCACCAAAGGAAACCTTAAGGTAAGACGATTTCAATAGTATTTCCTTAACAACATCTTACAGTATCTATTTAATAATTAAACCCATCACGAGGGCTAAAATGTAAATTGTATTTCTAAGGTTCTTGTATAAAACAAATGAAACAGAAAAAAAATTACTTTGGAACTCATACCAAAAATGCACTCTCGAGAGTCGATGTAGAGGAAGGAAGTAGTTTGTAAATACGTATATTTTCAGAATTTTTCTTAATGAAATTATTAATGTGTGTAGGTACACATGGGCACGCACATGTGGAGCGGCGGCGCGTCCCGTCGCGGGCGGCGCATGTCCCTGGAGCTGCCGCCGCGGCCGCTGCACGAGCCACACGACCTGCTGCGGCGACCCGACCTCTTCTACCCCTACCTACCCGCGCCTTTCCTCAACGGCATGCAACAGAAGGTTAGCTTTCCCGTTATATTTTTTAAATTTACCGATAATACTTATTTTTAGTGTCAGTGCAACATTTAAAACGAATTTGCTTTCACCAGCTGAACGAGATATCCGTAATACAGCAGAGCGCCGGACAGAACGGCGTGGCTGGTAAATTCCCCGGGTTGCTCGGTTTTGGAGCTTTCGGAGCTGGACGTCCGGGTGCTGCATCCCCGCTCGAGAGGCCGCCGTCGCTAGAGGGCGGCGACGAGCGGCAGGCAGCTATGCGAGAGCTCGCAGAGAGAGGGCGAGAGTTGGCAGAGCGTAGCCGACAGATGCGTGAGGAAAGCGAACGGGAGCACTACCGATCCGGTGGCGGACACCCCGCGCACGCGCCCCCGCCCGCGCAGACCTCCCCGCCCGCTCCGCATGCGCTGCCGCACCCCCTCGCCTCTATACCGCCGCCCGCGCGCACCGAAGGACTCACGGTCTAATCTAAATGTATCGATATCAAATTCGAATTAGATCTTAACACATTCCAGAAAACGACTCCGACAGTGATCCATTACAGTGCGCGTCGCGATGGGTATAATGGACGATATATCTTATCTTTGTACAGAAAGATTACATTACGAAACAATTACGTGCGTAGTGATCCATAATGACATTGTATATCTACTCGCGTTGAGTGTAGCGTTGTGTACCGACTAATTATTATGCCTAGTATTATGTAGGTAACTTATATGCATGAGTACGGGCCTGGGGCAATCGGGGACTCGCTGAGTCCCATGTTAATGTCATTACTCTGTGATAGTGCACGATCCGAGTCTGCGCCCTCGGAACCGGAGACGACATTCGGATAAGTCACAATAGATTCTAATCTATCCAGGGCGCAGTCTTATGTGCTATGACATCAAAAAATATTATAAATTATCCCAAAAATTAATTAAATTCATAAATCTATATATCTTTAATTGTATATAAAATGTATAATAGTATTGTAATGAACGAATGATTAAATGTAATATTACGGTATAGAATAAAATTAATTATACTATATTTATACTATACATATAAACTGGAGTGCGAAATGCATGATTTATCGTATGTCACATTCCAATTCAGGGAGATTTTGGAAGTATGTCCCTCCTGTAACAAACTTCCAGTGAAAATTTGATTATATAGAAAACTGAAAACATACAAAAATTGGTTCTTTAGTGAACGAAGAACTCAAAATCAGATTTAAGATAATGAAACATTTAATGAACTGTTAGCGAGTACATGCTCTATACTATTTAATATAAATAGTTAAATGACATATTCATATCATGTAAATTATAAAAAGTATTTGCATTTGAGGTCTACTTAGTTGTAAGTGTTAGAGTCATAGCTATAATATTGCTTTAGAATACTTTGACATATCTTTTTAAAGTGTGAACGACTGTAAGTAGAATGTAGACTTGCCAGTAACATGCAGACTGAGACGATTAATTTCCAATGCATTTGTCGACGCTTGCTGCTAACGTTGATAGATGAAAATGTTATTTATATTCGGTAATGGACGGTAATATCACTAGATGTATACGTGTCCGCTAAATTATTAAATATACATCATGCCACGTTAGTATTAAAGTGACGCTTGCGAGGCTATAGGCCTCAAATCATTAGTTGTTTAGAGTATCTCATAGCACCTACAAGTTATTTTCAAGTTGCAAATAGTTCTAGAGTAGAATTAGTCATGAATGTCATGTCCATGTCAGTATAAATAATCATTGTAAATTATTAAATGTTTATGTAAATGTCCAAAAAGTATTCAAATTATTTAAAAAAACAATTATACTAATAACTCTTTTTCTTTTTTGTTATCCTTTTCCTTTTTCCTTGCTTTATTTTATCATTTAAAAAAAAGGTCAATTAGAATCTACTTTTAAAATGAAACAGATTATAAATGAAAGTCAAGTTACTATTTTAATATTTATTAAAAGTAGATTAACAACGAAATCTTTTTAACTAAAATACATTATAATAACTATTAACTATCTGTTAGTCATTTTATGCGTTTCAAAGAAAAACAATACCTTGAACAACTGAATCTATAAATATTCTATTTTAAATGAAATTAAGTCAAATTTGTATAAGACAAGAACTAACACAGCCTTAAAAAGTGAGGCTATCTTGAGTTGAATATTGATAACATTAGCTAGATTTCGAAGTTGACAAAGGTTCTATTTCGTTTGTAGTTCGGAGATATTAATTTCGAGTTTAATTAAACTACAAAATTTGCAGGATTTGAACCAGTTTAACACAAATAGTAGTTTTTCAAATTTCTGAGCCACGGGTCTGCTTTCCGCATAAGAAAATAGCAAATTACCAAAAAGAAAATATCTACTACATGTATGATTTAAATTTAAAATTAATATAAATTTGAAACCAACAAAATACCAGGCATTTGGCGCAAGAAGCTGTACATTCTTGATCTACAGGTCGCCTTTGCATTTGTTTCTTGAGTTACGAAAAGAAATTAGAATCTTTGTACATGTAAAATTATTTTTCATTCCCTATTCGAAAACTGTCGTTTTGTTCCTCTATAATCGGGAGCACAATGCACTTTTGCGATACGAACATTTTAGTGGGCGGAAAAGTGATTTGAATTTGGAAAATATTTTTATGTATAAACATTCGTATAAATCTAAATCAAATTATATGAATTACTAGTTGTACAGCGCGGGAACGTGAGCTAAATAAAAAATAAAATAAAACTGCGCGAATGACGTTTGTTTCTGTTCTTATAAAAAAGTAAGTACATTTTTTTTAGTTAGCGCGACGCCCCGCCCCGTTCTGCCAGTGTCTCAAACAATTTGCGTTCTACTTCTACAAATTTTAATACCAATAGATATGTTTGTTCCAAATTCAAATTACTTTTCCATCCGCTAAAAAGTTCCTATCAGAAAAGAGCTCTTTTGCTCCCACTTATAGAGGAACAAAAGGGATGAAAAATAATTTTAATTCTAAATGAAGTAGGAGGTAAATAAAAGTGAACATTTGAAACGAATAAACTAAAATACCAGTCTATCATAATTCACAAGTACCCACTTGAATATACTATAATATATAATTGTATACCCATACACTCTTGATTTAAAATTCTTTTTAAGTTCGTTTGAGATGAGAAAAGAAAGAAGATTTTTTTTTCCTTATGTAAAATTATTTTAATTCAAAATTATGTTGGAGGTAATTAATAAATGTGAACATTTGAGAGGAATAAAGCACACTAAGTACCAGGCAATCATGAGTTAGAAGTTGATGACGCTGGCCAGTTTCTTGACGCGGTTAAGCAGCAGGTCTCCCTCCCGTATGGTGGCCTGGTACAGCTGCGAGCGGTCCGCGTCCGCGCCGCGCCCCGCGCCCGTCACCACGCACCCCGCCACCGCGTCTATACGGCACTGAAGACGACCAGCCGCAGTGAACCTGGTGATAAGGTCCTTAATTGAGCGAAGCAATCGGAGCGAGCGAAGCTCTCTATGAGCGACTTTTCTGCATTCTTTGTGCAAGCATCAATCAAAAACGGTATATCCGAAAATTTCTAAATTTTGCACACTGATAAACATCATAAAAAATTTTCAAATATTCAATGTCGTCGAGGAATAATCACGGTAAAACTAAAATCCCATAGACTTCAATGGCAAAATTTTTCGCACGAAAATTTAGCTTTACAGCGACATGCGCGTGGCGAATCTTTTTTAATAGTCAAAATTGACGTCTAGTTCGCGCTCCTAGTATTAAATATTTTAGTAGAAAATGTTTCTTTATACAATTAAAGTATTGATTTTGACAAAACTATTTTCCTTTTAATAGTAGTAACATTAGCTAACCTGGATAGGAATTTGATTAACTCTTTAAAAGTTTAACCACCTTGACTCACAATATATTTATTTCAATAAAACAATTTTTCGGATATAACTCGCGTTTATTATTACATTTTTATATTTAACCCGACGTTTCGGATGCTTTGCAGCAAAAGTGTTCGCGGTAAGACGAGATGATGGTGTCACCATAAATTAAAAATGAAAATGTAATGTATGGTTAAATATAAAAATGTAGTAATAAACGCGAGTTATATCCGAAAATAGTTTTATTGAAATGTGTAGTACTCGTGTAAATCTTAGAAAACATTAATATATTTATGTCTAGCATGTCACAAAACTCATTGTTAAGATCACATATTGTTGATATCATGTGCCATATGTGATGTGAGGATAGTGTCCCGACATAAATAGTTTTCTAATAATTATGAGCTATTAAAATTTGTCTACTATTTTATAAATACCATTATTTAAAAAAACTAGAAGCAGAAGAAGCTTCATTTTGAAGTCTCAAAATTAGCAGTAAATATTATGTATTAAGACAGTCAATTATATATACCTATATACCTATTAGTATGTAACAACAAAAGCCACATAGTATGCAGATAAGTATATGTATCGATATATAGGTTTATATATTTCAACGCTAAGTTGTTTCAGGGAATGCTTATTTTCTGATTAGGTTAAAAAAGACCAAATTTTATAAAACTACACGCAATAAAAAAATATTGAGTATAATGATTTTATCGTTTTTGTTAAGCGAAGCTTTCTACAAGAGACTTTTCTGCATTCTTTGTGCAATCATCAATCAAAAAAGTGAATATCCGAAAATTTCCAAATTTTTGCACATTGATAGACATCTGGTAGTGGTTTTAAAATTATATTCAAATATTCGATGTTATTGGGAAATAATCACTAAAAAACTAAAATCCCAGAGACTTCAATGGGAAAAATTTTTGGCACCAAAATTTATCTTGACAAAACAAAATAGTTGACGATAGAATGCGTCGACGTTTTGTAAATGCAACTTTGCTGTTTGCACCTCGCTTCGCTCAATATGCTAACACATACCGAGATTTTGCGAGCGCAGCGAGTCACAATTGAGGTCTGGTTGGCGCTCCTAGTACATTTTTGTTTTGTTACTTTTAAATAATATTATAAATCATGGGTTCTAAGTATCATAGGCGTTTGTATGTATGTTTTCATTAAGTTTCCTAACACCTACTAGGTATGTACCTAATGTGTACGTTCTCTACCTAGTCTATATTTAAATAAGTAACACATCAAACAATATTTGTCTAAGAAATTAATGATAAATATAAACTTAGTTTAAAAAAAATGCCTTTGAAATAAACCAAATGTGTTTTCTTATTGTGGCTTTTAACATCCTTTTATATATAGGTATTTAGACTTACGTGGATATCTCTTCCTCAACGAACTCTCGGGTGACTCCGAAAGTATCAGCTATGTTGTCAAGGCTGAGGGAGCGGTACGCGCGCAGCAGCTGTACGTAAGCTTTAATACGAGCCTCGCGCACGTAGTGCTGGTAGTGGGGGCGGAATACTGGATCCACGCAGATTTGAGTTTCAACCTTTAATATTGAAAATATATCTATTGAAAAAAATATAGAATATAAAACATACATAAAAATTTATATATACAATATAAAACATTTATGAAGTTACATTTTAACAGCCATTAAACATTATTTGCTAAATATTAATCAAGCCTTAATAATAATTTAATAATAAATAAAAACAGCAAATAATTTAAATATTTAGAGCATTAGTTTTACTGACATAATATTATATTGTCAATAATCATGATGTTACATTACTGGTACAGATAATTATTATATTCAAACATAGAAGTGTAGTTTCGGTTTATCTCTTTTTTTGCAGATTAAAAAGAAATTTATTGTGTATTAATGTAAGAGTAGAATAGGTCACAAATGTTCCTGTCTATGGCTATTCTTTGTATTAATATATAACTTTGGTTTCACACACACAAACACTGCTTTTTTACTATTAATATTTGTAAAATTTCTTTAGGTTACCATAGACTAAATAATTGGAGCATTCCCAACATTATAAACAGAAAAATGTATACCCAAGCCAAACTCTTCATAAAGTCAGCATATCTGCATTCATGTAGAGACTCCACAAGCTCTCTAAGCTCTGGGAAACGAGAGCGTAGAGCCTGCACGGCGGCACCCTGCCGCCGGAGAGCTGCTTGTAAGGCATGACGCTCTAGTGCTAGAGCACATGCCAGCACACAGTACTGGATAATTGTACCTGAAATCATTGATTATATTTAAAGAGTCAGATTTGATAGTGGTCAAGAGTTGTGTTATCAAATAAACTTAATAATTTTTAATTAATATTTTGTGCCAACTAGCACAAGCACAATTTCTAACAATCTCAATTGATACCTTACATCTAAAGTAGATAAAACAATATTGATAATATAACTGTAGGGGAAATATAAATCTAAATATACGTTCAGTAACTGAAAATATAACTTTATTTTAAGAAACTTCAGGTGATATAAAAAAATATTGATATTTAACAATAATATTTCATTATCTGTCTATTTTCAATACCATAATTAGCTCCTACAATAACTGATATTTTTAACATCATCTTCAGGCATGTTTATTTACTTTTATAGAATGTAAAAAAGTGGGTGGACAATTAACTGAAAGTAGTTAATTCAGTTTCTTACCAAAATCAACCAACTCATATGATTCAAATGTTGACACACAATCAATGAAAAGATCAGCAGCTCGGCTATAATCTCTGACTGCCAGACAATATATAGCTTCATAGGCTTTTAGTTTATTTCTTGAACGCCAATCACCACCTTTGTCTACTAGTTCATGAGCCTGAAAATTTTACACAAATTTTTTATATAAAAATACGTTTTTGAAGCATTACTTATTATATTAATATATATAACAATTAAGTATGAAAGAAGATGCATTTAATAATATAATTTAAAGTTATTAATTATTAAAGTTTTCTAGAAGATATTCATACCTTTGATACAGCTTTACCCATATCCTTAACATTACAACCATGGAAGTAGGCAATCCTGAACAAAGCGAAAATAGCATCAAGTCTTCTGTTTGTGGTTAATGTTGAATCCTCATATTTTGTAGTAGCCAATGAGGTGGCTGCTTCTTTATCACCAATAGAGCATAAATAGTCCAGTCTGAAAGAATAATGAAATAATAAGTCACAAATATAAACAATGTATTTATGAGTAACATTTATACCAATTGTATTAAGAAAAAGATTATACTTGACCAAGATCAAAATCACACCTAATACCGATGACCAATTATGGATGTTTGTGTTAAATGGTTTACTTAAATATTTACTAATACTATAGAAGTAAATATCCAAACATTAGGCAGTTAAAAAAAATAGAAATTTAACATTAACGAACTTAAACAACAGCTTGTTTTACCACCTACCGATCTTGCCACACTGGAGTCTCAGAGTCATCCTCTTCGAATTTTGAAAGTTTGACTCGATTTTCTTTTGCCATCTCATCATACAACTTTTGATCCAAAGTCCACCCTAGATCTGCACATACTTCTTTATAATAAGGAGCCATATTATTAGCTTTAATGCCTTGCAGCAACTGTTCTTTTAGTTGAGGATTATCTTTTAACTGTGGCAATGATAACTTAAATTTGATGCCTGCCAACGCCATATATTCAGGTGTTATACCTTCAGCAGAAAGCTCCATTTTGTAACACTCTCAAAATATTCAACGTGGAGAGAAACAAACAACTTTAAACAGACTTATAAAAACAGGATGAATCTTCACAAACTAACCAAACAAATTGAATGTATTCATATCATGACATGACAATTTTAGAGGTATTTTGACTAAAAAAGTCACATGTCAATGTCATGTAGTATGAAATTACTGTCAATAGACATGACAAGACAGTTTTCATACATTTTAATATCAAAAAAAAAAAAATCGTCTCTTTTTATGTATTTTTTATGTCTCTTTTTATGTAAAAGTAGTCTTAACTTCTGAACATCTAATGAAAAAAGAGACCCAAGACATTTTAATGCTAAAACAAATAAAAAAATGCTAACAGTGTTTCCATTTTAGGTTCCATTTTACAGTAATGTCCTCTCATTAAATATTAAATTAAAATAAATATACTTTGTACATTTAAGAATGAAGATATAGAAAAACACTATCTTAACAAGTAAAATAAATTGCTAACTATTTTATAATCTTATCAATATTTTTATATTTTATTTTAAATTTGGTCCCAATACTATTATATAAAAAGTATAATCTTATGTAAAAAAACTAAGACGCTTTAAACGAAAATACCAAACTTTTTGGCTTTTTTATGACTTAGAAATCACGGCAGACTGCAGAGGAACTGCAGGCACAAAATTCTTGGAATCAGATTGAATGTCATCTGTTTGCTATTATAAAGCTTTTGTAAGTTTAGTGACAGTTTAGTTTAGTTAGTAGTATAACACACACAAAATTTCATTATCAGTTACGCAGACCGAAAAAGCAAAAATTTTTCAATATTCCAAAGTCACTCAGTAATATGCAATTTTAAAATACTTTTAAAGGTTTTAACTTGATTATCGATTGGAGTATAAGCTATTTTCACGCTTCATAAGCTGAAATCATATATATTCTAAGATATATAATATATAAATTCTACGCTTACATCATAGAAAAATTTGATATCGTCTATAACTCTCCCTAAAAAGACATAAAGATAGATAGATATTAAAGAAACTTTCAATGAAATAGCAGAGTATCGTGATACCTATTTGTTAAACCTATTCGTTTGGGTTTTTTAAATATTATGTTGAAAGGAATTAGTTCAAAATAATAATAACCTTAGAATATTAAGTATAAAGAGAACAAAACATTAATTTTTCGTTATGGTTTAAGTATAAACCAGGGATATTTTAAGAAATAATTAATTTGTTACGATTTTATTAATGCTATCCTATAGCACTGATGTTTTTGACATTTATCAAAAATAAAAGTGACGGTTGATACTTGGCAAATACCTGTGATCTGTCTAATTAAACAAGTCGCAAATCGACAATATAAAAATTTTATATATAATATAATATTTATTTAAAAGACTATTGATGCCTAACTCTTAGTGTTTACTCCACGGGAAGCAATGTAAATATTAAAAGTGTAACAAATGTTCAAATATTAGATACTTGACCGAAATATAATATATAAAAACACAATGGACTTCAATCTTTTAGTCCATGAAAATCAAACAATAAAAATTATACCATCCTTAGAAGATTCCTTACGTGTAATTGGCCTTAACATGGATCTTGATGAGGAAACTGAAACTTGGTTTAACCACTTAAAAACCAAATGGAAAAATTGGAAAAAAAGTCCTACTACTGACAATCATTTTGACTCCTTCTTCCAATTCTGTCAAGATCCATATAGAGTAGCTCTAGTATGTGTTGTAAAATGCGATGATACCAAAGATCGAAAACCTAAATCTCTGTCATATAACATACTTGAGGTTCTTAGCAAATGGTCCCAGTCAAGTGGTAAGTTTCCAGATGAATGTTTGAAACTGCCAGCCTATCAGATTGCAACACAACAAAGAAATCAACATTTTCTTAACTTAGTTGTAAAAACATATCAATTGTGTACAATAAAAGCAACTGTGCTACCTCTTGTAAAAGATATGTTAAAGAATGACAATTGCAAAAAGGCATCACAAATTGTAATTGCAATGGAACTATTTGATGATATTCCTGTTGAAGATTTACTGTTTCCGTTGGTCTTGCAAGATACACCAAACATGATTGATGATTACTTATCGGAGTCCCCAAATCAAATTAAACCCTTTTTATTATTTTTAGATAAGTTATTAGATAAGAATTTTAGTATAAGGGACTATGCTCAAAAATTTATTGAAGATAACAAGATTTATAATGTTAAATATGATAAAATTCACCATAAACCTTTAGGAAAATTAGTTGCTCGACTATGTAATAAATTTAACATTCCTATAGAATCATGTAAAAATCTAAGTAAGAATCGAACAACAGGAGGATTAAGATACTTAATTCATCAAAGGTACATTGAACATAATTTGAGCTCCTCCGTATGGGATGATTTAGTTAAAGATTCTTTAAAACAGAGTATAGACTGTGCTAAAGAGTTTGTGGATATGTTGGCAATTTATGATATTAATGAATCACTCAAGTGGGCATCATATTTTGAGTTACCAAATGACAGCCTTCCTCAAACTCTCCAAAATTTATCTATACAAGATACTCCCACAGAAGAAAGCTGGGATAATGTTGACAGTGAAGCTCATCCTAACTACTACAGGTTTCCATTATCAGAGGACAGTATAGTTATAATAAATACAGCAGAAAAGTTTTACGAGCTTGTTTCAATTCTGACAAAATGTCATATTATCAGTATTGATTGCGAATGGAAACCATCTTTTGGAGCTGCTCAGTCCCGAATTGCTCTTGTTCAAATTGGTATTTATGACCATGTGTATCTCATTGATACTCTAATATTAAATGACAAACAATTTATAAGTTTATGGTGTAGGCTTAACAAGTTGGTACTAGATAATGCTGAAATAATAAAGTTGGGCTTTGGACTTGAACAAGATCTCAATGAAATGAAGAATTTAATAAGTGGTTTAAATAATATCAAAGTCAAGGGTGAAGGATTTTTAGATCTTGGTTTGCTGTGGAAAAACCTTGTCAAATGTGGACTATTGTTACCAAGTAACAGTAATAGTGGAGGTAACAGTTTAAGCTCTTTGGTGCAAACTTGTTTTGGACTGCCTTTGGAAAAATCTGAACAATGTTCCAATTGGGAATTGAGGCCATTAAGAAATAGTCAAATCTGTTATGCTGCTTTAGATGCTTTTGTTTTACTAGAGATTTATAAATACCTTCAAAATCTTTGTAATGAGCAGCAAATTAACTTTGAAGAAATATGTAATGATGTCATGTTGGACAGAAAACTGAAGTGTTCCAAAAAAATTAAAGTAGTAGATTGTTTACAAGCCTCAATAAAGAATATTGAAAAGAAGAGTTCAAAGGATTTCAAAATGCTTCTTGAACATGAATCAGCACATTTAAGATATTATCTTAGATACTGTGGTATTGATACTATTGTAACAACGTCACATATGTTATGGCATGATGCTGTTAATTTAGCTATTTCTGAGAATCGCCTTATTTTGACATCTAAATTAAAGTGTTCTCCATCTAGTAAATTCTCTCAGAACTCTATTTTAGATTTAGGTAAAGGCAGCCTTAGGGGCCAGTTGCTGAAGGCATTCACACATTTTAATATAAACATTCAAAGTAATGATATTTTAACTAGGTGTTTAGAATGCAATGCAACAGGTCTGAAGAATTTTCCTTCTCATGAACTTCAAAATCTTTGTACAAAGTATCAGGTTTCTAGCCAAAGTACTTCAGACTTCCGAAGATATTCAAGTGACAATGAGGATGATATTGATTATTGTGACAATTTTCTAAGTGATTCAGAAGGAGAAGATATACATTTATATCAGCCAGTTCCATCTAAGAACAAATGTTATGTGACTAGTAAAGGAGTTAAAATAGACGTAAGTAATATTCAGAAACTATCAGAGTCACAACAATCAGTTAGCATATGTGAAGAATGTGGCAAGTTATATGGGGATGAGGAGCCTCTGTTAAAATCAATACATGAAGTAATTACTTCAATAATACATTTTAATTAATAATATAACTTTACCCCATAGTGTTTGAAGGTACAAATTATACAAATAGCAAAAAAGCAATCAAATAATTGTATATTAAATAATTATGTATACAATATATTTAGTATTATATTTTTAAAAAAGTTAATTATATAAATCTGGTAGCTGATGTTTTTGATTAAGTTTTGAGTTATTCATATCGTTCTCTCTGCTTTCAAAAACTGCAATAAATAACTTTTATTATACTGTTAATAGTTCACCAAATAAAGTATTCAATAATTTTTTAATTATAGTTTTAGCTAAAAGCATTATGCATAATCTTTAAGTGCGACTTAGTAACTTAACCCATATTGATAGTACAATCTGTTATTACTCGAATATACATATAAATAAGATATTCATGTTAAAAAGTTAACTTCTATTAAATAATTATTTTTGTATAAATGTGTTTTTTTTTAAATAAATCAATATCCTCAGGCTTTATATCATTTCCTTTCAAATTTAATTCTTCCAAATTTAATATTGGAAATCCATCCAGTTTTGATAATTTGTTATTTGAAAGATTCAATATCTGTAACAAAAATAAGATATTTATGAATATTAAATTCTATTAACTACGAATTAACCAATATTTTTTTCAAATTCTTGAATACTGTACCTTACAGTGTTGAAGCTTAACTAAACTTGGTAATATCCTTGATGTTAGATTCTGATTGGATAGATCAACTGTTTTACAAAAGCTATAGTAGTGTAAATGAGGTATACTTGTTATCTTCTCAGTAAATCTTATATTATAATGATCCACACCACTTTCATAGTCATCAGGTAGCTGTTGTTCAATATTCCATTTAGATATTAAATCATTGTAGTACCCAGCCCTTTGGTAGTCCAATTTTTTTAATACTTGCAAATTACTTATAACTTCAGGATGGTGTAGTTTTGCATCAATACAATGAAGGAAAACAGTTGTAGTTAATAATGTCCCTGTAAGCAAATAAAATAACAAATCTACTTTTTAGATAGAAGTTATAAACTTCTAAAACTTTTTTTTTTTATTAGGGGAATTCAGCTTATTGCGGTAAAACAGACCTTATATTTTTATAAGAGAAAACTTAGTAAATTATGTTAAGACTACAGAATAATGGTCCCTCATTACTTACATTTATTGTCTGGTTCCAAAGCAAGTAGCTGCCGACATGAATTAAGCTGTTCAGTCAACTCTTCAACAACAGGTTGGGAGTATTGATTTTGAAAGCTAATATCACTTTTACCAATATACACACAAGGTTGATTTTCAATACACACTATTGTTTGTTTTTCATCACTATCTGTGGTATGGTACACCTACAAATAAATGTTCACAATTAGGCTTAAACTCAATAAAATGGAAAGATAATATTTTAATTTAGAATTTTACCTTAACATTAGAGTTTGGAGTTATTTCATAAGAATGCTTTAATACCCACAAGTCATCATATTCATATCCCATACAAGAAATCCATTCACCAACAATATTTTCATTGTTAATACATAACTGAACTTTAGTATCTAAATATTCTTTTGGAACACACTTACTCCATGCAAGTGTTGTTTTTGAGGAAGTTATTGTGCAAGCAACTAGTTTTATTGTCACTTTCACAGCTCCTGAAATACATAAAAAAAAATTTTGTTTTTTAAAAATTCACTTAAGCAATTATATATTGAAGCCACATTTTTATTTTTAATGAAGTAATCACATATTTTCTTTTTTATTATATAATTAGGTAATAATATAATTATTTATGATTTTTTTTTCAGGATTTATAATAATTAACTTTACATTTACAAATTGTTATAGTCCAATACTCACCTAATAACCACCGCTGATAAAACCAAGCACTAGTATCATCAGGATCGGTAAAGGCAGCACTTTGAACCATTTTTAATTCATGTTTATGATGGCTGTCCTGTATTGGCCTTCCACCTGAAATATTTTATGTTACATGCTTTATTCAATTTCTATTAATTCACTGTCATATCTATTAATTTATATTACAGATTAACAACATAACAATGTAAGTGTTCTGATGCAATATTTACCTTTCAAATCAGGGTATAATTCAACTAACATCTTGCTTCTGTAATGCCAAGCTGAATAATTGGAAAAATTTTCATACAGCTTGTCAGTAGTAAAATCAAACTCTTCTTGCAGTGATGCATTGCACCGGCTAACTATGAAACGACGATAGTCCCATGTGTGAACTAAAAATATCACAGTTGAATATAAATTGCATATTAAATTTCAGATAAATTTTGGTTACTATAAATATATACTTTACTAAAATTGACATACAGTTTCTTTCATCTAACTTAAGATATCTATTGCACAGTTCAAGCTCCTTCTTCCAGTCTGGATCAGGTCGACTAATTAGGACCCACTCTCGGTGATGCCAAGCACAGTATGACTTAGGATTGATTTGAAGGCAGTATTCAGTGAAGCTCAATTCAGAATTATAAAATAAGGACATGTCTTCCTCACTATTGGTTTTACTAAAATAATATATTACTTAATCAATAACATTCATAATAAGGAAACATATTTCTAGATTTAAAAAGATAATACTTATAGAAATATAGTAGAAATTGATGTCAGACATAAGTTACCTAAAAACATTCAATATTTCCCTTCTTATATTCCATAATGTATAAATATCTGGATTAGATGATAAAACTGTCCCAATTATTTCCAGTAGTTCTTTGTCTTGTTCCCCTTCTTTTCTCTAAAACATTTGATTTATATAAAGTTTTACAAATAATAATTTAAATAAAGATATTTGTAGTTGGTAAATATGGAAATACATACTTTTAATTGAATTTTCAGCATAGCATGTTTAAATACTTTGAGCTTTTCTTGACGCTCCTTTTCCTTTCTCGCTTTTTCTTCTTCAGAAGTCCGTACTTTAATTCTGCCGTGCTAGAATATATATTTTATGGATATTAATTTATTCACTTTTATTATTACACTAAATATTTGAAACTAGAAATCAATTAAGTTACCATTTTAGAAAGGTTTTGTTTTTTTCTTTAAATGATTATTATATTTAAGGACTCAGGGGTCTGGATTCGAATAATTCGATTAGAGGTTACGAAATATTTGTAATTGTTTTGCAATTACACCCTAATAATCTAATTAGAAATTATAATATCTTTTCAATTGGTTCTACGAATAGCTTTAAAATTCAGTAAAATAAAGAATAAACAGTTGTTTTATAATAAAATTAAAAGATATTTATATCTTAAAGTAGGTAAATATTTAAAACATTTATTAAAATGTCACATTCGTGTTTGACAGATCACAACAAATTTTTTTCACGAAGGTCAGAGTTCCTTATTGAGGATAATAGTTTATATGTTGTATGATGAATTCATCATTTGTAAATTAAGAAAAATGCCAAATAATATATATGGTACTGGTAAAAGAATTAAAGAATTTTTCGTTCGAATTCGTAATTGTTTACGAATAATGTTAACATTTATAAGCAACATTTAAGTTCAATGCAAGTAAAGCTATCTAAAATTATTAGTAATGTTCATTCTTCATATTGTATCACGTAATAGAAAAATGTATATTTATAATTAAATAATATTAAATTTATAATCAATATATGATCAACATGAACATGCACATACATACAAGCTGTAGGAAGTGGCGACCCAGTCATCAAGCAAATTTTTTTGGGAGCATTACGTACACTATATGTATTCATATAGTGTGTACGTATTATTAATATTGATATTGAAAAGCGAGCTCGTAAAAAAACAAACTGGTTGTCCGCATAAAGATCATAACCTGTATTTTTTCAAAATTGAAAAGGTAAATCTAAAATCCTGTAATGTTTTTTAAACTTATTGAAGCTTTTAAGCATATTTCTTTTTACGTACAAAGCAGTTTTCTACTTTTTACGTATAGAGCCTGTCCATATGTAGGGGGTAAAAGTTAGAAATTTCTCGAAGTATGAACGCTAAGATTTAACGGTTTAGGTTTTGCAGTTCGAATTATTGCGCAAAATGCCATTATTTTCATCATTTTGTTATGTATCAGCTGATTATAATTCTATAATTAATTATCTGTGGATGCTCGTACTAAAATATTAAGGTCTATTAAATATAACCTATGAAAATCTCTCTTTGAAGTTTCAATTTTTGTTATCAGTGACAAATTTAATAAGATATTTTTACTTATGATTTTGATTTAACCTTAATGTGTAAGAATGAATAACGCACCCCAGTTTTCTTTGCGTTGGAATAATTATGTTAATCACGTCACCGAGGCCTTTAATGTTCTAAGATTTGAAAATGATTTAGTTGATGTGACTCTATGTTGTGATGGTGGGAAAATAAGGGCTCACAAAATGCTGCTATCCGCATGTAGCAGTTACTTTAAGCAAATTTTTAAAGAAAATCCCTGCCAGCATCCTGTGATAATATTTAGAAACTTTAAATTCGAAGATCTCAATGCAATAATAAATTTTATGTACCATGGTGAAGTAAACATATTTCAGGAGCAACTAGAATCGTTTTTAATCACTGCTGAGCTCTTAGAGGTAAAAGGATTAACTGATAATATAGAAGACGAAACATCTAAGAATCAAATAAGAATTATTGACAATAGTTCATTAGATTTAAGTGCAAAATCGAGCAGATCAAATGAATTGTCTGTACCCATTGTCATCGAGGAACCCATAAATCTAGCAACTTTACAGTCAAGCAGAGATGAAGACATTCCACAAGATAACAATATAACAGTTCAAGAACTAAATACTAATGTATTGGAACCACAGCCTGATACTTCAAAATCTGATAACTCTATTACAAGATCTAAAGTAGGTACAGCCAGTGAGGAAATGCAAGTTGATACACAGCCAGTAACTGCTGAGGATTTATCTGATAAAAATAATTCAGGTAAATGATAAAATATTAATAATTTTAGTTGTATTACAATATATTATATACAAATTAATGATCATATATAACACTGTTTCTATATGTTTGTAATTTATCAGATATAGTTCTAGTAATGTATGGGTTATCATTAAAAGAATTTAATCCTTTCACAGAATCAGATTTGGCTAAATTCAGATGTCAACTATGTCCAAAAGGATTTAAACATCCCACATCACTAACATTACATAAGGACTCACATGCTGGCAAAACTCGATGTCCGGTATGCCATCGTTCTTTTTCAAGATCATATGACATGAGAAGTCATTTACAAAGAATACATCAAGGGAAACAATTAACAATAAAAGAAATCAGATACAAAAATAATAGTGACAATGTAGTGGCACCTAAACAATTTACTAACAATACGTAGTATTATAACAGATATTTTTTAGCTTGTAGTTACACAGTTATTTTGAAATATACATTATACACATGATAATATATTTATAAATAAAATGTATTAAATCAATTATTTTTTGTCACAATTCAAATTTTTTCAATAATTAGCTTTGGCTACTTTTATACTAGTCTGTAAATTATATACATATATTATTGTTATGTTAAATATAAATACAAATGTTTATGCAACATACTTTGTTACAATTTATTTACAACCTTTTTTCATGCAATAATAAGAAAAAAACATATTTTAAATTATTCATATAAAAAAAATACAATAAAACAAGCTTTTTTGAAGACTGAAATTAAATTGTAGACTTCATTGTGTATTATATTAGTAAATAATAAAAAAAATTAAATATCTAAAATCATTACTGAAAATATTCTTGAAGTTATAATTCAAATTTATTCAGTCTAATTTGGTTATTGTCCTAAGCCATTTCTGTATAGAGTACAATGTTGCAGTTTGCAGCTCATCATTTTGAAGTGGTTTGATAACATCTTATCATGTATCATTACAAAAGATTCTTGTATTGCAATGATTGTCTTGAATAACAAATAATTACGGTTAGTATCAAAAAATGCTGCTGTAATCAGTCTGCACATGGCAAATAATATCTTTTACAGAAATAAGGGCATTGGCATGCCTGGAGAATTTTAAAACTGTATTATTTATTTTAATTCAATGGCAAGGTATTTTTTATCTATCTTGTTCTTTTTATTTATTAAAGTTGTTTTAAGTCTTTTGATAAACGGAGTTAACGTGTATTATAACTTCATCTTGTTCATTTTTGTTTCATTTTTGGTATTTTTCATATTCAAAATGAAAAATATATATATAAACGTTATCCTTTTTGGTTTTATAAGAATAGGTTGTAATTCATAAAAACATATGTTAAAAGAGTGTGTAGAAGTAATATTTTTTTAATGAATAGTATATTACGGTATTTTTACGTCATACTATTTACATGCAATGTAGAATCTAAGTTTGAACAACTATACATTATCGCAATCTGAGTTAGTGCAGTGCATTTAAGTTTTAGGGGTGGAGTGTGGACTAATGCTACCGTACGTAGTGTAGCAAAAACAGGGGCGGCTAGCGCGGGGGTGGCGGGGTCGGGCCACGCTCGATACGCGCGCGCGCTGCGGACTTCAATTTTCAAATCAGTCCACAACCAGTCGCGTTTCGACGCCGTTTGTGTTCGTGCGTTACGTATGAGAAAAATCATTCATAGTTCGCTACGATATCGTTATTTCCACAGCGCTTCTAATAAGTACGTATTTTGTAGTAATTTCTAATAATCATAACACGAAGGAGTGAATGTAAAGTGAAAAATCGAGTGATTAATTAATTATAATATTAGTTCATAATTTGTTTACATCCGTCTCATATGTTTATTGCAAAATAATAGGCGACGTTATTTAATAAAGTAAAAGTGATATAATCTATTTTAATATACAGTGCTTTAAATATAAATTAGTAGATAGTGTAACATATTTTGATACCGTATAGATTATTATTATTTATTCTGTGTAGTAAGTACCTAATCTGCATTGCTGCATTTCCTACACATTTGTGAATAGTTATTCTGAAATAGCGTGGGCTTCTATTCAGTTTAATAAGTGTGTGAATATTTGATGGTGTGTCGTGAACTGGAGCGCATACAGTCTAGATTTGCTCGCGAATCGTCGCGCGGCGGCGCAAAGGGGGTATTGATCGGCGGCGGCGGGTCGCGAGACGCCGGCGTTGCCGCCTGCCGCCTAAATAAAGCTCCGCATGTGTGCCCACTGCCTCGCCGCCCTACGTCCAAGTCGATGACTTAGCGCGTCTTGAACTTTCATGCCATTTCATATTTTTATGATCACTTGCCTTTGGCGTTTGAAGCAATAATTTAGATTGTTTTAAACAAGTGTAGTATTGATATGAATCATTTTAGAATTCGACTGTAAATGATCTTCGATACTTACAAATTAACAATTCATACAATTTCATATTATTCTTTGGGTTCTAATAATTGGTTAGTAATAAATAGGAATTAAAAAATAATACAAAAATAATAACTCGATTTTCCATTTGATTTCCACTTACGCCATAATAATAAGTAAATTGTTTTGGTTTAAACACTTAGAATTCACAAGAAAACGATTTTGTTTCAGATGGAAATGTCAGGATAGCTAAGAATATCTGTATAAGAGCTATGGCGCGCCCTGTGGTGGCGGGAGGAGCATTCCTCTACGTATTTTGTTTGGCGCTAGAGACCAGTGCACTCATCCTCTTGCCGCATGATGTCCGCCCTGGTCACGCTGTTCGCCACTTTGTTGGTAATCATTCGCATTACACTTTACTGGATGCAGAATACGAACCTTTCTTTACGCTACTCGACGATGGATTACTTATGACAACAGCTGATCTCAAGCCTTTATTAAACCAACCCTTGAATCTTGCTATTTTAGAACAGACGCCATTCAGCAGCTCGGCCCATTCTGTTCATCTTTTAGTTATGGATCGCCGGAAAATGTTACAATTTTCAGATTTTAACAGTGCTCATGGAGAAATCCCAGAAAATGCGCCAGTAGGATCTGTTGTAGATTTTCCACCTATTAGGGCTACTGCCTTAGTAAATGTGGGGCCCATTGCTTATAAGATAACCAAAGGAAATGAACAGTCTGTTTTCGCACTTCGTGAAAAGGCTCAGCCTACTCGACTGAGCGATTCCGATATAAAATCAGTTATAACAGATGCAGATATAGAAATTGTTGCCATGAAGCCCTTAGATGCAGAAACTAAGAATCTTTACGATTTAGTTATTCAGGCGACTGATTTACATGGTGCAAACAAAGCTAGCCTTCCTGTTCGCATAAACGTCATCAATGAGAACGATCATGAACCCTTATTTGAACAGGAAATCTACTATTTTGCTTTAAATGGAACTTGTGAGGATAATTGTCACAATGGTTCAGCATACTTTCAAAGATTTACTACTATTGGGAAAGTACACGCGTTTGACGCTGATGGTGATCGAGTGTATTATTCTCTAAAATCTCCATCAAATCTTGCCGTAATAGTGCCACAAACTGGTGAACTAATTTTGGCTGGTGAACCAGATGGTCATGAAGCTGAGTTGCAAGTATTGGCTCATGATGTAGGAACCCCGCCAAGAAAAAGTCAACCGGCTCAAGTTTTTATTGAATTTATAATTCGCGAACGTAAAGAAATGTCTCCACTACACCGTGAAAAGAGGAGAGTCACCCGCGCGGTTCGTCCGACGAAACGTATTGAATTTTCGGAGGCTGATGGCGAAGTTGAAGGACGTGCTGTGTTTACTCTTGAAAAAGAAACGGACCGTGAGACTTTTAAAATCAGGGATGAAAATCCGTGGGTTTCGGTAGAACCTAGTGGTGTAGTGAAAGTTAAAAAGAAGTGGGACTATGAGGAGCTGGGTCCTGAGAAGACAATCGACTTCTGGGTCACGATTACAAATGCTGGAAATGGAGGTAAGTCTCATTTATTAATTTAGATATTTTATTTCTAAAGTCCACTGTTAAATAAGTAACATATAATAGAAAGTGTTCCTTATTAAATTAAAAAACATAATAACGGTGTTATAACGTATTAAATAATTCTAAGTAAAGATATTATGATTATTCAGTTACATTCACAAGATATGCAAGAATGGCAAAAAATAGTTATGGTACATCATAGAGTAATAACAAAAGCGTGGCCAAGTCTACTCACTCACACCTGTCGTATCGAATGGTGCAATGGCGCATGACATTTGGTAGACAGGTCTTGTCTCCACCGGCATTCCCATCACGACCGACATAATCGATCTTTGGATCTAACTGATCATTTTATTCTGATAAATTCTATGCAGAATACGCTTTGAAATAAGCTTATGTAAATATATTAGGCACGGTCCAAATTCAGTACTTTTAAAATATTTTCTTAAAACTTTTAATTTTGAATACGAGCCATAATTAAATTAGCGCAAAAATATTTTCATAGGTCAAGGTAAAATTATAAATTGAATGTAGAAAACGACACAGTTTGTAAGTAAATATTATATTTTAAAACAAATTGGATATTATAAAAACGTTAGAAAATAAACAAAGTATCTGCCTAAGTAGCGTAAGATTAATTATTAAAAGTTAATTGTCGTTTTTCTTTGTTAACTTTCTCATTTTGCTACAAAAACGGTGTTTTCATTTACCTACTTTCTTTTGTCGGTATTAGGATAAATATTGCTTAAATGTTTCCATACTCCATTTCCAACATACATAGAGTATTTAATAGAAACTAAAGAATGGTAAAATATACCTATATTCTATAAAACACCAGATAGAATTGCAAACTTTAATGACTGAAACCCATGTGGCAATAACTAACACATTAAGTTTTATTTAAAAATAGTCGTAGCACGAGACATTCTCTAGATGCGCGTGGCATCTTCATTATATAGATAAATCATAAAGATGGGACTAGTTGGTCTTGCGAGCGTGCGGAATGCGTAGATAAACGAGGACCTGTCGCACGGCCCCAGGCCTTAAGCCTATCATGACAATTCTTTACGCTTCAACCACTGATGAAACTATTACAACTTATTCTACGTCATGTGTAACGAAATTGAAATTGATAAGTTATGGTATGGAGCTTTGATTGCTATTGTTTTCGATGTTATTACAAAAATCTTGTTATGGGAAGTTTTTTTTGGTTAAAACTCAAGAGTTATACAAATCACATCATTATAACAAAATGATAACGATATCAAATGGCTTTACAGATTTGGATGTACTACTTTTTGTTTGTCAATGTAGTCTTTCCTGTTACATTTTTTTCAATCAATAATGAAACTAGTTTGGAATTGTATTTACAATAAAATTAGAGATGACAGATGGTTTATTTCTTACTAAGGCTGGGGGAAACAGGTGAAGTCGCTAGAAACTGCTAGTTATCTAAATACATAATTTCAAAACCGGTATGATAAAAAAAAACACAAAACTGTCTTGCCGTTCTTTTTACAAATGTGTAAATTTATATGCATTACATTTTATTATAAAATTTCTATTCTTTATCTCTTCTATTCTCTTTTCTATTTAAGAAATTCCAATTCCACGGTGCGGAGGCTAATATCACTTGAGTAATAGGAGATACCATTGCGGAATATTGTACTATTTTTCTTTAAAGAAGTAATATTTTTATTTGAATAGAGTTCTTTTATTGCAAATAGGTACAAACTTGTGTTTGTACGTTTATTAATATTTAACTAAGGCTAACTTTTCTAAAATATAATTTAACACAATATCAACTGAGAAAACATGAACCCGCTTCAACATCTTCATTTTAATTTATATTTAAAACGAACATATAAAAGACTTCTTAAAGCAAATCTTTGAACGCTAAATCTGGGAGTCTTGTAAATGTTCTTAAAATGGTATATTTATATTATATTTATATTTTGGTATATTGATATTATTTGTAAATTGGAATTTTTGTTTATCATCAAAGTTTGGGTATAAAGGTTAAGGTTTTGCACTTTAATTTACTATTACATATATTATATTGATTTATAGTGCTATTTAGGTTCAAGAAAAATAAAAAAAATATATCTAGATTTAGACTTATTACAGATCTATCTGACCTTAGAAATAAATAATGTTTATGATATATAAAAACCGTATAAACACGTGAATGGGATGAGCGGGCCTCAAAACAGTTACGGTTCGATTGTCCAGTGTTTGTTAAACTCATTCATTCAATCAATGGCAATGGGTGCGGGCGTCGGTCGCACAACAATCCCGCGCATTGGCCAATTCCCCTCATTGTGTCCATTCGCCACAATTACATACACTTCCTATGAGTGACCCCACAAGTTACACATGATCTGATCGCATCTGCCATCTGATATTTTTAGTCTGTTATGAGGATGCGTGTAATAAAAGCATTGATCGATTATTAACCTCCAACCTCATTTTAACGGGTGCTTAACTCTTTGACCACAATTCATGGTATTATTTATTTATTTATTTATTTTCTTTGGTAATCCACCAGTGTAACAAAATTATAAATCTAAACAATATTTGCTGATGATTACCACTAACCAGGATTACACTATTATGACTTACATAATAAAAAATTAAAAAGCTAACATGCTTCATACAGTGCTTCACTTGAATATACATAAATTAGTTAAAAAAAAAAAAATATATATATATATTGGTATATTTGAAAAATAATGCTTGTTTTTTATTTAAATTGGAACTGGAATTGCTATATCATTATAAATTAATGTAATTTCAAGTAACGTGCGAATATTCGACCATTTGTGGGTAACCTAAAAGAATTGGTCAAGACATAAGTGTGTACAGAGCACTTATAAATTGTTGGTAGGTTGAAGTAGGTACTAGACCGCCTAGTTTGTTTTCATACCATTACTACTATATTTTACGGGGCTTAAACAATATAGAGCAGAGTTAAGTTCATAACAAAATATTTTCAAATGTTATTTTTATATAATTGTTACGAACGACTTAAATATATCCTGTAATGAATGGTCCGAAAACTGCTTATTCTGGTTTTGTACAAATTAATTTCAAAGCATAAAATTGGGTGTAAATGAAGCTCTCTAATTAGACAAGATTATGACGCTTTGAATAAGATTTAATACATTTTGTGGTTTATAATTATTAATTAGTGTTGTCAATTGAATTAATGTTGATAATGTATTTATTAAATTTAAAATGGTACCTTTGAAGTTATGAAGGCATGTTTGAACTTAACGTCTATTGGAAACGATATGGCAGTCGTGCCTTGCGCGTGAAGAACAGTTGATATAATTAGATCTAACATGTTGTAATGTAAACAGAGCACGCATGGGAGCGTGAGCGATCTCAGCCTCTCGTCTATAAGCTTTCACTCTGATAGTGATTTGATTGCTATCATTTGCGCCTCTTCTTAAACGGCGAAGCGAGACGTTTACACGCTAAGTACAACTTTGTAAAACTATTTCGATAGACATTAAACAATTACGTAAAAAAATATATTTTAAGTCGGAATTCCAACTCTATACATTCCATAAAAAAATTGTTTGTTATTCACAATAGAGCCTTCGACTAATTAAAAAAAATTTTTGTAATCCTTGCTAAATGTTTGTAATCCTTGCTTTGCTTGCTAATAGAAAAAATCCCAGTACTTTTTCTATAGAAAACTTAGTCTAAGTTTATTACACACTGGACTATTGCGTAAGTACGTTATAACAAGAAACGAAATAAATAATATTGAGCATGTAAAACAATCATTCATACCTCATAATTTTACTTTGCATTACTTTGCATTTCCAAGTACATCAATAATTCTGATTCTTTCTAAGCCATGTGCCGTGCTTTCTTGCGTGGACGCCACTTCATATCTCATTGTTCAGAGGAATGGTAACTCGAGGGCTCTTGTAGCCCGATTGGCATTCACATACTGCATGTACTCCCCTCGTCTGCTTTCAAATGTGAGTAGTTATTACCCTTAGCAGACTTAAGAACGCGCAGTTTTGAACAATTCGGTGGTTATACCTGTATATACTATTTTCAAATAGGTAGAAAATTATTTTAATACCAACATATCAATAATAAAGTAAATATGACATATTCATGATTTATGACAAATTAATTATAACTTAAACAAAGTGATAATATCTTTACAAATACCATATCATCTGTAATAATGAAGGAGAATACCGACCAAAGAAGATTCTTTTTTGTTTTTCTTTGGGGATAATAGAGATGTGCTTTGAAATAAATGTTACGTTTGAGCATACAGCTTTGAATATTATTTTCATTAACACCTACGTATACATATTTAATATAATAAATATTATTATATTGAACGGTTTATAGCTGTCAAATATAGTATTTATTTATTTAATTCTTTACCACTGTGAATCGATGCCAGTGATGACTTGTGTACGTCAAATTGAAGTGTCAGAAGAGTCTTTTTTGATTTTGGTAACGAACTTTTTGAAATAAGCCCTTCTGAAAAGAGTATCCCAACTTTCAAACCTGCCCTGGTTTGAGAGGAAGCACATAACAAACTCAATCAGGTTTTTTATTGTGATCACCGTAAAACAGTTTACTAACATCAATATATATTAAATAATTTGGGAATAACGTCGAATCAAACAATCGCAAATATTCGTTGTAAAAACTTTAATTGTAAAACAATTCAGATGTGCATAACATTTCTGAATTGTTACATGGTTTTATATGACCTTTCATGCGTAATTTATTAGTATTAGGATGTGGAATTACGAGGGTAACCTTTATTGGTTTATTGAGATTTACTGCATGTAAGGGATAAAGGTGCAATTGTTGGCTTTTGGGCCTTTGGGAAATAAGCTAAGCTTGATCTATTGCGTTTGTGGTTAGACGTCGTATATAATAAATAATTATACGGAACTCTAATATCACTGACCAACCCCAAGCACACATAATAAAATAAACTCTGAATTCATGCGTAAGAGGAAACAAAAATATCCTTGTTAGAGAATGTGTTCTATAAATATATATAAGATATTTTGAATCTGTTAGCTTTTTTTTTAACAGATAATTCAGACCAATATAAGTAATGTAAGTCTTGTATTTTTTTTTATATTATAAGCAAATTTAATACAACGGTATTTGATGTTAATATCGTGCATTGACTATTTAGGCGAATCGTGCTCGGCTATTACTTTACACTGATGGCGAAGCTCTCAGCACAGATTGAGATCGTCACCGAATCAACAGATTATTTATATTATTTACTTTATTCTTTTTAATAACTGTATACCTGCCAGTCGTATCATAATTTAAAAAGTTTGTTTTATTTGATTTTTGTATTCAAAAAGTATTGATATAACAAAGCACTTCTTTTGGTGTCAACTAAACAATCAAAGAAGTGGTTTTTTTTATCGAATTCTGGAAATTCATTTCTAATTTTTGTGTTTTTTTTTAAACATATTTGTCGCTATATGGTTTCCTGTATGTTTGTTTTGTCATACAATAATAATAAAAAAAAATAATAATAATTAGATACCAATTTCACAACTGGCTATGGCTTGCTATATAAAGCAGATTATTCCAAAAACTGTGCTCAAACTCAATCTATCCACAACAATGTCACTGAAAACATGACTATAGTTTGTCTAGCAACAAAACTTCTGGAAGTTAATTGGCTGCTTCTGAAACTATGACGTAGGTATCCAAGTAACAATTTGTAACAAGCGAAATAGCTGGTAGCTATTTGGTCTGAACACAGTCCCACAAATTTGATGGAGAGGCCTGTGTTTATAATGGATATGGCGGGGACCTAATGAAATTAAGTTCAACTATGCGTTTATGACCGAAGCCGGACTTTACGTTTTTAAACGTGGTTAGTATTTTATTATATTATAGGTGAAAATTTTATAAAATATATATTCTTAATTAATTTTTTTTTTGAAAAAAAAAAATGGGCTGTAGTTATAGTTGTAGAAAGATTAAAATTTTATAAGAAAACTATTTTTTTTATCAATTTTATACCTTTTTTCCAAGGGTACCTTTTTGATTGCACGTAACTAGTACGTAGTTATTATAAAATTATAGTTATAGAAAGAAAGTAATAGTTAAAAATCGTTTCATATTACCATTTCTATATAATTTGTCTGTCAACATCTTATTATCCCGGCTTTTAATAAAGTCGTTTCACCAGATCTCACGTAGCTCAGCCGATGCAATTGAAGAGGTCTCATTTATAACGCTTCTCACTGAGGGTCGACTGTTAAAATAAAATAAAAATACGAGAGCGTGCATAGAATCATGTTTAATAGCTGATGTAGCAATGCGTTTGACTACAAAAAGATGACGGCTCCAAAGTGATGCAGCTTTTGATATCATAATAGGGTCTAACGTCATGTTTATCTTACTTTAAATACTGCAGGTGTATGTGTATTTTACAGACATATGGTTTAAGTTGTTGTTTTAATTAATTTATATATAATTATTTATTATTCTTAAATGAGCTTACTAACGATAAACCTTAATTACATTTTTTGTACAATTGATTATAGTTTCGAAATATTAAATATTTTTAATGTTTTATCAATATATTAAAATATATTAATAAAATCATTATACATATTGCATTAAGAGATTTGTTTCTGGTTTTAATTCAATCCATGGCAGTTGGTACAAAAATATCTTCGCAAAGTGGCAGACGGATGCACGTGTGCGACAACCCAGCTCCCTTATGCCGGGTTTTTATTGCACTCAGACAATTACTGAGCGCTCAGAATGCGCACATCTCGACCGCAAACATTTTTATACTTTGTTTTAATGCATTTGATTATAATGATTATCACATTTAATAGTAATGTTCAATAGTTCATTGTTCATAGATCAAATAGTAAAGGAAGTCAGTTGTTCTTTTTATTCTCCCTTTGTCGAAATATTTACGCCCCATATTAGACGTGAAATTCCAAACAATGAAGCCGACGCATATGTACACCACACGTGCGCTAAGCATAAATTAGTGCTTGAATAAACAAAATGGTCATACTTTTTTGTTGGTTTCCACGAGTCTACTCTATGGTTTTGATGACCGGATATTTTAAGTCATTATTTCAATGGAATTTATTAATTGAAATATATTGTTTAATATTAAAAGTATATTAATTTTGTATTATAAAATAATGTTAACATTTTTAATAAGGTTTTATATATATTTTAAAATAGTCTCATAGAGATGTCTCGTTTATTGTTCATAAATGATGGGTGGGCGTAGATTGAGTATAAATATTTTTGTCTGGCCGTTGTTGAAACATTCATGTGTTATTCAAATGTAAATCTCAAGCCCATACAATTCTTATATTAGTTTAATATTAAAATTTTAGATGAACCAATACTGACTTGAATATATTAAGAGAGATATATATAATATTTACTTTTGTATGTTTACATTTAATTTCTAAAGAGAAACAAAAATAATGATAAAAGTAAAAAGCTTTTAAATGAATAACACGTTTTTGTATAACCACTATATAAACTTATTTAAATGAAATTAATACAGAATGGAATGTTCATTTAAATAAATGCTCATAAAATGTTCATTTAAATAAATAATTATATTTCACGAATAATAAATTTCATTGAAACTACAAACAGAAACTAAATTGAATTTGGAAACTAACTATTGACTTTCTTTGATTAATTAATTCATAGTTTGCTTGTTAATTCCATCAAAATTGCTCTTTGCAGTTTAACAATCGAAAGTACGATTTGATGCGCTCGTCAATTTCTCGCAGATATCAATCCGGGTTATTAAAATATACGTGAACTGTGTATTTATAACAAGTTATCAATTTGCTAATTATGTATAAATATCGTTAGCTGATATCACTATTATTTAGTATTAAGATAATAAAAACAGTAGCGTATCTAGATAACCTACAGCCTTTCTCATGAACGTGTCTGTCATATTCAGAATGATTTTTTCAATAGAAAGATTAGCGCGTATAAACAAACAACTTTTCCGCTTTATAATATTAGTATATATATATTTTTATATAAATTAAATCTACATTTAAAACAGAAAGTAAAACAATCTTTCTAAAGTTTTTCTAAAGAGTTAACCTGAACGACGCGAGGTTGCCGAGCAATCGATTGAGACAGACGGTTCACCCGCAGACATGTGATACTTATGTATCACGCGAAACAGCGGATGTTTTTATTATATAAAACTCAAGTTTAAAACTCTTGATACAAATTAAGAAAAACAAAACATGAAAAATGCGGGCTCATTTTTATAAGCTTTGATTATAATTACCTAAATTGTTTAGGAACTTGTCTTTTTAATATCAATTAGTTTTTTGTACTATTTTTCTTATATAGATGTCAAATTTCATTTATAGGTTTAGACCAAAAATTTTGTCTTTAAAATTTTGGTCTCATTAAATAAATTATAATTTGAATTACACCATTAATTATTTAATACATTATATGTATTGGGTATTATTCTTATATAGAAGATATAAAATTTTTATTTATTGGTTAAGTCCAAAAATTTGTCTTCGACAGTTTTGGTCGAAACAAATAAATTATAATTTGAATTGCAAAATATATTATTTAATACGTATTTTTTTATGTATAATTAAATTTTAATGTTAACTTAGACCATATTACAAAGTTAAAAGGCCGTTGAACGGGGTCGCATCACTATTGATCGAGACTGCATGTGCCTTACCGGGTTATATACAACTAAACTCACGTTAAAAGTAACATGTTAAATTACTAACACATTAACTAAAATAACAATACTGCTAGCTAAATTTATTTGAACTGAAGACAATCTGATTTTTCTAAACAGAATTAAAAGCATTGGTTGATTCTATTCGCAGCTTTCTTTAATTTATATTTATCGGCTTAAGACTATTTGATTAATACTTTTATTGTACAATTTTGTTGCATGTTTTTTCAACATATATCAGTATATTATTCTGTGTAAATTATTAATTAAGGATCATACAAATTTTAAACATGGGATTTTTTTCTTTTATATTTTTTAATCCCATATTACAACAAGTTATTTATATGAAGAGACTAAATATTCCATAACATTTTTTTTTATTTTTTTCAACTACTAACAAGTATTTTATAAGTCAATTATGTCGGTGTTTTGTATCAATGATGTTTATTTCCCAATGGATCAGAAGCAAACATTTCAATGATCACCATGCGTATATGAAATCAAAACGATTATAACAAATAAAAACCACATATATATATATGATATATATATTTGTCATTTAATAAACGATTTAAATATTTTATTAATTCATTTATTTATTTATTTATATATTTATTTTGGAAACAAACGTTGTTATAATAATAAATAAAATAGCAAAGATTAGAAACACTTAACCGAAAAGAGTTTTCAAAAGTTTAATGTATAATAAAGATAAACATTATTATATAATTTGTTGGTACATATTCTTATGAAAACATTAGCGATAATTTAAAACTAGGATATGTAATTAGTAAATTATGAATATTAATTGAAAATGTCATGCCTCGCTAGTTGTTAGTAAGCTGCAGAATATCTTATGCATAAAGCTGACCTACTGTGGAACGAGTTTCAATTAAAAATCCCCTTTAAATCCCTGCACAGAGTTTCCTGTCATTCAATATTTGCGTGTTGAATGCGGTCCCTAATGGATTTACTTCAAACGTCATTGGCCGATTATTACAGCCGCAGTTTATAAAAATACAAACATTAATGCGGTTTTGATAGCTTAATCGTGTAAGTGTTATATCTGAACAGGTTTGTTTTTAAAGTTTCCACTGATAGCATCATGTTGTTCCCACAATAGAGTTCGTGACTGTTTTGGCGATCGGGAGCAACGATAGTACTTTAACATCCAGCCGCCAATCAGCGGAATAGAAGTTGAATCGTGAGGAAATTAAATGTAAATGCCGTCTCAATTATCCTTTCTATGTTATTTCGTTTAATAATTGAGCGAAGCGAGTGAAGCTCTCTATGAGCGACTTTTCTGCATCCTTTGTGCAAGCATCAATCGAAAACGATATTTCCGAAAATTTCCAAATTTTGTACACTGATAGACATCAGTCTGGTGGTGGTTTTAAAAAAAAAATATTCGATGACGTTGAAGAATAACCACTGAAGTCCCATAGATTTCAATAAGAATTTTTTTCGCATGACATTACAATGACACGTGCGAATTTTTTAAATAGGTTTTATAATTTTTTCTGCTTTAGATTTTTTTTTATCTTGAAAAATAGTTGAGAACAGAATGCGTCAACGGTTTGTAAATGCTACTTCGGTGCTTCAAGTTCGATTTTGCGAGTGCAGCGAGTCAAAGTTGAGGTCTGGTTCGCGGTCCTAGTATAGTCCAGGAACGGCGAACCAATGGCACGCGTGCTACAAGTGGCACGTTTAGAAGTTTTGTTGGCACGTACAAAAACAAAATAATTGTAAAACATTGATTGATAAAAAATATTTACAATAGAATTATTTTCATTTGTTTATTTAATTTTCCTTACGTATAATTTCACAACGTTTACGTATAAATTGACGTATAATTTCACAACGCTATCATTTCGAATGAAATTTTATTGTGGCACAAAAAATATACTTTGCTGCACGGACATCAAAAAGGTTCACCATCCCTGATATAGTCTTAAAATTAGGATTTATGTTGTAATAAACTAGTAACAGTTTGTTTGTCATTATATCAAACGCTTAACATAAGTTGTAAGCGTTAAAGTGCTTCCCATACTAAGTTACGTCACGGGTTTCAAGTTATTGCATTGTTAAACAAGAAAATGGTTAACACTAGATGATACTGTCAAAGCTCTGAGGTGTGAAATGCAGATACAAAGGCAGTTAGTGTTCGAATCTGAATAGAATAGTCTCACTGTTGACTTCACTAAGTTTTTTTGAGTTATTCCTAAATAAATACTAAACTTCACTAGCTTTAATATCTTGCATAACTTTCAATAATATATGTAACTCATTAGCTGTTACTCGCGGTTCCACCCGGGGAAGCTCTGAGCAATCAACAATTTTAAGATTATAGATATATATAGCCTATATTACTAAGAAAAAATGTATTTTAATAGTGAAAAGAACTCTCAAAATCTGTCCAGTAGTTTTATAGTTAATTCATTACAAACATTCATTCTTTCTCTATAATAATAGTATAAATTATTTAAAAATCAACATTAGTATGACGTTTCACTAAATTAATTAATAAAAATAAATAAATAAATAAAATAAAATTGATGCTGTAAATCTTATATATATCTACTCAAATTAATCTGGAATGTTATGACAGACAAGATGTTGATGTTAAATTTGTTTATACGATAGATTGTGCGAAATAATCATTGGTTGAATTGATTATTGAGGAGTTTATTACTCATCATTGATAAGGCCTTATAACAGTGAATAGCGCTATGAAGCTTCTGATAACACACGGACAGCAAGAATAGCGCTGTATAAAGCTTTATAAAGCGGTGTTCTTGCTGTCCGTGTCTTCTAATTAATGGCTTTTATGACTTGTAAATGTGTATTGTTTGTAAAGTAAACACGTTAAGCCCCGCATCGTGATATCTAATAATCTCTATATCCAGAGCGATAGAGATATTTAGATATCTCTGTCTCTGTTTATGATATTAATGATATTTTTTTTATTAGATTTTACGTTGTATGAATTATAATTCTTTTGATTTATGTACTTAATATATATAACAATAAGCAATTCTAAAAAATTAATACAAAATTATTATTAAGGGGTGCGTTTTGATAAGCGAATTTAATTATTAAGTACTCACTATTCAAATAATAGGGGTTTATTTGTTAAAATATATTTTATGTTTGTGTTACTCGTAAACTTTTTAGGCTGTAAAATATTTATTTACAGAAGATCCATCCAATCATCCGAACTAATCCTAAAACAAAACCATTTGTGAGCACGCTGTCTATAGCTTGCATATGGAAAAAATCCGTTGGGATAAACAAAACGTCGGGTGTACGTGTCAATGGCCGCATAGCCCCCCCTCCCCACGCCACCCGAGAGTAAGGGTGGCTTCACTCCAACACTACGATATGGTATTAGGACCCTAAGACAAAGTCTTTAATATCTTTTCACGCTTCGGTTTTATTACTTGCTAGATGAGTCTATTTCGTTGATTGATTGTTTCTGTTTCACTATATTAAGATATTTAATATGTAAAATTATTAGAGTATATGAAATTAGTTACGTTTTCTTACTAATGTTATGTTTTTGAATATTTCTAAATTATACTTTTGAACTTGCAATCATTGTATTCTTTGTAAAATATTTAATTTAAAAAGAGTAATATTATTCATGACATTAATATGACACTTCTGTGAACTCTAGCACTGAAAGTTGTAACTTATTTAAAACTCCAGAGGTGAACCAAGGGATCTGCATTCGAGTTGAAGAGAAACTTTAGAATTATTTTTACAAGTAGCTTTCTTTATTTGAATTGAAAAAACATCGTTAAAATATATTGCATTTCGAAATATATGAATACTATTAAATATAATTATCTGTCTGTACTCAAGTTATTACTATCAGAATTTGAACTCAGTTCACGCCGTGATCTCGCCATGTTCAGAACTCATGATTAAGAACCCCGAATGGGTTCGAAAAAGTCGGGCAAATTCCGATAGTAATAACGTGAGTACAGCCGTGTACATATTTAATAGTAAATGTGGATCACGAAAGTTTACGTACAAAAATATATGAATACTTTTTTAAAAATGATAAATAAAACCGACAAATCTTAATTTCAATGAAGAGTAAGATAAGATCTCTTTAAACACTTCGTCGGTACGTTTGAACTGAGCACTTCACTTTCATTCCCATTACTTATTACTAATATTATGATGCTGAAGTGGGTTTCTCATTGGACTTTGAACTATCATACCAAGATGGTATTGTTTCGATCAAAGAACTTTATCAATATAGTGTTGATAAGATTGTGATAGCTTTATTGTCTTCGGTGTATATTATTTTGAATATTATTTTGTGATATCTATTGATGACCATTTTTTTGTATTATTTTAAGTTGTAAGTGACAGTTACATCTCGTCTACCCGTGAAAATGATTGCTACAAAACATTCGAAACGTCGAGTTAAAATTAAAATGTAACCAAAATTATACGCGAGTTTATTCTGTAAAAAAAAGTTTTATTTCACATGTGTACTCTGGAAATTCTGAGAAAATACTATAATAACAAGTAGTTGATTTTATACAACCAATATATAAGATTATTACATTGATATAAATTATATTGGAACATTATCTATATACATATAAAAAGGATATTATTTTTGTCAAAAAAGTAAAACTAAAAATACCGTAATGTCTGATCGGACAGTCAGCAATGGGGGTGAGTAAAATAACATGTTATTTATCGAAGGGGATCCGTGATATATCTCCTCTTACTCTGGAATATCTCACGTTCATGGTATGTTCATTATATAGAGGCAAAGTAATACGTATAGCGAAATTAATAGAATTGTCTTATTCTAGTTACGTACTCGTTAATAAATATTAAAATTATGTTCGTTAATATTTTGAAAATCTAATATTAGAATCAAACTATCTTGTATAACGCGTTTATTATTTTATTATAATCTGACGTTTTGATTGCTTTTGAATTTTGAATAAATGAATAAATTGGTGTCTGACAGATACATACATAAAATAGTTGTATTAAAATGTGTAGCACTTCTGTAAATTTTATTAAGTACCCGTTAGTAATAAACATTTGAATTAGATTGTACAGCGTATATGTTCCTTTATATTTTGGAGTTTTATATGAGAATAAAAAACTATCTTAGTTATAAACCTCGCGTTTCTGATTTTTAATTACAATCCGGAATGAAGAGATGTTGGTGTCTGACAACCACATCCGTAAAATAGTTGTAATAAAATGTGTAGTACTTCTGTAAATCTTGGTGACTGACCGACACCGTCATAAAATAATTTTATTAAGATGTACTACTGTAAATCTTAGAAAAAAATATAAATCTAATATTAATTATTATATTATAAACAATTTTTACCCACAGACTGATCCCGACACGCTCCGTTAATCTCGTTATAAAATACCTTTTGTACAATAGACGTGATACAATAGGAGTATTTCGCATTCTAAAAATGAATTATAGTTCTGGTTCCGCAATGCAGTGGTGCATGGGGTAGCATGGCGTCGGGAGCGAACCCCGTCGCAGTGGTTCGTGGGACATGCATAAAGTTATAATCACTGGCTGGTATATTTATTTATTCTTTAACTGTTGAATTTTATAGTAGACATTATAGTAGATATTTTTAAATGGAGGTCATATTAACTATAAAACAGTTTTTTTTTATGTGTATTTTATAATTGCTTTGGGGAATTTACGTTATGCTATTGTTACATTTATTAACAATATTTTTCTATCGATATTTTTTCATAATAAACTAAAATATTATATAATATATAAGTATCTGCTAGATGCTAAGTGAGACTTTGTCTTCGTAAACCCCAGAAGGGCGTTACACGTTTCGAAGAGTAGCTCTCAATTACGAAACAGATAAACGAAAGAAACAGTATTATCGATATTTTCCATATTTTAGTATAACGCACTCAATATTTCTGATTCAGGATTTAAGTATCGTAATATATATGTAGTCCAAATTTCCTCATAAGTTATTTTTTTTAATCCAATATGAATTTTAAGAGCAAATTATATATTACGTGTAAGTTTTCGTCAAATTTTAAACAGATTTTATTATATAATAAAATCTCAACCATAATAAGAAGTGTATTGAGTTGTAAATCTAATTTATAGATAGATGTTAATTTCGGTATAGACGCTAGGGGAGATCTGCGGATGTTGTCGATTTAGCTATGACGGCTGTTGCTTTCGGATTTGTTATTCTTGACACCAAAATCAATAACGCTTTCATTGTGACTGATTGTGAGCCCCGTCTTAACAGCCATTGATAGATATCAATATAATAAAGAGGAAAAGCTTGTCAGTTTGTATAAACGCGTTAATCTTCGATACTTATGGGTAGATTTCATTTTCCGGATATGACGAATTTTTATGCATGTGATATAAGGAAGGTATCTAGAATACCGTTACTGGTTTATTATCTCAATAGTAAATAAAATAAATTGTCCGCGCGTAGTACCGCGTTTAAAAGCTAGTGACAATATATTGCAAAACATACGTCAAATTAAGGTTTTTTATTGAAAGAAAACTCTTAAGCAATATTTTTACTATATTCACAAAATTATATATTTTATTGTGATTATATAGAGTGAACGAATTATCGTCCATTTTCATACAACTTTGACTCTGATAAATCAGCTAAAGAAAACACACTGCATGGATATGTTTGAACATAAATAATATTTGTTTAGTTTCCTTCTTTTCTCCTTTTTTCTCTTACCACTTACTTCCTTTAAATTTGCATTTATAATAGTTATTAAAAATATATATATAAAATATGACATTCACTAATTCGTTTAAAAATATTTGTAAAATTTAATAAAAATTTAATGAAGTACTTCAAATTTCTAGAACTGCATACAGTTTCAAATGAATTTTATTTTGGACTGTGTAAGGATTTTATATAAAATATTTTAACGTCATAATTAAATCTGATTGGAATTTGGCAGTATGCTTGAACTTGAGCGACTCCTGACCTACTTGTACGTCTGTCAATGCTAACTTCCCTGAGTAGTTGCGACGACTATTCGTTAACTAGATTAATACAAGTTTACCTAAAGTAACCGTTTCATACTTTGACATGACTTAATTAATGATTCTTTAAGATTAAATTAATTAACTTAAAGTTCTACTTAACTCTTTAAATCCAGTTCGTTCATTCATCTTCTAGCAAACTGGAATCTTTAGTAAAGAAGGCTTTGTTCACATTATTTAATAATAATTTTATAACCAAAGTCATAAATTAACTTCTCTGAATGACTTGTGTCATATATACAGAAGGGTGTTTAATTTTAAAAGTCTATTATAAGATAAGTTAGATATTGTAAGTTTTTTTTTTTATATTTTATTGTTGCTACGATAGTTATACGATTTATTCTAATATTTAATATCAAGCTATATCTTATAGGGTAGGTGTATTTTACCAATAAGTTATAAATTTCCAAAGCATGGAACTACCAAATAAAGTTAGTCATCGGTCAATCTGTCCATCCTTCATCTTGTTAAATGCAGATTCTAACTAGTTATAGTTAGAAAGTCAAACAATTTATACTATAAGTTTGTGCCAAACCTGATTCTGAGAGTTTCTTCAAGTAACGATACAAAATAACTAATACCTAATAAATTGATAATTATTTGATTAATTTTAAAGCAGATAAAGTTGCCTAAAGTTGTCTAATGTTGCTCAATTAAGAAATATGATATACAAAGGATTTTAACAATCTTAAAGTACAAATGTCAAAACCTGTTGTGTTCTGTCATATGTCACGTCCCACCTCCGACCCGACCTCTGGAGAATCACTTGTCAGCTCATATTCTACCATAAGGAATGATTTGCTGAGACACACAACACAACCACATTTTATTAAGCTTTTTTGTGGCCCAACATTTTTTATATAAAACTAATAATTTCATGTATAAAGGCGTTTTGAGCTAACCACATATATTTTTAATTTGAATTTTTGTCTTAGGCAATTTAACTTCGATTTAAAATATTTAAAATTTATAGTAAAAATTTGAAATAAAACAATTTTTTACGGATTAAACTCGCGTATAATTTTTTTTACATTTTAATTTTAAACCGACTTTTCGAATGCTTTGCAGCAATCGTGTTCACGGGTAGACGAGATGTGTTTGCGTAAAATTAAATTGTAACCAAAATTATACGCGAGTTTAATCCGTAGAAAAAAGGTTTTATTTCAAATGTGTACTCGTGAAAATCTAAGAAAAATACTATATAGTAAAGACAATCATTTAATTGATTTTTAAATATAAAATTATATATATATGTGGTTCTGTGTGATACTTTTTTATTTATTCAATGTCGGTTTTAACCATGGTTTATTACCCTCGCTTTGTTCGTGTTACCGCGCTATGTAAAATTTCTGAGTAAATTGCCCACAATCTTTTGTGATATGTGAGAGAAAATGCACTTGCGTGTCTATTATTTTCCTCATTTCGTTTCTGATATTTCCCTACAAAAGTTTTTGTGTTTTATCAAACATTTTTTGCTTTTTCTATTGTTTTTATTTAATTTATGTTTGGTTTGTCTCATTTATAGTTGCAATCACAGCTTTTTATATGTTGCTCTACTACCTGAAAAACAAATAAATTCTGTTTAATGGACACGGAGCTTATTTTTATTTTTGTACTTGTTTGGTTGTGTTAGGTAATATTTTATCGAATTTTCCAATAACAAAATGAAATTAAAATTGTAGCTGAAGCATCGATTTAAATCTTTATAAAAGAAAATCATTAAATTTTAATTGATTTTTAATGAAATGATCTCTGTGCGTCCTCCAATTGTTTTCGTTCAATATTAAATTGCATATTCGCAATAAAAACAAGAGAATTTCGTTCTATCAGGGACTATATGAGGATGGGGAGAGATTTCGTAACAAAGAAGGGTTCTTGCAATCGTACCCTCTGGCTTTAGTGCTCACATTGTCTACGTAAACACTCTTTAGAGACGTCTGCGAGGGACGCGGGGCGAAAAAATCCCTATTATAAGTCGGTCGTAAGTTGTACCTAGACGCAATTTTCTTGATGGATTATTGATTTTGTTTTAAAAAGAATATTACTTATGTCTAGATATTTTAAACACTGAATTCTAGTAAAGAATTAAGATACGTATTTATTTGAACTAATAAAAAGAACTCTGAACACTAGCGGTTTGATATATTGTTATAGTATATATTCCTACTTTCTTTATCCTAATTCTTAATGCTGGCTTATAGAAATATCTGAGCAATGGTAAGTTATTCCAGTCTGTTTTTCGGTAGCACGCTTGTCCTGAATTCTAATTTGCTCTCACATATCAAGTGACCGTGACTCAAATAGTCAATACTAATATTTATAACATATATATTAAAATATATATATATATTAAGGTATATATATTATATATTAAGGTATATATATTAAAACAGTATCAATTTAGGTTTTTGTCTTTTCGTATCCATGGATTTAACTTTTGGACCCGTGCAAATGGAGTATGACGTCACATAAGTGTACATTTAAAAAAAAAATACTTTGACTTTGTGCCTTATTAGAAAACGTTTTATTCAAGCATCGAATATTTACTTAGTATGCTTGTCTTAGAAATGTCAATGTCGATTTAATGAAGCTTTCATATTCTTAGTCTGAGCCAGAGGTCCCTAATATGTAATAAAAAATGTAACCCTTCAATGTAAGAGTGCTAAAACTCTCATAATATCGCCCTATTTGTTTGAACGACGTACTGAAAAGCATTTGATAGTAGAAGTTTTTTATATAGTAAAAAGATTAAGCTCATTTTGTTATAAGAAAAATATATGGAAAATGATACATGATATGTATATATTATTAGCTTTCTCGTGCGACTCCGCCCGCGTGGTATGTTAATAAAAAGAACACAACGCGATTTTTTTAAATTTTGAAATGTTAATTACTGCACAGGACGATTAAATGCGAACAACAAACCACTACCGATATTTAAAATGATTGCTAACGCCATCTATTGACGGCTTGCTTCATCATAAAAACCACACATTTCTAGAGTGTAATACAAGTTGCTGCTTGATGCGGTTTATATAAAATAATAGTTTTATTACTTATTGTAACAACAAGAATGATATAACAAAGTTCTCAAGTAACGTCGTGTGCTTTGGACTACGTTGATGAGTTTAGGAAGTTAATCTATACGGTGTGTTGTTTTCCATTGATTCCGATCCTTTCTAAAACAAACACGTACGAAAGAACTTTGCCCTTTTGTTTCTGATATATTGCTTTATGATATTTCTTTTGTGGCTGTCCACACTTAATATAATCGTGTGAAGTAATTTGTTGTTAAATTGTTTTATTGTTGCTTTTACAAGTTATCTAAGATTTTTAAGCAGAATACAACGTATAATGAATACGAGTATATCCTGTTTATTTCAAATTTTGCCGTAATTAAACGTGAATTTATTAGCAAAATTAAATTATATAATAAATGAAAGGCCAGATATAAGCTGTCCATTTAAAAGCAATTTATGAGAACATAATTATATTAACTTAGATTTCCATTTGTATGTACAAATTAATGCAGATATTCTGTGTTAAAATTGATTTGTTTATTTTGTTACACCTAATTCTAGCGTGTATATAGCTCACTTATATTTGCACATATATGCACATATATGCACATTTGTACACATGTACACATTTGCACATATTTACACATATTATGTTTGCTTTGTTACAATGTACAATTTAGCTAGCATTTTGTAGGATGCGAATACGGATCTTCGTCCGGGAAGTGTATATTGAACAAGAAATGTAACCGCTATAAAATGTTGCTACCGGAAAATGTACGGATTATTTTATCATAGATTCACAACATTTTATATATAAGTATATATAGTATTTCGTTTAAACTCGAGGCTCGCGAAGAAGTCGCGTTGCCCCGAGTGAGACGAAATTATTGATTTCGGCGCACCGGGAACGTAAACTTTTGCATTTGGTTCTTCAAAATGAAAATTAGATGGCACGGTTAAGGTTTTTATTATATAGTATATACTTCATAGTTCTTAAATAAGGGTATATTATGGGTACATGTATTTGTATTTTTAAAGATATGAAAAATATATAGGTTAGTTACAGATTTATTAATTAATAATAGGTTGATAGATTGCTATAAAAAATCTATTTCTTCTTAAATCGAATAATCTTTATTTATATCTAATAAATTACTTATCTTAAATAAATTGAGATTTCAGAAAGAAAACAAGAATTAAATGTTCCATACATCTGTTCTTATGTAGTTCTTTAGACTTTTTTTTCTTATCCTTCATACATTTTTAATGTATTTTCATATTGTTTTATTTAATTATGAGTGCTCATATAAATATATTAAGTCATGTTTACCTGTTGATAAAGATATCAGAATGTCTGATGCCACCCTCATTTTTTTGAGTTATAAAACCTATAAGCATGAAAATTGAGAAATCCTTGATAGGTTCTTCGCATGACGTTGACATTCGATATGAAAAATTTCCACCATTGAGAAGTTTGGGGAAATTGACTTTTAAAATATTGTTATTCACGTACAACTAAAAAATTTAAAAAGTATAGATTGCTTTTATTTCTATACATATTTTTTAATTTACTATCAAACAATTTATATGAGTTTTGTATTATTATGTGATAGTATTGTTTGTATCAAAATATACATAACTAATTATTTATTGCTTTTAAAATAGATTAACTTTTTTTTAGTTCTCTGTCAAGACAATTATATAAATATATATGTGATTTTTGTATTATTATGTGATAGTATTGTTTAATAACTAATTGTATCTTGCTTTTAAATAGTTAACATATTTTTATTTCTCTCTCAAGAAAATTATATATATACATGTGATTTCTGTTTTGTTATGTGATAGTATTGTTAATATCGAACGTGCAATTTACGACCAGCGTGAGCTACCGTTTTAAATATAGCCCGACCGGACATTGAACCGAGCAGAGCCGGACATCACACTAATAAAAGTGTTCTGTACCGATTTTCAATTAAACCAACATTTAAATAACATAATTCTGAAAGCTTTTAATATATTTAATTTGCACACCATTCTGGGTGGAAGTCGCTGACGACTGTAGAACAGTTAATACTACAAAAATCGACGGTTCTTATTTTTGTTTATATTAATTATATGGTTATAAATGTTATAAGAGTATTTTTTTGAATAAAGATTATTATTATATTTTGAACTTCAGATTGAAATTGAAATAAATAAATGTATGTTATAAATGTAAATTGAAAATACTATTATTATATATGCAGATTGTAAGCGACTTCTTGACCGACAAGTAGTTCCGAACTTCTTTGAGCTACATGTGTTAACAGCTGGTGGTAGGTCAGTTATTACTGTTCATTGGATCGCGAATACCTACCGCTATGGGTAAGCTAATTCTATATCATTAATAATGTCTGGAGCGCGTGTTCCTATAATTTTATGACATGTCCTATATGAATATTTTATATGTTCCTAGTTGCTAATGCGCGACTAAATCTATACAATTTTCTACTATATGGCACACGACCGTTCGTTTCGAAACTAAAACATATTCTCCAATTATAATATAATTTAATTCTCAATAGGGTTTTGTCAATATGAACCCAATTCCTATTTATTGTCTGTTTAGTTTCGTTTATTCTCTTATTATTTTATTTATAATCCGTAATTTTTATTTTCTCCTATAGAATCCAAGCTTCCTAAAAATTACGTCTTAGCAAGCTAGGGTTTTTATTATTTTAATATGATCTGGTTAAATGGACTTTTTTTTATATAATAGACGATAAACGAGCAGATCAAACTAATGGTAAGTGCTTCGTACAACTTTACTTGTAAATATGTGTAGCGAGGAATTTGAAGGATGAGGATTTGTAGGATAAAGGAGCAGGAGGGGAAGGGAAAGGGAATTCGAATCTTAATCACGTTATGAAATACACACATCATATCTAAGTTGATTTTCTGCATGAGTGTGCAGAGGCTGCAGTCCATTGGCTACAGATGGATAGCCTCAACTCAAATCATCCAAACATACCCCAGTGCCAAAAAATAAAAAATCTATACTCATTTCAATAGCCATATCTGTTTTTTTCTAAAAAAAATAAAATAGATAACAAAAACGCAATATATAGAATAGGTTTTTTTTATATTGTTTCAGGCCATATCTATGCTCGTCAATCAAATACGTGCACTTTAAAATATTCTCATAAAGTTTTGCTGAAATAATAACGTAGTAGGTACTAAGTTATTATTTTAGCAAAAATATTTTAAAAAAACAACATTTAAGTTTTCTTAATCCTTTCTAGTCCACATCGAAGAAAAAATATAATATTGCATTTCTATTTTTATTCATTTTGGCTTTTATTGAAAAAAAAAAAGAAATAATTTCGAGAACAGCTTCATACAATTTGTTGAAAATTACTTCCAGTTTTTAATTCATAGTATTTTTTTTTCATGGCGAAGGATTTTACTATAAACTGCACACTACTTTAATTATTACAATTTTATATCCAGTGTTATCTTTTGCATTGTATTCTATTGCTTTTCTTATAGATATTCCAAGCCCTATTGTTAAGAACATCAATTCATTCTTATCTGCTCTAAGATATGAAAGCATGAAGATTACAGGTAGTAAAATGATAGTTTTATACAGTAGTTTTGAAATAATATTTTTATAATGACCATCGAATAAACTATATATATATATTGGACTTTTGATATAATATATAATATTCTAAATTATTTGTGTGTTGAAGCTAAAAAGTTCCATGTTTTTACCTTTAAGGGGTCTATCCGCATTCATTCTTGTCCTCTAGTCCCATGCCCATGCTTGCATATATTTCTCAGGTTTTTTTTATGTTGTACTTTTCATACCTTCATTTAGTAAGTTTCATATTATAGTTTCTACTTTGAATTCTTAATTCCTTATTTACATATATTTTATTTTGGACTTTCTTGAGTTTTTTACTCAGTTATTTTGGTCCAATAGTTGTTTTCGCACATTACTTTCGCACAGTTACAAAGGCACCTCCTTACTGAGGGTATCCACTTGTTCGTTATATTTAAGCTAAAAGCTTTTTCAGCTTTTGGTTGAAATCGAGCTGTACCATATTCAGCTACTTTTGACGCCAAGTTTGTTTAACACCCCTGTGGCACTCGCCGAATACATACAAAATCGTTGTCGAAGATAGCTCGGATCATCTTGCGATGTGCTCCACAAATGATTCAAATCCGCCGCGCCATTTTCTCATAGATTTTTATTACCTTTCCGCATACTGCAGAAACGGGTGTTAAAAGTTAATTTGTTGTCGATGGTATGACCTAGGGTTTTGAAATCCTCAGGCAGGCCAATATCTATCCCGCCCGTGCTGAAGCATGGAATGAAGCATGGAATATCGTACTCTAGCTTCTGCATGATAACCATCGCACAAGTCAGGGTGCTGCGAATTCAATTTTATTCCTATACCCCACTCTCTATACTCTTCCTCAGTCAGTCGTACTTTTATGATCGCTACCATGCACTATCAAAGATCCCCCTTTATTTCCAGAGACTCCACAATGTCTATCCTCTTTTGATCGAGTTTATCTCCTTTGCCTCCCGTCAGGTCATAAAGCGTCCTCGGTACTCCTTTTGGGCGGTTCTGGGAAAGTACTCATTCTTGGCAGTAAATGGTATCTGAGCCAAGTGACCAGAATTCTCTCAAGGACTGAACAAGGATTAGAACAGTAGCCTAATGGGCCTATATGATTTGGGAATGGAGTAGGAGTCTTTACATGTTTGTTTCAGTCCAAATACCACTTCTTTCTTCCATATCTTCGAGAAATAGCTGTGTCGGAAATTCCTAATACATTAAGTAAATATTACGTTAATTGTAGTTTATATACAACATTCAGACAACACGAAAATTCATCCCTTAATTATTTGAAAGCTTACAATTATACTGATAAGTCCTTGGAGCCAATCCTGCTGGGTTAAAGCTACTGCTTCCATCTGATCTCTAACCACCATGAGAAAAAACCAAAGACAGTGATGAGAGTATACCTTCCCTTTTATGGGTCGCTATTTCACCCACCATATCTTCATAAGATAGTTACCATCAAAAACATGCAGGCGTAGGCAAGAATAAGAATCCTAAAAACCTTTTCGGCCTAGGTTAATGCACATGAAACACGCACTTGGCTCATTTTTTGTAACTGTAATACCTAAGCTTATGTCTAAGGAATAGGCTTTTTATTTTCAACAATGTAAATGCTCTTTATACACGCAAAACTATTGTAATAATAAGCTGAGAAATCAAAATAAAGTCACATTTAAAGATAAATGAAAATCTTTTTAAAGTTTTATAAATATACTATTTTAATTTATTAATTCAAACAGAGATGCTTGCTACTATTTTTTACAGTCGTTTTTCCAAAATAAAATAAAATCTTTTCTTTTCAACATTTATAGTATATATTTAGGATTATATCATTAAACGTCAGGTAACTATTTATAAATATCATCATTTAATTTTACATAAAATGAATCCTTATTACAATGATAATGAAAGCATTGATCTAGTTTAAAGTCGATACGGATTTGTGGTTGAAAATTAAAGCACGAATATACGTAAATAAAGGAGTAATTATCACTGCCATATTCAAATATATCATTAGACTGTATATAATTAATGATATACCAATAATAGAATAACTAATTATACAGTAAGTTGTCTTCCTGGCACATGTTTGTTGGTTTCATAAAATGGGTTTTATATATTAACTCAAATGTAGTGAAATATATTATTTGTGTCTCAACATATTTATAAAGCTTCAGAGCTTAAAGTTGTAATTAAGTACATTTGTTATAATTTAACTGTAAAAAGACATGTTTAAATGAAATCTTGAAATACACAAAACGCCTTAATTTCTATATAAGTCTGAGCTAAGTACTCAAAATATTTTGAGAAAAGTTAGAAATGTACATAAAACGAAGTCTAAATAAATTATAATTATTATTAAATCGATCAACATTATCTACACAAATTAATGGTGTATTTTAATGTAAGTCACTAAGGATAATTGTAGTAGTAGGGCTCTCAGAGGCGGTAATGAAGCCCTGTTTAATTGCCCCCTCGCACCCATACTCTGGCTGGCGTCAAATGACCTGACAAATTGACCGCCGCACGCGATACTCGCCTCTACATAATATGTGATTGTAGATTTTTCTACCTCGATATTGATTTCTATGGTCGACATTTAACCTTTTTGTGTCTAATGGAAGTTACCAAACTAGTTTTATAATGCTGTTATTATAACTGTAATAAATTTTATAATAGATATTGCGGTTCAAAAATATAAGAAATGCGTACAATTCTATAGCGTCGTAAAAAGTTCGTAAAAGCGTTATTACTCTAGAATGTATGTTTTATGTCTGACATTATATAGTACCTAAAATTCTAATTGCAATGGTATCATAAAATATGAATTAGTTTGATATATATAAAATAAATATTTATATTTAATACAGGTATTATAAAACTAAAACAATGAATAACTTTGAAAAAAAAAAGGAAACGTCCAATGAAATAGAAGTTCATTTGTACTAAAGTAGTGTTAATTACATTATTGTTAATTTATATTATTAGGACAATAAACTTGTCACCAACTAATTCATCTCATTTATACTCCCATTGTGAGTTATATTTATTAATAGGCCTCAATGTAGAATCCAGGCCATTTTCATAAAAAGCATTCGCGTAATGAGCTAGTTGAAATTTGTTTTATATATTGTCACATTTTACATGACGTCATCGCGTGCTATTTATGAATTTAAAAAAGATTTATGGTCCTGGTAATTCGGATTCAGTACTTCTGTTCGTTATTGCAAAATAAAATTATGCAAATGAAGGAGTTATTCAGCAATACGGTTGATTATATCATATATTAGCTTTAATTACCAACCTTGTTAGTATTAACTTTGTTATATAATACTTTGTCTAATGGCTGTTAATTCATTATTTCTTAACTTCTAACTAGCAAACATTTCGCTTAGAAAAATATTGTAGAAAAATTACAAGTTTCGAGATTGTGAGTTTTCAACAATTTCTAGTTTCAGAAGCACAACTAAATATAATTATTAAATAATGTTTATTTTAAATAGACCATTAATTTTTTTCACATACCTTTTATATAATAATAAAATATGAAGTTTATGCTCATATAACTATAAAAGTACATATATATATATATATATATAAGAAAGTGATTACAAGTACCAATTAATATTATCACATGTGGAGAGCGAACGATCAATCATTTAAAGCGTTTTAAGGAAGCAATAATTTGAAATTCTAGATTTAAAACATGTTCAACCATGTTTAGTTTTATAATTTTTTTATATGAAAAGCTCATCCACACGGACAGGAGTTGAACCTGTTACCTTTTCGATCATTGTCGCAGTTTGTATTAAAAATGTTGTTGAATTTTTATTATATATTTAAATAATTATAATTTATATAGTTAGTTACTCTATTAAAGACTATTATTCTCATATAAATCAGAATAATAAACTTAATCTCATTTAAATACATTTAATATTGCTACTGGAGTGCTTTAATCTATAATATAATTAACTTTTTATATAACCAAATACAAATTATTATTTTATATTTGTATACCTCACATTATATTTCATCGTAAATTGTATTTTATAACCTGTAATAACAATTAAGCAATTTTGGATAACATTATTATCGCCTCTTAGCATTAGGTGTTAATGATTTAATCTTTTGTAATTTATACCTTTATCTTTATTCAAGCTTCTTTTTATCTTTTTCAGGTATATATGGAGAGCTTTAGAGACTGGTGTTGGGTAATGGTTGGATTGACTTAATAATATATAGAGAAATAGCCGTATTTAAAATGATTCATATTAAGTCAGGATGAAATAAAAAAACTAAGGTTAAATGAAAAGTATAATTAAATACTTGAAGCCAATTTTCTAATAAAACTCAGTAAACCGGTGTGTAAATAGGACTGAATATTTCAAGCGTGCTTAAACGTGGCGTCAAATGTGATAAATGTCCTTTCAAAATGCGGTTGAATTTGGTAACAAATTATATTCTATCCGAGTTGCCCAGGTATTCAGATTTTCAGAATTTATTACACTCAAAATTGGGAAGGATTCCGTTCAAGTGCAACTTGGTACAGAAATGCAAAACTTTTCTTATAGATTAGACGACCGAATTTGGCTTATCTGGTATCTTCGTAAGTTTTTGCTTATGATATGTTTTCAAGAACCCATAGCGTATTAGGTAGTAAAAAAACTCTTTACATATCAAATTATTTCAACTCACTTTATTTAAAATTAGTCTTCTATATTGTTTTTTTTAAGTTTAAGAATAGTTTAAACCATTAAATGCAGATTTAATTGTAATTAATATGTGGTGGGGCTAACATGTGAAAATGGGATAAAAGCTCCACAAAAATAAAATAAAAAAATGCATTATTTGACAGGATTATAATTTTGTATTTACAATTAACATTAAGTATAATCTTCCTAAGGAATTGCATTCTGTATTCTGTATTTCATCCCTTTGTCTTAAACAAATACGTTTCTTACGAGAAATAGGATGGTAATTAGCCGCATGTTCATTTCGAAAGCCAGCAAGGGCGTGTTCTATAAATTCCATCTAAACGACTTGTCTAGTTAACACTGCACTCGACGATCAGACTTGGTTCAGAGTTATCAAAGTTTCTTCGCTTTATTGTCGAACCCAGTGCACTACTCATATTGAAAATGTTACAACTACTTTACTCATGTCTACCTGGAGGTATGTTCAAAGTTTATATGATAATATAGCAATGCTTGTAATATGTTTTAAAGCACAAATTTTATTATTAATTTAATTATCATGGTTTATAAATACGAAAATAATATCCGGTCGTTATTATTGTTAACACAATACTTTTAAAATTATATCTGGAAAGTAATATTTCATGAATTCCAGTATTTACATACCAAAGCGCATCTCAACATAAATTAAAACAGCGCATTTAAAAGTTTCATTCATTAAAAAAATTCGTTATGCGAAATGAAGATAACGTAAAATCGTAGTTTGTAGCGTCAGTGCTACGAATGTAAGTTGGTTTCATTCGTCATGGCGGTCGCGTAGGCCACGAGGAGAGCACGCGGCTCGTAGAGTACGCATGCGCAGTGCGACGGAACTAGGGGGGCAAGTCTGGGTGGTTTCCTCCCATTTGTACCTACTCGGTCCAGACCCGCATCTAAATACAATATTAAAACCGTTTTTGCCTCAGGGTTCGCGCTTTAAGACAGTAATCGATCGTTATAAAGATATTGTTCTGTTTCGAATATATCAAGATTATAAAATATTATGTTAATCCCAGCGTATGTATTTATCCAGTAATTATGTACATCAGTTTATGTTTGTTTTAATGATATAACTTATATTTAAAATACAACTCTTGGCGTAAAAATTTAATCTATATAATTTTGTATAGAAGTATAAGGTCTATTGGTATATACGATTTTTTATCTCTATTTCTGATATTATCAATGGGGGTTGGAAAGAAGCCAAAAAGGGAGTACGAGTATTAGAGCCTGTTCCAATGAGTAGAGTTACTTTACATGTATTTATTTTATAGTAGAAAGAGAAATAAATAAAACCAAAGTCATTCTTTATATTAGCTCACATCAATTTTATTAACTTATAAAAATTCAAGATAGATCTAGTCGAAGTCTATCTGCATACTAAATGCAAAACTTTACCATATTCTCTGACAACTTTCAGATTGATTAAATTTCAATATTCATATAAATTTTAAGTACATCCGCAGAAAACAGATAACGACTATGTCTTATAAAATATGAATATTATATAAGATATTATACAAATATCTGGTTCTTCTAACGTTACTGTCAGAATTAGCCTAACTAGGTTAAAAACCATTCGGTGTCCTTATTCACGAGCTCAGAGCATGGCAGAATCGCTGCGTGGATAGCCAAACAAATTATATTAAATATTAAGATTATAGAATTTCATGTACATATTTTATCGATAAAGACTTGGCACGTGATACCTTTGTTACAATAAAGTCCCAAGAATTGCTACATATAGGAAATTTGGCAGACACCTCAGATCACCCCAAGAAGATTATTGGGGAAAGTTTGTCATCCTTAAACTTGTACGCCGGCCAAAATGACAGTATCTATTGAATCGAAATGAGAGATACTTTTTTACTTCCTTTTAATAAACTTCTAATTTATGTTTACAATTCCTTATTACCCTAAATCATCATCATCATTATTCAGCCGAAAATCGTCCATTGTTGGACATAGGCCTCGCCCATTGAGCGCCACAGGAACTGCTTCTGGGCCTTCCTTATCCATCAAACTAACTAAAAAACTAAAAAAAAAAACAATCCTAAATAAATCGTATTATTTTGAAGGCCTCTTGGTTTGTTAGTAGCCCTGAGTATTGAACCAAAGGGAGTTAGTCTGATTTCGATATCCTGCAAACTATCGTCTCGTTGTTTGCGGGATTCATGCATTGTTATTCTAAGTTAGGTTACCCTTCTACATTTACTATAGTAGTTGTAGCAAATTGTTAAAGACTCACTCTACAAAGAGTTTTGAATTATGCTTGTATTTATATATTTTACTTATCATGGCTATAGATGTTTATAGATAATTTACAACTTTATTTGGGAGTTGTTCCTAAAAATAAAATGTGTATTCGATTGATTTCAAACAATTAAAATGTATTCATTCACAACATGAATATTTCATTACTATTTTTTACTCTTTTTATCAAAACATAATTACGATGTATTGTGAGTTAAATTTGATATGAGTTTTATTACTTTTAAATCAACACATGTTTCATTTTCCTCTAAATAAGTTATTTTAAGTTATTATCATGTATATTCCGAAATTCTCTGATCTTTTTACTAATTTTAGGAAGGAAGGAAAAATAATATACCCACTTGACCGGTTTTATTATAGTTATCACAGATAAGGAACATTACAGGATTCTTGTGTTCAGTTGTCTGTGAAATAGCCTGAAACTGAAGCCGGCGGATAGGATTACAGCAAACGTTGGATTTATTACGGATATAAGTAAATCCCATAGGACGAGGGACACCGCATATTACGACATGACAAAAACATACTTGTTTGTGACTCCTGACTTATGAGAATCTCGAGACAAATAAATATGGTTCGACCTCAATATTTCTGACAACGGCAAATTCTCTATATATTATTAATTTTGTTTATTTCTCCAATAATGTACTTTTATTTAGTTTATTTTTATATAATTAATATATGAAATGCTTTACTAAAACGCCACTAAAAGTTCTTTAATGATTTAAATATTTCAATTTTTTTTTTTGCAAAGTCATTATCTGTTCTTTGTTAATAACGTGTCTTTTCCATTTTCACGCTTTCCTCTACAGTGGCACTCAAGTGTAAGTACAGTAAGATGTATTTTACTTAGAAAATTGTATGTTTCAATGTTCATTATTCTCATCATTGTATTACATTGATGGTTTTATCGATAATTGAATTCTTCTTAACGAGGTCTATTTTTCCGATGACTATACATTATCCGGATCGGAGAAGTTTATTTTGAAGTCAGAATCTAATAAAAAGAAATAGGAGAATGAAATGAGAACATTACCTTTAAGAGTGCTTCTTTTCAGTAATCTCTTTAAATACTTAAATGATTCTTGATTTCCAAAAGCATTTAATTACTTAAATTAAAATAACAGACAAATATTCCTAATTGCAATTTGCGGAAGTTATTTCTTCATTCCGACTCAAATAAGTTTTTCAGTTGAAACCAAAACCGAACTTTCAGCTTTGCTTTCAGTTTCGACTGAAACCGAAACTAAACTAACGATCTCTAATAGTTTATTGTTACACTGGCTTAATCTAGTATTATAAAATTTCAGATACCGACAACCAGCGCGTCATCATTCATGTTAAAGATGTGAACGACGAACCTCCATACTTCATAAATCGTCCTCTGCCAATGCAAACGGTAGTTCAACTGAACGCTGCGCCCAATACTCCCGTCTTTACCCTGCAAGCCAGAGACCCGGATACAGATCATAATATTCATTACTTCATAGTGAGAGACAGAACAGGGGGCAGGTTTGAAGTGGATGAAAGGTCTGGGGTTGTTCGTACCAGAGGAACTGATCCATTCCAATTAGATATGGAATATGTGTTGTATGTCAAGGCCGAAGATCAGGTAGGATACTGTAGGATATAATCATTACTTTTAGTTAAGAAATGTAATTATTTTGATAAGTTGTAATTGAAAGGTATTACATTTTTCTAATAAATGCTCCTGTAAATTATTGCCATATTAAGATTACTTAAATTTATTTTTTAATATGAACATTAACTCATACATAAAGTAACTATTAAAAAAAAAAAGAAATAATCTTAATACCGTATATGCTAAATTCATTTAGTTCAGTTAGTAAAAAGGATTAACTTCTATACATAATAAAAATATATATAGGGACATTATCGCGTATACAATTTTTTTTTTATGAGGTGGAGTATTTTAACTACCCTCACCTTCTCTTTATAATTTTGGGACACTTTATTCGCACCGTCACCGTCAGACAACGCAGTGTAAGGATGTACGACGGTGCGAATAATGTGTCCCAAAATTATGAAGACTAGGCGAGTGTAGGTTAAAACCCCACGTCTCAACAAGACGTCGCTAAGCTGCCACAGTCGACCCGTGACCACGATCGATGCAATTCGAGGGAAACGTCAGATAAATAAAAAGGTATCGTACCTTAAAAAAAAAATTCACTCCGATAAAGTCCCGCTATATATTTTTGTTATATGTAAAAATCGTGAAAGTTTAAATCAATAACTTATATACATGGTTTACATTAGCCATGAAGAATGTATGCTGCATAGGTTTATGTATTATGTTAAAAAAAGTGATAGAATCATTTTGTACTATCACATTTTTTTTTCTCGTGGAACTAAAGTAACTCAATAAAATATTTAATTAAAAATTATAACGAGGATTTGTTATAAAAGTTTAAATGGTATTGTAAGTAGAATGTGTACTTTGAATAAGAATTAATGAATAAATTAAAAACTTTTTATTAAACCGTGATTAATTAGAGAAAGAATTTAATTTTAATAGAAATGAATTATTTTTAAATTTACAGTGTTATTGTTATTACAAATTCAATGAATTGAATGTACATTATTTTAAGTTCATATTTTTATATTTTCAGAGTGGCCGAGTAGACGAACGAAGATTTCAATCGACTCCAGAGGAGAGACTGAGCATTGTCGGCGGGAAACGAGCTCCACAGTTCTATTTACCTAGTTACGAAGCAGAAATCGCTGAAAATCAGAAAAAAGATTCAGAGTAAGTTATTTCCTTTTTAAAATGGCAGAAAATATTGAATTAAGGATTCTTTTTACTATTTATATAGATAAGATAATTTCGTCGTTATGACGTCATTTAGTGGAGTCTTTGCCATTAGTGGAGTCAGAATAATTTTACCGTAGCTTTTGCCATTTTATGAGATTAAATTAATAGACTCCAAATACCTCTTAGTCGCCTTCATTTTATTTAATAAATGACGTTCTTGACGATTGTGATTGTTCTTGCTTATTTATAGCAACAAAACTTATTATATACCTGCTTATAGCAACAATACCTATATTATTTTGAGGGTAGAGTATTCTACCCTCAAAATAATATAGGTATTATCGAAGATCCGAAACACGTTGTTTTGCTTTATAAAAGACTAAAAATATTTAAATACGTATCTTGCTATTAAAATATAAGAGTACGTTGTAGAACGCTAAAAATTTAGAGTTGTATGTATTTTTTGATGTTGAATTACGAAAAATAAAATTATGCAAAAAATAAAAAAAAATTGGGGTAAACCAACTATATCAACTAAGGTTATGAAAAATGGTATAGATCCTATTCTCTGACTTACTAAATATACACACAAAACTTAATAAGACTCGATCACGCCGTTTCGGAGGAGTTTAGATACAAATGCTGGGACAAGAGAATTTTATATATGAGATGTGTAGGATAAAAGTTAAATAATTCGTTTCAATTCCTTGTAAATTTCTAGTGCATTCATTATTTAGATGTTTTCTTAACCTTTATAAATTTTAATTTCCAGCATAATTTCTGTCAAAGCAAAGTCGTTTGCTGACCGTGAAATCCGTTATACTCTGAAGGCTCAAGGACAAGGCGCTGGTACATTCAACATCGGTCCAACTTCAGGAATTGTCAAGTTGGCGAAGGAACTGGACTTTGAAGATTTAAGACAACCACATGTTTACTCCTTAGTTGTTACTGCTACGGAAGATTCTGGAGGTTTTTCTACATCTGTAGAGGTGGGTCATATTATATAACTAATCTATTTAATATAGTTTAGTCTTTATTAATAACATAAACTTCTCTATTTGTGAATATGATCACACTGTTAGGTAATATAATTAAAATAAAAATAATTAAAAAAGGTTTTTATTACTAGGATTTCATATAGGAACCGATTAATTCTCAACTTCAATCCATCAAACCGTTTAATTGTAATTTAATAATCTACAAATTTATGATTCACTGAGGAAAGAATTAATATTATTTTTTATAACCAATACCCATTAATGAATAAATGTCTTTAAATGTAAGGATGTCTTAATATTAAAAACTTTAAATGACTGTACAATATTTTATGTGAATTTTTTCATACCTAATATCACGGTTTGCCCCTGCGGGGTAGTCAGTTTAAAAGATTGCGGTCCTTGCATAGTCCTTTGATCTTTCGCATCTGCAAGATTTACCAGTTCATTCATACTTGTGCCGCAGTATGTGGGTCTTTTGATACTGGCATTCGCTTGACGACACTTATACGAACATGTATTTTTTCATTGTCGCTTAAGCACTTTCATTCAATTCATCCTTTATATCACTCACATCGATGCGTCGAGGATATGAAAATTATACTCCGCAAATCTGACATTATTAATGTTTTAAAAATTGGAATATCTTTTATAAAAAAAACGTTGATATTTTTGATAAATGACATAGAATTTCCTGAATAATGTTACAATAAACTTGTGCTTCTTATTCCAGTTAACAATTCGCGTGACAGACGTTAACGATAATGCACCTAAGTTTGAACTGCCTGATTACCAAGCGCATAATGTAGATGAAGATATACCTCTTGGTACCAGTATCCTCAAGGTGAAGGCAATGGATGCAGACTCTGGGAAGAATGCTGAAATCGAGTATCTAGTATCAGGTAAAAAACAATATTGCTTAATAATTATAAAAAAAAAATACATTTAAATGAAAAATAAGTATCATATTATCGTCTTTATGTACTTGAAAGATTATCGTTCTTCTTTGCGTAAGGATAAAATCTAAGTAAAATTTTGCATCGGGTTTTAAATTTAATCTACTAATTTAATCTACTAAACAAATTGTTTTATCAATTTCAGACGATCACTTTACCGTCGATTCAAATGGAATTATAACAAACAACAAGCAATTAGATGCAGATAACAACAACGCATATTATGAATTTTCTGTAACTGCTAAGGATAAAGGTGAACCTGCAAAAACCGGCACCGCCACAGTCAGAGTTTATACTAAAAACAAAAACGACGAAGAACCAAAGTTCTCGCAGCAAGTGTATACTCCAAATGTCGATGAAAATGCTGGACCTAATACTTTGGTGACAACTGTAGTTGCGTCGGATAAAGACGGTGATAATGTTCGATTTGGATTTGTCGGTGGCGGTACTAACTCCGGCCAATTCGTTATTGAAGAAATTACGGGTGTAATACGTCTACACAATAAAGCCATTACATTAGATAGAGATAAATATGAGCTTAACGTTACTGCAATGGACGACGGCGCATGCTGCGTTAACGGAGATGCTACTATACACACTTCCACTGCTGTGGTGGTTGTATTTATTACGGACGTTAACGATAACAAACCGATTTTTAAGGACTGCCCAACATATTTTCCAAAGGTTGAAGAAGGTGCACCAAATGGAAGTCCTGTGATAAAAGTACATGCAACAGACGAAGATAAAGGAGTAAATGGCCAGGTTAAGTATTCTATAGTTCAGCAACCAAATCAGAAAGGAACTAAATTCACAGTGGATGAAGAAACTGGTGAAGTTTCGACAAATAAGGTTTTCGATAGAGAAGGCGATGACGGAAAGTTTGTGTCCGTGACTGTGAAAGCTACCGATCAAGGAGATCCATCGCTAGAAGGTGTTTGTTCTTTCACAGTTGAAATTACTGATGTAAACGATAACCCACCTCTCTTTGATAGACAAGTAAGTAATGTTGTAAATAGTAGAGTAGTATTGGCGCTTGTTGCATGAATAGTTATTTAGAAGGTTACAGGATTGAGAACGCACACCGATACTAAAGAATACCCTAAACATCTTCCAGAAATACGTGGAGAACGTTAAACAAGATGCTAGTATAGGCACTAATATCTTAAGAGTGTCGGCATCTGACGAGGATGCCGACAACAATGGAGCCATCGTTTATACATTAAGCGCTCCCTTTAATCCCGCTGATATAGAATATTTTGAGATTCAACCAGAATCTGGATGGATAGTTTTAAAGAAGCCTTTGGACGTAAGTATCTAGTATAATCCCAACAAAGTGTGATGTGACAAGAGCGATGAATGATTGGGATAAACTTTACTGAAAAGTTTGGTGGATGAGTGCTACCTACAGGCCTTAGGATTCAATTGGCACATACTTTAAGTTTGTAAACTGTAAATAGTTCTAAATTATCGCTGCTGTAAATTGCTGTGGAGGGGCAATCCGGGCCCTGGAGTAGTTGTCCATCAACGGGGCGGAGCGGCGCTTGTTCTTCTTCAGCACGATTACTTTCAGTTGCCGCCAGCGCCGGAGCACAATCTTCGTTAACATTTATTTCCGCAGCACCGTCTTGCAACTATCTTATTGAAAAATGCGACCTGTGTATAATACCTATAATATCTATGATCGAAAGACCGCTGTAAATATTTCACCGATACCTATGTTTAGTTCTAAAACATGTACAGTTTTCAGAGCACTTCTGTATATTTCGCACTGACTAGTTTTAAAATTTATTTTATTGTAATTTAATCCATTGATTTGAGAAGCTTACGCTTTTGAACAAACCTATCAGTATTATATGTACGTACATGTTTTGTTACTAATCTCTAATATTATTTGCCAAGTGATCTCCCATCCGGGCGGTTCGATCCCTGTCCCGTCATACTCTTTCAGGGTGCTAGACGACTACTCATGCTGCATATACTCATTTTTAATATAGTCACCATAATATTTAATTGATTTTTTACAGGGTACCAGTATATTACATAAAAATATTAAATGTTAGTTAATAACTGAGATGGTCAGATTGCCCGACGGGCAATTTGGCCATCTGGCCAGTTGTGACATTATTCCTTCTGTGAAAGGGGCTACGTTCTCAAACCCAAAAATTTGTAGAGTAAATCGTAACGTCCATCGTTTGTAATATATTCATTACAATGAGTGTCGTTTTTTGTAGTCGTTACGAGGTCATTAAAATCTTCTTATGACAACCTGACCTTTCCGCCATGTCTTGTATGCAGAGCTGCATGCATTTGCCTGCTTTTTGTTATTTTATTTTAATTTTTTTAAAATTAGTTTAGTTAATTTATTGTAAAAAGTATAAATAATGTACAGTTTGTCTTTTCCCTAATGTACAGATCGGAAATGTATAATACCGAAAACGTATTATTTCCAATTTCTTTTCTTGCACCCTCTTACATCGGCTACATCGAGCAATGTACTGTAAGCTAGAGCACGAATGATGCCTCTGCGTGTAAGCGGACGTCGTGAGTGAATTTCAACATATTAGAGAACTCTTAATACCTATTTTCTTCTCTTGTTTTAGTTTAGCTTATTGTATGTAAGTGCGACGAATGTACGTTTGATTTGATGAAATATGTCAAGTTATTTATGAGTCATAAATATTATATGAAAGTGGTCTATTATTCGATTTATTTTTTAATTATTTTGATTATTTATTAGCGATGAGTATTTATATGTTTGTATTTCTGTTATGTTATATTTTATTTTGTCCCCGCTGACCTCTGACCCGTGTATCTGTAGCGGGACAGGTATCGACTGCGCGTGCGCGCCTCCGACAGAGGCGACCCGCCCTCCTCCGCAGACGTGGACGTTGAATTAGACGTGGTAGACAGGAACAATAAGCCCCCCATCTGGGACATGACCACGTATGGCCCCGTTCACATCAAAGAGAATGTCACAGTGGGTACCGTAGTGACCAGTGTGAAAGCCAGGTTGGTATAAGGAGCAGCGGGTCCCCCACCCGCCGCCCCTCCACTCCCTAACACTACTAACGACGTGGTTTTGTCTGTTTCCATCGACTCTTTCCCCAATAGCGAGAAACTTACAAGTTGGAGGCTATGGCTCAAGACAAGGGCTTTCCGCCCTTGTCCAGAACCGTGGAGGTCCAGATAGACGTAGTGGATCGCGCAAACAATCCCCCCGTGTGGGACCACACGGTGTATGGGCCGATCTACATTCGAGAAAATTTGCCCGTCGGTGCCAAAGTGGTGTCCGTTAAAGCAAGGTGCGTGTCTAACTGTTCGGCACGGGCACCGCACGCAGCCCCTCCTGCACGCAGTGTGCACGCTACGGCGCATTTACCTCCCTGCGTGATTCGATGTCAATGTAGATTAGATTAGATATAGATTTCGAAACGGACATTATTGCATTCTATGTTGATAATAATGTTGACATCAAATCGGCAGGCACGGTAGGGATCAAAGCGCCGAGGCGTCTTCGACCATCGTTATGATTTGCCTTACACATGGGTAATGTTGTATGTCCGTGATTTGCAATTGCATTGTCACGAACACGCCCGGTCTCGAAATTCACATGCGTGCATTTAGTGGGATCACTGCTTACGTGGAATGGGTCTGCAGGGAACTATGTTCACTCAAAAATATGTATTATGTTAAACTGTTACGCTAGACTTGGATTTGGATTGTAACTAATAATGAAGTAATATGTATTTTTGGGGAAATAGTACTATCGATAACCGGTAGGTATAAAAATAATCAAGACTATATTATGTGTCGTCGTATTGTGCATGTAGGCATTATGCATTGTAAACCGTTATTTCCAGTGCCCATAAGGATATTTTAGTTTGTCCAAGTCCAGAAAAAAAAATTGTTAAGCATGGTCCAACCGTGTAGTAGATGAAGTTACTTTATTGTAGGTTTTATTGACTTATTGTGCTTGAATTGTGAACGTTCTCAATATTTTTTAGAAATGCAGTTTTAGTTACAAAATATATTTTTTTGATATCAAATAATTTAAAAATAAAAGTTTTTTTTAATAAGTGTTTGCGATAAAATCTGAAATAAGCCATAAATAATAACGAGAGCGTAAGTTGTTAGGTGTTCAGAATAATACAGAAAATAATAAAACAGTATATCAAATTAATTAAGCCAAGCCAAGAACGCGCGCTTTGGGTTTATCGTCACTTAATGTATTTTTCATAATTTACCATGGATTTCTTTTAAACGTTTAGGACAGAAATTAAGCTTTATCGACTACAAAGTGTAGTTCACTCATATAAAATGAAAACAAATTATAATTTTGTGAATTAATATTTATAAGAAAAATTCTGAATGGGGCAATGTTATTGAAAAGAAAAAGGTTATAGGTAAGTATTATAAAATACGTGAACGAGACCATTCATAATTGTTACGGGCTATGTTTGTTTTGCATACAATGCATCTGTCACTGACGGTCGATGGTTTGGTTCACACCTCTATGGTCTATCTGTTCGTCCTAAACCACACATTTCAAACTCACAATGAATATGGGAAAACGAATACTAAATCACCTTAATTGACATGTTTATTTATTACTATTAATTGTTTGATAAGTTCTGACGAATGAAAAATTAATCGTAATATTAATTTTACTAAAATAACCGATACAAGTACCGTACTGTCTTCAGATTTGTTGTTTTTCTTTTGGTTTTTACAAATAATGTTCTTCTATTATCAGGAAATTTGTAACTTAATATACTTCAAAAATTATTTTTTTTCGTCAGAATTTAACAAACTTTATAATTTTGGAATTTTCCGCAAAATACCTAGATTTTTAATTGAGTGTTTTCAGTAATTATTTATATTCTATTAATTGTCGATACTTTGTTATTTTATTTTGGTCTACAGTATTGTGCAGAAAATTACAAATTAAAAAGTAGCTTTATGACTAAGCATCACTTAATAGTTTCTACGTATAAAAATATTTTTATAGAGTTGATTTAATTTTATATAACCATTGAAAAAAATAAGTTTTTGTAGGATTTTTTGTTCAAATTTAAAAATTAAAAATTAATTTTAATTTACTCATCATTTATTTTTATCGCATTTAATGTTGTAATGTGCGAGTAATTATTTTTAGTGATTTATTTGTTTTAACAAAATCGAAAGTGTGTTGTATATTTTTTAGTTCGGGCATTGAAAATAATCCGACGGTGTTCTACCGTCTAATGCCTGGGTCTACGGCTCAGACTAACAAGTTCCACACGTTCTATCTACAACAAAGAGCTGATAATGGATATACTTGGGCGGATATTAAAGTCAACCATCCTTTGGATTATGAAAGCATTAAGGAATATAATCTTACCATTCGAGTGGAGGTAATATTTTTTTTTATTTTTCTACTATATATAATATTTCATAAAAATTTACAACCATACATTTATATAACAATAAAAATATTTGTACAGAACAACGGAGCCCAGCAGTTAGCTTCAGAATCAACAGTTTTCATCATGCTGGAAGACGTCAACGATGAGATTCCGCTGTTCACGGAGCGCGAGCAGGAGACTGTGCTGGAGGGAGAACCCATCGGCACCAAAGTAACACAAGTCAATGCTATCGATAAAGATGGAACTTACCCCAATAATCAAGTGAGTTTAATGTCTTTGGATTATAATTATTTTACATGTTTTTCTGTTTGGTGCTCGAAATTATTAGTTAAAGGTTAAATGAAATTAGACTTATAAATAAAAATGTTGTTATGACAATACTATTTTCGCAACTCACATAGTCTAATCCAAAATTTATTTCTTCGCTATGTGAAATGTCTCTTATCATTATAAGATTTACATTCACATAAAAAAACGGAAATTTGTAATGATAGAGAATCAAACTCATTCGCTAGTTTTCGTTAAAGACCGGCATGAAGTATTTCTGAACGAAGCAGATACGTAAGATCACAAATGACCTTTATAATTTCAGTTGTGGTGTTATCATCGTGATCTTAATAAAAGACATAATTGGTCAACGCCATCTTGTGACATTAAGTTCAAATCTAGTGACATAAGGTTCAAAAAGGCTTTAGTTTTAATGTTACGGTGGCACTTGTTTTTCCTTTTTTTTATTTAACTAAATGTAAATAAATAGTATAAAAGAAGAGTATTAAATTCACCAATAACAGCTAATGATATATTATATTGTACTTATATATAACCATTAACGAAATTATATATGTTCAAACTAAAAATTATAAAAATATTAGGACCCATTAGAATTACAAAGACTTCGATTTCGTAATACTTAATAAAACAATAAAAGTTACTTTTCCTATATTGAGAATACGATATATAAAGACATAACACAAACATGTTCATACGTAATCATATAGTATTAAAGTAGTTTGAAACGGTAAAACAAAAATGATATAAATGAAATAGTTATTATTCATATACGTATTATAATTACGGTTATGATACATAACGAATAAAAATATAGGTTTGTGTTCAATTCCAAACGTCTTGTCATAATGCCTTTTTTCCTTTCATTATTTCTCATAGATGGCGCTATAGACTCGACAAAAACAGATAATAATATATTTTTAGCACTTTTACGTAATTATTAGAGACTATATATTGTTCTCACAAGAAATAAGAAATTTAAAAGATATAAAAAATATATAACATAATAATATAAAACAGTAAAATATTTATATACATTAAATGGTTATTTCTCGAACATGCTTTAAATTAGACTATTATTATTTTGACAACCCTCTTGGAGATAAATCGGTATTGCTGTACTATTAAAACGGCCGGCAAATTTGTGCGAAAATCCATATATGTCGTGTGTTAGCGACCAAATAAATTACTATGTTAATTCATATCTGACGTGAAATTTAAAATTGGAACGATCTTTTACACCGAAATCTTTTACACCAAGCAGATAATTTATAAAAAGGTTTTATTTAAATTTTGAACTCGCTTGCAAATAAATCTGTTTAGTGCTCGGTCTTCTGAGGTTTATTTAAAAAAAAAAAGGAATGCACATTTTGGCGCTAAATAAATTATTGTTGTTTGTAATTCGTCATTAATTTTGAATGGTAATTGATGTATAACGTTTAGTTATGAGTTAAAGTGAAGACAATGAGTGTTTAAACATAGTTTATCTCACATGAAATTCAAGAGGCTGCAAGAATCCTAATTGAAAACTTGTTGCCACTGAAATTCAAAGAACGTACGAAAATTTTAAATTTTACTTATTTTAATTTCCGCGCATTTTAATAACACTATGCAAGCTTTGGCCGTAACTGGATATTTACTAACTCATTTACGATCGTTTATCCTTTTACGCGACGGCTGCAGTTACAACTACTGTTATTGTTACAAGATATAAGACAAATTTATAGGCTTACGTTAAACGCCATCTAGCGCCATCTAGTTTGCTTATAGTTCTTATTATTAATTTCAATAGGTGGCGCTACAGAGCTCGATAACAGCCGGTAGCGGCTGATCTCAAGATGTACTATTTTTATTGATTGAAAAAGTTCATGTTCCTGATTGGATGACTAGAGGGCAGTACCATCGTCAGTTCTATTGTTCGCACATAATTATAAACATTTTAGCATTTCATATAATAATTTGCAGGCTTTGTTCCTTTGAATACGTCCTTAGAATTCTAGATGTATATAGAATAAATTAAGTTCGCAAAAATGCCGAAAAGGAACTATTACTGAAAGAGCGCGTGAGTTTTGTAGGAGAAAGAGTAATAAGATTAAAAAAAATAAACCACCCCGAGAAGTTCTCGTACGTGAGTTTAGTGCACGCTTAAAATATTTTACAATAAAAACTTTTTTTGTACTGGTAACGAACCTTACAATTGTCCTCATACTCTAAGTATTTTTTATGAATCTTCTCTTTTAAGCTTAATTTACACTCTTGTGTGTGAATTGCACACATACTTTTTTGGTTTCAACAACTTGTATTTTAATAATTTTCGTAACAGATACATTTGTACAATGTTTGCGTTGTTATTCTAGCTTGTAGTTGGATTTTAAATATTCGTGGTTTGCTAACATAAATCGGTATGAAACTGCGGTAATATGGACTATAAAACTAACCATACCTAATTGATTGAACAACTAGTCGTATACACCACAAGTGAAACTGGAAATTTATCAGTTAAAAGCGACACAAATACAACGCTTTTGAGGTGATGAAAAGAGATGAAAACTAATATTCTTTACCTATTCAGTAAAATTGCAAAATCTCAAAAAATGGAATTTCATTTAATAATGCTCTAAAAATTAAATTTAAGCAGTTTTGCAGACTATATGGTGTGTTTTAGAAGTATGACTACCTTTTAATATTTGAATGTATGACTAGTTTTAACACCTAAGGTATTCTTAATACAATGTTGTATCTGTTAGTGAAAATATATCATAATATTATAACTGGGTAGTGTAAAATACTCGTTTATACGTGACTCGGTAATCATTATTTAATATTCTTATTTATAACTTATTCTATATAGTTACAGTTTTATAGAAATGAAAAAAAATATATATTCAAAAAAGATATTTCTATATATAAATCGGCGCGAAATTTAATACTGAATCTGAAATAAAAAAAACACTTATGACGAGCTAAAATTTTCCCTACTAATCGAAACTGGATAGATTTGATAAAATAATGACGTTTAAGAAGCATAATATTAGTATTAAAGCGCTTTAACACTTTCTTGGTCTTGTAATGCCAAAACCTGTATAAGTGTCAATCAATATTAATTTTTTTTATATTAAGGTGGGAAAGATCATTGAATTAAAATCGGAACAGGAATAATATGTGGTTCTAATATGAACTCACAAATAATCACAATTATAATTTTTTTTCGGCCGCTTGTTATCAACGTTTATATTGAAAAACTTAGTTGATTTGAAAACTCATATAAGAACTTTGCACTATTGAAAAAATATGGGAAAGATATAATACAGTCTAAGAGAAATAAATATATAGAATGCTTTTATTCGTCAAGAGTCAGCAGTACATCAATTTCCAGCCTTCGCAGCCTTTTTGGGATAGTCCATCGCTCCTGTCAATGGCTATATAAAGTCGGTGAACTGGAGTGATCATGAAGGTATCGAAGGTGACTGGGTAATTGGCGTGGCAATTTGATTCACGGATGGAACATTTAATGTCTTCCATGATACGTGTATATTATATGTGTGATGTAATATACCTCACAAATATTTTACCTCAACGACTAAACACAAATAATATGCTATTAAAATTTATTATTTAGGAAAACTGCCAGATTATAAGTCCTAAACGCATTCAAGCCCAACAATCGAAAATTGACTTCAAAATTGTACTTTGGTGGGCGTTTAGGTTTTAACTGGCCGAAGATAAATGTTCATAATAACATCACTATGACAATCGAGCGTCACCATGATTAACGGTAAAAATTTTGAAAATGCCTAACTGATCATTTTGATCAGTCAACTGGAAGTTCCGACACAAATTTTCGACACGAAGGTGATGACGATAGCAATAAATATTGAAACAGTTAACCGTTCACCCCAGAATTCTATTCGAGCTACAGAGCAGTACTAGAAAATCGGAGTCCTCCTAAGTCGACTTTTTTGTTGAGTCAAGCAGACCAAGTGACTTTTGCGGAGTGAACGTATTTCCAGACCATGAAGTCTTTGGTTATAATGAAACTATAGTAGCCATTCAAATTTCAAACAGAGGTAACAAGAAATAAAGCCTGAGAGTTCGGCGAAATGCAGTCTAAAATTTGAAAGCACATCAACATGGCGCCAAATCAGCCAGGCCAGGGCAGGAGTTTAATTTAAGAAATTCGATTTTAAAAACCTCCTTTCTTGGCGTCCAAAAATACAAGCTTGCGCAGATAGCATGCGCAGTCAAGAACGAAGTTGTTAACCTTGGTCTGGATACAAACCTTAGCGTGTTAACATATATTAAAAAGGAAATGTTTTTTTAACAAATAAATTATAAACATGTCGATCTCGACAAACTATATGTTTGTAAAATTTAATAATTTTTAATTGTCTCCACACCACTGTGTTATTATTTGTATAAAATTTTACTCTCAATAATGCCGTTGGACTACTTTCCCCGTCAATAATAAATTATTTCTATTGATATTTTATATATTCTCTGTCATCAGATTAACAATCGTATATTAGATTTTCACATTCAAATTTCTATTAAAATAAGCTGTTCTGAATATTAAAAAAAATTGTGATAAACAAAATAAAATAAGCGGTAATGATTACGATCCCCGTCATACTGATTTCTTGGTTATTAAAAATGTTACATTATTTTCAATTAATCTATTATATTTTTTTAAATTTAATTTCATCATATATTTATTAGATACTTTATTTTTATTAGATTTTATAAAAAAAATAAGGAGATATTAGTTGTGAAATTGTTGTCAATTTCTACGCATCATTTAAATTACCGATCTCGCGATTTGTGTTTTACATATCGCTACTACGTTATCAGTTTTTTCAAAGAAACTAAAGAACCGTTTGGTATCGACCAAATTTATGCTGGAAAACTAATCAAGCCTAAATTACGCGAACACGCACCAATTCGTAACTAAATGAAGTCAATTGCATAATGAGCTTGCGAGAAAATGGAGGAAAAAACTTAATTAAAATTACTCAGAGCGCCTAAAAACGTTAAGATATTTAAAAATTTAATCAGGAAGTTAACAAATATTCTTTATAATTAAACTTATAACTTCGAATATTTAATTGATACATTTATATCAAAACAATTTATTATCTTTTCAATGATAAAGCTATTATTAAGTATGGTTCTTGTAAATATTCAAAACACGCACAAAAATTTATATGTTATAACATATAATAAATCTCTTTAATTTTCTCTTACATTTTCTTATAATAACTCAAAGTTCCATTGTTTTAAAATAATCAATGTAAACTGATCGGTTGGATAAAAGTTATTTAATGAGTTGCGAAATTAAAGCTATCATCATGAAACAGGAATGGCTGAACAATAGAAACTGTACTTGCAATCTCTATGGTTTTACAAGACAAAACTGTGCTATTGTATACCGTTGAGACTTACTGAAGTAAGTACTCTACTTTTATATTTAGTTAGAAACTTTAAAATAATACTGGAAGTATTTTAACGGCGTATACACTCACTAAGACAACTCAAGAAAATTTTATTCCGTAACAGTGGTACATAAGGTTTATAGTTCGGTTAAAAAGCAGTATAATTTCACAGAAGAAATCTTTTAAAACTTATATTATAATCTTTTTTTAAAAAGTAGAAATTTTCTACCATGCTTAAAAATTTATAAGCATTTCGTTGTTGGAAAACGTTAATACAAAAAAATATAAAACATTACAATTACAGCTATTTTTATTAATAACTCTAATATATTGAAGATTTTCTAATATTATGCAAAATACCCCAACTAGTTTTAACATAACTTAACTTAACTTTTTACAGGGTCGCACTGAGGACAGCTATACGCGTTTTTGGCTAAATTATTATACATAATACCATTAATGGCTACCGAAATTTCGGATCTGTTTCGTTTATATATAAAAAAGATCTTGTAAAAGAACAATATATTTATCATGTTACAGTGTTATCATATCCCATGTAGGTAATTGGGGTTGTTAATTAATGAAACTGGTATCGACAGTCGCAGCCAACTCTGTAATGTTCGTATATATAGCCATGTTTATGTGAAAATTTTAATTGTCTGATTTTGATTTTGGATTGGATTAAAATTATATTTCGTATTTGTTGATTGAGCTTATTCTGCAGCGACGACAATAATTGTCAATTAGGTGGTAATATCCTAATCGGTTTTGTGGTTATGTTTTATTGTTTTGGTGAACCTACCACATAATTTTAATTTTGTATTTTGGATTTCAGCACTAATGTATATTTTTTCTTTTGATTCTGTAATTCTTTGTAAGTAATTTTTTAAGAATTTTCTAATATATAGTATAGATGTTATCTTAAAAATTGTATTACTTTTTCCTAAATAATTAATTAAGTGGAATTGAAATCTAAAGGTATGCATTTGCCCAATCTTCATTGATTGCCCCATGAAATGTATTTTGCCCAATCTTCATTGCTTGTTTGTTCCTGTACCATTATTAAATTAAAATTGTATACAGGTTTGGTTTTGCATTGTTTGTAATTAGTTTACATTCGTTGTTGATATTGGTTTGGCGGTGAAATTATAAATTAGTATTCGTGCGATATTCGAATTATGATATTTATACGCTACGCTGTAGTTAAAATTTATTATAATCACTAATATTATTTATAAAAGTAAACAGCCAATTTATATTCTGGGACAAAAACCTTTCTTATATAACTGATATTATGTCTACTTAATGTGTACTGAGAATCATAATCTATTAGACGTATATGGCTATGATTTGCATATCAAAGGGACAACAGAGGGAACGTGAATATTTTGGTTGCAAATGTTTTTAATATTGATGATATGCTTAAGCTAACATTGTTAGCACTTGGACTTAATTGTATTACATGCTTCAATTAGGCTCTGTAATAATTATTATTGATTCATCGATCTGGCTTTTGTGGTATTTACAGTTAATCTATATCACAAATATAACAATTTGGCTAATTGGAGTAATATTATGTATATTTAACCCTTACTATACTTTGGAGATTGAAAAAGTTTTTTTTTTTTTCGTATTATGTGTTCGAGTTGTAATAGCCGTTTTTAAGTTAAAATTTTTACTCGTTTTTAATTTTAATTCCATAGTTAAACTTTTTACTGCGATTCAAAAACCATAAGTTAGTGTTTGAAATTGATTTATATTTTTTGACGCTTTTTATTTTTCACCAAGGTATATTACTTCATCGTCGATTCCCCGCGGAACGAAGGCAAGGACTTCTTCGAGATTAGCATGCAGACGGGAGAGATCTTCACGAAAATTGTATTCGACAGAGAGAAGCAAGGTGCCTACGCCCTAGAAGTGGAGGCGAGGGATGGAGCTCCATCTGCGAGGCCTAATTCTGACAACCAGCCCAACTCAGGTAAGATCTGTTTAGAATAAACTTAATTTAATATAAAAATATTGTTGTTCTAAATTCAACCAATTTAGAACAACAATATTTTTATCGCAAAATTATTCATAATAAATGCTTGAATCAAATAAAAGAGAAGCTATTGAAACTAAATTGTCGATATTTTTAGGACCTACGTTGAGATGATCGCATTTGTTTATATTATTACAGAAAGTTTATTTATGTAAATCAAATAATAGTGAAATTAATTAAATATGTAGTTAAAGAATAGTTGATATTAAGATAAGTTATAATGTACGTAAATAATGTTTAATAAACAATTGTTAAAAATTGTCGATTGCGATTCATAAATTGACTTTGTAATTTATCTTTTCCTTAAACATAAAAGAGAGAAAAGTAATTGTATTATGACCTCATTTAATAGAAAGGGTTAAACGCTGACACTTACCTTATTTCATAAGGTAATTTGAATTCGGACAAACAAAAGAAATCTTTTATGCCTTACGAGTTGTCACCGGCACCGGTTCAGGCCTAATCACTGTTGTGATCCGCATTTAAATGGACATTTTTTGCATACATTTCGTTCCAAAGGTTCTTTTTGTCGATTTTTTCAAAGGTTTACTACAACTTTGCCGACCCTTTCAAAGTGTTGACAGATAAGGGTCTTAATATATATTCCCTATGTTGTCTGACCATTGAGGATTGATTGCGGGAATGTACATTATAGGTCCGATTTCCACTAGGTCCTTTATTACATAGTCAAGTTGGTACCGCTTAATGGTATCGCGTTGTTGTAAATCAAGCAGACGCATAATCAACCGCTGCCTCCAGCGTAATCCTGTTAAGCCGCTCTTCCCTGTATCTGTCTCGCGCTCACAATAGAAGGCTTTGGATCAACTCAGTGCTTAACAGCTTCCCGCAGTATACAATCTCCTTAATGTGGCATAAACATATAGAATCTATACGATGTAATAAAACGGGATCTAACTACATTTCGATCGTAAAACCATACCCGTTATCTTATTTTACTACTTACAAAACAAGCGCCGGTGTTGTCTGATATTTACCGGGTGTTTATTTATCTACGGAATTGAGAGTTTATTGTGAAAGAATTGATAAATAATAAAAACCGTATAATAATAGTTAAAGAAACTCTTTAGTTTCTTTACATATAATACATATTAAACTAATAAATAAGAAAAGTTCTTATTTATTAGTACTACCACATGTAATATTCGTAATGTTATTTTACGGCGATTTATGATCGTAGGTACAAATGGAGCCACCATTGTTTTTCCAATGCTATTCATTAGTCAGCATTTTCCTTGTCCAAGGATAAAAATATAGCCAACGTAATTAAGACAAATTGGAGACAATCAACATTCTTCCGAGGTGACAATTAGATTGATATAGCCTTAAATATTCGTAATTTGTTAGATCCGGGACAGTTTTAATTGTTTAAAACGGATTCACAACTAAATATTTATCAAGAGTTTTTGGAATGTTTGACATTTAAATAAAAATATTTTACGTAGCAAAATAACTACAATATAATCAAAACGTAATCTCATCTTAAAGTAAATGTAACATATATACTTAAGATATTATTATTATTTTTTATTATTATTTCTACTTTTAAATCTACAATAATTTAGGATATCGTAGACTAAAACAGAATTATTTGTAAAATTATTACTTATAATATAAATAATATAGCAAATTAAATAATTAATCTTCATTGTGATAGGATTTGCTAAGACGATAACAATCAGTACATTAATTAGAATAACTGTACTATTAAATTAAGTTATATTATGTTTACATTAACTGATATACGTGCAAGTTGGCCTGTCGTGTTAATAGACACACATTCGGCTTTGTGCATGAAGTGATCGAAGCGACAAGCATATATATAATATACTACTCATCTCATTATTATTATATTTACATAGTCACTACATAATTCAACTACATGTTTATAAAATAGAATACAACTGAGAGACTGACCGACCTTTAAGATCGACTAACTTACTGGACAACTGACCGACTGACTGACCGACTAACTTACTGTACAACTGACCGACTGACTGACCGACTGACCGACCGACTAACTTACTGATCGATTGACCGACTGACTAAAATTTTTCTTAAAACTGACCGTAATTTTTGATAGATATTATATTAATAAAAATTATAAGGATTAAAAAATGTTTACAATATAACTAATTAATACTCAAGTTCGTCAATATTCGAGACAATGGTAAGCCTAATGATACGTAACCACATTTATTTACAATACCCAATTGTAAGCACGTGAAATTAAATATCTATATGTGTGTGTGAGAACCCAAAAGTATGTGTTGTAGGCAGGTACTTAATTTATATTTTAATTTGTGTACAGCTTGTGTGATAAAACTTTTTATAATTAATTTTGGATCCGGTGCTAACAAAAGCAACGGGTGTAATTGTAATGAAAGAGAAAACATTAGACTATTCGTGCACCAGCTTTATTTAATGTCTATAGAGGGTTTTCGAAATTCTCGCTTTTCTTTTACTGACTCAGCGCCTTTTTCTACGTCTTTTGTGTTCTTTTATTCGAACCACGATTCAGAATACTGTAGTTGCGGGTTTATTTTAATTGACTGACGAAATTAACTTTTATACAGAATAATAATAATAAAATAAGCTTTTATTAAGTTAATAATACACGCCTAGACGCGAGTCTCTTACTCGCTTTTATATATGGATTAATTTACTACTACGCCATAAAAATGGCTAGAGCTAAAGCTACCTAAGACAATAAATTTATTACATGTGAGGTTTCATTATTTATTATCTAGTGTTAACCTGTTTAACCTACAATAGTAGGATTTTTATTTACAAAATGGAGTTCAAAATAAATTTCATTATATAAGATTATTCTAACCAATATCAGTTTATATTTATAAATTATCTTGTAAAAGAACCAAAACGTTTTTGTCCGAAATCAATATAGTTGTCCAAGTCTACGTAAATATATTGTCGCTGAGTTATTTCAACTATTTCCAATTACCAGAGCTGAGGGAAGTAGGATGTCGTCAAGTGACAAAGCAATATTCCCGTGTCGGCTCGAACTTCGTGGCCTATATTTAGTGCGCCCTCGAGAATCCCTGATGAGGACGCGCTCGAAAGCACTGCTTGTCCGGGATTACTGTCACGAACTACTAAATATTGTTGTTGGCCTGAAGTTTGAGCTTTTAGCTTAGTAAGATTCCGTCTGTACTTATTAAGACTGGCCGAGAATTAAATGGTTTGCTTTTAAGACCACAAATGAAAACTGCTCCTTTTATTAAAATAATATTCTGAGTTATATTACTACCTAATATTTAGGTCCTAAGTGTATTTTAAGTATTCTTTTAGCTAAGAATTTTATATAAATCGTTCTAATTAAACTCTTCACGATTCATGTATCATGTTCTCGTGTTACAATATAAATCTAAACTTAATACTTCGTTTTTGTTAAACGTCTTCACAGAAAACGATGTTTTAATTGATAATTTTATTTATCATATAATATCTTTTCTAATAGATTTTACTCGTTTTTAAGCTGGCTGTTCACTAAATGAATCCTGGTAATTTGCAAGCTTCAGACACCCCATGGAGGCAAATAGCTGTGAAAGGCGGAATTTTCTTAAAACGTCAACTCAACGACAACGTTTATAGTCGCTATAACGTCCAGGAGCCATCCGCCTCGTCCGCTATAAAAATCACCTAACACTGGGTCCTAATGCCTCTATTTACACTTATTTCAATCGTAAGGATTCGCGTAATGTAATTTTGTAATGGCATTGAATTTACAGGGCTTTTAAGTGTTTTTTTATGTTCTAATAAAATTTACTTCATAAATAGTCGATCAATTAAAATATGTCAAGAGGACAGGCGGCTCGTAAGTTTAATTAAACAGAACACTGTTGGACGCAGCGGCTCGACCCGCTCGCTTCTGTAGACAGTTCAATAAAGGAACTGTAATTAAAAATGCTAATAACAATTAATTTCTGACAACAGTAACGACCAAATTTCCTTGTTAGATTTGAGTTAGAAAAAAAATTATAATGATGAATTTGTAAGTCCTTTTAAATATTATTTGTTGCAAATTTTGACAATCTTATTTTGATATTTTGAAGTGGTTTAAAATCGGTTCTCGGTTGTGACAAAATATTTAATGATAAATATTTTTTTTATGGAATAGTTACTGGAAAAAATATCGTCAACGTTATTGCAAATCTTAAAAGAAATTCTATGATTTCTAACCCGCTAATTCAGTGGAGCAGAGTTGTGGGTTTAAGCTCCACATCTTTCCATAAATGGAAATGCGGTCGATGCATACCAGAGAGATACTTATGATATTTAATTCTCTGTTTTAATCTACTGATTCATGATAAAAAGAAGTTAATATTGATATGCATATATAAAGTAATTTAATTTTTTACCTCTATAATATAAAACGAAAATTTACGTATTAAAATATATTATATAAACTTCGTTCGTTTCGAACCGATGTGGTTAATTTTCCGGGTGTAATGAGATAGCATTGGAGGGGAATGTTCATCTATTTTATCATTTCTTTTTGTCTAGAGTATCTGTAATATAGAATGATATTCTTTCGAAAGGTATTAGGTTATTGTCGAAGTGGCCGAAGTAGGGAATCAGACCTGGGCGTGGTTTTGTGAGTAATGGAGCTCTGCCCGTATGAGGAGGGTCCACTTATGTCACGGAATGGTATGATTGATAATGTTTCACGGTAAAAACACTGACCTCTTGTAACATTAACAAATATATTGGATATGAGTATTTTTGTATTGTTTACGCGGGTCCTTGGCTTGTCTTTTTCGTGTAACATGATTTTTGTATTTTTCTTTCATGTATGATGAAAAATACCAGTGAATTTATTAGTATCCAATTAAGATGAAAGAATTGAGATAAAAGAGACAGATGGTTTGATTTTGTCAATTATATATAAGACTATTTCTTTTGTGGTTCGAGGTTGTTTAATATTAGCTAATTGATGTAGAAAAGTCTGAGATTTATTGTGCTAATCACTTCGCAACTCGAGTTAACAAGCAAGGGTGAGGGCGAAAGTAGATGATGTTTAAAGTTTCGAGGGTTGCTTAATTATTGCTTTAAAAGATTTTTTGAGGCAGTTAAAGCGGGTCTTAAAATGCAGGCTTAAAGAAAGCAAACTGAAATTAAAGGCAAATCGGAAAAAGTATTACATTTTACAAAACATTAACTTTTATGTTTTAGAAAAAATATTTATGTAAACGATTTCGTTTAGTAATTATTTGAAATGTACGATTTCATTTTCTCATAAAAAAAAGATGCGTATTGAAAAAATACATTCTGGTAAAAAAAAATATGGTCCAGAAGACATGTAATATTTTGTAGTAATGTGTTCTAAACATTTTTATATGATATTAAATAATTGTTATCTAATGTTACTTGTAAAGTATATATAACTTAATTTTGTACAAGAAATAATGTTATATTACCAGTCTTTTATAATACTCTCCCTTATAATATGAGGTAAGAAATAACGGAATCAATTTCTTTTATAAATTAATTAATTACATATTACATGAGACCTGTTAGTAAATAAAATACAGAAGACAAGAAATCCAGGTTGTTTTTCTAGGAAAATTAGAGTTAATATGTTGGTTATAAAAGAATTAATTACTCAGTCTGAAATAATAATTATTTAATTCAGTATTTATTGAGTCTTAATACTTTTATTTTGTAGCTTTATTTTGTTTTTTTTTTTTTTTGATTAATGTAAATTATTAGCAGAATCAGAATGTTTGTAGATTGTTAAAAATGTTGAAGTGTTTCTAATTACTAAGTAATTTGATCTAAAGTTTAAAGTTTCAATATCGTTAATTTTGTGAGCTTATTATAACATTTCTATTGAATCTATAACAATAGAGACAATTGATTAGAATTTTATCAAAAAGTAAACATTTTAAGCATTAAATAGTATTTAAAATTGATATTTCTTTATGTAAAATTTAAATAGATCGTTTTTTTAACGAATGTGGGAAAAGAGAGTCTGAACGGGATCAACTCAATATCTTTTAACATGTCTACGGATAAAGGATTGTCAGATACACAGACGGATATCTAATAATATTAAATTCGTTTCCGCTCTTTGGAATGCTAATAAAAAGCCGTGTCACAACAAACTATGTCACAAGATTACATTCAAAATTAATAAAATATACAAATGCAAAAAATACTCTAGTATGTTTTAAAATTTTGTATTTTATTTTCTTTTTTTAATCGGAACTTAACTTTTAGACACTGTATATTGAAATATTTTATTTATAATAATTGGTGTATATGAAACTTCAGTTAATTTTGTGTTTCCTAATCTTTGAAACTTTATTATAATCAATCAATCTTTATCTGACAGGCTTCAGTATTCAATTAAAAAAGTTATTTTCAAAAAGTATTAAAATATATAGTTTATAAGATGTGTTTTAAATCATTGTTTTAAACCTATATACATTTTATTAAAAACTATTAGAATTGATAGTTTTAGACGGATATCGATAACAATCAATCAGTGTACTCTGAATGAGAGAATCGATTTTTCACAGATTTACGAGTACATATTGCAATAGCAACGAAACTTATTTATTTCGAATACTTTGCAGCAATCGTGTTCACGGGTAGACCAAATGTAAGTGTCTGTCCTAACGTCGAAACGTCGGGTTAAAATTAAAATGTAACCAAATTATACGCGAGTTTTAATTCGTAAAAATAGTTTTGTTTCAAAGTGTACTCATGAAAATCTAAGAAAAAGGAACTTGTTTATGTTTATAAATTATATTATACTTATACAATATACAGAATTCGTTCCACCGTGAAAACCAAATTACCGCGTAGATCTTGGCTATAAAAGTGGTTTGAAACTTGTTTAACTTTTGTGAATTAATCAAGTCGCTTACCAAAGTTTTGGGCGTACTAACGACTTGTTTCACTCTCGCCTTGTCAATCGCGTGAGTTTTGTTTATGAATGACATCTCCAAAATAGATTTATGAATATAGGTAATATTTTCAAAACATATCAAAAATCTGAATCTCGTTACATAAAATTTATATTCATTCTATAAGAAATAATATATTTTTTTTGTATATAAAACAAGGTTTTTATAAATACAAACAATGTCAAAATTTGTTGGGTATATCCCTTAAGAGTGATCTCTTTCAGGTTGTAAATTAAATTACATAAAGAGCATATCAAAAAAAGAAAGCGTAAATACGTCCACTCTACCTTGTTTTCTTATGAACAAAAAACCATTCGGTTTAAAAATAACATTCATATATATAAATGTATTAAAAAACTTATCCTATACATATAGCGTATATAGAAAAAAAAGTCAAAATAACGAGTATGAATGTAAAATTTATATATATTTTACATTGAAAGTAAACGGTTATGAAAGTCAGTCGTATACCTAAATCCTTTTCCCAAGTGGGAGGGATGAAGGAAGTCAAAAGTGTATAATATAGAAGACTAAGAATGAATTAATGAAATAATTCCCGCTGAATCTGGAATCACTTCATCTTCTTGCGGCGCTATATTCAAAGATTTTTATAAGCTGAAATTTATTTAGCTGAATAACATTTGCCTAATCTAAAATTGCTAAAGTCTAAATTGAACTAATACAACTTTTGTAGCGAAAAAAGATCTCCTAAGGGATTCCAAACACCTCACTCATATGTTACTCAAGATAAAGTTTGGTCAAGGATAAGCCCAAGGTTTTTTGCTTTAGGGATATAAGTATGTATGTAATGTGATATAAGGAATGATCACACCTTCAAAGCTAAAATTGGCTATATTAGATTTTCTACCAAAGCTTAGTACCAAATGGTTAGATGTTACTAATAATACAAGACGTATCTTTGCATGCACTTTAAAGTGTAAATGTTTATTCCGTTGTGAAATGCGATAAATGTTATCGAGAATGGTACTGTAATTCTAAAGATCTTCTGTATATAGGTTGTAGGACAAAATGATTTGAAATTAAGTAGGTCTTATAAAGAAACTATTTAGTTCATTGGGACATACGCTTAATATCATAGGCGTGAAGTCTGGCAAATCTGAAAATTTATTCATATTTGATAGAAAAAAATCATTTGACATTTGATAACCCTTATAAACACTAAAAACAAAACACCAACTTAGGTGACGCCAGCATTGACCGACATTTATTCTGACCGTATTCTGAATACAGATTATTTGATTGTTCTTGCTGACGGTGGTCGCCCAACTAACAGTAAAACCAATTAATTGTCGATTAATTGGAATTGTGAGACAATCCAATATTGTGACAAGATATCAATCTCAACGGCTTTGAAGACATTACTAGAGTCGAGTAATGTTCATGTTATGGGTAAAATGCACATGCCTATCTTGCCAAATAATTACTAGAGAAGACATTGTGCTAAATTAAGACAGAATTTAACTTATATGTTATATATATTATTTTTAATTAAACTGCGTTCACTACAAAAGGCTAAGGTAAGCAAATTTATTTTTATAGTATCAACGATGGGCATAACAAAATAGTCATCAGATGGATGGACTCTTCCTTGCCCAGCTGTAAAGTATAAGTGGAGGGGAGGGTGAGATCTCACTGAGATAGGTCCACGTCGTGGGGGTGTACCTTTGCATCGAGTACTCTGATATGTGTAGGGTACCGCCGGGGCATCACGGTGAATGCGTAGACGATCCCGTGGCAACCCATTTAGGCGATGAAGGCAATAGTTGTTTTTTAGTGGATAACTTTAAAAGCCGGGTAGTCTCACATAACTCCCCCCCCCCCCCCCTAATTTGTTATAAACACCACTGGTAAGGTCTGAGTTTGTACATATTGTTTCTATATAATTTAATAAAGACCCAAGTTATTACTTTTTGTTGTCTAAATGAACAGAATTTAATAATTTATTTTCCGCTGTGCCTTGAAGGCATTATTTTTAAAAACGTATAACGTGATTTATTAGTTTGTTCTTTTGTGAATATTTCCGTGTTTCTTATAAATTGGATGAAGGTCTTATTTAATTAATATTATTGTCCATAATTTCATGTACTGTTTAGTAAAATTTTGATTTACTAATAAGCAATATTCAATTATCTTTGTTACAATTGATATAATTGGTATTGTAAGCCAAATCGATACATATATATTATAGCTATGACCACTGAAGGCATCACAGAGACGTTAAGACATAATTTAGAATTATAATGAACAAGCAGTATATTTGTTATTCTTGTTAGTGGTATATTTTCAGTATTAGCTCTAAAAGGTGTGTGTGTTTTTTTTAATAATTACAACAATAGAAATGTTTTACTTTGAATCAATATTATCAGAAATGCTTTAATTAAAATCTTTATTTGACGAACAAGTGACAAATTGATGTTTTATACTACGTTGTCCCTTGATGGGACAACTGACAGAACTTCATTCAATTAGTCCCGTGGGATAATTGAAACTGATATTTCGCTCCTAGAAGTCCCGTTGGACAAATGACACACGTTTCATTGCATGAAGTTCTATTAATATCGAATTAATTTGAGCAAGCGAATAATTTTGTATCTCATATAATTGCTGGGAGAAACACTTATTAAAAATCGAATTATAAGTAAATAATATAAGTTACCTTACACATTGAGGGTAGATTTTAAACGAATAACGGTTTCATTTTTAAGTTATTAATTTTTCTCTCCTACATTTTTTAACATGAAAATATAGATATGAAAAACGTTTTTATATTTCATGTTCACAATACTTTGACTTTTTGTCTAGAGAATTAAATGAACTGTACTTTATCAAATTTTCTTGTAAATTATTTCAGGTTCGATGTAGTCAATCGAAAATAATTGTATTAAATTTCGTACTCGTATGTATAGTCCCGATTTATAATAGAACATTTGATTTCATTGGTATTTATTACACGATGTAAATATTTGGTAATAACCTCAGTGGGAAACAAAATCTATAGACATAATAAAACAGAAACCCCAAAGTTTGTCGTTACATGGCGATATTTACGTGCGAAAGGTTATATGGTATAAACCTAAAGGGTCGCCTTGGGCACATCGGCTAGACATCGAATAGTTCCAATCAAAACAATATAAAGTTACACGAAAGTTCCGATCTCTCTCTAAATAAAGTATATATTTTATTATGGTAGAACAAAATAAGTTATAAAATATATAAGGGATAAGTTTATGTTTTAATATAACACATAAATAAAAATATTGAAATATTCCTCAGTGATAAAAGCAACTCGTACCGATTTTCATTATGGGAGAAAGCAAAGTATGAAGCAGATTCCTGAGTAAAATATGATATAAATATCAGTTGCTGTCCGCATTGATATTTATGTGTCCATGTTAAAAAAAAAATGCTTTTAATTATTAAATGTGTACCATTTATTTATTAATTATTTGTAAATGTTGGTAGAGTAAATCTCATAGTTGCGCATGGCTGGAAATACATAGCAACTTTTAGGGTACGTTAAGGCAAATGCTTTAAAATTTATGATCGCTGCTCGTTACGAGATAGTTAGGAAACATACGAGGCAATACACGTCCTTCAAACCAACACCACAAAATTTGTGGTGCATACTTAGACCACATATTTGTATTATAGACAGGTTTATAAATATATAATATTAAATGTCCATGCTATTTTATTTGTAAGTATTCATTTAAGGCTGTAAATTTTAACATATTTAATTATATGTTATTAAGGTTATTAGTTTATTAATTAGTGAGCTATTAGTTTAGTTAAAAGGTTCCATATTGTTTAAATAATATCGATTTAAATTACCGCAGCAGACTAATCACGGCATATAATAATAAGCAATCAAATCTGAATTATTATACAATAGATAAATAATTCCAATTGTAATAAAGTTTATACTATTCAGTTCAATCCATTGATAATGATCACAATAATGATCATAAACTGTTAATTACAATGAATTATTGTTTAATTAGACGTACAGATTCTATTATGAGCATGAAATCAGTGTATACAATTTGAATTTAAATTAAAATAAAGCATGTTACAGACTTATAAATGTTTCTGTTCCGTTCGTGCTTCAAATTCCTTAAGTCTTCGTGTAAGCAGGTGTACCAATAAACGACAGGCGGCTTTCAGCTCACGTTTTCTAACTCATAACAGCGAAGCACTTTGCGTGTGTGAAAATGTGAAATACCGTCTTTGGTTACTTATTGTCGTGAATATGGAAGTCACATTGAACATTTATTTTTTTTGTTGTAAGAATATACATTCTTATACCGCAGAATATTGATCAAATTAACCTTATCTGTCACATACATCAAATGGTTTGCTACGGCTGAAATAGAATACTCGTTCAAATTTTATTATATGTAATAAAATAATTTACAATATGAAATTTAGAAATATAAATAATTATACCAAATATTTTAGGTCAAATTAAGCCTTGTAATAACAAATCATTGACTATTAATTCAGTATTAAAACAACGAAATCCTAATAGCTTCATGAAATATAATCTTTTAGTGGAAAGCTTTGCGTCCATTAGTAAAATTCTTATTAATGCTCAGAGTTTCTGGTTTGGTTAAGAAATATAAATACAACACTAAGCGGGGATTTTCTTAGTAACTTGCTTATATTGCAATAGTTATGAATTTTTTATAAATAATATTCTATATATGCAAAAACAGAAAGATCACACCAAAATTAATATATACACCATCTATTGTCAGGATTCAGGTTTAAAAAAATTTAACATAATCTATAATTTTAATTTTCACAATAGATTTAAAATATAGAAGACTCACAAAACTTTCAAAAGATTTATATGAATAAAAATTCGTAATTCAGAGGTAGATCTACGTCTTTTACATTCGCGGTAATAGAGTTACGTATGAAAGCGACGAAATTGTTGGATTCGACTCTCGTACATTTTCTGGCTGCTAAATCTCGTATATCCTGTTACGAATAAACTACACAAAATAGTCGTCTGAGTCGTCTCAGTGACTCCTAGTTGCCGCCTCTAAACCTTCTTAAGCCTACCTTAATCCGCCTACCTATTGAGTACGTCTTATGTCTACATTGTCACCCATAAAGCACTTTTTTAAATCTTTAACATAAATTTTATATTATAAAGTGTATAATAATATTAATTTATGAAACACACACAAAAGGTGACGCTACGGCAGCGTAGGATAATTTTTAAAGAAATGGTTATCGCAGTTTTGAAATATGGGTATCCGGAAAAGCTTGAAATATATTTTATTAATATGTTTTTTTTGATTATATATACAAAATTTTGTTTGTAGACATAAAAAAATTGCACTCGAAACACTTCACTCAATGTATAACAAATTTCATATCGCAGTTTTACACAAGGCAGCGTTATTGTGGTAGGTACTAGAAGCTTTATAACCAGCATACAGCTTGACACTTTTTCATCTTTCCGACTATGTAAGATGGTTTTTAAAAAAAAATTGTTATTATGTGAGATGGAATTCTTGAAACTATTTATATTTCTTCTGATATTATTTATTATATTGTGTTTTAGTACCTTCCAACTACTGTAATAGTTTATATAAATAAATAAAACATATTTAAATTATGTTTATTTAATAGTTACCTATCAATTGTTTGTTTTTAATATTTTCCTCAAATTACTATTAACGCTATGCATCTTTTCTCCTAATTTTATTATGAGTTTCATTGTAATATTGGAAGCTATTTTTGGTTAAGTGTTTTTAATGATTGCTATTTTATTTATTATAATAACACTGTTGGTTTCCAAAATAAATAAATAAATAAATAAATATTTATACTTTTAAATTGTAAATATAATAACTTGTAATTACATTTATTTTTATTTCATGTTCAATCTCTTAATGACTGACAATAGTATGTATTTGGAGATAAAACTTTGCTTAAAATATTAAAAATAAAATCAATATAAAAAATGGTTTGGGCAGTTACCAGCCATCTTATAAATCATTTGTTCGTGTTTATCCTTGTGCTCCAAAGTATATTATGAAACGATGACTCCAGGGAAATCTTTTTAAATGGTCGTTGAGTATGAAGATACCTTTTCATTAGGGCTATTGAAAAAATACTTTGGTATATACTCTTACACGTATATATTTAAAGAGATCATTATTATATCATCTTACCCTTGTATATATTTATATAAATTGATAGTTTACCAAATCTTTAACATTTCAGAGGTTATTATTGACCTGTTACGTACTTATTTGTTACTATATTTTGTAAGTTGTTATTTGACCTATATTTGTTACGTACTTTTTAATCTTTAATTATTTTATCAAAAATATGTCATTTTTGCAATATTCCTTTATATTACTTTTTATTTACATATAGTATCGATATCATTGTTAAAATATGATATGAAAGTTTAAAACAAAAAATATCGAATTTATCAATACAATTATATTCGAAAATCCAATGCTTGTCTTTGTTATAATGGTCGCTGGAAAAGGTTTTCAATTGTGGATGAAGACAAAAAGGAAACAAAATTGAGTTCTAGCGTGAAAATACAATAGAATAGTTTGGAGAGCTGTCCCTGGTGGCAAAAGTCGTCGACAGGTGTAGTGCTCCGGCAACGCGCACGTGACTTTGAAACAATGACTTGAAAGAAATAATATTACATTATTGTGTTTTCTCAGTTGACTCCGCATATACTGAACAGTTTAAACAAATGAAACTTCTTTATATTTAACAGAACAGAATTTCTGTATTTATTAGAATTTCTGAGAAAACATTCAAGATATAAAATAAAGGATAAGTGGCTATCGCACATGGTTTCAATCCATTGTCGTCTGCGGTTTTGTCGAGATGATATCGTTAAACACCCACAAGCACAAACAGAATTTACCCAGCGGAATGACTTTGCATCTTTGCTTAGCTTACTCATTTGAATGGAATGTAATAAATGAAATAGATTTTTTCTTTTTCTAAATTCGTTATATCTTTATTTTTATACCTCATGAATGTTCATAGATAGACATAAGTAAATAAAAATATATGAATATACAAATAAAATGGAAACCATAAAATTGGACAGAAATTTCATTGAATGAATGAATGAAATAATTTATGAAACTGTTCAATTTATATATAATCCTCTGTCCGATAGAAACCAATGCAATTGCATCGGTAATACTGAAGTGCGCCAGAAATGTTCTTTTACAATTTCCGATTATCTTGGGTTTTTTAATAAAATAAAAGTAATTTCAACGAATCGTTTTTATAGATTTGATTTTTAATACAGCAGAAATAGTAACAGAAATAGTTTTTTGTTGAATATCATTTTAATTGGCTGCCGTGTTTGTGTTTTATAATATTTTTTTTCGTATTTCAGGTAAGTCCACAATTACTCAATAAGAATAATGGATGATATTATTCTACATCTACAGAATCAAAACTAGTCCGGTGAGTCGAATACCATATTGTTGTATACATCTGAAGATTTCTGACAATAAGTTTTCCAAGCCGAATAGGCTATCATTTCAATAGCTCTCAATTGTTAGAACGTATTATCATGAATTGATCCGTTCTCGCAATTTATGAATTTGAATTGCAAAATAAATTATATAAGAAAATAATACGTAGCGTCAGTTAGTAGGTCGATTATGCGAACCCATTAAGTACGTACTTGGAGCCGGGAACTCTGCGTGGCTAATGACGGGTCACTCATTTAAATAGCCTGATTCAAATACCCACATATCGTATAAGTATTCACATATATCATAAATCTTTTTGTTATTTACATTCAATTTATACGTTTCATAAAAAAGGTTCATCATTTTCAATATCGGGAATCACATGGCTTGTTATTTTGGCGAATGGTTATTAATACTGAAGATTGCAAATAAATTAAAAATCGGTATTTCAATATGATATTTTTATCAAATTCAATATCTCTAAAGGGAAATTAAAATAATCTTCAATAGTCCATTTTTATGATACAAAATCTAAGTATTTTAATATCAATTTTCATTTCTGCAATAGGATATTAAGACTTGAAATAATATTAACAATATACATTACGAAAATATTATTGCATTTCACTCTCGAAACGCTTTTAATACAATTACATGACACAAATACGAAGCTTTTGTAGCTGTATGCTGAATTTAGCAGAATGTTCTTACACACCCGACACTATACTTTAGAATCCGTCGTTTTGTGTCAAATGGAGAAATTTAATACTGCACGTTATATTAAAACTGAATTGAATATTTCAAATATTAAAGCTAGTTTGAAATTAATAATTTAATTGTTTTGAAATATTCTCGATTGATTTATCAAATACATTATTTACTAATGTTTTCTAAGATTTACACGAGCACTACACATTTGAATAAAACAATTTTACGGATATAACTCGCATTTATTTTTACATTTCTTCATTTTTTTTAATCTTTTACCATCACCATCTTCTTCTCATACAGCGAACAGGTTTGTTGCAAAGCACTCAAAACGTCGGGTTTAAATTAAAAAAATAAACGCGAGTTATATCCCTAAAATAGTTTTATTGAAACATTATTTACTAATCATACAAAACATTTAGCTTACTTGGAATAATTACATGTGATCTAAAAATCAGAAACAAATTTTCATATTTTAATTTGTAGTTTTAATCTCATAACTTCTAGGCAAAATATTGGCTTGTTGAGTGTTGGGTTTTTAGAGTATAAAATTCCGCATTAATTGATATATAGATATATTTTTTTTTTTATTAAAATACTATTACTGTATAGAATTTTGTTTAATTAAAAGCTTATTAACTAATTCTTAGTTTTCTATTTCTGTACCTAGTTGGTACTCTATCTTTCTTTCTTTTCGACATTTACCATAAAGTTCTTATCTAAGAAAATATCTTAAGGTGTTTTCATATGAAATACGAATTTGATTATTTTTATTTTTAATGTATCAAATTATTGTAAAATATATAAATATTATAAATGGTTACATTTATCATTTCGTTCTTTTGTTAAACATGGAATGATGACTGGTAGGCTAACAGAAGTACCGTGAATATATATTAAAAAAGTATTTTCCGAATAAAAATGAAATGTGCGGAATAATTTTTTGCAATTCATTGTCTGCTCTAATAATTAACTACCTGACTCGTCACAATCTCATGTGATTATACAAATGTTTAAGCTTTAACAAACCCTTTATCTAGAAAGATTACAAAGTAACAGCTTATATCTTTTATATATTGAAAACTGATTTTATAATAACAAAGAAACATAAAGAGTATTGTTTTAACAAATATAGTCTGTAAAATTTATTAATATGACCAGAGTTCGAATCCGCGATCTCTGAGAAACCGTCCACGTTTCTATATAAAAAGAGCTACCGTTATGATACTCGGTTCTGTATATGTAACATTCTATATATGATTATCTTTATCGGTACGAATGTGAAGTCTAGTCAATTAATTTTTCATTTTATATTTATTTAAATATATAATGACCCTAACATGGCTATATTTTATTATTAACATAATTAAATATATAAAATATCAAAAGAGGTTTATAGAAATGAAAATATAATCCTTTTGGCTGGGTATTACATTCTAAACTATATAATTTTGTTGGAGCGGGCGTCATTGTTTAGAGGTAATTTATATTGTGCTCTACAAAATTAGCCAGGCCGCAGGAGTCCAGGTGGCGCCCTGGGCCATTACCACGAGGATTTAGTCTGCGGAACACGGACTTTAACTAAGACCGAGTAATCTTTTGTGTAATTGTCGTGCCCATTAAAAATGTATTAAGCTCCATGCTTTCTAATTTAATCTGTGTAATTCTGGCATTCATACTCGTTTCCTGAGGTCGCCATGTCAGCGTTTTTATATATTCGCAAACATAAAAATATATTTGTTATCATTAATGTAAAATATATATCTATAATACTATTGTGCTTACTTTGTATATGTTATTATAAATCAAGCTACTTTTTTAAAAAACATTTTCGAAGCAGTAAAGTTGCTAATTTCGCAAAAAACGAACTTAGCAAACATTTTATAAACCAGGGCATTTAAAAAGTACAAAATCGTGACAGCTCCAAAAGCTTTTGAGGTGATTTATTACTACATTCAATTCCATCTATACTTATTTAAAATTTAAACAAAAATATATTTCAAAGAGGCAATTGTACTTCTTTTGAAATTAAATTTAAAAATTTTGACGAAATTTTATTTATGTAAGCCAATGTTATTTTATTTAGGAAAATACTTGTCACTTTCATATCTTTTTTAAGAAACATGAAGATTAAATTTAAGTTTCAGCTTTCATTAAATTATATTTACGTTATTTTAAATAATTATTTTAGTTATTTTTATATGAAATTACTTAAAAGATTTGAAAGTTAAAGGAAATTTGTATTTGTGACTAGCTACATAAGAATAACTGTGCGATTTTCAATTTAGATTTTCTATCAAATTTGCCAGCTCGTTTCGGCTGAGCTTGGCAAGTTATTACGCGAGACGTAGATTCTTCCAAGCTCCTGTTAAATATGTCTAAAAGGAAGAATTAGTGAAAATTACCTATATTTTTACACTTTATCGTCCGTTTTTTTTTGTTAAGTCTCCTCAAATTTGCTTCATAAGTAATTTTTAAACAAAATTTCCTTTTACGTTTTATATTTTAGTAGTTTAAGAAAGTGGACAAGAATAATATTTTCTTTCATTGTGTATTGAAATTGAACAAGCGCAATTCATATTTATACTTTTTCAGTATTTCAAATCCGTGGAATCATGTTATCAAGTGTATTTATGAAAAAAAAAACTACTGTTTTACTTAAACATTTTATTGAATATTATGTAAAACATTCGTAATAAATTTATTCTATGGTTTTGAAATTTTAGCCGCCGTCTGAACGCAAAAGAAATTATTAACGTCATTGTATGTCATGATTTTGAAAAAATATGTGTCGTAAAAAAAACTGGATCCCAAGAACTTTCGGCCCAACTCATTCATATTTACTTGCATGTCATAATGACCCTGTTAACAAAATTGAATTACAGTACTGCAATCTACTTTATCTTCCTTTTGACGATCGTGATAACTGCTTTGTTATTTGAATATCCTTGAGTTTCAAATTTTTCGAAGGCAATAACTTCAATATCTTTTGCTAAGCAAATCCCTGATATATAGGATCTTATTATAGGAAAGACTAACATATTCATTTCTATTAGTCGAACAAAATTACTTAACTTCGATAAAACATGACCTATATGTGAAACCTAGCACACTATTAGTAAAAATCTCTGCTAACTTGAGTATATGCCAATTAAAAATTAAACAAACTATTCACATATTCTGATTTCCTATAGAAAATCAGGCCATATTTTGTTACATATATAATCTGTATTAATAAAATATGACATTAATCCCATGAGTAAATGGAAGGATAACATACATAATGAAGGGAGGAAGTTAGTTATTGTTTCTCTCGCTGATCTTTCGTTAGAGGATAATACTCTTCCATTCTAATCAAATATCTATAACTATTTACTTCTTACAAAATATATAAACATACCTTTTTGACATTACAATTTTTATTAACGTTGAATATCTTCATAATAAGTGGTCCAATTACAAAATGCTCACATGGTTTACTGGGTTGATAATTCCATAACTTTGTGGTCCTGTTGCTATTTTGTAATGTCCCAATAGTAATCTTTGCCTGGAATAATTATATTATTTTCATGATATCAAGGATTAAATTACAGTTTTTAATAACTTACGTGTTTTAGTGGGCAATCCTTTGGAAAGTCTGAACTGAAAGGAATATCCGACATGTTACGTATGTTATGAAGACGTATGGTGCCGCACTCCCCCCTTTTAGGTCCTTTACACAATTCAAATTTCAGAAACTCAACCGTATATGGACCCTGTTAAATATAAACATTTATTAGTATTTATATATATTTTCTATACTTAAATATATAATAAACTCACATAATTTTGTCGATTGATTTGACCAAATATTTTGACCGATATTAATATAACGAAATACAAAACTCGGTACATGATAGGTTTATTAGTTATTGGTGGCTAAATTCAAATTAAATCCTGCGTTACGTTTGACCACAACAAATAAAATTGTTATAATACAATACACGAACTTATTATGAATCGAAAATGATCATATCAGTTTTTATTAACAAAAGATTGTAATTTCCTGTATTTATATAATCTAATTGTATAATTTTGTATTGTTTAATTTAAAAAAAGGTTAAACTCCCTAATTTATCAACAATAATCAAGTTTTTTTAAATTATAATAAACCTATTTTTATTTAAATAACTATATAATAAACAAACATGCGTAATAATTCTATAACTCTTAAAGATTTTTAACAAACCAATATTTTCTTTTCAATGGCACGTACTAAGATGTCGATACGAACTGGAAACGTCATTAGGGTATTTTATTTCGAACCTCATTTCCGCGGCGAGCCTCGGGGATAGCTTAATGCATTTCCCCATTATGTGTCACCTGCGCCATCAACTTTTCATTTTGCATTACTTTTATGCGTTGATTGCGTCATTTACATTTATTGCTTTATCACACACACACAAACAGTCACACACATAGGATTAGTCATAATTTTTTTTTTATATTTGTTGCTGACAAATTATATAAGATAAGGATAAAATACGTGTTATAAACAATCAATGTATATTTTGTAATAAGTCAAGAAGGGTGATTTGAATAAATTATCCTGGATATCCAGGATACCTTGTACTGATACATCCAGTGTTCTTTTTTATTAATATTGATTAAATCAATCCGATTCTGTCGTGGCTAAAATGAGAAGCAAAGCATGTTAATGGCTAAGTTGTATGAAACTCAATAGCATGGAGTGCGCTCGGGTTAGAGCGCTATATCTGATTCTGCCCGCAGACCTTCAACTACTCTGTTTGTCGGCTTATGTGGTGATCACTGAGCTTAGTTTAGATTGCAATAAAATGAACTTTTGGAAACTAATACTCATTTTTAGAATTGAATTGTAGGGTAAGAATTTACTATTTCTAATCGTATTAGTACTACTATTTAAAATATTTTATATTTTTCAATAAAACTATTTTACGGATATAACTCGCGGTTTTTTTTATTTTTACATTTATAATTTTTTTAAATGAACCCGACGTTTGCTGCAAAGCATTCGTAACGTCTGGTTAAATTAATAAAATACAAAATGTAAAAATAAACGCGAGTTATATCCGTAAATTAGTTTTATTGAAATGTGTAGTACAGTACTCGTGTATATCTTAGAAATCATTATTTTATACTTATTTTTTATATAGTTCTATCATAAATAACTTGGAGCGCAAAACAGACCTCAATTTTGACTCGCTGCGCTTGCAAAATCTCGGTATGTGTTAGCATATTGACCGAAGCAAGGTGCAAATAGCACCGAAGTTGCATTTACAAAACGTCGATGCATTCTGTACTCAACTATTTTTCAAAATTAGACATTATTACATTTTTTTTTTTTAAACTTTTCTAAAAATTACTAAGAAACTCTTAGTTTTCCAAAATTTTGACATTTTCCGATATACCGGTTTTGATCGATACACAAAGGATGCAGAAAAGTCTCTCATAGAGAGCTTCGCTCAACTATTACAGAATTTATATGAATATTCCCACAAGGGATAGTAATTTGAAAGGCACATGTAGAAATTACCATGATCTTGAATGTATTAACAGTCTTACAAAGACCGGTAGAATATGAGGGATAATATTCCTTCCGTCTGCGACCGCTGTCGTCTCAGCATAAGGATACGTCATATTCTCGCCGCAATTACTATTCATATGGTAACTTATATAATACTCTTTATGCAAAATCTTAATAAATATTATAATATTAAATCTCCGTGGTTGAAATTCATAATATAAACATGAGTTAGTTCACTTGCTTTGGTAAGTAGAATTCGAAACATAATAATTTGTTACATACGAAATAAACAGTAAATAGGGGGTCAAATATAACTATATTTTTAAATTAAGAGTAAAAAATACAATTCCATAATTACCAATAATAAATAAAAAATATTTCGGTAAAACAATCATTTTTAAAAGAAAATTCTATTATAAATAAAAAGCAATATCCATAACTATTTTCGAAACTATAATTGAATAGAATACTTTAACTTCGACCCTTATATTTTATACAGAATAAATTCGTTGAAAATTATCATACTTTCGTAAAGGTAAACCGGGGTCCCAAAGTTCGAGGGATAATGGAGTTAACACTGAAGACGAAACGACTATAAATCCAGTAGATTTCCATCTCAATTAGATTAACCTTATCATTGGCGTTAACATTTTATTCTTAACTCGCTAAACTTCTGGAATGAATGGGTGTAAAAACGTAATTTATTGTTAATCTCCTCACCATACTCATTGAATTTCCCATATAAAAGTAAATGAAATATAAATGGGATACTTACTTAACCTTTATGTACTAAGGTTAGAAAGATATATGTTTTTAACTGTTTTGAAAGAACTTTTTATTCTGCAACTTTTTTGTACAACACTCACAAAAAATGGTTTATGTAAGTAAACACGTATGTGTTATATACATATATATATATATATATATATATATATATATATATATATATATATATATATACACATATAAATATATATAAGGATATCCTACTGGCAAGAATTTATTGTCATTTATAGATCTGCAACCTAAAGAAAGTTACGAAAAGTGTGTTAGGAAAAGTCTTTGGCTGTGAAAAACCCTCGGATAACATCGTTTTCTTATGACAAAAAAGGCCCTAAAAATGTTGTATGAAAAACAACAAAATAATATTATTTGATCTGTAAAGAGTGTTACTAAGGTTTCGCAGCAAACGCATTAAGTTGGCGCCATGTTATAAAACATGTTACAATATTTACTATCTTATGTGATATACAATGCTAACATTCTCACGGTATGAAACGCTTCAGCGATACGAAATTCTTAGCGTTGTAGTCAAGTGGATCAATTTGATATTGGCATGCACGTGACGTATTACTTCAGAGGGTACATAAGAAAATTTTCCTGGTATCATGTATTGTGTCTGATTTCTGAAGTAAGTTTGACTTTTGTTATTTGAAGTATTCTTGAAGTTATCATAATTTTTGTGTTTTAGTGCCTTCGCATCAGCTAAACTAAACTTGAAAAATGCACCAAAATTTTATGCCATATTTCAATTTGTACTTATTCTTTAGTTAATTATACAAAACACCTATAAATTTACTACTTAAACCTATTTTTGTCATTGTTAAAAACAAAAAAAAAGTCGGGATTTTTTTTAATTTATCGTGTTGAGACAGATTCTTCTATACCATACTATCTTTATATTGCTGTGACGATGTTTAAGATTATAAATTAATACCATAAATCGTATTCTATATTCTCAGACAGTATAAAGAGTTTATTTTGCAAAGCAGCGCAGCTCTTAAAGCTCTCGAAGTGTGATGAATGGCGGTGTTAGGAACGTTGCCGTCTCGTAATATGATTGATAGAGCACTATATGATCAAATTAGTTAAATAATATCAGCATTTTGTTTACTTATTACAATATATTGTTTATACATTATTTTTACATATATTTTTTAATATTTAAAATGGAAATTTAATTAATTATTTCATAGAATATTAATAAAACTGTTGCAACAGTCAATTAATATTTACTTTAAATTGAATATGTAACTATCAGATAAATATGTAAATGACTACTAAATAAATATAATTATGTGTCTACCGTCCATTGTATTGTGATGCATTTAGAGGCACAGTGGAATAATTTTAAACATTTCAATTGTGTTTCAAAATATTTATTGTTATATACTACAAGTATAACTTTATTTTAATATACTTTGTTCGAGAACATTATTACTAAATGAAAATTTCAATAATTATTAATGTCACGAATGATTTTTATAACTGTCATGTTTATCTCTATTGTTTGATTAAATTATTGTGTTTTTTATTTATTTAATTCTTTATTGCAAAAAATAAGACACAAAAGCGGGTTTAATGCTATAAAAACATTATTTATCAGCCAACTTTATGATGTATAAGAGAGGTGGTTGGTAGGCTGGCAAAAAAAAAAATATAAATATTAAAAAAATAAAATCTTTTTAAGAATTCTAAAACACAGATAATATTATATGGTATAATAAATATTTATGTTTGTCTTTTATTTTTTCATGGGACAGGATATATAAGAGACTAATCAATTTTTTTTTCCAAAAATTCTAAAAGGATATACACAAAATGAATGCAGTGATAAAAAAAATAGTGTTCGTCTGTACATACTGCGCTAAAAGAACGTCGAAAACCGTCCCCAGAACACATTCCGAATAATATTGGAACTTTTGCATTTTTTTTACAAATTCGTGAATTAAAATCATACAAAGTGATTACTAGAACTAAATAAACCACATAAAAATTTTCAGAAAATCTAAATGTGAATTTTATAAATGAATGTACTTTTTCGTCAAAGAAGAAATAATAACTGCAAAATTTTTGTATTATAATAAAGGATTGTGATACAAAATATTTTTTAACATTTATCTGTTTTAATAAGTATTGATTAATTCATTCCTAAAAATAAGGGAATAATACGGGAGGATATAAGGGAAAACCTTTTCTTGCTTACCCTTGGAGGGAATTCAGTTTACTTTCCAGTCGAGTGTTTGTCTCCTTTATCGATTCAATGTTGTTATCATTGCCACAATCTGACCTGTCTACTCTTTGACCTCGCTCTTATCGATTGCCAGAAATAATATTAGATGTTATTTCAATGGAATCACAGAAACATTTGATTATTATTACCATACTATTATACGACACGAAAGACTTAATTATTATAAGGCATTGCTATTATAAGTGTAGGTGTACCTTGATTGGTCACCTCAATTTAGAAGGCATTCCGGTGTTAACCTCGAGAATTCCGAAATAGTTCTCATTCCCGACCCGACACCGCGAAGGACCAATATCCATTTATATAAATATATATAACTTACAGTTATGTGGGTCTGCTATCTGCAATATCAGAAAATCTGATATTAAACTATTATTTATCTAATTAATACATTGAGATAGTATAGTATTATATACCAATAAAGTTTTATAGAAATAAGTTTCACAGATTTAGTTGATTTTCTTGTAGCCATGTAGGTTATGTAATACGGTAATAATTGACTAAGGATTACAACTTCTATAAAGTTTATCTTAAAAAAAAACTATATATCAAACGATGCGGAATTTTATACTGAATCTAAAAAACCAATACTCATGACGAGCCAAAATTTTCCCTACAAGTTATGAGGGAAAAAAATATTGAAAATGAAAATTTGTGTTACTGATTTTTAGAACAATCATGTTTTATACAACAACATGTTTTATATCAATCGATGCGGAATTTTATACTGAATCTAAAAAACCAACATATGAAAGAAATAAATGTAGTACTTGTGATAGATATAACTTGGAACATCAAATTATATTACAATCGTATTTCGTTATAGAAAAATAAATGTGAAAACATGTTTGTCACGTCACGTCTTGAGTACTGTAATATCGTCACAGTTTTGGCACTCACGAAAGAATATTGAGAGGGATTTAAAAGCCTTTTATGTATATCACTAGAAAAAAATAAGAAAGTTATATGAATTCTAGTTTAAGATAATAATATATAACATATTAAATATATATATATATATATATATAAAGTTTTCTAAGTTTCCACGAGTACTACACATTTCAATAAAACTATTTTACGGATATAACTCGTCTTTATTATTACATTTAAATTTAAATAAAAAATTAAACCCCAGTCTGTTTATTTGTCCAAATAAACTGACTGACTGACAGACACCATCATCTCGTCGTACCGCGAACACGTTTGCTGCAACGCACTCGAAACGTCGGTTTAAATTAAAAAATGTTAAAATAAACGCAAGTTATATCTGTAAATTAGTTTTATTGAAGTAATATATTTTACTTATATATATATATATATATATATATACACTTTATTTATTTCTTATAAGTATAAATGAAAGTAAATATACTTTTAAAAATGTATATTGCATACAATTTTAAATATTAAGTAGGACAAGAGCCCCGTTTATTACGAACTCGGGTTGTCTCCCATTTCTTAAGTAATCAAGTATGTAAATATACAAAGCGTTATTGCTAAAATGTTTTTGTACTGTCTTAAATTAGAATATGAGAATTCCGATATAATTATATATACCTAAGGCTGTATTATTCGAAGATGTCTATTAAAATATGTTTCAAAAAATTATTTTTCCATATATTAAAAAAAAAAAATTGAAAGTTACTTTTGAATCGGTAATAGAATAACTTATTAGTTGCTCAGCTGGATTCCGTTCGCGTTCACTGCACGTTCACGTTTTTTTACGTTTTTTTCACGTTCACGTTAGGAACGCGTTACACGTTCAGAACATTATTTCAGAACTACCTACTACTAATCGACCCTGAAAACAAAGAACATTATTTGCGTTTTGCAATATTAATGTTAAAACATTTTCATTACTTCGCTGTATTCTTAGGAGTAATTTTCTTATAGTATATTTCAAAATGTGATGTTATATACCATATTATTAGAATCCGATTAGTATTGTTGTTTTTATTATAAGTATACAATTTTATCTATGATTCAGTAAGCTTGGACTACACGAGCGTTACACGTTACGAACATTAGTTCTAAACTTCTCGTTCAAAACTAAACAGAGAAACAACATTATCCCCTTATTGGCTATAATTATTTACAAGGAACTTTATAATAATGGTTTTCAAAGTTCATGGTGTATTAATGGCCTTTTAAATTAAAAATACACGATTTTTAATAACGCTTGTGATAATACAGATTAAGGTTAATTAAACGATTTTTTTATAATACTACAAAAGATTTAGTATTTACAAGACTTTAATACAGAAACTGTATAATAATATTTATTTTTAATATTTATCCTGACTTAAGTAACTTTAATAAGCTGGCTAGAAAGTTTAAAAAATTTATATATTTTTAACATCTATGTAATAACCAAGGATTAAGGTTATATTTATTTTTTATAGTTTTATTATATTACTACATTATTTTTTAAAATTTAGAATTTGCAAGATTTTTATATATAAATTGTAAAATATTTTTTTTTAACTTTTCAATATTTATCCTGAGTAACTAATCTTTCTAGGGTCTTTAATAATTTGTTATTTTCAGAGACACGCAATTTCAAAGTTTTTCTATATAATTCCATTTCTAAGATTGGATAGACAGAAATTTTGTATAAAATTGCTCAATTTTGAAAATAAGAAATGTGACATTTTGTAAGTTTTATGTTTGTTCACGGGGCGAATCCACAAGGCGCCGCCGCTACCAAAATCTAATATTTTATAGTTTTAATAAAACTGTAAGCCATTTTAATAATTTATGTCCAATGCGCACAATCGTTTTGGATTTTTATTTTTAAAAATTTACGTATCTTTAACATAAGATTATATAAGTGTTAATAATTCTGACGCTTACTCATATTCTTAAGCAATTTGTAAGTGACTTGTACAGAGAAAATATACTATATGAAAATGTTATGTGCTCCGAATGTGGAACGGACGATAAGCGCCAGGATCTTGAATGAGTAAATTCATCTTGATATTTGGAAGAAAGATTTATCGCTGCACCAGTTAGTGCCCATCCTCTCTGTTTACTAAATCTTAGACACACATAGAGTCTTCCATTTTAAATCTCATATAAAGTAATACGTAAGAATGTTTCTTATCTGCGATGCAAGCTGTTAATATTATGGGCGAGGAGTTGCAATTAACGCTCATATATATTAGCTTAAATTCTAGTCCCTGTTAATTTATTATGAGTATGTTGCCCTCTTTGAAACTAATTTCAAAGATTTTGCACACACGTGGGTTTCTATTTTAAGATATTATTATGCCCCTTGATGCAATTTATTTGCTTTCGACAATCAATAAATGTTGACAACCAAAAAAAAAAAAAAATATATATATATATATATATATATATATATCTATATATATATATATATATATATATATATATATATATATATTTTATTCAATAAAAGGTAAATATAATTAATAATTAATAAACTTCTGTAATTTTTTATGAACAACATTATTAAATTCTATAAGAACTAAATCAACAGTTACACTCTAGAGTGTTGTAATTATATATTTATAAGAATTGTAATAAAGGCATAATGACTACAAGAATTCTAATAAAGCCAAAATTCTTCCTAATCCAGCCAACATTAATAATTCTAACAAGTAAGTAAGAACCGCAGTCGGGAGATTATTACCCTTACGGAGATGTCGGTTTCGTAATAACAATCGTCCTTAAAATGTAATTTGCACTCAAGCACCGTGAGAGCTTTAATTTTAATTCTTCTGTCAGTTCCTTCCAAGACGATATAACCTAACTAAATGATCGTTTAGAGAAATTTACTATTAAACTAGAGTGTTAAGAAAGTCAATCCACTTTAGTTAGGAAGGCATTGGTAGGTCGAAGTAACTGCTTAAATAGACCTGAGTGTCGTCCTATCTACCGACAAGGGCTCTTCAATTAAAACTGTTCAAGTTTGTTTAAATGTTTGTGTCAGTCCATCTTAACTTCGGTAACTGCGCTGATGCTACCGCTTTTGTATAGAGTAGCTAGTGCAAACAAATGTTAGCTTTAAATGTTGCTTTAACAAAGTTTTTCGGAACATGAAATTCTTATTAATAATTTAAATATTCATAGTATCTACCGTCACTTAGTTACAAAATATAACAAAGTTTTTTTAGATATATATATTTATGTTAAATATCAATTAATAAAAATTTCCACAGCGAATACAGATGTCAACGTAACGTGACATGCAATATTAGTTGACAAATCGCCATTAATTACAGTTGTACATGGGTCGTGACTAAAACAATGATTAGTGAAATTGGTTGAGGTCTGTGTGTAGCTCAGCTTTACACATTCAACGATAATTATGTAAATAGCGTGTTCAGGGATGCACGTGTGGCGTCATGTCTTGTTACGCATATATTTAACCACGCATTGTACATTCTACTTTGTTGCAATCCCAATTTTGAGTAATTGTTACAAATATCAATGCAATGGATATATATTGTGTCAGGAACATGCGTCTAATGAATGCTATTAATATTAATTTGGCTTGTTTGCTCATGTCTCTTGTGATTTTGTGTGGCGCAGGAGTAAGTGTTATGTATGTGGATAGTGACAGGCTTAATATGTTGTACATTATTCACACTTCTTCCTCTTATTTTTTATTATGAACTCGACAGTATATTTGAAATTAAAATGTGTATCTAAAAGTATATTTTCTTAAGTACTATTAGGGTCATGGGATATCTGTGTGACACTTAATTTTTCTACGCATGAGTTAGTTTTTAGTGCTTTATAAAAGTATTTATCTTTTATTTACCGTACAATTATAGAAGTAGCGAACCAAATAATTCTTTTCCAGACACAATATACACAAAAAAGGTCAATAGCAAACCTTTTTTATTACAGTATGTCTAAGATTGTTAGAAAATGTTACCTTTAATCTGTAAAAAAAGAGGTCACAACCTTTTGATTGCATTAAACAAATTAAAATATCAGAATTCGTGTAGTATTTGATAAAAAAGTTATTTATCAACAAGCTGAAAGGATGGGTAATTAATTAACGTTATATCCGGGTTATGTTTGTTTACTTTTATTTATGTGCGATATTTTCGCCAGTTAACGTGTGGACAGTAGGTTATTTCGTTTGGCTCTGGGATGGCTCCGAATGATTTATTGTTGCGTTGAATATGCATGTCGAGATGAAAAATGAGGACAAACGTGCGATAGTTAGTATGGAGATGGATAGGATACATCGCGTCAAGCGGATTCAGTCGCCTCCCCGCACCGAACGCGTCACATTGGGGAAGTCGTTAAGAAGACAAATTGATAGTTGTAAGATTTCTTAATACTTTTACAGTTCAATTTGTTTTAATCTTGTATAATTTATCAACTCTGTATATTTTGGAATTGGCAATTATTTTCTCCTTGTCTTTTATGACCGACTGTTATTATGTTCACGGTATGACACTAGACCAATTACGTTTATTGTCTTTCTTTTTTTTTTTTTTTTGTATATCCGTATAAAGATAATATATATTATAATGTGTTTTAAAGTATGTGGGAGTGACTTGCAATAATTAATCATATAACTCATCTGACAAGTGGAAATTATTATTTTATATGAATATAATTAAAGTTTTAGAAACTCAAAATTGCTGAGATATATTGCGAAATATATTTGGATCGCGCAATATATATATGTAGATAGTTTGAGAGAAACAATAGTTTTAGTTTCACAAACAACTCAACCGGCAAGGCTCTCTGCTTCATTAAGGTCTAGCGCACAACATTCTATAGCCAGCTATTAAAAAACATCTGACTTCAAAAAATATCCATTCAGATTTTTGATGCCATTGTTTATTCTCGTGTCATTTTAAATTAAAATTTCGAGCAAAACAAACGTATACAGCAAAAGATTTTAAGGTTCGTTATAACGATATCTGGAAAAAAAATTGGCGTAAAATGAATTAAAATTTTGTATTATATGTCATAGTATACATAAACATATACATTGGTTATATAATTGTAGACTTTTATGTCGCAACTGTATCACGAGCTGCCACGTCACGCCAGCCCTCCCTGATCCCGGCTTATTCTAACTTAGAACTGGTTTTACCATAATGAAACTTTTACAAGCAGATTAAAATTGTTCCATGTTTAAGGTTTCATTATTGCATTTTTAGTCGACCATTCTACTTAGAGCCACATCGCTATAATGTCTATTTTAAATAAGAAGACTTTAAACTAAACTATATTTTTAATCTTCAAGATATTAATATTTAAATCCAATATATGATAATTTATTTATTGCTTCTTCACTCAAGGCAAAAACTTAAAACTATTGCAAATTAATAGTCGAATCTTTGTATATAATGAGCAATCGCAAAGCAGTCATAAAATGTTCAGTATTGAAAGGAAAATTGAATCTTTGATCTATTTTTGTGTACAACGTGAAATTATGTTTCATTTGCCATCGATATTAAAATCTCAATAAGATTATAATAAAATATAACTTTAATAAACTTCGTTAGACATTATTAAATTTTAATTAAAAGTTATCCAAACGCCTAACAATGTTATGTACATACTTTTTTGAGTTTATATTTCTGAAGTATATTGTGTAATATCAGATCAATACTTCGTTAAATGATGTTACACAGCGATCGGTACTTTATTTGATTAAAGAGGTCTTTGATAAATATTCACACGTCGATAGATTAATAGTATGGTTTCATGCATGAGGATTTCTGAATACGTGAGTATGACAAAAGTTTGTAAGAGATATCAGTACCATTGTATCAATATATAAATTTACGCTTGGTTCGCCTGTATGACGCAATGACATCCCCAGAGCAATGAGTACAAAGGTTTCATTACAACCAGCATAATATAAACCCTAAATGTTGACGCAGCAAAATATGCAACAAATGTTGTAGAGTATAAAAGGTATCCAATCTATTTCACCAAATAGCTTTGGCGAGAGTATTTTAATTTGGCCGCGTACAGAGTATGATACTTCTAATAATAAAAACAAAAATGACAATCTAGAAAAACCGTTCATTACTTTGTATTGAATAAATATTAATAAATGTTGATTAAAAACACTGAAATTATTTAACATTTTAGATTAGTTCTTGCAAAGTTTAATTGTAAGCGCGTCTATTACAGGTGTTCTTAACAGAACGACTAAAATTAGGGACAACGAATGCAATCAAACGATCCTTTATTAGTAATGTTATTGTTTTGGTCAGTTATTGCGATTCGTTGCCGAGACACGTTTCGAATAAATTAAACTGCAATTTTGGGCCTTTAATATGGAGTGTTGTTACGCCATTGGATAGGCAGCTGCTTCAACGATATGAGCGGCATTCGAATGAGTACACAAAGGCTATACTGCATAGGTTCGGCTATCGGTAATGCAGCCGAGCAGATGATTGTTCCAAGTCCCTGTGGACCGCGCGTACCTGCCTCTGACGATATCGCCTAAAACTTTTCTTTCTTTTTTAAACTTTTGAATCGTGATTTGAATGTTATATTGCTGGAAATATATTTTTGTTCCATTCATTTTCACAAAATTTTCCCATAAATCAAAAGATAAATTTATATTTAAATAGGCTGTGTATACATTCGAAAGCTCATTATGTTTAACAGATCCACTTTGTTTATATTGTCTGTATTTTTAAAGAAAGAAAATAATTATTTTATTAATTTATTTACTGAAGCCAGTTATATTGAATAATTTGATGTTTATAATATCAGTCTTATAATACAGTATAATGAATTATACATATCTATCGAGTACCCCTGTGTATTAGCTATCTCTGTATATCAATACTACATAACTCTCGATCTTTGCCAAAGTTCAATTCTTAGGGCAATTGTGTAACTTTGATTTCACTGAATTTACATAGTTGCTCAAAGGTAAGGTCGCATAAACAAACTTACGTATGCGTTACAGAAATACAATACCTTCCTTGTTTGTGTTGGAGCATTCCTAATCTTAATGTAGTCAGGCCTACTAAAGTTTTACTATTCAGTTAAATCTAAATTTTCTTACATTTTGTCTCTAATACTTTTTTGATATAATGTTGATTCTGTTTATAAATGGAAAAATAAATAGCTCTTATAAATATACATACATATATTAATAAAAACTTTTAGAAAATTATGTTATCTGAACTGGCAGAGTAATTTTTCTTCACTTTTGTTATTTGAAGTTGGAGTTGATCCAAGGAATTGTGCCGAAAGTACCGCCAAATCGAATAGTTTAAATTATGTAGTGCTTGCAGTCTGTGCGTTTCATTGGAACGAATATGTACTTCACAATTGCAATAAAAAGTCAATTTTATAGACAAGATTTATTTTCTTCTGATGTTTTATGTTATACTAGCAGCTGCCCGCGACTTCGTTTGCTCCCTATCAACTGTTCTTTGTTACACGTGTTTAGTCTAATATAAAGTAAGTAAATATATATAGTACACTCATATATATATAACGTTCATATAGTTTTAGAGTTAATTCGTTAAAAAAACTAAACCTTTAATATTAGTTTAGATTAAGACAACTAGCGAATAGATATATAAGCTTATACTATTAACATGTTAAACATACCTGTACATATATACTATATACTTTATAGTCCACATTAATTAAATTCAGCAGTTTCTCTTTTAGTATCCCTCCCAATTTTCTCTTCAAGAGTTTAATTATCTTAACGGAAACATCGTTTTCAAACTTAATTATTTTTTTAAAGTGTTCAATATTCATTCCGATTTTCGCCAAGCAGACATTAAAATTCATAACTCAGCTATTATACTCGTCAACATCTGGCGCCACTGAAAAGTTATTATCTCGAACTCCGGGAAATGCATTAATTAATCTAAGTATTACCGTACCAAGAAAATAAAATGTATGACTTATATTTATCATAAAACATTTTTGATCACTATATGTATATGTTCTATACATATAGTGATCAAAAATGTTTTATGATTGCTTAAGTTTCATACTATATAAACTAAATAGGGTTCAAAATCCGAAAGCAAAATATATGTTACATATGTTACATTTTGTAAGGTCAACGGCATATAAATTGCTTCATGAAGTTTTAGTTTTGCACCGTCAGTGTTACTCATAATGTTATTTTTTCACTCGGATTCTCACGTAAATTGATAAAGCCGTTGAGTGCTGGAGTTGCGAGCCCCATTTTTAATGCTTTGTTGTAGCTTATCATTTGCGGATATTACTTTTATGTCATTTCTCTATGAACACATTTCAGCTCTTCTTTGTTCTTTACTTCTGTTTAAAGTATTTTAATTTAAAATATTACGTTAATAGTCTCACGAACTTCAAACTCTAATGGATAACTAAACTTCTTTTTAATTCTGAAGTAAGATAAGAAGTATCAAGTTTTCTCACCTTTGAGAAGTTAAAAGTCCAAGGATAATTTTTTAAACTTTATTATGGTTGGATAAAATATTCATAGTTTTAATAAATACTTTTTTTTATTAGCTTCGTAGCACTTGTTGACTTTAGAAGACTAGTTTTTTTACCCAGACTTTTGCCAACCTGAATTAAATTTCATCATTCCCTCGATAGTCAGAATATTTAACTTTTCATATTTGACACCTTGACATAACAAAAACTAATATCCTCTTCGACCTAAAATATGTTATATACATGACACACGCACATACCTAAAATGGCTTCACACGCATATCCATTTCCCAGACAATGGAGATCAAGCTATCTCTGTCTCTCATAAGAGGGCTTCGCATTCCATTTGTGTAACGTTACTATCGATGCCCAAAGGTGAGGTCCAGTCTCATAGGTAGTGTTTTTAGGACTCATGTACACATGTGGCTTTTTAGTCTCCATATTGGTTGCGAATGTTAAGCCACTACTATGGTTAGATCACGCACCACATTTCGAATATATATGTGACATGACAGGTCTCGTGTAAGCCGTTGGTGAGTGATTCTGTGTCATATTCTGTTTGTATATCTTTAGTAATCTGTACATGAAAATTTCATGATAACACTGACAAATATTATTGTAACTGAATATTTATTTTATTGGCAATAAAAATATATTATACTATATTTTTATTGCCAATAAAATTATTGTTTTCTCAAAATTTAGTTTAATTGCAATTGTGTTTTATATAGAAATGTAAAATATGTACACACTTTTAATGTTACTTATTTGTAAGATCATTCGGAATTGACATTTCATAAGAGGCTTCATCTCAAATTGTATAAAGTATGGTAAGACATTGACATATTAATTTAAAATATGTAACTAACTATAAAATCACATGTGTGAATCATTTTTAAAATAGTGTCAGTTTCAAATTTACGATATTTAAAATGAAATACTACAAAAAAAAAGTAGGGTGTTAAACGGAATTAATGATAAATATATTCAAATGTTAAAGATATATATGATTCTAATAACAATTCAATTGAAACAGGATATTCGTTTTGAACATTTAAATTGATTGGGTTTGATCCCTAATAAAGGAAATACAAAAAAATTTTTGATATCAAAGCTTACGAAATGTTTTTGGGTTCATCCTTTGTTTTAATACGTGTAGCATGACTGATTTCATAACAATAAGATATAATAGGTGTTTAGAAGTATATAACATAATTTTTTTAAGTTTAATTCAAACTTTACTTGGTCATCCGATAAATTGTATATACGTGAGTGAACCCGGATTATATATAATAGTATTGATGGATCACGAAAGTTTGAATAAAATAAGATAAATAGAATTAAAAAAAATATATATATAGAACTACAGTTCTAGATACACCATCTGAAGCTGTTAACCACTCAGATATAGCTGGAGTATATGATGACATTGTTGGTTTTCAATGGCCGCCATGGTGTGACGAAACAGACATTGATCACCGCTCAGTATAATGAAACAACTTTAATTTAGTCATTGACTTGAACCGTAATAAAACAATAAATAAATAGTCATTCCAGAATATACATTTTTATTATAGAGTTTATATGAAAAACAATAATTCATTGTAGTTTATTATATCTGTTTTGTCCTGAAACAACATTTTATGAACCAAACCGTTCTCTTCTAACTCCTGAGTAGAGTATTAGATAAATTTGTTCTGACAGCTCACGCCCTCTAGCGTCGCCAATTGAACAACTAACTGAATTTGGCACAGTAAGGTATCGTAAATAGTAGATAGATAAATTTAAAATGTATCTCTAATATATTTGCCATGCCAAAAAGTAAAGCTCTTTTAATTTTGCACATAGTATTGATAGATATATGTTATTTTCTTATATAATATATTATTATTGTTTGTTATTATTAAACATTAACACAATAAATATAGTAAGCAATGGCATAGGGTATTAAATTAAACTTAAATATCACATTAATACACAGCTCTGGTATATTGCAATTTCAATAGTGCAATCATTTGTGTGACCCGTTCATTGTACTGTAGGAGTAGTCATACTATACCATAATGTATCCAATGGTACTGTAATATAATTCCTCTTTATATAATACATATATCTATATTAAATATTTTCCGTACAAAAATTTGGCACGGTACAAAATCCAATAGAATGTGCACAAGATATAAGTTATCGATTTGTGTTCATAGAAGCATACAATTTAATATCTTATTTTAAAACTCTTTATTTATGTAATAAGTAGTTTAATGAGGTATCTGGTGATATAATTTTAACAAACTTTAGCTTAATGCTTGTTCGTAAAAATATGTTCCCCGTAGTAAATGTATAGAAACGTTTTAATGGCAGTAACTTGTGCTATCAAAACTTTTGTATAATTAAGTGAATTTAAGACACGAAAATAGTATCGAGCCGGCGAACCGAATTAACTGTAGAGTTTGTTATTTAGATAACAATGTGGTTGAATTAAGTAAAGGTACGAGTGAGTGTGTAATACACGAACCCCTAACCTATTATTTTCTCGGCTTATTTTAATGAAAAGCGTAATAAAATTATTATCTAAATGAAATGAAATATGAAATTAATTACGAGATACGAATATCGCTATGTAATAAACAGGCGATGTTATTGAATAGCATTTCACGGTGTGGCGAGTATTATTTTTATTTTATGTAAATTTCCATTCCGTGTGCCAGGAATAGAGTCTTGAGGGTTATTTGGATCACGAATTATTTTTTTAAGCTTATTTTTTTCTAGGCTTTTCTCATTTTTCAAGTTACGGAATAAATTACGAATCATTAAAATTTTTATTTTTGTCTTAAATTCTGTAATACGACCACAATATCATAATTTGGGTGGAGTGGCTTTATTTAAAGAAAAATTAAATTGGGCTGTTTCAACACTCTAGAGAAAATCGTGATTTGAAAACCGAAATAATAAGCATTAAGATTTTGCCCTAAGGAAAATTGTGTTTTTTCTTCCTCGTTTCCTTTAAAATTTAAATAATCAAAAGACATAATTTTTATGAATATTAAGCAGAATATTTAGAAAATAATATCAATAATATTAATTTACATATCCTTCATATAGTAGGTAATTATTTTAAATTTATTTAATACTTCGTTATCATTTTGTCGTATATTTAGGAACTTATTCAGCGTTCTTGTTTGAGTCTTAAAGCCATTCCAGAGCTCTTGGTGTAGATAGATACTGTCAGTTATTGAAAATATAGGTCAGATATTATACAAGCCAACTAAGGATCTTGCATAATTATTTCCACCCAAGGAATTTCTTGAGAAATGTTAGTGCATTTTATTTACTTATTTTTTAAAAGGAGTATTACCCACCCAATGTCACTTTATTTTTATATTTTTTGTTAGCTGTTTCATTTTTATTCCTAAAATTTAAAACCGCTATGTGGGAGTTACGTGAGGTGTTTATACCCAAAAGAAGTAATAAACATATTTTATGAGTTTTCCTCATACAAAAGATATCTAAGGGTATTATTTTATTTCAATTTCATTTCATTTCAATTATATTTGATAAGCCATAGCATTATCTGTATAGGTGTTTGTGTCTAAGATTAGTAGCAACATAAAAACTTACTTTTATATAGCTTCCATTGAAATCCAATTTACATATTCATCCGTTCGATCTAGTTCAATACAGAGGCTTTTATTTTGTTAGTTTCATTGTTAGTCTTTATTAGATAAAGCCAACTTTTCTCACTTCGCATTGAAACGTCGCTTTAGAAAATGTACAATTTTTATTTTATAACGAAATAGGAACGGAGGTGCGATCATGGAAAAATATGTACAATGTGTACCTAAACGAATAGGATTTCATTAAATCTTCTTTTCAAAAAGAAATGTCCGCTTTTTGCTTGGAATTTAGACAACCCGCCATTGCGAAGTTTTAATTAAATCTTCATTGATCACGAAACTGGAATGTCTCTCCTGTGATATGATTAAAGTCACAATAAAACAATTGATTCCCAATTATATTGTTTTAATCCCTGTTATTTCAGAGATAGAATAGGTTAAAAATGTACAAATGTTATCGTTGATATAAATAATATTTAAACAAATTACTATTTAATAATATAAATAACTATTTTTTATTATTATTATATAATTATTATGTATAATTATCAAGCTGCACTCAGGTTAATTTTATCGGAATTTACTCATAAGTTACCAATCCATCCGAGGCTCATATTCGTGAGCTCGGAATATAGCGAAAACGCGGCGTTCACAATTAACGTGAGTACAGCCGATAATTATAATAATGCTGTATTATATTGTTTTTTATATCATTTTATTATTCCTATATAACCACGAGATACAGTTAACTGTTATTGCTTCCATTCCGTATTCTCATAGGGGTAACTAGCGTATTGATATTGTAACAGTGTCTTCGTTTGAGCAATATCAATTAAGGCCGCACGACGTGCCGAAGATAAGGGATGGCGCGTGACCACCCCTCCCAGAGTAGGAACTTAAACTGCAATTTGTGAAATATGAAACGTGATATTGCCTAAACAGCCATTTACCTAACTCAGTCCACAACCTAAGGTGTGCGCTGTATTAATTATGATTACGGCACTCGATTTCTGATATCCTCTTCAGAACTGCCTGTTTGCAAATTGACAAAGACGCTTATTCTAAAATATTTATACCTTCATTTAATTTTTTGGTTACGATAAAATATATATGTAGGTTTCTTATATTATATTTTTTTATTATTGAATTGGACACCTAATAGAAGTTCTAGACTCGTCTTTCAAAAGACAAAGGGTTATTAACTTTAAATATAATATTTAAAATAATTGTTTTGGAATCTATTTCCGTTATTTTTAAGCATAAAATCCTCTCCAGCAAAGATCTTGAAATAGCAATTATGTTCCTATAACTCTCTAGGTTATATATCTAGATATCAAAGACAAGATCCTTAAATATGTTATCAAGAAGGAACAAGGTCTTCTAGAGTTTCCTACTAATTCCAAGTTCATTTCATAAATGTTCGCAATACACAAGTTCTGTTCAGACTCTTGGATGGCAGAAGTGGTATTTTCTTTCAGAAATGAAAAGAAAACGAAAATAAGAACTCAGGATGAGTATAAGCGATATGTTATATAAAAATATATTATTTAAATATATTTTTCACTTAATTAAATTTAACTTTATTTTAGTATCTTTTGACAATGTTAATGTAGACTAAATTGTTAACAATTAACCTTGTTATGTAGAAGACTGCTGTTTTCCTGTTTCCGAAGCGTGCGACGTCAGTTAGCCTTAATAGAAGTAACCCAATCAACTCCCGATGGAGAGAAAAACCATTACAAGTATCTAAATTGAACTCTTGAAAGGTGAAGACTTCGCAAACATTTCTATAATTCTTTATATCTTTTTTGATTGAACAAAATAATTTCTGAAATAATGAATTCATACAATTTACCTAATTACCATAATTTACAATACGAGAATTATATAAAAAAATAGTAAAATCAATAGGAAAACGAAGTCTTATAGCGCTAACTTATTTAATCCTTCATTTTATTCGAGTTACCTTTGTTCCAGTTTTACAATAAGCAATTAGTTGATTAAAAATGTTAGTGCAAATTCAATGAAGGAGCTCATTCCTGAGTTTATGATGCTTCCAAAGACATTTAACAAGCATCACTTTGCACAGCATTGCCAATAGTTCCGAGTATGTAATTCGCCACGACATGTACAAACAAACTTAGAGAAATATACAGAACTGATACGGAAACATTTACAAACTACTCGCAATTACGAATGTAATACATTGTACCTGTATATAATTCTAATTTTTATTTTAAATATTATTTGGGTTATCGAATTCGCATCAAAATCCGTTCGGCAATATTTTAATTGAAATATAATCTTATTTAACATAAAGTTTTATCACTATCATTGTATTCCACAAATACAAACAAGTCACATTTGAGAAGTTATGTGAAACAATATTAATAAAATAAACAATACAATATATGTTGGGATCAAGACACAAACATATGCAACAGAGTACGGTAAGATTAGTATGACATTTACGACTTACAGTCCAATATGCGTTAAAAGTATAGAATATAAAACGAGTTCCATACCAGAACCATAATAACCATCGCAACACTCGATCATAAATAAAAGGCGAGGCTGCGCAAGGAGCGCGTCATCGGCAGCTGTCGTTGCGAATTCTGACGAGATCTTTCACCCACAAAAATATTAATCATGTTTGCAGAACAACTTAAATGATACCATAATTAATCAGAAGTGTAAATAATACTTGGTAAGTAATGAATATCATGTTTGAAATTGACACTCATGAATCTGTTATTGCATTTAATGACATTAAAACTCATTTGTAGTTTTTTGTTTGATATTTACTTAGTTTTTTAATAATACGTTTTGTTTTAAAATAAAATCAAAACAAAAATGAAGTTAAGCTTGGAACAATGAACTCAAGTTTTACCTTAGTTCACAATGGCGTACCATTGTCAAATACGACTTAGAAGTAAGAAATTTTCTTTACGAATTAAATTTGTTTTTAAAGTTGGCTTAGTCCTTTCATTATATTGAAATTGTGGTAACTAATATACTGGAGAGGTCAAGGTTTTATGTAAATATTAAACGAAATCCATGGGGAGTTAAATTTCACTTGGGAAATGAAGAGAAATTAAATATTTTGTAATGTAGAGAACTAATCTGAACCCATCTGAAGTATATGTTTTATTATTTAAAGCAGGTTGCGACAAGGAACTACATCGTATGTTGCATTAGGATAAAGAACTATATTTGGCACTAACTGTTGTATCTAAAGAAAACATTTTTTCCATAATAGTATTGAGTTCAATACAAAAGCTTATTTATTTCTCAGAAATTACTGACATATTTTGAGAAGAGATATTATAGCAAATAATTTTCATAAAAATGTTTCTTGATGTGTGTATCGATTTCACAGGGTGACTACAATGATAGTCGGATCCCACACAGCCTGAAGCGAGGTTCTTGTTCACTTGAGCACAATTATATTACTTAATTAAGGGTAGCAAAGACCCTTGTTGGTTCTGTAACCTTAAATGATAACAACGCATGTTCGTCTGGAAACCATTTTGAAATGGATTAATGGACGCAAAATTACAGAAACGTTTCCGACAGGTCGCCGACACATAAATCAAATATAATCCAGCAAAAGGTGAATGGTTTTCCAAGTATTCCTTTTGTATCAGTGAAGTCTTTTAGAAAAGTCTCCTTTCCAATTTTAAATTATTCTGATTGAAGATTCATGAACTTTACAATTCAAAGTTATAATAATTAAGACTTTAATATATCTAAAGCTATATTATTTTAAAAGGTCTCAATTTATTAATATATACAGAAAAAATATATTTTTGTTTAAGATTAAAATTCATTTATAATTTGTATATGAAATATGATATCTTTGAGTTTAATGAATTTAATAATGTATTCATTATTTACTGTGGGAATATTTAAAACATAAACTATACTCATATTTAGTCATAAAAATACAAAAACAGAGAAAGAAAGTGGCATAGAACAACAACAACAAATATAGAAAGTGGCAGCTGTACCAGTAGTCCATGTTCACACAAGTTTTCTTAAATTGTATTAAAACTGTTTTATTAAACTTATTAATGAATTTATTAAATAAACCTCAAATAAACCTATAAAACTACATATATATATATAAAACTGTTGTCTGGTCGCCATTAACAGGTGAAATAAGCAACATACAATGCAATATAATACGAAAATAGTGAAAATTATTTACAGCATCAAGAGGACTCGACAGGGACGGTTATGCTGGACTTTCTACGATATAGGAGGGGGATGGGCGAGTTATTCAAAATGTAAAAGGATTTATATATATTATGAATTTGCTTTAAAATATACGGATTTTTGATTATGAAATCCTGAATATTAAAAAACTATATGATCAGTCTGTTCATATATACGTGAACTAATTTTTTTTTAACTGAATAGATATACGAACATTGTTTAGAGGAATAGATGGAAATTAAAAAATCTTCCATTTAAGTATAATACAATAAAGCTAATAAGCTGCGAATCAAGATCATATCAATATGATAGTAATGTCTGACTCAGCTCTTTGTTCTGGAGATGACACCGATCACCCATTCTCGAACTAGCTTTCGACTTGGTCGTTAGCGAGACAAGTTATGATTTTGTCTCTGTTAAAGCTATTGTTCAGATGTATTTCCTGTCAGCATCAGGCGGTGACCTTCCTCTGTTTCTTTCATATTGTTATATTCAGTAAAATTCAAGTATATTGTTATTTTTTCTATAGAAAAGTCAGCTCCTATAAGATACGAGCATTTCTAAATTGGTTTACTATTAATGTTGTGAATGATAAAGATGTACTTTTAAATAAATTGCTTATAAAAATATGTACATTTAATAATAAATTATTTAAATTTAAGGATATAAATATTATTGGGGTTATATTGGGAAATAATCTGAATATATTATTTCCATTTATTGTTGTTTCTCTTAAAATAAATTTTGTACACATTAATATAATTGTGATAAATATAATAAATAGGGTAAGAAATTATTACAGGAGGTTTCAACTAATATATAAATGATTATTAATTAATTTCATTGAACATTTGCAATAGATATGTTTGCGCTTTAGGTCAATTCTGTTTTGCTTCAGTAATTCAGAATATTCTAAGATTGATTTAATATAATAATATCTGAGTTGAAGCAAATTGCACTTCATAGCTAACTTACTATCTAATTAACTAACTAATTGCCAGTTAACCACTTTTTATTAAATCATTGAGGTTCTCGTTCCTTTTTCATAATATAATACCATAGTTTTACAAGAAGTCACAAAAGAAATATAGTAATATTAAAAGATCGGCTAAAAATTATAGAGTTTTTCAGTTTTATTTTCACTCATTTTATAATGCAGTTTCATCAATCCTACATATTCAAAATTTGATGGCAATTGATGGTCTGAGATGTTTCATTCACGATTCATTTGCTACTGTCTTACATTTGCTGGGAGTATAATATATTATACTTTATATATAATAAAGGCAAAAAGTTTCATTGAACTAATCTTCTAAACTAAGATGGATTTAAAAAATTCTTTCTGATTACGATAGACACGTTCGTAAGGAAGATTATCTCCTTTTACGCTATTCTTAGTTATCCTAATATTATATAAAATCTTTCGTCGTAACTCGTCTACGGGTGAAACCGGGAGTAAAATCTAGTAATTTGTACAGTTAAATATATCTCTACAATAAAATATATTTATTATTAATTATGTTATCGAATCTCATATTATATAAAGAAGTTTAATTCAAAATAATACCTTTTGAATAAAAATAATAATGTAATTAATTATTTGAACAATGAGGGTTGCTTATTTATTTAAAAAAGTATAGTTACTAGCCATTATTGTGCTATATCTAACCCTTTCTTTCTAAATTGAAACCGCTACGATGCTTAAAACCAGTACCTGACCACAACGCAGCAACTCTCCTTGTTAGCACGTCACATATCACTGAATTTCTTGTTATATGCTTGTTTTCATGCGAATTCATTAACCACATTGAGATAAATTTATTTATTTATTAATTATAAAATATCCGAATATTGAACCTATATTCATGTTAATTTTAAATATATTTTCATTAAAACATAAGAATTCATAAATCATGCGTTTTACTTTATTTTTAAAATGAAATATACGAAGGAAGATCTGAACAATAATAGTAATAATAAATATAAGATTTTTTTTATAAGTCACAATAAATCTTTTAAGTAAAGTTGACACAACAGTTAAAAAGTTTAAGTTCCAAAATTAATTTTTTATCCAACATTCTATAATTCGAGCAATTATAAAGTTAATACGTAATCATATTTAAACTAACTTTTAGGCTTTGGGATTTTTTTAATAAGTATTTTAATAAAAAACATTCATTTAATATTTAGCTGGATGAATTTGAAAGGGATATAAAAATTTACAAATCTCGGCCACATCTTTATATACGGACATCGTACATGTGCAGCGAGGACAAAAGGATTGCGGTACACCGACGCCGTTAATTTAAAGAGAAGCTTTTTAATGTTTAAAAATGTGTTTTAACATGTATAATCATGTTAATTATTAAATTAAAATAAATATAAGAAGAAAAATATATCGATGCGTACGGGAGAGCGGTAGCTCAATAGTGCGACTGGATGCTTTTCCAGAGCTCGCGGGTTCGAATCCTTCTTTTATCGATATTATTGCGCGAAACTCTGTATAAAAGACCTTTTTGCATCCTTTATGCATTATATGCAAAATTTCAACATTTTGCACACTGATAAACACCAGTCTGGTGGTTGTTTAAAAAATAATTTAAAAAAAAATATATGTAATAATGTGTCTCATCTTGAAAAATATTTGCCAGAATGCGTCGACGTTTTGTAAATGCAACTTCGCTGTGTGCATCTCACTTCGCTCTTTATGCTAACACATATCGAGTTTTTTCGAGCGCAGCGAGTCAAATTTGAGGTCTGGTTCGCGCTTCTAGTTTTTAGTAATTTAAATTTAATACGCTCTTTAATTTTACGAATTATTGCAATTCGGTATAATAATATATATATTATCTGAAAATGTTTCTAATGTTTATAACAGTAATGCATTTGACTTAAAATGCCTAATAGCTTAAGCACATTAATCCTCCCTCAGGCTTGTAATGCTGTTGTAAATCCCTGACCCACACGCTCGTTTGTCCTCTTATTTCATAAAATATTAATGATATGTATTTGATTTCGCTATTTCATTTAAAACTCTATGCAGTTTTAATACAAAAATAGTCGAGACGTTTAACATATAATTTAATAGATAAATATATCAAGGCGGTCATAATTCATTCAAACAGAAGTAAGTTTTTAGCTGTTAGATTATTCGTTTCGATTAGTATAAGTAACTATAAACGATATATCTATATCTTTTGTATCTGGTTAGACTTTCATTCAGTTAAAGGCACGAAGTGTCCGGCGTTACAAAAACAGTAAAACGCATTGTTTTCACGTTCGTTGAGGAAACGTACAGCACTGACAGTCGATGGCCGGATCTAATGGACCGCTATTTACTGTAGACAGAGCTTTTACGCTGCAAATAGCAGCACCCGCAAAATCTAAGGAGTGACTCTGGAGCACACTTGAGTAAGCTTTAATAATAAAAATGTTTTTTTTCTTTAATACAATTCTAATTAATCTTAAGAGATATTATAGAAGCATCTTTATTTTCAATGCATTTAATATATAATTTCCTGTTCATCTTTAAGAAATAAAATTGAAGTAAAATAAAATAGCGACAACTTCGCTAACTTTGTTTAAATAAAGTGAAACCATCGCGATGCATTTGTGCTTTATATTTTCGAAAACTTTTTACTTTTCAGAATGATAAAAAACAGTTAGTGTATTTTAAGTTTTCATTTTAAAGCTTCACTTATAATGTATAATGTTTTAAGTGAAGCTTAAAGCTTAAAATTTAATTAGTATTATAATAGTTATATACGCCATAGATATACTGCTGGTTAAGTGCCGATATATTTATATTACCGATATCCAATAATTTTATGATGGTTTCATATCTATAAAAATTTGTGTTAATTTTTATTGGTTTGAAATAATCTAATAGAAGAATATATAAGAGAAAATATGAAAGTAAGGTGAATCATAATTACGGGTAACTAAATAAATAATAATGTCTTTATATTAATATATAATTATCTATAGTAGTTACAGTATGTGTCAGATTTGGATTTTTTTATATGCATGAAAACATTTCTGAACGTGGTTCATCCAAATATTGTTATTCAAAACAAAAAAAAAAAAAACAAACTCGGGTATCAGAGTTTTCCCAAACAAATATGGTTTATAATTTATACATAGAAATAAATTTGTATGGACTGGCTGATGTCAAGGTAGAACCTAAATTACTGTTGTTAAAAAAGAATTGTTGTAGGTCACTTTATGGTAGACAGGAATGAAAATTAGCAACGTTAAGTAGGGACTGAGGGTTTGTATAAAAAACGTCATGTAACTTTCTTTTTTATAAATGAGCTAATTCTTTAATTTAAGACAAACTTAAATTAAAGAATTATCTACGTGTTTCAGGATTTAAAAATAAATGTAAATCAACTTTAAATTGATAAACTAGAATGATATTTTATAATTTTGAAATATAGTTTTCGTATTACGTTAGATTACAGATTATTATAATATACGTCTTAATACAATGCTATATTTTAATTTTAAGTATGATGGAATGATTAAATTAGCCAAGGTTACTATATATATTTCTCAATGTTAGTTTTGAATCATTTGTTTTATACACATTTTACTATAGGAAAGTATAAAATTCATGTCGAATAATTTTTAAATACATATGTAGTTGTCAAATATGTTTTACTGTTAAAAGTATTTTACGACATTCAGAATTCGGCTTTTTGATTCATTGAAATATTTTATTATTCTAAAACTTTAGCTTTTATTTGCTGGATAAATATAACATATAATAGACGGTTTTATTGGCTCCGATAAATTTGAATAAACGAATATATACATTTGATTAAATTATTGATATATTTGAGTGTAATTATCTATCCCAATAACCAAATAAGTACATTTTTATCTCTAGGGTATATCCACAAGTAGAATACAATATACAAAATCTACATTCCCGATCATTATACACGGCTAAAAGTTAGACTATGAGCTACAAAACTATGTACCTCCAGTCAGATAGTCATCTGATCTCGAGGGAAGACGAAACTAATAACACGACTTAATATCCGACAGCAACTAGCTTTTTATAAATATATTTCAAACCTACATTGTGGACATAGCTGTGTTATTGCGACTTTTCTAACAATTGGACATTAATGAGATATTTATTAAATGGATCTTATATTAAATTTGATGTTTATTGTATATATTTAATAACATTCTAATTGCTCTCTTTTATTTCGTCCTAATTTAAGTACGACTCCATTTAAGTATTATAAATATTTTCTTTGTTAATATTATGAAATGTTTTTAAATAGATATATTAATCGATTCTAGTTTTTACACAATGATTGTTTTTTAATGTAGGATTTTATTTTGATGGGAATTTGTCCATAGCTCAGAGAAGGATCATCAGTTAATGAAAGAGGAACCCGATGGAGTAGGAACTTGGAACACATCCAGAATCATGTTTTGTATTTATCTTTATTATTTAGACTCACAGTTCATATCGAAGCTGCTTTGCTTATGGCAGACGCTCTAAAATGTATGTTTTACGCTCAAGCTAACTCGTGTTTAATGGAACGTGAATTCGTATTTTTCTTTACTTTTTTAATAGATATGCCGGTGAGGCAAGAGCTACAGAGAGCTACATACATAAATATATAATATTATTTCTCTTTGAATTTACTAAATTCTGTAGAGTTACGTGTTACATTTTTAGGTAATGTATATTGAAATAGGTCATGGTACTGTGTGCACTGCATAAATGGCTGGAAGGCTGGTTTTCTAATGTTGATGGCGAAAAACTAAGAAATGCTTTTCTTTAGATGTTTTCTGTTCTCGGTTTTAAGATATCCTTTACATCAAAACAATTGATTAGATAATGTATACTATTTTGTTCGGTAATTTTATACAAACTTCATTATATTAGAATATAAATAATACTCTTCGACGTATTATGCAATTTAAAGCTTGTGTTATAAGATATTTTCATCTTATTAATGAGAATAACATAAGAATATATTAATTAGTGTTATAAAAAAGTTGTAGGTATACGCAAAGTGTTATCAAGAAAAGAAGTGCTGTAGGCATAACTTCAGTGCGTCGAGCGTGATTGCGCGTGAATCCGGGCGGGCGGGGCGTGCGGCAGTGTCACGCCGGCTTGCAGCACGGCCACGCGTGCCGTCCCTCCGCACCCACTGAACGTGACATATACAATTGACACTTTTAAATATTGTGTCATAGTGATAGTTGATGTGTTGTGATTCAAAAAGTAAAAAAAACTTACTTTTTATTATAAGTGTTTGCGCACGAATCTCGAACCATTATGCTAATTACCCATAACTCATATTTAAACTTACTAAGCGCTTTAATACTTCTGAAAAGATATTATCTGGCTACTTTTGCATAATTAAAAAATATAGTTACTTATCTTCGCTTAATTATGCAGTTCCTCCACCACAATATATCCCCAGGGAGACGGGACTTATACTTATATAAACTATTTAATTGTTATACTATTCGCTTTATTCCCACTTTATTATATTTTTCAATAACCTTACATAGTAAAAATACCATATTCATTACTTTTTAACTATAAATAGTGGAATCGTATCTCTTAAAATTGATATTAATTGGCTCAATGCCATAGCCGAGGAAAATGATATTTTATTTAGCTACAAACAGAAATCTTTAAATTCTTTGTTATTTTTATATATCATAAATATTTATGATCTTTATTTATAACTATATTTTTATTTTTCATTATTCGTTCCTAATTTTCATCTACATTAATAATAATAATATTTAAATATTATCTATACCAATCATCTTCCATTTCTGTTATTATTTAACACGGTATAAGATACTATTAGAAATGAGCATATTTCTTTTATGTGATAAATCACAAAACTAAAAAGACAAAAAAAAAATTAAGATGAAAACGGTTCTTTATCTAATGATTCAATCAGATAAGACTATTGTTTGCTTAAAACACGACAAAGGCGCTCGCCCATTATCAACTGAAGCCTATAAAATCAATAGCTTTAAGAAAAACCTTTTATCCACTTGTTATACATGCACAGAAATACATTACTTTTAAATATATTTTTAACTTCTGAGTATTAGTTAATTTAACAGAGAAATGGAAATCTATTTTAGCTCCAGATACATATTATATGTATCCTTTCAAAGTTTTGCCTTAACAAAGAGAATAATTTAAGATGCATGGCCAACATATTTCCTCGTAGTCATATATCAAAGTAAGATACAGATGACGCTCAAGCACATTACTAGCAAATAAAATGTAAAGATATGTCACCTGAGAATACTAATGCAACTGAAAAGTTTCCAGAAACTTCTAGCAAAATCTGCAATCTCTAGCGAATATCCGCTCTTTACCATTCTAATAAATATTCGTAGAGAAAATTTAATTACATTAAAACTAACGGTAAACTAGAATTAAATGTTGCTTTTATATTTTTTATTCAATAGTTTTCATTTTTTCTAACGCTACATGGTAAAGAAGTTTTAACTTATAGCAGAAATTGGCTAAGCTGTGTAGAAATAAAACAAAAGATGAAGTAATCAAACTGGCTAAGCCGTTAAAAAAAAAGTCGAAGAAATTAAAATGGCTAAGCTCTGTAAAATCAGAATTAAAACAAAAAAAAATCAAACTGCAGATAACTAACTAACTTCAAACGAAAACTTAAAGCTTAAGACTTCAAAATAATATAAATAATATAAGATGTTAGAAATTTTCTTGATTTGAAATGTGGGTTGAGTATGTTGATGAAAGACATCACTTATTAGCTTTTGACCTTGCGTGTTGTTATTTTACTAAGAAAATAATAATTTTATAAACCACATAATTAAAGCAGACTTGTTTAAGTTTACGCTCTAAATAAGTTTTCTTTAAACTTCAAGTACCTATTTAGATATTTAATATTTTGTTCTAAATTTCAAAGCATTATTTTTAATTATTTCATACTGACAGTTTATTTACTAAGTTATATATATTAGTTCTTTTCTGTATTACTTCAGTCATTAGATAGGCGTTATGATGAAAATCGAACATTTTGAACTTGTTTTGGTGTTTCCTAATGAATAGAAATATATTGCGTAAAGCTTTTATATATTAGGTATATTGCATATCCAGATACAGATAAACTGAAGTACGTTATTTCATCGTAGCATATTATAATATCGAGAGCAAATTTATCAACTTACCTACGTTTCGGTTTTTGCGTACTTCATACACATGAAGTACACACTTTTGAGGAGAAGAGCGAACTTTCAATATTGTTCGTCATATAAAATTAGTATTGTTTATTTTAAAAGCGATAATTTAAAGATATATCAAAAAAGAAAGAAAGAAAAAAGAAAGTAGAAAAGATCGTATTTTGTTAATATTATGTAAGCTTTGAAAGAAAAAGTGTTGCTATTGAAGAACAGCCCATATGTGCAGTTAAAATGAGTGTAGACTTTTGGCTGTAAGCTGCAACTAAGCCTTCAGCAAACGTGACATAAATCAGATAGTACAAAAAAGAGAAAAACGCTACTAAACGGCACTAGAGACTTAACTGCTCTCGCCGGTGCTCCAGCTTTATTTTATACCACGAGATGTGCTTATGTCTTAAAAAAACTAGTAATATTGTTTTAGTTGAATCATTATTACTACTTACGCTTATTTTCTACTAAAAACCCATTAAAACAGTTTATTTAAAATTTATTTTGAATTAACGACTAAAACTACCTCCCCATTTAAAATAATAAAATAACTTTAAAAAATTAAACAAATATTTGGTAAAATAAATGATTTTCATTATCTCCATTCAATATGGACGTGTATTTGCAGAAGAACAATTAATTAATATTATCAATCATTAAATTAAGCAATTCGGTACATTTTTTTAATGATAATGTTATTTTACATTAAATAACAAATAAAAAAAATATTATAATTTTAAGATTGAAATTCAATGTTCAAAGGGTTTACTAATTAATATTTCATCAATTAGTCTTCACTTTTCTAATCTAGTTTGTTGGCATCGTATTGAATTTTTTCATCCTACTCTGTTTTTAAGCTTATATCCATTCCGTTAGTAGTAATGAATAGGCTTCATTCCAAAGATTTACTTTGGAAATTATGTAGTAACATACTTTTACGGGTGGATTTAATATTTACGTTGCGTTTAATTACTCTAACCGGTGCTGTTAGATTAAACTACAACTTTTGAGTAAATGCACTTTGAATTTATGATTCTCTTTGCAATTCTAATCAAAATTCTTATGTGGTATTTATTAAATATTTGAATATGCTTAAAGACTTACAAAAGGTAGACAAGTAAATCCTGCAATCCTTTGTATTTAAGAATATAAATATGTTTACGTGATTTGTTAAGTTTTGTAGATAAACGTATTTAACATTATTCTACATCAATTTGTTTCCTTCGCTTGATTTGGATCTTAAATGAACGCTTACATAAATGTAATTTTGAACCTGAAAGATTTTTATAATGAAATAATTGTCTGACTGCTGCTTTTCTATCTGAGTTCAATCTATTTATTTCATAATAGCTATAAAGTCTTAAATATGAGGTTGTATTAAAAAGAATGGTAAGAATTGTATATCACGTTTATTAAACGTACAGAGAATCTGACGTAGTGATAAGGATTCTACGTTTTGAATTCATAGGTTTTTGGTTCGACTCCTGGTTTGATACTACATCAGGTTTATAAAGAACATATTGTGAGGAAAACTAAATAAGATATATGCATCTTTGGATACATATATAATATGTAACCTGCCAACATCCACGGATTTGTTTTCCCAGAATTGGGATCTGTAACTGATAATTTTACTATATATTTACTTTGTCTCTATTTATTAACGTACTTCTAGATATTCCAATTTTCCAATCAAAACTGCATATAATATAAAAAACAGCTAAAATTTGTAAAGTGAATACGTCAAAGGGATATAACAAAATTTTCATATTTCTATGATAACATAATATTTTTCGCGCGGGTAAAATATGGAGGACAGTTTTTAGTTTTTTAAATCAAATAAAATTTTATTTGATAAAGTCGTGTGTCGCACAATGGACGTAGGCGACTATTTAACGGATATGGTTACCACATATTTTTGTCCAATTCTTTGTTTTATAACTTTTTTATGATTAGTTTTAGGTACAATTTCCATCCAAACCAATTTTAAATTAAACTTATTTAACTGTTTAATATAATTCATAATAAAATATTATTTTTACAGAAAAAATTATAATAATAATTAATTGAAAAAAAAGTTACGAATTAATCATTTTGCTTAAAATTAATAATTTTGTTTTTAATAAACTGTATAATTTCTTTTCATTAAATCATATTTTCGAAATTCACAATAATATTAATGTAATAAAAATTTTATATACTTTTTATAAAATGTACAATGCAGTTATTTAATGCTGCAATTTATTGTTACGACGACCCAGAATTATTGAGATAATAAAATTTTAAATCTCATATTGTAATTTGGTAGATTTTAACAGCGTCACAATATTTCATCACTCCGCTTAGATCTTTTAATATATAATGGCTTCCTTTTTTAATGTTATGTTTTTATTATTGTGCAACATTCATAGTGACATGCAAACAAAAAACAAATTTTTTGATCGATTGATTGAACGTTGATTTTAAATAAAGTTATAACCTTTTATTTTTAGTTTCGATGAAAAGGTTTTAAGTTCGATAAGTAGGCTTTTAGTAACTTGTGAATGTTCTTACTTTCAAGATATTCTGATTCATCACATAAAATTGAATCATTCATACCCATTACAAGTTTCACTTGGCACTTCATTGGTCCGGTAATAAACTTCCGATTGGCATATTCATATGCCCCTCTCGTGCCACGTTGAGCTGCAGGACATTAATAGCTATTTGTCAACTGTCCGGTGGTGATGGATATGTGATGACGTAATTACATAACTATACGGCTCAGGATTCCGATATACGGTTTGATGATAATTGAATAATAAGGTTATTGGGGTCAAGAAACATATTGATACATTGGAGAGTTTCAAATAATTTGATTATTATTGTTATCTAAGCAATAGATATTCACATTTGGCTTTTATGGTAAATTTTTATATCATATATAAAATAGTAGAGTTGTGTAATATTTATGCACAACACTATATCGATATAAGATTCATATTTACAGTGTAGTGAACTGTATCTATTAAATGCCACGTCATGTTTACGTAATCCTTAAAGCTGGGTATGAATAATATTGTGTGCAATATCCTGTAATCACGCATAGTCCATTATTGTATGTATGCTAGGAAATTAATAACTATATCCATCAACTCGCTAAAACCCGTTTTTTTAATGAAAGACAATTACGTAAAATGGCTGCGTATTTGCTCCGTGTTAACAAAAAAAAGAGACGATTGATGGATACATTTAGATGACAAAATGAATTAGACGAATTTCCGAATTCGACATGTTTGTCTATTTTATCAATACTGTAAATACGAGCATGTTCTCAAACATTGGCTTGGTGATTGAATATAGCTATGGAATGAAGAATTGGCTTTGTGCTGATTTCATTTCATTTAATTATAAATTCTTCATTAAATGAAATTCGTTAAATTCACAGGAAATTTTCTGAATATTAAAACTATGAGTTCTGTGTCAGGTTTGTAAGGTGATTTAATATTTAAATATAAAGTTATTTGTTTGAAATATGTATTCATATCAATTGTCATGTGATATGTACATTTTCTAAATTGACAATTTCGGTTATGTGGCTATAAGGTACAACTTTAAAAATTTTAAATGTAATCTGAAAAAAAAAAAAAAAAATTTAGGTTCACGAAAAAGTATTATTATTGCATAAAAACAGAAACAGCTTTCAATTATATATATTTTTTTGTAATATTGGTGATAGTTTCGTTTTTATATTAATTATTATTATTATACCATACAACTGCCAACTGTTACTCAGCTGGCAGCAATCCCTAGTGGCCGCAAACATTATTACATACTGCTACAGTCAATGCTAGAGTAGTTGATCTTTTGTGATTTAATAATAAAGATATAGTGATTGTTCAATGTTATATATAGTTTTGTTAGTAATATAACTATATTATACATTATTAACTTACTGTTTATTTAAAAAAACTTCAGCAAAAAGTATGAGTTTTAAGTAGGTCTTGGTTTATTTTAAACTATAATCATTGTAAATATAAACAAAACAACCATATATCAAATATAAAACACGTGTTTTTTCTGAGAATGATTTGTAATTGACTGTTATTGACATTGACTGTTACAAAACCGGTTGCAGTGTTCAAAATATGTCAGGCTAGATTTTAGAGTGACGTTATTCTACTCATCTATTCTATTCTTTTTCTTCTTTAATATAAGATTTTCAAGATTCAGGTTATGACCTCTTTAATTATGAATTACACAATATTTTATAGTAAGGCAAATAAAGTCAAAGAAAACAAAGGGCATTGTTATCCACATAAATATTAAATCTGGTTTACGAAAGAGGACTTTCATAAAAGGATCTTATCGGTTTTATAAACTCCAGTAAACAAAAAAAAAAACTAAATTTACTGATCCTTCCTTATTTCAATCTAATAAGTTAAATTATCTTTTGTACGTTTATCTGATTTGATTTGAAAGAAATTTGAGAAATTTCTATAAGGAATTCGTCAAGTTTAGAAAATATTCGTAGAGATTTTTTTTTGAAAAGATTTTCTCATCTCGAAACGAGGATTTGCAGTAGCTAGGGACAAGAAAGCGAGGCGGAATGCGAAATATGAACTTTCACATGTTACTTGGGTAAATTGTGAAAATAAAGCAAGATTGAGTTGCATTTATATTGTTACGTTTGTATATGTTACATCAAAAATGTTTATGCAAGGTAATATAGCAATATACAAATTTTATATCCCATCGTTGTTATATTAACAATATATATTGTTTTTGATTCTATCTGTATAATTTTGATTGTAATGTTGAAATTATTTTATTTTGTTATAAATGAATAAAAATGATAACATATCATTATATTTAATCATATTAAATTTTTAGATTCTTAATATTATTATATAAACTAAATTAATTACATATGTAATTGACTTATCATATTAACGCTATTTCTTGTCGTGTCCATTGTTTAGTACAAAAAAAAAAACAAAATTTATTGCCTACTCTACGTTTGTAAAACCTATAAAATATTTAATAAGACACCTAAAATACTACTGGTATAGCTGTATGCCTTAAACGAAGATTAGCTTAGATAAACTTTATATATACTAAAAGATATCCTAAAATCAATATACGTTCTTCAAAAGCTTATTGTATAAAAGATATGGCTATCACAATGATTGTAAGTACCTTTATTATTTTTTTTTTTCACCACCGTATATAATTTAAAAACACACAGACATATTTTTATGTATTAATATGAACTAACTTTGTAGTGTTGAGTTTTAGTGTCGGTGTGCGCACGATCGTAAAAAATAATTCAAAATTACTACCAGTTATTTGATATATGTAAATATGAACAATAGTGGTTTTCAGTGTATTCTTGTTCTATATTCTCATAAAAGAACCTGTAGTTCATATAAAAACACAGCTATAAAATAAAAATGTAGACGAAAAAAAAATTCGGACGATATCAAACAAATAAAACAGCGACTCTAACCATCTTTTCATATGTTACAAAATAAAAATACATTTTTGTTTATTTATTTCAAGCAAAATATATTTACTGGCCGATTTTATTTTTGTATTTTCACATATAGATTTAATTCAACAAACACATACATTGTCGAGAGTCCCGATAACGATAAAAACAATGGAATCGTGGCTGTGAAATGTAGGCATAGAAAGAGTTACAGTATTGTTTCGATATATTGTATAAGATACGAAAATAATTACATTTTATTTTGATAACAATTTCACAGTATCTGTACTATTATATTCAGAATTAGATGCTTGAATTTCCCAAGAAACTCTTATCTTGTTTGCTGTAGTCTAGACTAATTCAGATTATTAGTTCATTTTAATAATTCAGCAATTTAGTAAATATACAGTTCAAAACCGTGTCTTTTTAAAATATAAATTTATAAATGGAAAATTGTTTTATCGTCTAGAAAGATAAGTTAATGTTGAAGAAGTTTACAATGACGGTGAACATGATTTAAGTTCCACCGTAAAATGTAACAGCTGCACTGGAAGTAATGATAACCTCTTGAAGACGAAATGGGATATTGAATAGGGCTTTGGGTGAAACGAATAATAAAAAATGGACGAAAATAAAGCCCTCTAAATCGGATGAACGCAAACATCTGTTGATATCGTGATATAATATCGTCAAAGGATATTTCAAAGGGTTTATAAAAATCATGTTATAATGAAAATAATGTGACGTTTTGTATAACATAAATAACAATATGTTGACACATGACATATGTATGGAATAATGACAGTAATGGTTCTGGTATGGCAAAGGAGTACAATTTTTATGAAATTATGACAAACAGAGAAACCGGAGTTTAATGAAAGATAGAAGTGTAGAGAGTTCCGTTCAGTACAACTTTAAAATAAAATAAAAGTATAGGTAACCGGAAGTTATTTTTTTTAATAGTTATTTTATGCAAACAATGGTAGTTAAAAGATTAAAATAATTTGTTACTGTATTTTCTAAGTTTTTGTTTTTATAATCCTATGGTTAACTTTTTCGTAAAACGTAACTGAAAAAAAAAAGATATCAATTACTATATTTGATTATCTATTTTTGGGTTAAGTAATTATAATTATTTTGATTATACAACATAGTTAGTAATATGAAGTATCTTGCTTGAAAGAATCGCCGGGAGCAGAATTGTAAGTAAGCGTCCGGCGTGTGAATGACAGGAGGCATGGAAATGAGATACGCCCAAGGCATTTGAAAAACACTGATGTCGTAATACTGTACATTGTTTCTATTTATTATTATGCGCTACTCGTTCTTCAAGTCTACATAAAACCTACTACGAATAAAGCGTGGTATAAAAGCAAAAATCTATTCTTCGTATAAAACAATGCTTTTATTGGTCTACAGGGCTGGTCTGATGAAACTTTACTAGGCCTTTCTTGTATTAAGGATGTTTTTATATCTCTAGATGTAGAAACTTCTTTTTTACAACTTGTACTAAACAAAATGAAATAATGGAAATTGGTGACCGGTTACTTAATTGCAATTGTAAGCGTTTTTTTTATTGTAGATAAAGATGTTGAATTCTTTTTACAACTTTATATTCAGTGCAATTTCATTATTTGTTTTAAACTTTTAGCCACAAAAGGAACTAAACAATATTTTAGTTTTGTTTATAATATGTCGGTTGCTTAAACATTAAAAAACTACAAACTTTGCTTTATAAATATTAAATAGTTTACTAAAGGAATTTGATGTTGGGAAAAACGTTTCAAAAGGAAAAATTCTAAAATGATTTTAACTAGCCAAGTATGTAATAAGTGGAGTGAATTTATGTAGCTTTAACGTCAGTTGTCCTTATTAAAGCTTGACTTCCCACAGCTCTGGTCTATTACTATACTATTTCGAAGTTAGTCTTGTACGTCATAGATAATATGTAATAAATGTAGCAGTTGTGTGATTTATTTATTTATTTATTTATTTATTATATACACTTACAATACAATTTATCATATTGTGTAAGAAGTCACGAAGTTTTGTCAGAAGTGTTGTGTTTTTAAATGTAGTGTTACGTAAATGTTTAAGCTTTGTTTTTAGAATCTAATTTAACGGAAATTAACGAAAATTTTAGCCTCTTTAAAAGCAATGGCAGTTTTTTTTATTTCAATACAACATTACACTAATGCCATCTTAAATTTTAGTTTCACTTTCCTGAAGGCATATCGAGTTGAAATGGAAATAAAACATATAGCGTCATAAATATCTTAAATATTTTTGAAAACTTTCAGTCTATGAATATAAAGGAATTTCAAGTTATAATTGTTTGCTGCTATTCTTACAACTATGCAATTATTAAACTCTAAATTAGTTATTCTAGGCATCTCATTGCAAATATTTATATAAGTATTCAAATGAAATTATTATTTTGTTCAAAATACTTATATTTAAGAATAACGAATAAATTCTTAATTAAGAATTCTCCATCCGAATTATAATTTCGCATAAAACGTAATTTGTATAATTTGGACATTTTTATTTTTGTCTTTTATATGATATAGTGAAGCAATGAATTATACATTCGAAATATATCACATATAATTTGAAGTTACGTGACCTAAGCTAAAGATAACTTTATTTAAATAACGAAGTTTTTGAAACTTTACAACACGTTTTGGGACGTAAATTTCATTCAAAACATTTAACGATTTTACTAGAATTCAAATAAAAAACATATATGCAAATAATTATAATTAATTATGTCTAATATATCTTTTTGTATCTTTAAGTAGTGAATATTGGTAAATCGTTTTAAAAATATTAGCACGACTGTGCAAACAAATGATACAAATTTGTTCTGCTCTGTTGGGAGTAACCAGGAACCGTGTTCTGAATTTACGTTTCGAATGCGACCCAAGTTTCAGTTGCTTGTGTTCTGGTATATTGGACTTCTGTGTTCTGTATGTTATTAGTCTCTGATTCACAGATATGTGTAGACATAACTTTAGTAAATAATTTATCTCGTGCTACACTGCTTAGTATAAATTCTCTCAGAATAATCTAGCGTTCATTTAGTATCTACCATGTGTATAATCTAATCAGATTTCAAATAATATTCGATTTCAAATCAAAGCAGTGGGTAACAGAGTATGTTATTACATAAATAATTTATGTGTAATTTAAAGAAAGATTGCATTTATTTAAAGCAATTATATCATGATTGTTTTATAAATGGTCACTTTTATATGAGATAAGGTGCTTTGAATAAAATGTAAAATTTTTTCAAACTGTCAAAAATAGGTAATCAATGTTCAGTGGTAACTTCACTTTAAATGTTTTATAACCATTTAAAACAATGTATTTAAATCTTCATTTTATGTCATTTGATATCAAAGTTTGGTTTTACGATCGAACTCTGATAAATATGACATTTAAATCTTTGGTTACGGAACAAAATTTAGATATTTTCTTATTATGGATGAAATTTGTTTTTGTGTCAAAATTTGTTAACTTCTTTATTTTCTGTGATAAAAATGCAGGATATATTTTTTAATAATATTTATTTTTTCCACTTTATTCTTTTTTACTCTGCTCCAAATAATATATATTATTAATATTAGAATTTTATTTTACATTGACTGTTACTTTGTATCAAATTTTCTTAATTATGCAGCTCAGTTGCATTTTAGCGAAGCGCTACGAATAAGGAAGTGGTTAGCATACAAAAACCAACTCTGAGGAAATTGCATACTATTTTGCGGAATGAGCGCTAGTGTGTGATAGTGAACGCGGGCTGGCAATTATTACTTTAATGCCTTTTAATTATTATAAAACAAATGCAATGTTATTAACATTACATTTTTATTTCGTAAAGAATTTTTTTTTGTGAATAATATATATTAGAAATAGGAAATAAAATAAAGACAAATGGAAAACTATTGATATAAATCGGCTCCAAAATACAACTCTGCGATGCTATAAGTTAGAAAAGCAAGACCATCTCGCTATAACAACACAAGCGCAATGTGTAGACAAACATCAATGAATTGTATGTCTGCACGTGGCTATGTTAACATGTGATGAAGCAATACCTTACGTTTCTCGATTTATAGTATAACATATATTGTTTCTGTTTAGTATATTTTTCGATTAGTAAATATTTCAGTCAGATATATTGTTCGATCTATTTTTTTACTTTAAATCATTCTTTCTTAATAAATAAGTGGTTTGTTACAATTATATTTATTTAAATATAATGCTGACTTTTGAGTGTACATTGTGTAGTTTTTAGGAAATTGACTTTTTAAACTAAAACATAAGTTTTTAAAATCCTCTGAATCGACGCAAATGTAATTGAACCCTCAATTTAAAAACTTCCTTAGTTTAATTTTATTAGCTTATTTTATCAAATAAATCATGTTATGAAATTATTGATTAATAATCTAATATCGTTCAACTTCAGTTCTAAGATTTAATAAGCGGTCTTGTTAGGAAACTAGGCTAAAATGTTACTAACATTAGGACTTGACTCGCTTGATGGTTAGACTGTATGCTGTGTACTAGCTGCATGTTTAACCGCAGCTTCGATCGACTTACTAACTAGTTGATATTCAATTTTGAACTATTTAAGATGATGGTGAAAATTTACTGTGAAACACACATAACCACAAATGATTGTATATTTGTTTATATATGTTTGGCCAAAAGTAGAAGAGAGATACAACATTATTTTTCTCTGAGCCACATAATAAATACTTTTTATTGTGTATGAAGTGTTGTATAAATTTGAAGCTTTTGAGTCAAAACTTGGAATGCATTCAATGTACGTATTATATACGGTTTATTTTATTTATACATTATAATTTTTTGATATCCATTCCCTAAATATCAGAGAAATAATATTTGATGTATTTTGCAGTGTTGTATGACGTCTTATGAAAGTTCAAACTTTACATTTTGGAGACAAAGTTTAAATGAAATTATATGAAAGAGAACATGAAGTAAATTTTTTTTAAATAGGATCTAGCAAATATTTTTTTAAATATATTTTCACGGCATTTTCCGAAATGTATTAATTTAATTTGTATAAATCAACCAATATATTAAAAAAACAATGGTTTCTCTCCCTTTTATAGATTTGAACATAAAATTGTTTTACCCAAAAACCCCGTGATTGCATCACCGGTCGGAGTTATTGAACCATGAGTTGAAAACTTTATCGGTATATGTGAATGCATGTACTCTGTATATTGTTAGCTCCAGTCGACAAGTTCGAGTTACTTTATATATTTATTCGCTTGCTTGAACACATTTCCATACTTTATACTTGGATATCAAAAAGAAGTTAAAGATTTAGAATATAAAACACGTTTATTTTTAAAATCGTTTTAATTTGATTAAACACTACAATAGCTATGTGTTGAAGGAAAGAATTTACTCGCTGTATATTTTCAATTTTGCAACGAATTTACGATACGTTCTAGCGGTATTTAATGGGCAGCCTGAAATCGCAATTTATCCACTATTTTCTAGTGTTTCTTTACCCAAAACCATGTGAATATATTAATGACTTTGGAGCCCGGTAATGTTATACCAGATAGTATCAATTAAATCTATAAAAAAAATAGAAATCTTTTAATTAATTTTTTCATTAACATAACAATTCTAATAATTTCTAATTCTAAATAGCTCTTATGTTATTATAAGTACTCATAACATGTGTATATTAATTCTATATAGGAATTGGAAACTCAACTAAACCATGCGAACATATTACATTTAATTTTAATTAAATTTGATTCTAAATCCGAATATATTGAAGTAAAGTTTTCCAAATTAGATTTAGTATAGCACACTTTTGTGGAGGCAATGTTTCAATGTGGGAATAGCCGTCAAAGTGGCAAAGAATTCGATTGAATTTATAGTTCCTTTTATTGCGACGGTAGTGGAACTATGAGACTAGAGTTTCCTATTGTTAAATTGGTTTCTAAAATACATTTGAATTGAAATACGATATTGTTTTTCTAAGCGTCTTCTGATTTAATTGCTACAAATTAACAAACAACGAACAACATATATCCTGCATTTAAAAAAAATGTAAATATGTCAGCTCAGGTTAAATGAAATAACAGAAGTGTATTTTTATTTACTATTATTTATTATTAAAAAAAAACCGTTTTATAAAATATTTACTACATTACAGGTGCTAACTTGGATTGAAGATCAGTAGTTTATACTTATATTCTTACGTTTATTGTAAGAGAGTTACAATCAGACAGATTTGTATAGCCATTTTCTTCAGTTATCATCTACTTCAAATCTGACAGGCGTAACTAAAAGAATACGATAGGTAAAACTTATTTTCATAATATAAGTATATATCAGAAAGTATGAACCAACTAACACCCTACTATTAATAATACCCTTGTGTATCAACCCTAGCATTTTAGCTAACCTCTCAACCCACTAAACAGGGTCTTTATTGATCACTACTTTTGTCTTGCCGTTTTCTGTAATGGACTGTTAGGTGCGGCCATTGTTTTTGTCCTAAATTAGGGCGAAGATGCGTTGACTCAACAATTCATCGCTTATTTATCTTGGCTTTATATAGAACTCTGTTACAGAATCATTTCTGTTTTTTTGATATATTTTTTTTTTATAAATTAAGACGTCTTAAAAAGATTTAAGTTACTTTTTAATAATAAACAAAATTGGATATCTGCTCCATTTATTTAAAAAAGCTAATATTCCTAAATATTTGCATTTCATTTGGCACAGTGAAAGCGCTTTTAAAATCACAATAGGCAAAGAATTTTCTAAGGCTTGATTTTATAAAATTGAATCCTGAAGCCCAAAAAGCCCAAAATAACAAAGAATGTTGTCATTCGGTACGTTATTTAAGAAGTTATTTAATGTTGTGTTTCGTTTGGTTTCGTTATTATTATTTGAACGTGTAAATATATTTTTGATTGAAATGGCGCCTGTCTGAAATGTGTGGAAGAGCTGGGCATACTTATTAAGGATGAAGTAAGTTCAATCTCTTTTATCGCAGTGTTATGGCGGGGAGAATTGAACGCGTCTCGCATCCCAAAGGCTCTCACGCCAACTCTACCGTAAAATTATGTAAAACTTCCTCAGTGTTTCTATATTGTCATCCTTTCAATGATATTCTAGTTTGTTTTGTCTTTGAGATATGTGGTTTGTTTATTAAAATAGTCAACAGATACAGGTTTTAGTTTAATAAGACCTTCATATAACTTTATCGATTATGTTATCAAAGTTGTTCGGAGTTCAGGTTATAGCTTAAATATTTGGAGTTCACTATTGATAAAACACCATTCTACGTGATTAATATTGTTTCAACAATTGCGAATAATATATTATGTAGAAAATACGAAACTCTTATAACAAGACAATTTGAAATAATAGTGAACGTCAATATGATATAAAAGAAAAATGATTTGACTATTCCCACCAAACTATTCTTATTGGAAATGAAAAATGCAAAAATGAAATTTGAAAAATTTTACGTTTAAAGAATATTTTAGTAGTTATTCGAGAAAATCAGTTGCTCTTTGACAAACGTTATCACTCAGTATTAAAAACAAATAGGAGACTGTTGATTTTGCAGCACGTTCAATGGTGTCGTAATTATAACGTCACTCAGCTAAAACTGGGAAATAAATTGAAAAACCGACTGGGGGAAAATGCGCCGGAAAATATCTCTCACGGCACTTGCCCACGACTGACAGCTCCAAGTTATACTTATTTTAGTCACAGCGCTATTGTTTAAAAACAAAAATTTGTATTCATCCGACAATGTATTGTTTTCATCAGTAATTGCTTCGTTGATGGTAATTAAATTAATGACGTTCTAGTTTCCTGTTCCAATGAATCCTAATTTTTAAACAACAGAATAGATCATTACCTATTCAATCCATTATTGCGTTTCATAAATTATTATCATATGAAACATATACTCCGTCATTTATTTTACTGATATATAACTACAAATATATACAATACTATGTAATACGTTTCAAATAGCTACCAAAATTTTAATTCAAATATTTAAATTTAGAAAATATACAATATTTTGGTTTAAAACTATTTGCTATATTTCAAACGGATTACGATTAAATCATATTTACAATTAAAGTCAAAATATTCTGCCAAAACTTCGTTGAAATATCGGAAGATACTTTCATAGATATATTAAATTTTTAAAGATACTTATCACATATTCTTCAGTAACATATTGAAATGTGCGCCAATTGTTTCTGAGGCGTGTGCTCTAGTTTAGTTCTGAGTAATTCTTCTCATGCTCGGATGCATTTTGCATTCTTTACAAACTATTAACCGCTTTATGTATATATATTTTTTAATAATACCTCTATATATTTCTTTAATAATATTCTGAATACAATTTTTTTTAAAAGTTTAATAAACTTTAACAATTCTATAATAATATATTCCCTTTACAAGTTTTTTAAAATTTAAATCATTAACTGGATATACTGTAATAAAATTCTTATAAAAAGTTTGATATTTATAATAATGGTAATTCAACAGATTTTGAATGGGAAAAAGCTAAAGCTTTTCTGAATCTTGAGATACAAGATACATTTTATTTAAAGCTGAATAGCAAAGTAAATAAATAAAATCGGTAGAAATACTTTCATATATTGATAATTTATCATTAGCCGGTTTATGTGTCGTGAACATGATTAATAATGGGACTTATCCTCTCCAGTAAAAAGCAAATAGAGTTCAATAAAAAGGTTATCAGCAATTCCAGTCACTAGCGAGCCTGAAAGGACCTTTTCACAATAATTGTTTCATTTCAAGCAATATTTGAAACCCTTTTCAAGTGCCTTGTAATAATGATGATGTATTAAGGATTTTTAACACGATTATATTATTCTTAAGTACACAATATTAATCTGATAAGCCGTTAAGTACTTACTATACAAATCAAAGGGCTTTTAAAGCATGTTTTCAAAGACAAATTCAGGGTTATTCAAAGATAATATCTCTCCCGCAAAATTCGTTTGATAATATACGAATAACGACACGAAATGAAATAAGCAGTAAAAGTGATTTTCCGAAGCAAAAGGACTGAGCGTTTTGTAAAGAGAGTAGAAAATTAGCAGAACAGATTATGAAAAATGATTTCGTTTTTTATTTGAATCAAAAACTTATTTGGTGTTCATTTATTAAATTTTATTTTACAATCTTGCTTTTCTAAAAATAATAATTTTCATTTAAATTCATTAAATTTACTAAAACAGTTTCTAAGAATTTGAAAATTTGAATATCATATTTTATTTAAATTATACTTTGGTATAAGTATAATTTTAGTATCAGTATGAATATTCTAGATATCATATTAATTTGATATACAGTTTTTTAAATGAAATGATCTTGATTAGATTATTACCATAATAATGACATTAAATTTAAAATCAAAATCAACAAACCATTTATATTCAGGGTCCTAACTTGATGATCCTTTTCTCATCAGTTCTGATGACAGTGCTTGTCAACTAATCAATATAGGTATAAAGTAACTATTTCCTATCTCAAAACTAAATGTCAATAGATTAAACATGTTCTTAAGATTGACTGAATTCAAAAATATAAAATTATTATCACAAATTAAAATCATTGTATAGCCAATAAAAATGTTACGAATCTGACTTTTAGAATAGAATAGTATTGAAAAGAACAGTTTTTCAATATAAATTCTACCACGATAAATGATTATCCATTGTTGGCTGCAAAATTCAACAGGAATCGTTTTTGTACAATTCTTCTTTTCGTCGTCAATAGCTAATTTATTGCTAACTGGCGAATTCAAATATACCGATTATATCTGTGAATTTATTTTCGCTCAAGTGGATATCGTTTTGTTCTTATTTTCTACTTCAAAAGCAGCTAATATTGTTTGTTCTTTTAACATATTATTGCATTAATGTTTAAATTATATCGTTAATTTACCAAACGTAAAATTGTTTATAATACCTGCTGGAGACTAACTTTATCCAATAAAGGCCTGAACCGGAAAAACGATAATAGGCCGTTTAGTTGTCCTCTAGACGCTTTAATCGGTTGTAGTTACTTGTTACTTGTAGGTAGAAATAAATTACTTACTTTCCAATATCGTTCCATTGCTTTCTTTGTAACTTAAAGTAATCATTCCTAGAATTTATAGAGACAATGGTACTTGTACTAACTTTACGTTTGTAGAAATGTTGCGTTGTTAAAAACATTTTCTAATGGTCGTTTTTTACACTGATCAGTCGTAAACTAAAACACATTTAGAAAATTGTTATAAATAATGAAACTGTTATGTAAAAGATTTTCGTGATACCCACATCTAAAATAAAATAATTATTTATTTTACATATAAAAATGTAATGAAAATAGATTTTCAGATAAATTGAAAAAAAAGTATGTATTTTGCAAATTATTTTTCCTCCTTTGATTTTTGAAGGAGGATCCACCCCATATCAGATCATTATACTGGGTGTTGACCGAAATTTCCGAATGGAATAGAATCAATTTTATCGGCTTTAACATGTGACCTCCGTCAGTCGTCTGACCTTACTCATTTCTCTAAACCGGTCTTTACTTTGTGTGACGGAATTCCATTCATCATTTCTGTCGACGATGCGGCATTCATTTAACATAGATACTACTGCGTTTTTATGTCGTTTGTTAGTAATATTGCAATATATATTCAGCTATCCTATGAAGTTTATAACATTTGAACACGCTTTCATCCATATACTGCTTTATAATTTGGGTATGGTTTTGATAATTTTATAAATTGCACCTACATTTCTAGGTACATAATAAAAATGTAAATATAATATTTTTTTAATAGAGTAGATCATTTTAAAAGTAATTATATAAAAATAGAAATCTTAAAACAAGAGTCTAATTTGTAACAAACCTATATACAATTAATAGCTTGTCAGAAACAGTAATCACTTTGCTCTTAATATTTGATAGACAAATTAATGATTTATTAATGGCGCGAGCACGACGGTTATTTGAAACACACCCAACAAAAACTACCGACATTACGTAACTTCAATTCTATGTTTTTGCCGCAGCTTGCACATACTGCATACGTAACTTTTTAGTCTCCTGCTGTTATTAAATTGTAGATTTCTATTGAAAAATATGTTTCTATTCACAAATCTTTAAGTACAGAAATCCGCCAAGATGTACGGTGTTTACAATAATAACTAGAAACGCCAAGCAAAATGTGGAAATGCCTTGGGGTGTATCAGCGTAGTTTTCTTTTCTTGTGTTCGTGAACATAGGATAGCGTAGCCTTAATTAGTATGCGAGTGCAGGTACATACATACCAGTACACGAGCGTCTTTGTTCTGTTAAGTAGGTCGAAAATAGCACTTTTCGAACATGTCGAAATAAATGATATTTAATGTTCCTCCGGTTTCCATTTCCGAGTAGTTTGAGACATAAGTAGAGAATATGACTGTCTACAAAAATATAAAAGCTTTTATTTAAATGTTTTACCATGTTACGTTATTTATTTTATTACTTTTTATTTTCAGAGGTAAATAATAACAATTTAATATTTTACTTAAATTAATAATACCAATTTCTTCGAAGTGGATTGTGAAGCAATTAAAATAAAATATTTTTTGTGTAGGTAAGGAAATAATGTAATAAATAAATAATTTATATACCCTACAGGTCTATTTACGAAAGTCATAATTTATGAGCGGTTGTTTTCCATCACCGATCCCCCAAACATTGTGGCCGCTGTGATAAGGTTCTCGATATGATTAATTTATTATTAACATTAACCTCTCCTTTGTCATGCAAACAATACTTTAATATAATGAAGAGTATTCATTATATTTTATAAAGAGAAAATTTGTATTCATTTGTTTTATTAAATGATATATATCTAGATGCTTCCCGCTTTAACAAACACATACGAGTAAATACATATCCAAAATTTTCATTTAACGGTGTTTTCATTTGAAGATGTCTCGCCGCTTGGGTATTGGGCTTGATCCCTTAGTTAATCAATCAGTTAGGATGTGTGTCTACATATATTTTGTAATATTATAGACGAGATAATTAGTGCTATCTCAGTTGGATACAAAACTTACTTCTGCAGAGGTATAAAGATAATTTCATTGGAGTCTAAATTTACCTACGTATTTGGCCGCTGTTATAAATGCACCAAGATTATATTATCTAAATTTCATCTGTTTGTAGACACGAACTATTTAGCTGTGGGAGTAATAAGCGGTCCGCTGTCTGCTTCGTGATTGGTGCATTTAATATGCAAAGACGAGTGATAACAGTCGGGATAATCTGCCGCATCTACAGAAAGACTTTCTTCTCTAATTTCCACGTATTTGATATTCCTAAGATTATTCAAACAGTTTTTGAGTTACGAAATGTACCGTTTGTTTTCTGCTCTCCATCTTTAATATATTACAAATGTGTATTAAGTTGATTTCTAGAATTCTCGATATTTATTTCAAAATATTGAAATTGTTCTTATAATTATATTATGATAACTTTACTTCAGATTTTAAGTTTTATAAATTTATTCGTATAAAAAATTTAATTTTAACTTATATATGATTTTATATTTATTTTGTAATAATCTTCATTCTATCAATATTCTTTGAAATGCAAACTTACAAATTAATTAAAAACACTTTTTCTACAAAATATACCCTGTTTTAATTTAACTGCACGAAACGGATTAAAACTGTTTAGCTGAACCTCCATTAAGGATTGTATATTGACTTCGAAAAACTAGTTTATATTAGATTTCGGAAAAACAAAACTTGATCAGACTAAGATGGCTTGTTTCGATTTTGGTATCATTTCGTGGAAAAGATATCATTGTTGCTGTGTTCATCTGTATTTATGTTTGAGATAACTTCGAGAATCTAAGGAGATTAGTGATTTCTCACGTGTTAATAAAAAAAAACTTTAGTCCTTTGTACTTTACAATCTGTACAATTTTTTTTGGTATAATAAATTTTGTAGTTATCATTTTAATGCAGTTGTGTATCATGATTGATAACTATTATCATAATAATGCCGAATTAAGTTGGATTAAGCTAGATTGTTGGATTAATAATATAATGTAGGGATATTTTTCTAAAATCTTGTAAAAAAATATTCATGAAATAGTTTTTATATATATTTGTTCTTATGTATTTTATTAACTAAAAAATTAACAGTCTATGTTTTGTAAGAGGAATACTTCAGTTTGACTTTCGACTATTACTTACCTCTAACTACAATATTTTTTAAAATTTATTATTTATAAAAAAAAAATATTTATAACCCAATAATTTAATAAAATTATTACCGTCTTTTTCGGGAAATAACGAACCAAAATTAAATAAAAAATATACGAGTTAAATACAGTAAATAATTTTATTTTTAAATATTTTTCAGTTTTAAAAAGCATTATTCAAAAAGACTAAAATCTTTATAAAACCCAATTCAAAGTAATACAGACCTTGAAATTACACTCATCTCTTGTTTTGTAAGTTCTTATTATATTTATTAGATATTGACATCACCTTGTTATTAAATTTGATCAAACAAAATATATTTTTCTAGAAGACCACTTGGAAACATTCACTAACATAAGCAATATATGCAATAATCAAACTAATAATTCCTTAACGTATATTAAAACACTAATTCAAATGGTCAACTTTTATTGTAATCAAATGCAATGGATCGAAATTTGATATCGCCTGTTCCATTATCTGCTATTTTCTCTTTGTATACTTTGCAAATGTTACTAGTTTTATTTTAAAGAAATAAAAACGTGCTCAACACTCTTGTTGATCTGGTCCGACTAAATCTTTTCTGTAAATACTGTGGAATGAAGCTGCTTTAAGTTTTAACGTTTATTAGCTGAGGTTTTAATTGCAATTTCATTCATTACTATTGCAGTGAATTTTGCTGACTTGCAAAATGTTTGTGGTTTTATTTTTGCATCTTAGAGTTTTGTTTATAAATCATTTTATTCTCAATAAGCGTAGTCTAGATAACATTTACTTCACTTGATGATTCTATATATACATATTAAATTAGAACAATAAAATCGTACATTTTATTGTTCGTTTAGTATCACAAATGATGTTGGCATTTAAAATGCCATATGGTTCATTAAGGTTATTCAATATCATCGACAAAGCATATTTCATTGGTAGCGATTCAGATTAAAATTAATAAGCCACTAATGAGTAGTTCACGATACGTGGAACTAGTAATCAGTTGTTGACCCGTTTTGATCGCTGTTAACGAAGCTAAATTTATGACATAAATATTTGGTAATAAAGTGAAAGAGGTGTAATGGAGACTAAATAATGATATTGCTATGCTTTTAAATCATTTGTAGGCTGTATGTAAATGAATCGAAATAATAATAAATTATTGTGAATATACGTATTGTACGTGTCTCACGTTTATTGCACGGATGATTAAAAATAAAAATATGAATGGTTTTCGTTTGTGCTTTTGATATTCAATAATTAAATAGAAAATTAAATAAGTCCCAATTCTAAAAAAGCTTTTTAATTAATTATTATTTGAGTGTAATATGTCTTTATTTGACAAAGCCAATTGAACAATCCTGGTTAGTTATCTTTAGCTTACAGTCCTACTAAAAGGTACGATGAGGGTTTAAAAGTTACCCTTTAATAACTCAAGGTTCAGAATAATTTGTGGTGTAAACGCCATAATAAATTTACCTTCAAATTTTTGGAAGAGATATCCTACATTTATTATTCACTCTTTCAGTTGAATGGTCCGACATTTATTTTCAAAGTTTGGCGTAACCGTCACTTAAACGACGAGACTTAAGACGCCCTGTTGTGTAACTAGATTATCCTAACAAGATTTTCCAGTCGCCTGTAACATCGGATCTGCGTAATTTCCATTTATTGTTTTAAATTGAGGAACGTGAAATCGTTCATTAAATGATCCTTTTTCAACTTTACCGACTGTTTAGAAAAGCTTTAGAATATTAGTTTACAGAAGCTGAAGTGAGACCTCATTGAAGGTGAGATAATTGAAGCAAACTATTTGAATGTATAAGGTGATCGTCCTATCTTTATCGAGGAGCGTACACAAAACGCCACTCCAGACGACCCGCGGTATTTGTATTTTGTTCACGGACTCATCGAATTTATTATTTCATAGGAAGCGTGCAGATGTGGAAGATAGGTTTGTATCTATTGTGAATTTGATATAACGGTGAAACATGATGATATTGCTTAAATATTATAAACAAATACAAATTTATTTTAGTTTATATAGCCATCATAATATCTTATTAACATTTTTATAAGTATTCATATATTAGTGATGTAAACTGTGTATCAGAAATGAAATTATGATTGTTATCCTACTTATATAACATTTTATAGCGTTTAATATGAAAATAAAACAAATACGAATATAACGCTAAATGTTGGACAATATTAACCATTAAATATCATTTATGAATACAAAATAGAACCATGATAATAAATAGAGTGTGTCACGTTCAATGAATTTCTAACTTAAATTTGCGGTAGGCCTTAAATAAATAATAATTTCATTTTTTTTAAAATAGATTCAAACTCATTATTTTTGAAAAAGTTCGAATAATGAGAGCTATTAAAAACATTATTGAGCTATTGAGACTATTTCTTTGTTTTTAAATTTCATAATTATCCAAAAATAATAGCAGAATATGATAGCATAATTTCGAAAAATCCTAAGAGCTGACTTAACACTAAAAAGCTTTCGTTAAATTGTAAACGTAAAAAGTATTATGTTTAATTGGTGTTTAAATATTTAATGCTTAAAAGAATAAAGAATGTCATTTAATGTCTTAAAGAAAAACGATACTATTAAAAATATATCTTTCTAAATTGACATTTATTTTGTATTAGAATAATAATATTATACCGTGGTATAATATACACAAGACATTGAGTTTCAAGTAGTAATTCAAAAGAATGTATACAATTTATATATAAATGTTATTGCCATTATTAATTCTTATATTATTTTTGACTGATAGTTATTTTCAATGTTTATACTTCTAAATTATATCTACTATGTAAACACATGGCACTGTATCAACGTATGTTGTAGGTTTTGAATATGCTAACGCGACAGATACGTGTGCCAGCTTGGTTTTGCAAATGTGCGTTTAGCATTTCTGCTATATGGTGTTCGCTTTGCGCCGTCAAACGTATGCATAGGCAAAAAATAAAACCATTTTGCATTTTACCAAAGTCTAACGATACCTACGTAACTAACGGAATTTTATAGTTTGTTATTCACTAAAAAATTATGACATAACTAAAGTATTTTTTAAACAATACTTTCATTTCAACAAAGAACTTGTTTATTTTTATACTTAATACTAATGTTATCTTAATTAATTTTTAAGTAATTTTTTTATTATTAAATCGTAGGCATTAGAATCAATCTATGTACAATTACTACTTGCAAGAGGTGTAAGAAATATATAATGATAATTATTTACATGTAATTAAACTTTTAAAATAAGCTCAAAAGGTAATTGTGATTAAAAAATTTATTAATCTGTTTGACTAAATTATAATCTTTGACTTACATATCAACAAAAAAACATTTAAAACATATCACGCAAACATTAACCAACTAAAATTCATTAACACATTTCACATTTATAGATTACGACGCCAACATTCCCACTACGTTTGTTATTTTTTAGTTGAACGTCATGAGCATTATCTCGAATAAATCACTAGCGAAAGCCTGCATTTACAACGAAACGTAAATTAAAAAAGTTACACCAATTTCCAGTGAGTTATTGTTCGCAATTGTCTGTTGGTTTCTAGGGATTCAGCATTACTACTTCAATGCGTTTCCTAATTTCATTTCTTTAAAATTTATAATTTTTAACTTTTCATAAGATGCAGGCCAATAAATATATAAACGGTGATAGGCAGACAGACACATTTTTGTGTTAGTTTGTACAAGTGAAGTGCGGTCGGAGGTGATGGCCTGTGATAGTGAGAGACATGCGCGAGGGATAGTGACCCATGGCTAACTCTCCAGATCTGGGTCTGGTTGCTGCCAGCCTTCTCCGGCTCATTATTGGTAAGTTTAGCTAGTTTTATCAGATTCGTAAAGTACTTAGCAGAATCTATTAAATTATCATTAATCAATAAAAATACACTTTTCTTAGTACTTAAAAAATAAATATATCGAATTCAATAAAACATAATATACGACCGAGCCCTGTACACTCAAATAACTGTATTTATGAAAATGTTCCAGTATTATTGAAACCTACAGTCAAAGTACTTTTCGATACAATCACAGAACGAATTGGAAATAATCAATTCTTTGTAAATTGCCCCAAAGGAAATTGGTTAGACGGTAGCGTTTTTTTCTTTTGGCGCTTGTTATGTTACCTGAGTGTGAATGAGAAATTTTCAAATTCATAGAAGAGTACTTAGGATAAAGGCTTGATTCTAAGCTTTGACAAGTTTTAATCTTCCTAATGCGTCATCTAATGCACACTACAAAAAACTACGCTTTTACCCAGGCATAAAAAGTAGTAAAATAAAGCCGGCACTATATTTATGTATAATTCGCCTATCGTTCCTTGGCTCTTAGAACAAGCTGTGCACTGTCTAATATTTCCTGGCGTTATTAACGCAAGTTGTCTGAGTTTTATATGACTTTAAACGTAATATCTGCTTTATTTTCTTTCTCGACTGAATATTTTACATACTACATTATCATTATTGGAGGCTGCTAAATATGGTTCTCTTTATTTATTATAATATACAATTCTTATTGGTGTTTCTATCTGTGATAACATAGTTATCATATATATATATATAGGTATAAGTAACGGATAACATAGTTATCATATATATATAAATTATACTCAGTAGATATATGTAGTTAGCAATATGGCATTTCAATTTTAGAAATGAAATAAATAAATAATGTATAAACATGCATAAAGCTTGTTAAGTTATTATTAGGTAAGTTAAAATGATACATTTTATCACGATAGTCTATTTTACAGATCTTATAAAATTTTAAAGTAATTTTTTTAAATATTTATTATTAAAACACAAAAATTAAAAGATTAAAAGAAAGAGCTGAAAATTATAAAAAGTAATCAAAATAGTGTTTGTCAGCTTTAACTTATTAGGGTTAAAATGTTTCTTAAAATCCTAATGAAAATTTTAAATTTCAAATACTAATATTCATAAATGCATTTAACTTATGTAGAAATTTCCATTTTGTTTTTCCTACTATATTTATAACTTTTTCTTGTCTGTATATGAATAAATAAATATAAATATAAATATACATATACATATACATATACATATACATATACATATACATATACATATACATATACATATACATATACATATACATATACATATACATATACATATACATATACATATACATATACATATACATATACATATACATATACATATACATATACATATACATATACATATACATATACATATACATATACATATACATATACATATACATATACATATACATATACATATACATATACATATACATATACATATACATATACATATACATATACATATACATATACATATACATATACATATACACGTACACGTACACGTACACGTACACGTACACGTACACGTACACGTACACGTACACGTACACGTACACGTACACGTACACGTACACGTACACATACATATACATATACATATAGTTATAAATACTGTAACGTCGCAAGCCAAACTGTACAATTATTAGGTTTACACGCTTACAGCAATGTTAGCAGAACAAAGAAAATATTCCCATTTAAACATTTATTGCTAAAAACGTGGTTTGTTTCAAACAAATATTAGTATTGCAACAGCTGTAACAGCTAGATGCGGAACGGTTTATTGCGCAGAAACCTGGAAACTACCGTGTGTGCTAGATAATTGGTGCCATAAATTTACTTCATAAAGTAACGTCAAGTGCCAAACTCAGCACACAAGAAACTTAAAAGTTAATTACAAACTTCGGTAGACAATTAATATCTGCCGTTGGTCCCGACAGCCGTGCTAAAAATTTGTTGATAGGTAAAAAAAGATCAAAAAAGGTATCAAGTAAACGTTAAGATTTCTTCCCTTTTTGAAAGAGTTAAAGTTAGAGATACTCAGAAGTTTGTATTAAGTTGAAGTCGCACAGTTTAAACTGAAAATGCTAAATCTGTAAGTTGATAGCGAATGTAATTTCCTTAAAGCAACGACGTCAGGTCGTTTTCGTGTTTCCATAAAGGTTGCTTATCAAAAATCATAATATATCACCTTGTCATAAGACTCTTGGGACAAGATTACTATTTTTCACGTACCTACTCGTAATTCATTGGATAATATTAAACATTATTTACGTCGTTAAGTTAAGTTTTGCCATAACTTAATTAACTTAATATTATCTTTAAGGCTTTAAATACATTGATAGTTAAGTATGCTAATCATAATGACAAAAATACCACTTTTCTTATACAAGTGGTTGGTTTGAGGGAGTTTTAAATAATATTAATATCAGTTATCCTGTTAAATGTTTCTTTTAAATTTAATGGCGGATTTTTTTAGAATACCGATAGCAACATCAACCTTTTTGTTATAGGATTTGAATTCAGAACATTTCGGTATACACCTAGCACTAGCACCTTTTACCCTTTACACGAATGAAGTGACTAGAAATTTATAATCAGATTTTCGACAGTCAACTTATCATTGCGTTAAAGTTTTAAACAAGCAAAGCCGCGGAGCAAGTTACTTAAAATTTTATCTTGCTAAAGTCACTCCGGGGACTATGAAAGCAGAATTTAAATTTGTGGAAAAGTTATTGCGGTCAAAAACAAATGTTTTAAACTAAAAAGTTAACGTTTTAAAATAATGTGATAATTTTTTCGCTTGAAGAGTTCATATTCACTTTATTGTGTATTTTATTTGAGAGCATAAAAAACAAAATACATTTTGTCATTTTTAAATCCGGAGTTAATTTGATATTCTGTGAATGTCAACCCTTTTTATTGTTCCGCAGGGACCAGAGTACCTTATGTCAAATCCACTTAAGTATTACATTGACTGATATGCAATAAAATATGAAATACGATACGCAAAACAAAAAATGATATCTTAATAAAAAAAACCTCGTTTTATTTTCACAATTTATTCAGAAGTTCAATAAGCAAATATTCGTTAAAGTGTGTGTTGAAATATGTTTTGTTCAGTAAGTAAAGTCGCATTCCTAGTATTGCCACCATCTAGTTGCAGGTCAAGAGTCTGTGACGCTCTCGACCCGCACCACCTGAGACCGGCTTTAAACTTTTTGAAATCCTACAGTGGCTTTCATTAAGCCACGCTAAGACTTCAAATATTTAAAAAGTAGATGAATAATTGGTTTACAAGTTGATTTACATCTTCAAATCTAGGTTAGTTTTATTCATGTTATCATGGTTAACAAAAATATTGCCATTCCGAAAATGTAATAGTAGTGATAATATCATCAACGCTAATAAAATATTATCTGGTATATTTTCTTATTTGACTTTAAATATTATTTACTTTGTTGACTTATATACATTAATAACTTTATTGAGTTTGTAATAGTTCTTTTTGTTTAACTTAAATGTTAAAGAAGTTTAGTCAATTAGCCGACTTCTGAAGTTTGGCCTAGTCATACATACACAAAGAATATTATAACGAGTTTGGTGCATCTTGAAAAGACAAAGAATGCGACAGCTTGAAACGCTCTATTTGTATTTTGTTTCTTTGTGACCGCCGACTGAAATGTGTAATATTCATTAATATGGTTTTTATCTTATGTCTACAATACATAAGATATTTAATAACGGAAACTGTAGTATATACTCGCACGTGGAATGCTGATGCCATGTTTTGTATTACCCTTCAACTTTCCTAAGCGACTACTATAAAATTCTGTCCGCATATCTTATCCTTCACGTGTTTATTTACGTATTCTCTACTTACAGCTGTCGCGGTTTACTTGTTTTGATTTATGCTCATACCAGTTGCTATAGCAGTTTCTAAAAAGATTTGTTTGAAAGAGGTTAGTTATAAGACTCGTTTTGTTATTTGTGTTTCGTAATTCTGAGCTCAAAATATATTGGGTCTATAAAAATGTCAATGTAAAAGAAAAGACATTTTGTTCCCTTTTCGGAAAATTACAATCAACTTTAGTAAAGTAAACCTGATCAAAATATACATGTATACTTATAGTAAACTCGAATTTTCTGATATTTTTTGGTAGTTTCCACTATTCAAGTCACGCTTAATACAATCGACAATTCATTCTGTATTCTGAATGTAAACTGTACGTGATGGTCAAGTTGAACTCATAATTTAAAACTTTTCATTTGTTTGATAAAGTTTTTAGATTTATGAATATTTAAAGATCGGATATTTCAAATTTTCTATCTATGTAGATATGTGTATGTTGTGTGTTCGACTAATATGCTTTGTCGGCTCTAACTATAGTCACAGATAGTCTAAGTTAGTATACTGCAGAGTAATAACTCAATTTTCACTGCAGTGCAAGACAGATGTTCTTGATATTGATAGTAGATGACTTTGTTATCACAGGATGATTTTACGTTCCTTTTGACATAATACCTCTAAAATGTATTATTTAATTTTTCCCCGAATAAATAATTCATTCACTTACTTTTAGTTAGTTTTTATAAACTCATCGAAATTTAAATCGAATCTGCTTTTATTTGAGTATTTTTATCGTTATAATTATTTGTCCAGTTTTTCCAGTATTCATACATTTTATTACAGGTAGTTATTTAAAGAAAAATATAAAATTCTATAATCTAAAAAGACTTTTTCGTTTTGGGATGTACGTTCTTGTTAAGATGTGATTGTGACATTAAATTTCTCCCAAAGGGATTTGGGTAGCGGAAAGTTTCTAAGACAGTTTCATAATTTTTGAATTTAAAACAAAGTTGTAAACATTTGATTAGAATTTAATAATTAATGACAGTCAATGAGTTGTAAGTAAAGATAACATTAATTCATATGATCTAGCGAACCCACTCTCAACAGATTAAATTACAAGTGTAAATACGAGTACATTACATGTTTCGCTATCAAAACAAATTAAATTTTTAGCCTATACGCGTATGCTTACAGAATAATTCGTATTAATTACCAATTCGGAGCAGAGGTGACCGCAACTGGTCTGACGTGTGCGGTAACTGCCTGTCTACCTGTCTGCACCAGCCTTCTATTTCTGAGAGCTGATTATCGCATGGCTGCTTCCGATGATTCCTCATTTTATCTGAGCTTGTTAAAACTTATTAATCTGTTGCTTGACAACTTTATGTGGCATATTTGGTACTAATTAATTATAACTTTGTATATAAGGTTTAACAGAAATTGTATTCCCTGAAGGAAATTAGTGACTAAAATATATGATTATTTTTTAATCTGTACTTCATAGCACTTTGACCTTACAAACTAAAAAATTTAAGGTATATGAATAACTAATATGTAAATAGTATTCGTGATAGTAGTTCAGATAATTTGTTTAATAAAGATAATTAAAAGAAGTATTAGTATCTACACAGCGCCATCTACGTTTTACGGAATCGTTTAAGGAACTAAGATTTCATGTGGCGCCATCTAGCAAAAGTTGATAAGTAATGTAGTTTTGGTCGCTTTGTGATAGATGGAGCTAAAAGAAATAACGTGCCGCCCTCTCGTAGCATTCTTTGTTCGAATACGATTTTTGTAGAACAATCGTAGAGGGCGGTGTAGCATTGTAGCACCGTAGCTACAAGGGTTACGTCGAAGTATTGTCTCTTTGCAACAACGTGTAAGGTTCCTAGAGATGTATCTAGGTGGTGCTAGAAACTGTTTTTGACTACGACAACGAATAAAAAGGCTTTTCTAATACATTTACTATGTCGCATTATACTTATAATCTGCTTTAATTTTATTTTTAAATATTTAATTATCGTATATTATGGATAAAAGTGAATTATTTTAAGGTTATCTGTATTTCTCAAAAGATTAAAGTCCTAGCAATGTTTGGGAAAAAGATATAATATTTTATTTAGATGCATTTCTTTAAATACTCTCTAACTTAATTTATTATGTATCTACTTTACAATAAATAAAATTACAAATATAATAACCAAGGTCACTGAGTAAGATAAAAATATAATATATTATATTCTTTCTAATTAATACTATGATAAATATTCTTCTTAACCCAGAAAGGCCGTCTCCAAGACAACAATTACCTATATAATAAATTCAAAACAGTATATTCCATCAAGTAGAATATAATATAAAAGACATTGAAATAAAAGTACTTATAAATAAAATAAGGAAACATAAAATAATTTTTCTCATTTTATTTTTCTTTATACTTTGTATTCACACTTCTACGGTTTCAAATCTTTGTTAATGAACAAAGCGTATTCAAAGTTTATAAAATCAATATATATTGTTATTTGTTTCAGGTAAGCGATATTTTTCCTTTCATCCCTTCGGTTATGGAACATTTATTAGCTATATCACGGTGAAGGTATGTTGAAGAGTATAATATACAAAAGGGATTATGTCTCGTCCATAGGAAGTAGGTATTCTTTATGAATATAACATTCAATATATTTTTTCTTTGAATTAATAATGTTGAAAGAAAGACCTTCGTTTTAATTTGTTTTCATTTTTTGTTTGTATGGTTTTTGTATAAACATATACAAAAATATATATATTAAATAGATTAACTTTAGCTATATATTATCACTTTGCATTTGAAATAATATAAGCTATTTTTAATTAATATTATTTAGAAAAGAGATATATTAAACGTGTGTCTCTCTTTCTTTTTAGATATATATGTATATATAAAAAACAAATTTATAATAATGAATTTAAAGCTGTATAATTAGTTTTCTTCGCAATGAGATGATATAAAATTAAAAAAAACAACACTTTCTTTGAGTTTGTTTCAAAGTAATGTTTGTTTTACCAAAGTTTCCTTCAGATGGCTTTGATTACTTTCCCGAGACTTTCAAGCTGCCATTATAGATGAAGTGATTATTAGTTACAAATCATGAAGGTATTTTGATACCACAATATAAAAGTTGGTAGATTATTTTGTAAATTAGCTATGACTTTATAATGACTCAAAAATCTTGTGCTCATAAAAATCGTTTGAAAATTTAATTCTAAAATTGTTAACATTGTCTGTCTAGTGAAATTTGATAGAATGAAAATCTGATAGAATGAAATAATCTTTTTAGTATAATTAAAAAGTGTCAATCATCAGTGAATAGCATAGTCTTAGATAAAAATAGAAATGAAGAAATTCAAATAATATTTACTATGTAATCGATTCTTAAAAGAAACCTAATAGATGTCATTCCGATACAGACGGTAATATATAGAATGCAAATTTCTTAGAAGCGAGCAGCGATACGGTAGCTCAATTGGTGGAGAAATTGGAGGGTTTCCCAGAGGTCGCAAGTTCCATAACATTTTCATTCAATATTTATTAAAATTGGCTTATTATAGCTATTCATGTTCAAAAGCAATTTCAAACAAAAAAGAGAGGTTTATTAATATTATTTTAGTATTAATCTTGTTAAGAGAGATCTTATAACTTAGTTTTAGCTTATACGCTTGTTTGGAAAATTATAGTCACAACTTATAACGAACGGTTAATGGTTCAAGGCGCCGGAATAGTTCTCGTAATAAACGAATTGATTATTTATGTATGAAGTTAATTTATCTATATAAAGGCTATATGTTATTTTAAATGTACGTCTTTTGTACAAATACCATTAAAGTATTTTCTTAGATTTTCACGAGTACACATTTCAAATAAAACTATTTTTACGGATTAAAACTCGCGTATAATTTGCTTACACTCGCGTATAATTGGGTAGACGAGATGTAAGTCTTACACGATTACTGCAAAGTATTCGAAACGTCGGATTAAAATAAAAAATGTAACCAAATTATACGCGAGGTTTAATCCGTAAATATAGTTTTATTTGAAATATCATTAAAGCTTTGCTCAAGATAATATTTTTGTTGCCTTGGAATGATAATTAAAGAAATACTTATATAACCCGGTTTTTGTTCATGAACATAAGTCGCGTTTAAACCACAGTCCAAAAAGTAGTAGCAGGGAAACGACAGGAATTTATGAGTGCGGCCATTTATAATCTCACGTGCGTTTTCATTTCTTGTTGTACATCCTGGCTTAAAAATTGAGCATTATTTACACTACTTTTATTACTCTTTTTGATAAAATCTAGTACGTAACGAAAGTTTTTTTACTTTTAATTAATTTTTATTTATGTTTTTGATTTAAAAAGAACTATCAAGGGGGCCCCGTCACAAGTGGACTTAAGCTGCAATTATTATTATTATTATATTTGGTATTTTCATTTTATATTGCATTGTACTCTTTTATTTACACTAATTATACTTTATTTCCTCCAATACATCTACACTAAAAAAGCGCGCGCAAAATTTCCCCATGCAAAGTCTATGGGAAAAATTAATTTTTTGACTAATTACTGCAATTAGGCTAATGAGATTTGAGAGTTGTCACTATTTTTCAGCAGTGTAGCATAATGAGACCTTTGATTTGAGCAATCAACGATATTTTTCCCTTAGTGGTTCTCGAGCTACAGTGTGCCAACGAAATCGCTTCCTGAATTAATATATAAGATTGCATATGCATATGCTTTTAAGTTTTTGTGGTACAGAGTATCAGAGCGATTGTTGCGGCCGGACGCAGACACCATTTCCGCGTCGAATGCTCACTATTCATTCAGCGCATTCAGCGTGACCTGCTATCGAACATTTATCCCGGTTATCATTGTCCATGTTAAGAGATTTAGTCCGTTTTATTTACACACAGTTTATAGACAATAAACCATGAAGATATTTTTTCAGATTGATGTCCTCATAAGTACATTTTACTCACACATTTTTATTAATAAATAACATATAGATTTTTATCTCTATTTTGTTTTATATTGTGCCCCCCTCATTTGTTTTTTCTGTTTACTATGTCGGTTGTCATGTAGAGAATTATAATCTTTTGAGCGTTTTTTTATGTGCAATGAAGATTTTAAACACATAAATAAGATATTGTTTAAATTATTATTCGACATATAATGTTTTTAAATACTGCAATCTGGACTTCCATTACTTTTTATTTTCCGAGTGCAGAAAATCTTGTTTGGAGATCAATTATTTTAATAGTTGCTAAATCACTTGGTATTTCATTGATGTGGCTTGTGATTTTAAATTCACGACTAATTTTTAAGGCGAAATTTTCATAGTAGTGAATTATATATATACTTGCCAAAAAGAAATCTAAAATAACGTGAGAACTTTTTATGCCATTGTAAAACTGGCTCAAGCGGTGAATAAATTAATATTAGATTTTAATTAAATGGAATTACATTTTTTATAAATTAAAGCTATAAAATTTTTAATGAAGGTAAAACATTATAATATTGTTGTCCCTGACTTGCCCTTATTAAGAGTGTACAGGTTTATATGAGATGAAGCGACTAATCCACCTCTAACAAAGTTTAACACTTCACCCACACGCACACACACAAATACCCTTTGCTATAAACACTATCTTAAAAGCTTTCATAGGACGACGATCTTAGACCACAAAACGTAATAGGATTTTACAACCAATAATTCAAAATTGCCAATTAAGTAAAAGCCAACTCTCTTTGTATTTAAATAATACTGAATTTCAAAGTGTAACCAATTTCAGTAATCATTATAATGTTTTTTGGCTTTCAATAACGACCTACCATTATGTAAATTAAAATTTCAAAGAGGTATATCAATTTTAAAACGACTTTCGCAGTTAAATTCACAATGGTAATAAAAGTCTCCTGTTTCCTGTGATACATTTAGAGGTCTCAATGTACGGTACTGGTTTTAATACGTTACGGCTTTACTCTTTTCAAAGGATTTCCATTGCATGCCCGAAGAAACGTGGGTCCCGTGCTGACAGGGTTTTCATTTGCACGACATTAAATGGTCAGTATTGTGGAAAATGTTCGGCTCGGAAATTCATACTGAGCTAATAGTAAAATCAGAATTTAAATCCGTTTAAGTTTTAATTTTATTTTCAATTACTTTTAAATGTTAATGCATTTGGATCTTAATTTCGCTACTTGAATATTTTTAAATCTAGCTAGCACTCGGCCTTTTTCGCATAATTACAGGAATGCATTGTGAGGGACGACCGCGGCATATTCACCGCTTACCGTCATTATTTCCACAAAAATAGAGCCACGTAAAAGCGGAGAAAATAAAGCTTTTATGCAAAAGTGGCAACATTTACATGTACTACATTCAGAAATTCATTTACTTCATATTTACCGCTTAATGAAGCCCGGAATATGTAATTATAATCCACCGTTATTCAGTAAATTCGTTATCACTAATTTAAATACGTTTCATTTTTTGTAAAATAGATTTATGTAATATTAAATTATAATTATAAATATTATATTATTCTTAATAATTAATAAGTGAATCTCTATGCTCTAATAATAAATATAAATAGCTGAATAATTATTGAATACACGACTACATAAATTAAGTGACGGAACATAACAAAAAATTTTTGGTTCTGTTGCAGTACTTTAGTCATGCTATGTATTCAAATTAAGCAATTGTAAGGGTCATTAAGCATGCCAATGGATCTAACATTGTAATTTTGGGGTCGTCGTTCAATCGATACGATTTCACCGCAAACATTTGGGAAATCGCGTGACGGCTTCTGATATGAAATATAGTTCGAGATTTACTACATGTTACATACAGTTATTTATCTTGTTAGTATAATGTAAGATTTATGTTTTGGTTCGAATCGTTTTCATAATTAAGTGATAAATATCTAGCGTAGAAAACAAAATGTTATCGCAGCTTCATCTAAAAAAACAAGGCATAAGTTTGGAAAACCATTACCGACAGTTTAAAACTATTACGTACGAGAACGTCATATGGCAACTTTGTTTTTCGAATGTTGTTTATGTCCACTTCAAGTTACTTTCATGTGTATCTCAAATACGTAACAAAATTTTGTTTATGTTTGCACGATGCGAACTGAGCACGGGCACTGAGCAAGGTTATATTCCCTGGTGATGCAAGAATAAGAGAAACGCAAACAAATGTCTTCCTGTTTTTCGTAGACTTGACAAGCCATTATTTAAAGAATACTCACATTTATTTTACACGTATTCACTATTATTGTTGAGTAACATATTTTCGGTATATGATTAACTTGTTCCACAAAACAAGAAATGTATACGTCGTGTGAAACGGCAGTTAAAGTACGGACTGAAAAATACTCATTAGCATAGATTTACATAAAACGCGATATCTACATAATATGTTCCTTCAAAACGGGGCGAGAATATTTAATCTCTTTGAATAATGAAGGCCATTTAATGGTTACTTGGCTATAAAGAGACCACTTGCGTAATACCGGAGATTCATAACAAGATACATCACAGAAATCCGACGCGCGACATGACACTAGCCAGAGAATGGCCCGGGACGTCGTGCCGCTTCAAACCATTATTATGAGTTATAGTTCTTATCAGCGACAGTTTTAAATTCCATTTCAGTCAACTCTTGCCGTATCTGATGACGCAAATCTCACGATCATCTCTTTATTTTGAGCCCACATTAAAAATGTTATTTTACTTATTTAGCTACTACGAACGCTTTGGTCATGTGGTCACGTTTGACAATGTTTATCGTTTTGCTCTAAATGAACGATATATTCTATTTGTTTATGATTTTTATTATAAAAAATAATCTTCATTTTTGAAAAGATATAAAAAATATTAGTGACGCTTGTTAAATTGATATGATTGGTATTCCGTTACGATACAATGAAGATGTTTTTCATATTTTAATAAGTTTATTATTATTATTATAAGAACTTATACTGATATAATTTGTGAACATAATTTTATTTATTATAATTTTGGCACTCAATAAATTTTACACTTATTTTTTTTCCGAATGTGTGTAACCATTTTCTTTTTCACCGGTTATATCAAAACAATATTTTAATATCAAGAACGGAATGAATCATTTTGAATATACATTTAATAGTTGTAATTTTAAATATAATAAAGGTCATTACCGTCTCTATATTTAATTAAAATTTCAAAAAGAACAACTTATAATTTAAACGACTTTATTAGAGAAAACGTATCAATGGAAACTAGAAAAATGTATAAATCTTTTCTTGTATGATCAATTCAAAGAAAATAAATAATTATTATTATCTTAAGCGTCTTTATTTACAATAATGTTATGTTAGTAATCATATTATGTATATTTGTTTTCGGAAGAGGTACATATTTTTGGAGACTGGATTCTGTAAAAATACTTTCACATAGTCCCTTTTAATGTTTACTAAAACAGACTTTTTAATATTTATGTAACATATTTATTCAAATTACATACAAAATATACACTATATTATACAATACATTTAACCAATTAAATTCCAAACTTTTACCCACATCTTTACCCTCGCTTGTAAACTAGACATTTTATTTTAAGAAGAAACTTTGAATATTTCTCACTCTGAGAAAGTGCCGTCCAAAATAATTGAATTTACTAGAAGTTTTTCGAATACTTATCGCGTCACAAGGATAGCGCGTTCATTCTAAGGCCATCATTTTTTTTTATTTTGTGTCAAAGGAGTAGACACTTTAATTGAGTGTTAATAGTACCGTTTTTTCCTGGGCACAAATGTAGAAGTATATGCCTTGCCACCCTAGAGAAATAGAGGGAAATGAAAGAAGATAAGAGGAAAATGAGAGGAAGCTAAGAAAGTAAGTGACAAGGTAGATTGTTGGTTTCTGATCCTCTCACTTCTGCAAGAAATATAATTTTAATAGCTTTTTTATGCCACTCTTCTTAAAAACGTGGTTCCACCGTTGTCGAGACAATCCGATGCAGCCTTCATGGTTATATAACTTCTAAAACATCAAGTATAATACGTTTTATTTTCAATGTGTTTTCAATTAAGCGAATGTGTTTACGTCTTTTGTGTTTTCAATTACGCGAATGTGCCGTAATGGATGTTGATTTTCTATTGACCAACTTTTCCTTGAAGGATTTAAACGTCTCTTATACCAAAACATTCTTTAGTAAAAATAATAAATCACGTATTATTTTAAACGTGGTGCGCGAACATCCAGACAAACTTTTTTTTAAAATGTTTTTTCCAATCACAGCTGTATTAAGTGTAGAAATACATTTTCAACATATTTTTTGAAATACTTAACGAAAATTACTAATATTATGCAGGTTCACAGAATAATTTTATTTAAGAGTTTTAAGAATACGATGATACATTTAAAGAGTGTAGTTATTATGATATTTCATATATTTTCTTATAGCGATAAACATATTTTTGGAATAGTTAACTATATCAACTAACATTATATAAGCAAAGTTATTTTATTTAAGAATTTTTAAGAGTATTTAAAAGTTTAGTTTATTATATCTTATGCTTCACCCCTTAACTGTGCAACATATTAGCATAATTTGTTTGCACTCAAGTTGTCAGCGGTATAGGATACAACATTGGCTTTATTTCATTCCGAAGAACTGTACCCATAAGATAAAAAAAATACTTTTAGTAAGACATTACAGCCTATGATATACTTTTAAAACTTAGTCGGAACTAAACAAAACCATGTAAATAAAGGCATTTTGAAAAAAATTAGATTAATATTTTAACGAAAAGATAAGTAAATAGTCAGTTCGATTTCATAATAAAGTAAAATATGCAAACGCTGCCATCACATCAGATCCACACGACTTTACGATCCTACAGGGAGGAAATTCGCTTATTCATAAATTATAGCCCGATCCATACTTGATTGCGTATATTTTCTGAGGGGGTTCGATTTTACAAGGAGTATCTCAATTTCCTCCCGGCGGCGAGCAATTTCCTCGCGTTTGTCGTTTTACCCTCAACTCGCCAGGCTTTGCGTCCATGGACTGCGAAGAACGCTCATAACCCCACTAGTTTAAAATGCACTCCGTCGTAATTGCTGTTCATTTATTCTGGTACTTTCATTTTTAATTAGTTTTCTCGCTACTCTTTTTATGATTACAATGTGCAATTACTTATTTTTTTTATTAAATTTGTAATATAATATTTGAAATTGTTTTTAAACATGGCTGTAACGTTATGCTCGTTTAGTTTTTTAATAAATATAGAATTTAAAATTCATCAACATGGCCACGGTTTTACGACATCTAAAATTTTATTAAAATTTGATATAATATTATTTTAAAAAATTGAGTTTATTATTATTCATATTTACATTTGTAATACACAATATTTCTATAATCTTATTTCTATTTAAGATTGCAAACACGTACTCAATTACCGTAAATTACATTAATCCTGCTTCTCGTTTAAGGAAATTCCTAACTGACTTGTATTAAATATTATGAATAAGTTTTTTTAGATAAGATGGCTTTTAGAAAATTCTAAAGTAAATTATTTTTTCTGATTAAATATTTTAGAAAGTAACTGACCAAATTTTTTATAAAATTTTTATTTTTAATGAGCATAATTTTAGAATTGAGTACTACTTAGTGCTCAGTAGTAAAAAAAAGTTTAAAATCCAAAATTTTAAATATTTGAAAACAGTTGGTATATAAGTTTTTAAAAAGCTTAACAATAAATTACTTAGTTTATAACGATGGTATTTTCATAAATCCTAATGTATATATATAGTTCACTTTTTGTTTCGCTCTGCTGTTATTTAAAGTCTGTATATGGATACAGACTTTAAATAACTGTGTCACAGGGATTCTTAGTAGAAACAGAGTATTATTTTTATTTTTGAGCATTTAATATCGTTATAGGTTTTACCATAGTAACTTGGCTGATATTTTTTAAATATTTTTTAAAATATATTCTTGAATAACATTGGAAATTTGTTATTTTTGCATGTGTTTAATAATAAACTCGCAAATAAATTAGAGTGTAAAATAAATAGTAAATGTTTCGATTAAAGTTATTTAAACCGAATACAGAAACTTCACTCAGTTTAGACTCCATTTTCAGTTGTTCTTTTTGTTAGACAAAAAAGAGCGAAATAGCGATGCCAGCAAGCTGAAAGTATTCGCCCCACTAACGCGTTGAAAATTTTGTCCACAGACGTAAACGTATACTAGTAGTACGAAAAATGCATTTAACATGGTCATTTCAATTAATATAGCAAATAATTTTTACACGATGCCATATTGCATATCTTTTACAATTCAACTTAATAGTTTTATTTATACATTGCCAAAATTTTATCAATTGAACAGTCATCTGTATCAAAAAAACCGACTTCGTCGTTGGCGTAGTTTTTGTTATATGTATTTGTGGTTGCGAGTTCATATATTTTATGTATAAGGTTTTGATTGGAGCAAATGGTGCAAGATATCTTAATTTGTCCAAATTTATGTTATTTATAATGGCGAAGTGAGTAGATTTGTTGGAGTAGGTGTCTTATTATCTATGCTAATACTTGGCGGAAAGCATCCGTTTTGCAATATCCCATCTCCGGTAAACTTAGATAACAGAACTGTATAATGCAAACATTGATTGATGTCGCTCTATTAGCGTTAATGAGGCACAGGCTGCGCACATTTGCCTTGCGGGCGCTCCCATTTACTACAAACGTTCCATCAGTCTTTACAAAACGTTTACTCAACAATTATATAGTCTAATGATATCATTGATGATACTTGCGATAGTTTCCAAAAACCTTATTTGGGACACGTTCTGGTGAAAGATAGAACGAGAAACCTTATTTGGGAAACGTTCTGGTGAATGATAGAACGAGAAAACATTATTATTAATGACTTTTATTCGTCATACATCGTGTGAAAAAAACAACAGAAAACACCAAAGAATAGTAACAGTGATTGCGTTTATATATCTTACCTTTAACTGTGGCACAAAATAGAGAGAAAGTATTATTATAAGATGATCTAGACGTCACCATATGTTGTTGAAAAAAAAAACGCAAAAAAATCGCAAATGAAATAAAGCAGATAAAAAATACTTGAACGACATAGAATCATCATTAATATGAAGTTTTAATTATAAGTTTAAAAACTTCGCTCTAAAAAACCATTAAAGATTTTAAATTACTACTCTTTTTAATTAAGAAATTCTTAAGAAATAATATTGTATGTTCTTTTTTAATTCAATAATTAATTTTATTATATTTAAAAAGCCAAATAAGTTTATTATTCAGTTATTTAGATATTGCTATATATACATGAACTGAAACGATTGTACTTTTGAGCTAGTTTCAAAACTTTATTAATATTAGGTTCATATAGTAAGTTTGCGCTTCCGTTTCGTGAATGTCGATTGAAAGTCAAGCAAGTAATGTCCTACTTGCTTGACTTCATATCGCCATTTTAACCTGAAGTGCAATAGCAGTTGGAGTACCAAAACCAATTTTCTATATAAATTGTCTGTATTACTGATTTTTCAGTTAATAATTTAATTTGAAATTAAACCAACACGTATAATCACGTCACGTGTATGTATGAATGCGTTACACTCACAAACTATAAAATGCATTTTTATATGGATTTCATCAATGGATAGTGATTTTTGCAAAAGTTTTAGAAATTATAACAATTATTAAGGTTTTATTAAAATTTACTGAAACATATGGATTATTATGGTAGACGTATATTGCCAAAAGGAATGAATCAATAAATATTAATGTATTATGAGAACGTCCTAAGTAGAAATAACTTTTTTCTTAATGTTACCAAAAATAACTTCGGTCACTGAAAAAATGCACGCGGGCGAAGCTGCAGGCGATAGCTTGTATATATCTTCAGTGTGGTATTTGGATATGTCTTGGAGTAAATCCGACAGAAGCAGCTGTCCTAAAATGTAATAATAATAATACGTGCGTATTACACGCGTGTCTAATAAATATATCTCGTGATCTCTGCTGAAGGAAAACATTGCAGGGTTTGTCTTATCTTTTTATAAATGGGAAGGAATTCTTCATCTTAATAAATATCGCTTCTACATTTCCGGTCTCCATGTATACAAAATAAATTATTCCGGTTTAATGAAATTATATTTGTTTTATTTACTATTACATATATAACTATTATAGCCTTAAATATATCAACATAAATTAAAATATGAATATTGTACATTTCTAAGTTTTTTTTCATTGGTTACCCTTGGTTTTAAGTTATTATTATTATTAATTTATAAATAAAGTTTAGTTCTCATGAAACGCTTAATGCATAGCTTTATCAATATTGATGGAAATTTAAAGATAACTTCATTTTTAATACGGGTCCGATTATTTAAGAGCCAGCATATGCCAATATCCGCCTCTATCGCCCGCTGCGCCATTTTTACTTTCATATTAAATTATTACCAAATGTTGCATAATTTGTGATATGACATACATATTTCTTTCATATGTTATCTTGTTGTTAGATATATAAATATATTTTATTTACAAAAAATCTGATTATAGTCCTAGTTTAAAAGGGGAGGAAGAGCTGGGTAGATAGGCGAGTGTTATTGTTACAGAGGTACCGTCAAGAAATAAAATCTAAATTCATATAGTTGTTCCAAGGGTAGAGATGGTAAAATATCTTTTTATTTATGTTTAATATATCTTTTAATAAGTACAAAGTATAGTTCACTGAGATGGTTCGATATCAATTCTATAAATTTATTCACCAAAAAATTTCAATTTAATGGTGTTTATTCATTAAAAAGAAAAAAAAACAAATAATAAAAAAAATATATTCAATTTTTTTTTTTTTAACATCCGGATTAACATTAATATTTCTAAACAGTACTTGAAATGTCAACAAGAATCATATTCAACATGTTTGATGTACATAATATCAAGTTCAACTGACCACCATCAAGATGTGGAATGAACTTCCTTCCGCGGTGTTTCGGAATTGATACGATTCCTCAAAATCTGGCAATGCACACAATCTTGTACATCCTCTGATAAAAAAAGAGAACTGGTGGGGGGGGGGTGATAATAATTTACCATCAGATAACTCATATGCTTTTTTGTTTTTTTTTATTGGGAAAAAAACAGCAACATATTCAAATAAATTTCACAAATAATATAGAAGAGATATTAAACGGAACGGAACGGAACAGAAATTACACGGAAATTTCCTCGTTAATATACAAAAACTACCACCAAAGGATTTCACTTTAGCTACTACTGCTATTTAGGTCATAAAAAATCTGTTTCCTTAGTTATAAAACTTATAAAATCTTGTCATGCTGTTCCGTATATTATAATTTTGGTCTAACGAAAGCAACCGGATAACAGTTACCGCAATTTATGGCTGCTTTTACCCAAGAAAATTAATGACTAGACGTACCAAGAACATTACCGTCTGATCTTACCGAATGAGTGTGGTTTATGATGTGTGGGGTCACATTTTCCTATTTAATATGAAATATTCTGTATTAGAAAAGTTATGCATATATATATACTTATAAGCTATGGAGGTTATGTTTGTCTGTATTGTATTATAATTTTCTATTAAATATAATTATGCAGCCGGATTATATTTAATAGAACTCACGTAATTACTATCGGAATTTGCCCGACAAGTTTCGAAACCATTCGGGGTCCTTATTCATGAGCTCTGAGCATAACGGCATTTACACGAATCACAAAGGCTTACACAAAATAAAAAAGAATTTTCTAATATTTTTTATTACGAGAAATAAAAAGGATTTTGGAATCTAATTAAAAAGCATCGTATGCAAGTAGTGTAATAATAATAGTACTATTTAAACACTGCGCCATATAAATAATCACTTTGAACGTTTTTCGTTTAATTAAACATTTATTTCAAACTGATTACACACTACTGTTTTTACTCTTGGCACTGACACAATTAACAACTAACCTTCGGTTTTGCAAAACCAACCGCATGGTTTTACCGTCCAGAGTAAGTTTTCATTTGAACTCTAGATGTTCTCGGAGACAAACACGGGGCAATCCAATTTGCATTTGCAGCCGAAATGTCGGAGAGAAGGACAAAGCGAAATATGGTTTCGAACTTTACCTAACGGCCAAGTAGAAAATGAAGTTGGTTTTTGAAGAATACATTTAATAATTTTACTCAAAGAATTTGATACTAAGTTATTGAAATCGGATATTGGTAACAAATACGTGGTTATAAAATATGTCTTAATAAACCATATTATACTAAACCATAGTATTTTATTTATACTAAAATAGAATTTATATTCTTGTATCTATAAAATTAGACCCTACAATTCGAGTGTGTACATGTCTGGCGGTGCAGGAAGGCTGTACATGACAATATTGTACACCGTCCATTTCAGTACGATATGATCTTACAATGTGTGATATATATTTACTTGTAGACTTGTTGCACCGATATTAATATAGCACGAACAAACACGGTGTTGTTCTTTGATAGGAAATAAAAACTTTTTAAAATTGAATTATTTGAGATTATTATAACAAATCGTGTCTTAATATAAAAAATACAAACATTACAAAATATGACTTACATTATTTTAAATAATAATTGTTGGTTCATATTAATTAAAGTGAAACTTCTTAAGAATGGTTGTAATTTGAATCTCGAGGAAACGCCAATGAGAACGAAAAAGAAACAAATACATTGTAGACAATGTGTCTGTTAACAATGTGTTTGTTTCTTTTTAGACAAATCAATAAAATCAAACACAAGAAAACACTAAAATCTCAAACGACATATAAAATTTTAAATCGGATCATCTTTATTTTTTAATGTAAGGAAACTTTGTTCAACCCCATCTAGTTACGAAAAATGAACTAAGATTTGAGTAAAAATTCACAAAGGACTATATAATTACAAATAAAATTAATGCCGTGCCCTAAGTGTACACAGCGTTAAGGTATTTCTAACTTATGTTTAGAGTAAGGTGTAAAGACGTTGTTTAACTCCATCTGGTATCAAAAACTGAATTTCTTTATAGTTGTAAACATAAAAGTAAAGTTTTCATTTTTACGCCATCTAGTTTAGAATTCTTGTGGGTTTGCGTGTAGTTCTTTTTATTTCTTTGATATTTTATTTACCATAAACCTCCTGTTTAAAGTAAAACATAGAACTTAATAATATGTAAAATAGTATATATTATATTTAATATATAAAATAATTTTTGAGCTTGAACAAAAAATGAAATTAATAAACCTTAACATTTAATTCTATTCCTCCTAATCCTCCATATGAAATCTTTTCTTTGTATACATTGCAAACAAACTTGTTTTTAATATGGTTTGGTGACATACAAATACAACCATTATTACTATTATCCTTATTCATAGAACTTAAAAAATTAAACGATGTATATTGTAAAAAAGGTTTGTTTATTGAACTTTAACATAAAAGTAAACCTTTTATTTGGATTGACTATACAGGAATGTTCCCATCGTACGGTCGGTACGAGCTTTGTTTAGGGAAGTGTTTCTGCGGGATCTACGGATGGAAGTCCTCCATATATCATGTTTTATGTGTGACAAATAGGAGTCGCGTTAGGTGAGATTGCTTTTCGATCCACTCTGACAAATAATGTCCGCGTGGCCTTAGTCGTTTATCTGATAGCAATAAGCCTACTGTCTCCACATCTGTCTCTACATTACCAATGAATGAAGAATTCGGTTTTGTACGCAGATTGCGTATTTATGTTCTCTTTTATTTGTTTTGTATTTTGATAGAAAATGTTTAAACTTCCAAGTTTTTTATTTATGAAAAGATATGAGATTTTTAGTTTAAGAGCTCCTAGAACAGTAAAGGTACTTACGTTTTTATTGTATTGCATATAGATTTTATTGTTTTAAAATAAATGACTACATGAATTATATATCAGAGAAGTATAAATTCTGAAAATTTTTTAGATAGTTTGTAAATTTTACAATAAATATGTTAAATATCTTTGATGATTATGTAAATTAATTTAACATAACTATAACATGAATTTATTAATGTACATGAGTATGTATGAGTATGAGTATATTAAGAGGTCACTTTTGTACTAAATGCAATATTCTGTACGAAGTATGCCATAACCTAATCAACTAGACTTGAATAATATTTCTAATAGGTAAATTTACACAGCTCTATATATAATACGGTTCTCGGGGCTGGTTAATATGCTTGTAAATAAATATATATATTTAATCTAACCCATAAAACAAAATAGTTTATTAAATCGAATCAGAAGGACCCTCAGAGGACAAGTTAGCCTTAAAGAGTATTATCCTATATGTTATTCTTCGTTGTACCTAAAGAAAATATACTTAGCACTATATATATGCAGTCTCGTAATCCTATCTGCTTCAGACGAGCTAGAAATTTATACTAAAGGACTGGTTTAAGTACCGTACCCATATAAACCTCCCTTAAAAGATATCAAATTATGGAACCAAATTGACTTTATGAATGTATAATTCTATTAAATGGAAAATTATCGTGACAGGTATACAATGGCATAATATACGTGAGTTTTAAGTTGCTATAAAAAGAGTAAGGACTAAACCTCAGATAAATTTCTTTTCAAAGTTAAATCCAAACTAACGACTTTAGCGAATGACAGGTGAAAAATAGAAAATTTAGAGTTTGATGTATCTATACTGCGTTCTACTATTGAACGTTTATCTTAGCTAAATGTATATAAAAAATATTTTTAAACTGATTCTGTGTCTAAAACAAGGGAAGAATAATTCTTTTGTATTATCAAATATTTGTCGACTATTTCGTCTACAAAGTTCGTTGTATGTGGAGTCATATAATGCGGTCACCGAGCGGGAGGTGCGTTCTCGCTATTCTATTGTCCCAAGTCCAAGCCTCGGATAATATGCGAATCTTTTATTCAAGTGCTCTGGCCGAACAGCGCAAGATAATAATAAAGATGAAGCCAACATTCATTGTTGCTGTTTCAATAAGATTTTGATGGATTTATATTGCCTTTAGGACAGCCTTTAAATAGGATTATATTACATTTTTCAACCCTTTCTTAATACAAATATCAAATGACATAAATTCTAAAATTAGTTTTTGTTGTGAGTTGACTTACAAGTTTAATGTGAATTACTGGTTAACGGAAATTCTTGATCTATTGATATAGCATCGAATATTAAAACTTTTCAACTAATGTAATATATCAAATCAAATTGGAAGCAATAAACATTCATATACTATTAAATCTTGCTTTGCTGAAAATGTTTGTCAATTAGAAACAACTTTTATAAAGTGCATTAATTTATATTATTGAAGTTAAAGAAAAAGATTATTCTTGGAAAGTTTTAAACTAATTTAAATTCAGTTTAATGAAAAGAAATTTAGTCTTTAATATATTTATTATTTGCAATACTTTTACGAAGATTTTACGAAGACAATAGTCAATTATTTTTGAGGTCCCGATCACCGTTTATAACCCTATATATACGTGGGTCTTTCATAAAAGACTGGTATGAAATAAACAATTTGATATATATTTAAGAAAATTGGTGTCTTGACACTAAATTCATGTAGACAGTCGGAAATTGATGTGAGAGGTGAAAATGGACAGAAAGCTTTTATATGATTTGTATGTTTTTAATATGATTATATAGATATAAATTTTTTAAATGTCATAAAATTAAGGATTGCTATACACACAAATATAGTACAAAATAATAAAAGTAAATATTTATTTCAATTTTAACTCTCGTGATTAGGATTTTCAGTTTTTTAATTTGACTGACACAAGGCAGTTTAATGATCGCAAAATATACACGAAAGTCCCTAATTTAAGGAAAGTCGCCTTTTGACCCTTGACCTTTACGAAAAAATATAATAAGAGAAGGGCCTTAAAAGGTTGACTCTTTAACGAACAGCTGATATTAACGACGTCTGGAAATTATATAAGTAAGCAAAATGTGGATAGAAAGTGGAATGATTTGATCTTTTATTGGATACATATTATTTCTTTGTTGATTAATTCAAACTGTTATATTATATATTTTATATATTTGTTTAAAAGATTTTATCTGGAATAAATATAAAAAAGGTTTCTCGCCCGCATATCTGAAAGGGTGATTTGGAAGTATTCGATCTATGTATATATTAAGTGATGTTTGCACTTTTCGGGTTCTTTCTTACAAGTTCATTGAGCCGTCATTAATCATTCATAAGTATTATCCAGAGATTCAGTGGCTGATGAAGCTGAGTTTGTGACCTGTAAGGAATAATAACCCTTTTTTTGGACAAGATATATGAATATAGAACCCAATACGTTTAATATAATTTAAAAAATGTTTATCTCAAATAATATGACCATTTTTTTGTATCTGTAGTCATAATAATTTTTTTTAATTTTATTATTTCTAACACTGAAGCTATAAGCAATTATTTTTGGTACTGTGACCTTATATGTACGCTCATGTATATTTTAATTTCCATAATATTATAACATTTTTAATGAATGTATACTTTTGAGGCGCTCGTCGCGGGCTATCCAAATGTTTTTTATGATATCTATAAAGTTTCTTTTATGTTATTTCGATGTTTTTAAATAATATGAAACAAAAGTTTTCTGAAAGCGATTGAGTCTCGTTAAAACGTAAACCAAAAACGCGGCTTGGGTTTTTTTCTTTTTAACTATTTATATGACAAAATAATAACTGTAATTCATTTTACTTGTAAATTATTTAATTGACTATATATATATAATATTTATTATAAGTAAAAAAAATAATAATTATCATTCAATAACAACAAAACTAAAGAAATAATTTAAATTGGCACTCCAAATTCGTTTTCAAATTTTTATACAATATCAATCAGATATTTTTTTTGAGACGTTACCTATAAACCGTAGTTGGAACTACCTGTTTTAATATTTATAATCATTATTGTTAATATATAATAAAGTGTCTTTTTAATAATTTTCCGTTTAATAATTAACCAAACTAAAATAAACCAAAATTCATGAAAAACACAGATTTTTAACGAATAACTGTTATAAATTCAAGATATGATTTTACTAATTCGAAAATTATCGCAGTAGTCAAGTATACATACATCAGTAAGTATACATACACAAGTAAGTATACATATATAATAAGTATAAGTATAATATACATTTATAATTTTCATGACATAAATAGTCAAATCGTTAGTGGGTTTAACTCCTGCACCAAACGTTATGAGTTTCGTTCCCTCAAGGGACGGGACAATACTTTTGATGATCCACGAATAGTTGTTCTGAGTTTCATTTGACTGTGTTGTTTGTATTGTGATACAGATTATATAGTGTGAAAGTTATTTAAAAATGTTATTATCGCTTTTTATTTTATTATAAATTATTTATTACCTTAATAGACAAAATTCTATAGAGTTATAGTATTTGGGTAATAAAAAAATGTTTATTAAATATTTCCATATAACAATCGATTCGGAATTTAATACCGAATCTAAAAAAACAACATTCATGACAAGCCATAATTTTCGCTAGAAGTTATGAGGGAGAAGCTACAAATTAAAATACGAAAATGAAATTAAAGACAGAAACATCTTTTTTTTTTGGGTGTGATTTATTTACAGATTATTTTATTACAAATAGTATAAAGTTATGAGATATATAACAATTTTGCTATATAAATTATGAGATATATATAATTTTTACTGAAGATTATGCTGAGTGATAGTATATTTGAAAGTATTAATGTATACTGTACTTGACAGATTTTGGCAGTTATAAATTCAGTATTCCAAGTTTTGAACTGAAAAATCGGAGTTAACGTATTCCATGAATTCTTTAAGGTATCTCATAAATAAGAAAAGATTTGAAAATCGGTTCCACAATTTTATACCAACCAGGTTACACTTTGAAATGTAATGGAATATTCCTAGGTTTGAGTTAGAAACTAATTTGAAATTGTGAGTCTTCAATGATTAATGTTTTCTAGAATAGAATTTTATTATAAAACCATTATTAAGTTTAGCGGTATTTTGCCTTCTCTCAAACCTTGGCCTGATCGTGTAATAAATTATTATTCATATCACGTACCCACAATTATCTTGTGCTTGACGAAACCGTATATCAATATTTCATAAGCGACATGTTAACTTCTGATATAATTAGATGCTGAGTACGGGGCTTATTGCTTGTAATAACATCTTCATTTCCGGGGTTATACGTCCTTCATTTGTATTGTTTTGGATATTATAAACAGTGTGTATTGTATGGGATAAATAAGAATAAAATATTTTTATTTGGCTAACTTTTAAACTATCGCGTTTTATTTTATTTTTATTTAATGTACGTTAATTCCCGTAGATATAATAATTTTTAGTAGGTTACAAAATTTCAAATATATAAAATTTTCCAATTTGATTAAAATTTTTATAATACATTTAAAGCAGTATATTGGAAACATGTTAAATCTTTAATAGATTAGATATCCGTGTCTTCCCATATTAATTAAGGAGAAGTTGTGTTTTGTTGTGTATGTACCTATACTTAACTCTCAGGTTGTCTAATAGAAGCCTGAGACTGGAATTCAAGAGGTAGCCGGCCAAGCTCCTAAACCTGCTTACTTTACCACTTGGCACTTACCGCGACATGTTCTTTGTTAAGAAATATGGCTCTCAAAACGAACAATTTAAACAAGTTATTGATTTTTCTAATAGTCTCTTAGAAATAGTGTCTTCATTAGGATATTTTCTATTCTAAGCTTAACTTTATCATTTAATAAATATTAATTAAAATATAATAATATATAGCGCTGTTTTAGTAATATACTATATATAAATTGTCGCTATTAATAAACATCTGGCTAATTGTTTTGGTCATAAATTATCAGGACTAAACGATACTGATAGATTCGATCATTAATATTCTATACATCATAATTAAGAGGAATGTCTCTTAGGATTATGAGTGATGGGGATATATACTCATTGCTCAAATGCTATAAGCGTGTTCCGGTTGCTTATTATCATGCGACGCGACATTGTTGAAAGACAGGCGCCAAGCATCCATTTTATAAGAAAAGTACTACCAACTTGTCGCATTGTCACACAATGGCACCAAGAGTCAATATAGAAACGGATTTATTTGTCCGAGAATCAAAGAAAAAAGGTTCTCAGCAAACATATGAAATTTCTCTTGCAAATATACTTATATTTGCACATTATTTATAAGCTAAATTGATTTACGTGAAGAAAATGTTAAATAATTTTGACATTTTTTATAAATTTAATTATTATAAGTTAGGATATGGATTCCTGTAACAATGTCTAATCTCTATCTCTATCTCTCTCTCTCTTTTTCTTTTAATCTCTTTCTATAAATTGAACATACATTAAATGTTTTCAGAAATGTTCCATCTTCAAGTTCTTTTAACTTTAACTCAAGTTTTTTGTAGCTGTTAAATGATTATTTTGAAATATAAAAGACATTTGGGAGGGTTGGTGAAGAACTGAACAAAGTTTTACGACTTCGTATTTGTTATTCAATACAGTAACGATGCCATAAACAATACTTACTTGATTTGCCTCGAAAAAAATAAATCTACTTATATTAAAGAAAACAAACTTAACTAATAAATAAAATATGTATATAATCACATGTTTTTATCTTTTTTTCTTTGTTTTAATGAGGGATGAATGGTTTTTTTTTTTTTTTTTTTTTTTTTTTTATGGAAAAGGAGGGCAAACGAGCACTGATAAAATGTGATCACCGCCGCCCATGAACTCTTGCAACATCCGAAGACTCACAGGAGCGTTGCCGGCCTTGGTTTATCATGTATGTGGATTGTTATGTATTGGAAATATATATAATGCGTTTGTTTTGAGTTTTAATATATTTTAGAACATGCCCTAGTAATGTGTTGTGAAAAGGTTATATAGTGATGCAACGGCGAGCATAATTGTGGCCGGCATGAAGCGGCGCTGTTCTGAGCTCACGTCGTATATTATTATATTTATTATACTTATTTATTGCCCTAAAGCATGTATAAAGGAGGCATGTTTATGCATCAGGATAAAATTCATCCCTCTATCGTTTCAAAGACTTATACTTTTAAAAGACGAGATAAACTACATTTTTTTGATTGAAACCCCCAATTTAAATTGTATTAAATGTTCGAAAAACTCAGTTTTTCCTTCCGATCTGTCTGTCTGTATGTGTGTCTGTGTGTCTGTCGAATTTTATTTTTCGAATTTTGAAAAACTAAAGATATATTTGGAATCAGCATCTAAATGTAAGATTCACTTTTCAAAATTATGTTGATTGTCCAACGGGAAGGTGGTCAGATCGGCCGCCGAAGTTACCGAAAAATGGAAAAAATTTTCGAATTTTAAAATTTTTTAAAATTTAAAAATTAATTAATTAATTAATTTAATTTTTTTAATTTTTTTTTCTTTTGTTTGTTAATTAATTTGCGAGTTATAATTTGCCGATTAGGAGTTTTTCATAGCGGCAAGCTCGATTGCCGCGTGTCAGATGTTTTTCAAATGTAACCAAGATTGTAAGGTGATTTGAAAATTATTTATGGTTAAAAAATACCGTGCATTGCATTCGATAATTAAACAATCTAATTACGACCACATTTTGATACTTTTAGTATAAATATCTGCTTAAGTTGAAAGTTACGGTAAGTTGTTACCTCTGGAAGGTATCCCCTGGATCAGAGTTAATTGAGACAGTTAACGGAACTCATTTCGTGATTAATAGTAATCTTATCAGCTTCACATTAAAGCGTCCTTTCGCTTCGTATTTAATCGACAGGACTACGGATCTAAAGGTGCAAATTAATTATACGGATAGCACTCTAGAGTCATTAATTTACACTTTAATAAAATTAATTGAACAAATCAAATTCGATAATTGTATAATTCTAAGGAAATTTTTCCGTTTTTTACTTTAAAGAAATAGAACGGACCCAGTAGAGTTCATTGATCAAACTTCAGCATGTGTTACGAGAAGAAAATATTATTGTAAATTATAAATATAACCATCATTATTATATATAAATGTTAATAACAAATTACATATAAAATATATAAACCTGTCATGTTTTATATATTTAAAAAAATATATTCTTATTTTAGTGATTATTTTAATACAACACTTTTGAAGTCATTTACTGTAGTGACACATCTCTGAATCATCAAAAACAGCGTAAAATGTGAACGTGGGAAATGGACCAAATTATTTGAATGCGAAAAATAAAATTCGCTAAAATCATAACACAAAACTCAGAACTGTCGACGGACCGTTATTAACAATTCTTTATTGTATTTTACATATTTCCATAAATATTTAGCAGTTTCAATTTATTTGTTACAAACTAATTAAAAAGTGTTGAAATGTTAACAGATATGAGCATCGTTCATTGCTGTACATAAAATAGTTTTGATAATTGCCTGCTTACTTAAATGTTTCGCTTTTTATATAATTATTAATCTGTTACTGCATTTACATTCTATTTGACAAGACGTTGGCGTTGACGTTATTGTTGCGGAACATGAATATTCTATGTTCACGACATAAATTATTTAGTATACGAATTCTAATTTTACTCCTTTAAAAATACATAATATTCTTTTAAAAATAACCAAACACTAAGTTTTTAATATGAACACAATATTCAGTTTTTTTTAAGAAATAACTATAACGACAACCATACCTATGTAATTGACAGTTTTACTCGCATTATCTATCATTTTCATTTTACTTAGTATTATAAGACTTGATCTTTCGTCCTGTAGTTGTATTATTATTCCAAAAGTAGTTTATTGTTTCCTTAATAAACTAAAATATTAATTGGTTAATAGTTGGTGTTTTTGTGCTTGAAAGCTTTTCTCGTTTGCAACGACGGATGGCGGCTAGGCGGGGTTGTAGGGGCGGGCTCAACGACGCGGCAGCGGCAGTCGGTTCTAGATCGCTTGACGATCGCCCGTTTGGCTACTTCCCTAATCGGAATTAGCACTTCCTTCAAGTTCAGTTTACGTATACATGATATGAAGAAAAAGTTATGGTGTGTGCTTTAATAATATTGTGATAATACTGTGTGATGATAGTGTTCTGTGATATATCTTTTGACACTTGCGCCATGCGGTGAAGCGCAGCTAAACTCTTCACGATCGGATATGGTGGACCCCCTGAAAATATTTTGGGTATTAACTAATAGTACCTATTTAGGTAAATATGCTATAAAAGAATACATGGATCAGATTAATTATTATTAGTTAATTTTACATGAACAATGATTTGTTTAAAAAATTTAAAAGACGTCGCAAAGAGCAAAGTTTTTGTATTCTTTACTTCTCAATTTATTTCTTTTCCATCTTCTAGTTTCTTTTTAAGAGCGTGCTTAGAGTTTTCACGCATCTTTCAAGTTTGTCGTCTAGTTTTTATTAGATAGAAAGAGGAATGAATATTTCTTTGCTAACGAAGTTGTGAAGGGAATATTTTGTTATGATGGCTTTTTCTACTTTTATTACATAGTAAAAATAACCTTTTGAATCTATAAAAAGTTCTATATCTACTCTGAAAAGTAAGTAAATAGTAACTGTTTGGTTAGTTCAGAGAACTTTTTACTGTCAGAACATTGAAGAGGGTTCTAATAAATTTCAAGAGGTCTCTAGCTGAAATTCACGGTCAAGCTATTAAAATGCGTCCCTAGTACAAGTTTATTCGCTTAGTTGAAGGAGAAAGAAAAACTAAAAAAAAAAAAAGAATATCTGAATTATCTCTTGCCTAAAACTATTACAATAAAAATATTTAAGAATTACATATATTTATATATCTTACAGTAATTTTACTATTATCAATTTTGATTTTTTTTAACTTACTAACGAAAATAACGATATGAGTTAATATATATTTATAACAAAAGTAACATTTTCTACTATGTTTAAAACATCCTAAGCTGTATTTTCAGGTGTTTTGTATGCGAGATAAAATGTTTTTCTTCTAAAAACAACATTTTCAAACCTTTCCATTAATTTTTATCGAGTTTCTTTAAAATATACAATGTAATTTTATATACTCCGACAACATCGTTTAAAGAAGTGTACCGTATATTAATTAAAATAATCCAATTAAAAAAATTACTTTTCGTCTTCTCTCTTACAGAATATGGACCGTATTTAATAAATAACCACATACATTACCAAGCTTATTAGTTTCAGATATTCAGTTTTTTCAGATTAATTAAATGAAAATATTATTAATACATTAGCTCCATGTTCTACGAACACTTATCTGAGTATTTGTCGTATACTTTAATCCTATCAGTAAAGATGAAATAAATTAAAAATAATTTAATTAAAATGCTGTATTTATAAATTAACGAATAAAATATGTGTATATTATATAATATGTTTCTGATTATTAATGTAATCATAATAACACTAGCCCATAAACCATTGACCGTATAAATATTCAAGTGTTCATATAATTTACGGTATTGATTTAGTAATTTTTAGAAATGTATGGTAATCTTTAAAACCGCTTAGATTGTTAATACTTTTAGTGAGTACTAAAACATCTTAATTATAACGTTTTGTTCTAATCGTTAAATAAGTTTTTTTTGTATTGTTTAAATACTTTTGACGTATGAGTTATCGAAAAAGTTAATTCATAGAACAAGTTTGAAAAATTCGCAAGGAATTTCATTTAACAAATTTTACCCAAAAGGAGTTGGCAACACAACTTTTCGGACATGTTCCTAACATGGGTATTTACTCCTGTCACTAATTTAGAATTACGAAAGTTAGCGTTTGCAGCTAGTAGATCTGTCTATCTAGATGTCTGCTGTTACATGAATAATTGAACAGCTTCAAGTCTCTACTAGAATTTTATTATCTCTTACTTTTATTATTTATTTTCATATATATTTGAACAAATTATATAATACTACCTTGTAAAATAAAGTTCACCTTTGATTGGTCAAAGACAAACAAGTTAAGTCAAAATTATCATTTGAATAATCAGAGGTAGAATTGAGTATGTACCTATATTTTCTTTTCCTCTTCGAAATTTTTTATATTTATTAAGAATTAATTTTGTAACAAAACTAATAATATGTATATAAATAATCTAGAAATATTCTAATTTTGTTTTACATAACTTACAACCTCTTTATGTACCTTAAAAATATATATTTGTCTAAAAATCCAAAGCACGTGTCTCGATTCCTAACGAGCACCTTTGTACTATTCGGACATAGCTGTCCGATAGTTACTTGGTTTTCTCAGCTTTTTTCAGAATTGAAAGAACCCTGTTTACATAAAAAGTTAATAAATTACCCTTTTCTTAGAAAATAATTTGAAAATAGAATGAACTTAGCTAATCTAAAGAAATTCAAAAAATTTCTTATAAATTAAATTTTTTTATACCTTTATTCTTTTCTATGTTAACCAATTATTTCTTGTTAAAGTATAAAAATACAGGAGCCTATATTTAGCTTGTTTAAGATTGCTTCTAGTTCTAAAGTGAGTACTATCTCACGTTATGAAAAAAGTTTTGAATAGAGAAGTTAGAGGGTGTTTAAAGTTTTTGTAGAATAATTGTTTGCCCCATTACGCGTATCGAACATGGACAAAGTTTGCACCTTTATTATTTTATTTTTATGGAAAAAAGAAAAACGTTTTTATATTTTCGTAAGACTTCGACATTTTTTATATTAATACCAGTTAAAACTATAAATATTCAATAACATATTAAAAAATACCCTCGTTAGTAAGCCAGAACACAATTTAAGATACACGTTGGTATCCATTGCAGATCAAACTTAACAAGTCATTACATTCATTAGATTGTGGTTTTTGTATCATTTTCCAAATACAAAAAGAAAATATAAATATGCTTGATTCTCTTATAATGCTGTAATAAATAGGCAATTGCTTAGCAATATCCTCCGATGGGAGCCAACAACGCACCTGCGACCAGACAGATTGGCGACGCATCCACCGCTTTTGAGACGATAACGCAATTTTACTCCACTGAGTCTTTATAAAGTATATATCTACGAGATTAATATATAATATATATTTTAATATATACTAGAATAATTATCAATGTTAGTCTATATAAAATATATTTTTTTGTTTATTTAATTTGCTTTTGCACACACGTTAAATTATGATACATAGTATTAACATGTAATAAGAATATTTTAAAAAAAGTTTGCAAAGGTGGTCTTATCTCTAAAACAGTCTCTCTAAAACAACCTGTGGTAAGAGCAATTGGTAAAGAAAGGGTTAGTGCGGCATAACCTTAATACACTATAAACAATTAATACTAATTCTAAAAATATAGCATTATAAAATATATATGTTAAGTATATGTATATATATACATATCAATATATTTCCTCTTAATAAAAAGTTGTTCAATAATTTCCGTTATAACAATAACAGAATCATTCAATATAATATAATTGACGTTACGGAAATAATATTCAATTTTCTTTAAGATGTCGTGAATCAAATTCAATAAAGTGTAGATAAAAGTTTCACCGCAACGACTGTTAATCAATTTGTAACTTTTTTGGTAACTCGTGGTAATATAAAAAATTATTACAAACTCCGCTGTCGATATCTTTCTGATCACATCGAGGATATATATTACAAGTGCCTTAGTAAATCTCAGTCTCATTTTTCATCTCGTCAGTCTCTTGATAATAATCTTGTGAAAACTCTTGGTATTCTCTTATACATTAATATTTAATATCCGTACAATTTCTATTTGCGTATTTTATATTTATAAATTTAGTGATATATGGTTTCAATGGTTCTTTTAGAAATGCTTTTCAGTCAATACTTAATATAAAAAATATTATTTTATATTTATTATAATACTTTTAGTCTTACTTTGTATTCGTCGAGAAACATTAATATTTACTTTCATGAAACAAAATACTTGGAATTTGGTACTTTGGATTGCGTTCTACAAAGTGCATAATAAATTTTTAAACACAGAGTTATGCTGCCTAAGAGTAACTTTTTATATAAATTTATTTTGTGTCCTATTTTTGATATTTCACTTTTATATTATTAATTGTTTGTAGTATGCCTAATTTTATCAATATTTTTGGCACTTAAACTTTTAGAGGGTATTTACAATTTTTATTTTTATTTGGTTATTTTGCTTGTTTGCGATAATACCAATTTATTAATCAATGGGATGCTTTAACTTTTTCGTGTAGTCCTGATTAATAAGAGATTCATTTTAATTTCAAACAGAATCTATCTCAAACATAATTACATACAGTAACAAAATTCTACTGACGTTAAGAATTCTTCAAAGTTTGTACGTTCCTACATCAACAATAATGCTATTATCTAAAACAATTTAATTAAAAATATCTTGATACAAAGTTTTAACATACTTATATACTCGAAGATTAGCAATTATTTATAATTCGTTTTAACATTACGAACTTTTATTGAATATATAAAATAAAATCGATCTTTAGTTGCCATTACCATTAAGATAGAACGGGTTGTCCATTGTATCAAAGGATGGCATGACTGCTTTCCGACCTAGACGTAAGAAATGTCGCATATTGTATGTAGAGCAGTGTAGAGTTCAAAAGGGTCTGCACAGAGTATAACAGGCATGTGATCAGTAGTTTACATTTGCTAGCTCTAACTCTCTATTTAATATATTATTTATTCCACAAAATGCGTTAATGACTAATATTTTAAAGCGAAAAACTTTCTCCGTTTAAAAGCGCTAATTTTAAAAACTACTGAAGTGATTTAAAAAATATTATTATTTTTATAGATATGTGAAAATTTTGTAGTCTATTTACTGGTCTTAGTTATGCTAATAGTAAATAAAATCCATCTTTCGCGTGTGAAAACCCTAGTATCAGCTAGTTATAAATATTTATTTACAACACGCTCAGAATGTCCTATCTTAAGTTAGATCTAACGACAACCGAAACCAATTTCTGTGTAATTGAGTTAATTTAACTTAAAAACTCTAACAAATCTATTTAAATTGTTTGAAAGTAATCGAAAAATTAATTAAAACATTATGTTAACTTACTTGGTTCTTTGCAAAGATTATATGTATTTAATTGACCAATAGTAATTTAAACACTTATCATCATAGGTATTAAAAAATATATATGTTCCATATTATTTTCATTTGGTAATACATACAAATATGTTACTTTGTACGGCTTTAGCTGTACATTTTGTCTACAACAGTCAATCTCATTATCAGTAGACGCTAAATATCACAATTAAAATTTTTTTGATAAGCTTTTGCAAATGCATTAACTTTTCGAACGAACTCAAAGCACATAATCTTTGATTTTCAGCACCTAATAACTGTATATGAGTGTATAATTCAGAATATTTTTCTCAAAACAGATTGTATATTATAAAATATTCCGCCACTAAAAGTTAGTATCGAACATTGGACTTAAATACACGTGGCTTAATGTTACCGCAAACATATTCTCACCAAAATCCCTCATGACAAATTGAAGCATTATTGTGTTGTTACTGCCAAACACGGGAAATTAGTTTTCTTTTAGTGGCGGTACGAGAGTACGCCTTTGAGACAAGCGATATCAAGTGGCGTACGTCAAGCGGTTCAGGGGCTCATGCCTTGAAACATGAAAATTTTATCATTATTTTAATAGCCTTTTAATCCACAGCCTAATTATTACGTAACAGTTATATTTGTTTATTGAATAACAGTTATATGTATAATTAACATATTAATGAAATTGTCTAATTTATTACTCAATAAACGTATTAAATCAATAATATGCAATATATTTATTCATATTTTGCAAAAATATAGAACTTGAATTTTTGTATGCGAAATCTGGAATAGGTTTTATATAATATTTTCTACAATTTGTTTTTTTTTTACGCTATATAAAGAACTGAAATGGTTTTTTTATGTTCGTTTAATTTTTGCACCATTGATGCTATGCGGTAGTTTGGATATGATATTAAATAAAAGTCAGGTCGCGGGTTTTTGTCAACGACGGTTGTAAATTTTTAGTAACTATGTCGTTGTTCAGTGCACGTAATTAATTTCAAGTTCAAAACCTGTCTCTTTATCTGTTTTAATAAAGAATCATAAGTATCGTCACAAAAGTACATAGAATTTTTTTAAAAAAAACCGAGGGTAGTTTACTTAAATGTCTTATTTATGTAAACTACCCTCGTTATTATATATTACGTACTAGAGCTACTAATAATTTCAGTTAACTACAAGAACTTGTAAATTTATTATTTATATACAAACAATAATCAGTTTCCATATTTCAATAATTCGTATCCAAATATGGTTTCGAGAAATGGTGAAAGCGTTCTAAGTGCGTATCATCCGGTCATATATTCAGCTTTGGGTTTGTAATTTTGCTTAGACAGTGTGCGTTTACAGCCAGAACCGCTTCCAGTTTTGTTTATTTAATTTACCGTCGCTAACTAAATTGTTTATCAACCCGCCGCTACAGGACTATAACTTAATTGAATGCCCTTTATACGTAAACTCCATTAAGCTTGTGAGTATTACAAATACGTATATCAAAGACCGGATTTAACAATTATTTTAAGATCAAAACTATTTTTTTATCGTTAATATTATTTATAAAAGATCTTAAAACTTTCAATGGTATTTCTAAAAATCTCGAGAAGTATTTTTCTCTGCAATTAATGCTAAGCTTCAAAATTGTTCACCCATACACCCACATAGCACTTAGATCTCATACAATATGATGTCTGCTATTGTATTATATTTCGCGACCTCACTTTCGCTTCAATGGTAACCGTATGCCGTTATTACTAAAACACACACTGTAAGCTGCAATTTTGCGAAATTTTCTATTGTGACGTTTTTCTTATTCATATTCTATTTCATATTATATTCTGACAGCATACCATGTCATTCCTTCAAGCCACTTGTCGAATATATTATATCCAACAAAATCTAATTCTATGTTACTTTTTAAAACATTAATTCCAAAAATTCTGAATAGTAAAACATAAAACATTTTTATAAATGTTTGAAGTATTTTTTTAAAAAAAAATTTTCTTTGCAAATTTCAAGAAATAATATTAATATTACCAATAATATAATAAATATTATTTTACATTCTTTATATGATTACTATTTGTTAAGTTAGTATTATTATAAATAACAGAAGTAAATGGAAATAATTAATACTGAAAATTGTAATCAGTGGACATGAGTCTGTCGAAGTTTATAACATGTCCTGTTCACTGCTAGATGCTAGAAGCTAGACTCATTTACTATAGGGATTTCATCTAGAACTATCTGGAGCCCATTTGAAATTATATTACTGAATGGATTCATATTCATCATGCTCTTGGGAAATACGGTTTGTGGCGTGCAATAAATTTATAAATGTGATCTTGTTTACTTTTGAAAGTACTGGTATTACATTTGTAATCGTGTTTAAAGAAGAATTCCTCCTATATTTATTTAATTAACATTTTAATTGTTATTTATGTATAGTTTTGTCGTAGATAATAAATAATTAGATAAATTACTCATTCCTCTATACTTTCACTCGAAAGTGGGTTTGTAGATTTTTTACAAACCCTCGCTGTCCTGACCATCTGGTTAAATGTTTTTAAATTAAATTATAAACTTTGGGGGGTAACTTTGCGCCTGCTGTAGAAAACCTACTGATCTGCATTAAACGGTCAGCGACTGCTGAATCTGTTAGATTTATAAGCTATAAGCAATTTATATAATAAGGAAAAATATTTTTCAAAACAAAACAATAAATGCTCTCCAACGATTATTTTACTACCTACAATATTGAAAACCCTCTATTTTATTGCCAGCCAAGGTTATTTCAGGGTAGTTGTTAAGCACAAAAAATGAAACCATTTGAAAGCTAGAACATTTTTGTTCCCCTGTAATTTATATTCGCGGTGCATTGAAAAATATGAGAACGTAAAATATTAGGTACAGCTGACGAACAAAGACGAATATTTATGCCTCATTAGGCTTTATTCATATGTCTTTTATTATTATTTTCAGGTCATTATTATCTAAATAGAATGGAGAAATAATAAATCCTATATTTTCCTTGCATATATTTTTCTAAATAAAATGAATATTTATAATTTTATATTAAAAATTGTAATTTTCTAGTTCTAAACTAATATGAAGCATAAAAATTTTATGACTACTTATCGGGACTTAGAAGACACGTGAAGGCATTTCAATTATTGTATGAGTACAGATGAGGTGTGATGTTTCTCACATATTCGCAATTTATCGTTCAATGCTGAAGAATTTCATTAACTGATATGACAATAAATTTAAAATATGATCAAAAAATAATTGTTTCTATTATAGAATATTAAAATAATATCAAACAAAACACTGTCAAAAGTAATAATTATAATACATTTAAAATTACATTTAATTAATTGTGGCTTACGCCATCTTTAAACTGCCGGATGTAAAATTTAGATTGTAGCATATAAAATAAAAAACAATGAGCCTAGTTAATTTTTACGAGTGGCTTGTGTTGTACAATAAAATTGTCCACGGAGCTAGCGGGAGCCGCCCTATGATTTGTCAAAAATTCTTCATTTCCACGTCCCAAGGCTCTTTTATTGGTCCCAATTTTTTTTTATAGACTGATTTTCCTTTTTATTTACATAGAAGTCATTTATATACGCTTGCTAAGTTCCTTCAAAGCCTATTATATATAATCATACGTCTATAATCACGTTCATTTTATCGGAATTTACCCGATCAGTTTCGAAACCGTCCAGGGCCCTTATTCATGAGCTCAGAGCAATGTGGAATCAAAGATATTTAAAAATAAAATAATTACGTTTAAGAGTAAAGTATATACAGTATTAATATTAATACTCATATATATCATGTTATATCTTGCGTCAACTCTAGACGTATCTGGGTTTACGAGTACCATATGTGGTCCAGATGTCAGCAAGACTAAGTAACTTAGTACGGCTAATAAAGCGACCGGACGGCAGCACAGACGTTACTTACTATATATATTTTTTCTCTAAAGTCTTGGCCAAATGAAGCTATTCCCTCTAAGCTTCTTTTAGATAGTCTAACGATGCAGATTAAGGTTCATTTAGACTATTCAGAGTGGCTCTCGTTTCTGTTTGTTTCACGTTGTTTCCTACTTCAAGAAATTAGCGTTTCTATTATAGAACTTCATAAAGTTAATTAATTATTACAATTTTAGTGGTACAAATTTAATGTTAATTTAAACATTACAAACAAACTTACAAACAAAATCTCATATGTTAATTGAAATATCATATCAAATACATTTTTCATTTATTTTTTAAATAAAATATTATTTTATTGAATATTATGTACTATAATAATTATATGTAACTGAGACAAGCATTCATTTAAGAATAACAACAAAAATAAGTCTCGAATTTATCATTCTATGAAATAAGTAGGACATAGCCTAGTTATTACTTCTTATATAACCTACATAAATAGTAGAGTATTTCTTCTGTTCCAAAGAAAAGAAATTTTGTATAAAGTAGGTTTTATCTAAATAAATTTTTACTCTAATAAAATAACAAAATAACATTATAATTACAAATATCTATTACATATGTGATATTACGAACATAGAACCTAATAATAAGAAGATTCAATGGCGGCATAGTTTTCGCATTATTACTTTAATACTAGAACTATGCTTCCATCGAATCTTTTGGTATTTGATCAAGATAGCTTTATTGCCATCAATCTATCTTCAATTCGGACAATTCCCTTCTATAAGACTCTAAGGACCACTGTTAGGAGTAGTCATTACAAATGGCCAAGATTAGATATAGAAAGATTAGATATAAATTTGTCTATTACAAATACCTATGCAACCTTTAAACCCAACACTTTGTGTACAGAAACCTTCACATATATTATTAAAATGAAACAAAAAAAAATCGATTATTGAAAAAAAATAAAAGTAATAAATTTCTTATTAATATAAGCAAAGATCCTAACATTTATTTTATTTTCAGTGACCAAATTCATTCGAATCGGCATTGCGGATAAAAATGACAACCCGCCGTACTTCGACAAGGAGTTATACGAAGCGGAAGTTGACGAAAATGAAGACATTCAACACACCGTCCTTACAGTCACCGCCAAAGATCACGACGAATGTGAGTATATAAATATATTTCATTACATTCATTTTTCTTCCAAGTGTATAAATTATTTATAAAAAGCAAATAAATAAATTTGCAGTTTTGCTGATGTTATAATGACATATTCTCAAAGCATTATAACTGATACAGATGCAAGATTTTAGAGTATTTTAGAGTACTTTAGAGTATTATAGAGTATTTTAGAGTCGAGCTAACATAACTGGTAGCTCGTATTATGCAATCTAATTCCATATCTGTACTCTTCTGTCATTCGTTTTGAATAGTTCACTTTATCGAGTTGAAATGAAATTGGCTGCGTACCCTGTATAACCCTGTATAAACATGTAAATCCTTTTCAAAAACCCTCAATACAAGCTCATATTGACATTAGAAACGTTTATGGAAGCTTTGTGAACAGATAATGGGTTCTGCAGAAAAATCTAAAATCTCATAAGAGCTATACTCCAGAAACGTAGCTATTCCATGTTATAGGTACAAATTATTTCGAAGTATAAATGGATTTTTAGATATGCGAAATTGAATAGTTTGGACTATGCTAAATGTAATTTGTTACATTTTATTTGCTTCAATATTTTTGGTATATACAGTGTTAATATTTTCTTTTTATTTCATTTTTCAGCTTTCTAGTTTATTTTTCTTTTAAAAATATTTTTAATCCATTGAAAACTTTATTGATTTAGTTGTATTGTTTTGAGTTTTAATATTGTTTATTTCCCAAATAATAAAAAAAAAAATATGTAAAAAATATAAATAAAAGTTTAAACAAATCTCTGATAAATATACAAGACTAAACAACATTATTAAACTAAAACTGCTTGTAATCAGTGCAAATGAAGTAATCAGATTATTATGGTATTACAACTTTGTACATCTTTATTAAGGTTTCTAGCAAAACTTTGTAAAGAGTATAGAATCCTTTCTAAGAGTTCCTGTTGCTATACTTATATATAACTTACAGATTTTATAGCACTTTTCTCAATCGTAGTTAATCGATTCGCATTAAACTCGGCAAAAGTGAGATTCAATCTTACGAAGTGAATTACTGAATAGCTTCATAAAATTAACCCATTAAAATGAAAGGTTCTCATAAAATCGTAAAAACACTTCTCTGCGACATGATTTCATAAAGCTGTGTATCCAAGATGTTGTAGCTCAAGTGTATGTTTAACAAATTTCCATAAAAATATTTGCGTAAATCGTATACATTACGGAACGCGGCAAGTTCAAGAATCTTGTGTATGCCCGCCTTAATAATGTTTAGCTTCTTTGAAATTAATAATATCAGATTTTGAGCTTAAAGTCTTTATAATTTTTAACAGTAAATTATATCGTATTTTATTACCACTTATATCCCATATCTTTAAATCGGGTACATGATACTTTGAAAGAGCTAAATTCATTAATACTTATAGAAAATTATCAAAATTATCAAATATTAAGCTTATATATAATATTTTTATTATTTTGATTAAAGGGACTTGGTTAAAAAGGTTTAATATAATAAGTATTACTTTATAAAAATATTTTCTGCTATTAACTATTTTTTACCGTACAAACGTACGTGTACAATTTATAAGGTAATTAATTGTAAATTAATAATTTAACACACTAATATTTAGACTCATTTAATATTTGATTCAAATCTCATAGTTTGGAACATTATTGTTTTTACATTTTCAAAATTATTATTTTTTTTTTTCTATGTAAATCTGCAATTTAAAAGTTTAGGGTTTTGAATATCATTTTTGAAATTAGTGTGTCTTTTAAGCATTTTAAAACCAAAAAAATATACTATTTATTATTCCATATTTCGGTGTTTTAAAAAACTATGTTAATAAAACATGTTTTAAATAAATTTACCTTCATAAAAGATACAATATTTAAAAAATGTAAATAACTAGTATATAAGGATACTTTTTAGTTGACACGACCGCGGATGTAATGAATAACTTTGAAACTATTTTAATATTTATTAAATTGCTTTTTATTGCCAGTTATGTAACATATATCATTTTATTTTACAATTAACTTAAATATATTGAATATAATTTGATTTTAAGGAAGATAAATTGTTTGCGAACCCACATTGTAGCATTTCGACTCAGCTCTTTAATAAATATATTACATAAAAATCATTTAAGGTTTTAAATTACAAAAATAAGGAATACAACAATGGCGGCGTTCGAAGATCATTAGTATCTACTTATCGATAACCTCCTTCTCGGGCCTTTGCGATACAATAAAGTACCTTTTGTGTGGAGTGGAATGTTTTATTCCATTCTTTTCTGGCCGTCTTGAAATTGATTAAATTTCTATACCCATATAAATAACTTATCTTGGTATCGAGGAGTTCTATTTCATCTCTTATTATAAATACAATGGTTGGGTGCTGTTTAAATGATAGTATTCAAGTAATTATAAGTATATATTATAGTTTAAAAAACATATAATAGAAAGAACAAAGTTTAAATATCAGAATTTCATATATAATTATGTCTAATATGAATATTAGATTATTATTGTTTTTTTCTTGTATAAGACACGCAACTTGTCCCTTCGTTGAATATTGAAGACTTTGTACCATTTTAAAGTTTTTGTACAATTTTCATTGTATAAACATAAAATTATTCATGTAAGATAATTTTGAGTTATTACGTTGTAAAAGAAACAGACATCCACTCTATTTTTCGATCAATTCAAGAATGATATATTACCAAGTACTAGCTGTTACTTGTTACTACGAAGATAACTAAGAGCAGTAGTATAATCCTAGATAGCTTATAACCTTTCTCATGAACCTTCCCATTATAAACAAAAGGTTTTTTTCAAATCCATCGGGTAGTTTCGGAGATGAGCCCGTTTAAACAAACAAACGCTATAATATTAGTATTATAGATTATTATCAATTTAACGATAGCGATTTAGCGATATACAACACTTGATAAGCATAACTTAAATAAAACGTGCCTTTAACGTTATTTCTGTAATGTTATTTAAATTCAGTATGAAATAAAATGTTCGTATACCAGCGTTATTGGTTCACGGAGTTGATTCATATTATGAATGTGGAGGAGCTTGGCACATGTAGCCTGCATCAAACTTTCACATAAGCTTGATATATATGAATATTGTATAGAACATTGTGCTTTGTATTTGATCGATGTGTTCTCGCTGTTACCATGATACCATATTCATATTCGTACTTGGAGGGTGTCATGTACGCAGTTCAATGCCGTAGTCTTGAATATTTGTCTTATTTCTGTTATACGCAAAAATATTTCTGTCGAATTTATAGTACAGACAGTATTCTAGTATACGGCTACACTCAGGTGAATTTTTTATTCATGAGATCGGAGCTTGACAGAATCCACCATATAATTGTAATGGATCACGAAAGTCTTAGTACAAAAACATATTCCAGAATATCAAGTTCTTCAATTCTTCTAAATTTAACAACATGAAATGAGAAAATTGTTTACTAGATGGACTATCTGCGTGAATACAATAATATTTTTTATTGTAACATCAAAAAGTAGTAATTCAATAAAACAAAATAACCTTGTCCAGAGACTAGATCCATCTCTGTTGGGAAACATTTGAATCCCTCCAGAGATCTATCGAGGAAATTGAGAGTATAATAAAATTTTGGCCTATTACGTCGTAAATCTATCCAAGTTATTAAGTATTCGGTAATTCGTTTTCGACAAATGAGTTACGAATTCATTTTTAGCAATAAATATTGTAACACCAGTAATTACGATATCATATTCGATTACCATTTATTATTACAGACTATTCTGATTAAAAATTTATTATTCATTTCAATAATATTATATATCACCGTTTTTTTGGTATTATTTTATTTTATATGTATTGATTCACTATATACTAATACACAATGTAGAAAAATCTATTACATTTGAACCTAATGCAATCTCTATACAATTCCCCGAAGAGGGTTTCATTTCACATACATGTCAAATTACATTATTCCAGTATTTTACAAATTTTAAGATAACTTTAAAAATTTAAAAACTAGGATTATGAAAAAATTAAAATAAATTCTATTAGTTTATTCAATAAATAAATAAATATTAATGAAATAAATATTTAATTATATCAATCCTATGCATATCCAAACAAGATGACTTATTTTGCTTTGCCATTTAAATATTTCCTAAAATAATTCTCAATATATAGAAATATTACACACATTATGTACTGTAATTTATTTTATATATCATTGCTATACAATTATTATATATAACAATAAAATACGTATGACATGGTATGTATCAACGCCTTTAAATCTCTTGCTCTGTTCTGGAATGTAATTTTGTACATGTATGTACACTTATCTAATATATTAAATGTAACAAAAGGTTTCTAAGAGAATACCAGAACAATGTATCTTGTAGCATGTGATTGTGTCGCATTTATTTACATTTATTTTTAATTAATTCATTTCATTTTAAAACAAAAGTCAAGTAAGTCTTGTTTAAAAAATATCGAGGCACAAATTCTTTGTATTTTTAAGGGCATTGCATAAATTCTATATTTCTTTTAAAGACTTAATTTTATTACTCCGCTCAAAACTTACTAACATTTTCCAAAGAACATTGAAGAGCTCTTGTTTGATACCATCTCCGTTTTCTTATTATTATTTTCGCCTGCCTCTACAATCTCTGCGAATATTATTTGGTAAGCACTTCGAAACTCAAAAGAATTGTTTTCATTGCAATTTTTTAACAAGAAATGTAAGCAAGAAATTACCTCCTTTTACATAATTAGAGAATAGATATTTCGTGCCTATACTGAATTTATTTTTATATAAACATGTTTACTCTCTGTTACATACGAATTTTGTTTTGTATTTTTAGTTATGCAATATATTATAATTATCTCTCAAAGCCTAACTGCGCTGACAGAGATTCTCCTCTTAAGGGAATTCATTTAATTTTCTTCAAAGAAACCTTATAAATTGGTGTATGTTCAGATCTCACTGAGGAGAAATATTAAATTCAGTATAAACTTCCTTCAAATTTTATAAACTTAAACTTACATTAAACTTGGAGCGCAAACCAGACCTCGATTTTGACTCGCTGCGCTCACATAATCTCGGTAAATGTTATCGATATTGACTGAGGTGCAAACGGCACCGAAATTTACAAAACATTTTTTTTTCTCATTGAAGTCTATGGGATTTTAGTTTTACCGTGATTATTGTTTGTATTCCTCAACGATATCGAATATTTGAATAACTTCAACCAGACTGGTGTCCATAAGTGTACAAAATTTGGAAATTTTCGGATATACCTTCATTGATAATGCACAAAGAGTGCCGAAAAATCTCATAGAAAGCTGCGCTCGATCCGCTCGATTCGCTCAATAATTTAAGATAAAAAAATAATTATTATTATATTTCAAAGACTATAAACAAACATATATTTTGTGGGCGATGCTATATATCAGTATAATAAATCCTTGCTTATCTTACTCAAACGTTCGTTAATTTCTGTAACCAAGCTTTTCAAATACAATTCTTCAGTGTAATAAATTACGAAGTTATAAGTGATAAAGTATTACTATAAATCACTGTTGCCTAACTATCTTAACGAGGAAGAAGAATTAATTTATAAGAGTAAGAAAAACAAAACTTTACGAAAATGAAATTGCACAATATTTTTCTTTAGCGTCGTTATCCTCTATTAAATTAAGGAACTCAGCTACATCGGAGGCGATGCTCATAGTGTGAACTTGTTAAATTCTTCTTAACAACTAGATGCAAAAGATGGTTAACTTGCCCGCGTGGTTTAACCGCACTCTCGCTAAGTTCGTTCGTCAATGTATATGTTGTTCCGCCTCTGAAGAGGAATCGCTATTTGAATTTAATAGGTCAAGCTTAAGTAGAATAGTTTTCATGTTTTCAAGAATGTTACATTATTAACTTTAGCTGTATTCTTGTCTTATGTTACTTGATGTTGTAAATCAATTAGAAATTGTTGTTAAAGTAAGTATCAAACGAAATTAATTAAAAATATATTGAGTAAACAATTAATGTTTTCTAAGATTTACACGAGTACTACACATTTCAATAAAACTATTTTACGGATATAACTCGCGTTTATTATTACATTTTAAAATTTAACCCGACGTTTCGAATTCTTTGCCGCAAACGTGTTCGCGGTAAGACGAGATGATGGTGTCGCGACGATGACGTGGTGGTGGTGAAACGCGAGTTATATCCATAAAATAGTTTTATCGAAAAGAGTAAACAATTATTTGAAAAGCATTTAATTTGTTTTATATTAAGAGGTCTTGTATAGCTAGGTTTTTTTAAATTACTTCTGTCTTTAAGTGTAACCCTGAAACAGTCCATTTAACAAAGGTCTGCATTTAAGTGCTGACATCTCCAACACTAAACGTTACCTGTTCTTATCTCCTGAATACAAGGTTCAAAATACAATAAATTATTTTGAAATAAGTCTTCCTCCTAGTAATGAAACTCCGCGATCATTACTTTAGGCTAGGGCCATTACCCTAAGAGATTCAGATTACAAGCTTTAAAGTTTCTGTTTTAATAATAAAATAAAAATATAATTTAATTTTATATATAAAACTACTACCGCAGAAATGAACTCTATAACTCACTTTATTATTTTTGCTCTTTTGCTTCATGTTTACTATAAACGTTTTCTTTATATAAAAATTTTATTCCTAACGAAAGCAACCAAGAATACATGCTCTGAAAATCAACGTTTTCTGGAAGTAAAGCTAAAGAATACCTACTTTAAAGAACAATATTGTTCAAGAAAATAAAGAATTATCCAGACGAAATATTACTAAAACAAGACAATGAGAAACATGAAGTTACGAGGACTTAGTATAAAAAACTAGTCACCCGGAACATCACGGATAAATAAACATGAATAGAAAATAATAAACTTACCGTTCTGAACTTACCAGCTTTTGTGTAATAAGATAAATCATTTAATTGTGAGGAAGTTGTATAATAAACATTTTGGATAATAATATCAAATTTATATAATATTATACATAAGTTAGCAACAAACAAAATCAAAAAATAACTTGTTATTTCAACCATTTTTATATATTTTGGGGTCATGCTAATTTAAAAATCAAATAACATAACAAAAGAGGTACATTCTATAAATATATTCAAAATTCTTTTGAGGCAATAACAAAATGTAACTTAAAAATTACTTTATATACATCTTCAAACATATTTTGTGTACGTCTTAATAATGCTAAGATTTTAATTAAAAATCCAGTCATGGTGTCTGCAAACAACGAAATTAATTATTACAAAGTGTTTGAAATCTTTACATATCGTAATAGAATTTGAAGTCATTAATTATTGTCACGGTCTCATCACACCGCAAGTCAAATGATTCTGTTGAGTGATTTATCATCACGAAAAATAAATTAATGAATTGATATTCAAAGAATGTCGTATTTTTTTATACAAAAAACACTTAAACTTTGTAATATCTTTGTATCTTTTTAATATATAGAATAATATCTGTAAAAAAATCTGTTTTACTTCTACAAAAAAATAGTCAAGGATGTTAAAATTTTCGTTTATTTTATAAATATTATATTCAATTTAGTAAAACGATGTTTGAGCATATATTATGAGGTTTTATAGATTTGATAGTTTATTAGTTTCATAAGTTCAAATTTTATAATTTAAATCACATGGTTTCACAAGGTTCATTTCTCTATAAATAGAACCATAGAAAAACCATAGTTGACAGAAGGAGAGTTGTTATAATGAAAAAAAATATATATTGTTTAGATAACAAAGATAAATCTACATAGACTCTATATTTGTTTATTGGTTCAAAATATATTAAAACAAACTACACGACTTTGATAGTTATTTCGTTGAAACTTTCTATCATACAGCGCTATAGGGCTCAGGTTTAACGGCTGGCAGCGGCCTATAAAAAAGGAAATGTTTTAGAAGTTTAGTAAATGGTATAACTTAAAAATCTTAGATCTTAAATAATATAAATCTAATATAAATGAAAAGGAAATATAATAATGTAATTTAATAAAAATGTAAAGTTCATAAGCATTTACATAAACATTGTTTTTATATAAATTAATTGATAATATTTAGTTATCTGAGTGAATTATCTGAGTGAATCACGTTACGTGTTCCTAATCAGGATCACTGATTCCAAATTGAGATCACTCATGTGAAGAGCCTTCATTAATTGCAGCAGCAGAACTGTCTGCTAAACCATTGTGAGTGATTGTCTCGCTAATTTACTACGACATATAATGTTCATTATTAACGCTTTATTCGCACTCCAAAAACTGCCACTCACTCTGCGACTAAAATAAATTAAAAATAAAGAAATTATGAAACGCTTTTATACACGTTTTTTGTATTCTTTGAAAAAAATATTGAATATTTTTTTTTTTGTTAAAATGGTGTCTGTCAATGAGTCAGTTTATTTGTCACCTACCTCCAACGGTTCCTGAATTTACGAGCATAGAGTTCATCATGCACACAAAACTCACTAACTGTGTTTATGGGACTGGCAGTCTGTTCACAGACATGGGATTTAATATTTTTCGTGATAGGATCCCAGGTGTTTGATAGATTCCAACCACCTTCTCTATTAAAATTAGGATGTTTTTTAATTTCAATAGCCTCGCGAATCATTCTTGGTATCATATCTGTGTTGACGAGCGAGGATCTTTTGTTTATCAAAATATCAAAAATATTTTTTTTTCGTTACAAATTTAAATTATATATAAAGTACCTAAAAGAAACAGATAAAATTCAAAGGGATATAGAATCGTCGTCTACAAACTTGTTCATACTTTTAATTGAAGAGTAACGTCGGTTGGAAGTTGAAATTCTATTTAAGACAATATTTGCAGTAGACAAACGAATCCAGCTACTCAAATTGCGCCAGAAGTTTGCGAGACTTGTCAATATCACAAAGATAGTCCGGTGGAGTACTTCCTTCATCTGTCCCAAACTCCATCACTTTACATAACTACCACCCTCGTAAATCCCTTGTCTCATAAATGTCAAATATTTTACGGTCGTGCTGGTCCCTTTGTTAAATTTTTGACCAATCTGGTAAATAGTAAAATTGTTATCATTCAACCCTAATACATAATTAGGTTTGGATAACGATCACAGTATAATTGATAAAACAAATTAGCCTGTTTTTGTCTTTTACTTGATTTAATTGTACATTATAAATAAACCAATATGTAAAATATTAACCAACTTTATTTAATAATCTTAAATCGTTTAATTTGGTAACAAAATGAATCATTCTCTTACCTATTTATTATCGTGAAACCCAAGTCACCGGCCCTTTGCCCTCGAACATGATTTACTGAAAATAAAAAGTAAAAACCTTTGAAATATATAAATGAAGATATATAAAAACGTGTAATTTCAGCTTTGTGAAAGTGATACCTTTTTATTTATTATTGTATTTTATGAAATCAGACTGTAATGTTATTCGAAATTTATTAGTAATGTGATAAGGGTGCAAAGATATATATTTACTAGTATTTTTGTGTAGGAATTTACCTTACCACAATTTCCAGTCTAACATCAAGTACATTTTATTTCATTCATAAATCACGAGGTAAGTATAACGCTTTGGTCCAATCATTTCGGTTCGTGTCCCTTACTTTTCTACTGTAGGCACTGATTTATCGATGATGTTGGCCGAGCGTTTCCTCCGTATTATTCCCGTTTTCGTCGGATTTACTTATTTTTAGATGAAGTAACCTTTTTGGTGTTTGTTAAGAAATAGACCTACCTACATATAAATGTTTTAGACATATTCAAATATACTATTATTGCATTGTTACTTGCTTTGATATCTTCTGGACTTTTATCTATACATTATAAAACTGGCAAAATATTAATTTTTATTACCTGTTTTATTTTTACTTTTTTAAAGTAAATAAATTATGTCAATTCTAATGTTCCTGTAGCATAAGGCTACCTAATTTAATAAATGCTAAACATGTTTAGATTCAATTTATATATAATATTAGGTAAAAAAAAGAAAAAAGAATTGTAAGATATTAACTCAACAAATGTAAATAAAACTGAAAGTTTTGGAGTAAATCTATTAAAACAAAAAAACATATTTTGAGGAATTTTTTCACATAAAAATTTAATAACATGACATTTAATTATAGAACATTAATAAAATTTTTCTACTACTCTCCCTATTAGGTAACTTTCAACATGAAATAACAAAATGTCTTTACTAACAACTCTAATAAGGACACTGATTGCATTATTTCGACTAAGTAAGGACAGGAATCCGTTGGCAGTAGATAAATTATGTTACAGTTTTCTCTAAGAAAATAAACAGACAACTTAATTTTACACGTGTATACTATATTTACTAGAGTTTCTATTAGATATTCCTTTGGTATTTTGTTATAGTAAAGATAAATCCAAATTCCCATTAATAAGTAAATAAACGCAGGAACAGGGAGATCCTTTATGTACAATAAATCGTTAAAACGTATAGCTACGGGATTATCAGATTAATTTATAAATGTGTAAAATAGTACTATACATTTATAAAACAACATGTTTAATAAAATTCTTAATTCATAGTATAAAGATTTATCAAATTCAGTAAAAATTCCTAAAGAAAAAACTATAGTGAATATCTGCTTTTTTTTCAACGTTTGTTTCAGTTTTTTTTTGATTATAGTTTAATTATTTTAGTGTTTATACAAAATATCGGACTTAACATTATATATTTTTTTAAATATGAAATCTTAAAGACATTTTCTGTCATTTTAATAAAGTCATTAAGGAATACAATATAAAAGTAAAATATGTTTGATGGCTTCTTTAGCTTTATAAAGCTTTTATATAACATATATGAAAAAAAACTCATAATGTCTCTTGTTGGTGTCATTTTACCCTAAAAATGGCTCGTATAACACGTAAGAAGAGCAATGAATTTTGGGTAAGGGTTCTAAATGGGAAATAAGTATTTTTCATATACAATATATATGAGTAAGTGGAAAATATTCAAGCCTTCAAGTAGTTCTGGTAAGGCAGGCTTTATGAACGTCAATTACGTATAAAGTTCTAAATTATTCACATTACACTTTCACAGTTTTGCTCACTTGCCAAATGTTCCGCTTATCGAGAAGGCTGTGGCAGTTTGTTGGTCGTATTCAAAGTTAGCTAGTACGAGTTCACAGAGAGTTCCTTGCGGTTTCAGCTTGCGTTGCAAATAGATGCTGAAAAATCTTTATTCCAAGTGCTTCTCAAACATTTATTTCACAAATAATAAAATTCATCCTATACTCTACATCAATATTGGTATCACCTTTATTTTATACATATTCATTATTATTGAAAAGGACTTACATTTAAATGATAACCTCAGAAAAGATTCCAATTTCATTAAAAGTATACAGCAGTGAAGTTAATGGTGCTGTTCTGATCAACGTTTCAATCGTGTATTTTTAATTAAATAGCTTTAAAACTTAAGAGAACAGAATAATTATTGATTATCATTAATTTTACACATTGCAACACTTGCATTATATAACAAATAAAGTTTATATGACGTCTTTAATTAAAAATTTATTATATTAATTGCAAACATTAACAATGTGTAACATTAACATTATTAATGTATTAATATTAGAACATTATTATGTTATCAATAATTACGTAATATTATGAGGTGTTTTGGTTTTACGGAATAAATACTCTGAAAATATTTGTCTTATAAATATTTAATTTGGATTATCCTTAAATCAATCATATATGAGACAACAAGGTTATTAGAGGCATCGTACACCCTGTGGTTTCAGAGTAGGTACTCAAGCCTCTTTGATGTACTTACTATAACAAGTTGTTCCTATAGAAATCACAATCTTAATAAATCGACATATTATTATATGAATATAAATTTAAAAAATCGTTGAGTTAAAAATTAATTTGAAAGTTATATTTTTTAAAAACTTTCGTGAATTTTTTTGTAGCGATAAGAAATAAAAATATTTATTCGTTCTTTATCAGACAACGAGTTCATGTCCTCTAGGGAAGTTTCTTACAAGGTTGAAAGTATCCAACAAAGGCAGAATGGTGTCGAGTCGCTATAAGAACTGTTCTCTTGGCTGCGACTTGAGGCGGCTGCGGTTTTTTGTAATTAGTCCCTCAATATTATGCAAGCTTTCGCCTAACATTTGAATATTTTCTCACAGTTTCTAATAGTTATATATCCGAGTTTATAATAACTCTGATATGATAATGACATGTTCTGTACCCGAGTGGATTACAGCGGTCAGCTGGATTAGTAGCTCGCTTTAATGTTGACCTCGACTAAATAAGGTTTGAATTCGAATTTTATTGGTATTGTTTTAAAACTATCTAACATATGTTGTAACTCTGAATTTAAATAGCCGCTGGGACAGCTTTGAATGCAAATGATTAATTTTGGCATAATATAATTTACTATTCAACGGGGAGTAATATGCTTTTTGTTGTATAAATTTAAACTGAACGAATTTTAAACGTTGTTCGACGATATTTTCAGTTATACAATAATAATAAATGTATTTTTGTATAAAAATATAACATTTTTTTATAAATTTTTCTGTTATTTAATCCAAACATACTATCATGTACCAATATTTTTATTTTCTTTCATAAATGAATTGCTAAATAAAAATATAAAGCTGTTTCAAAAGTATACTACGAATACTAAGTATATTTGTTGGAATAAAACTCATTAATCTCAACGTAACTTGTACCGGAAGTTGATTAGCGCTGTACAAAGTTAGTTCGAAGTACATTGTTGCGATCCGTCATCAGTAATCTGTATTTATATATTCTTAGTAATAAAATATAATCATATAATTAAAAGAGGTTGAGTAAATAACTTTTTTAAATAAGGTTTTACAGAGAGAAATGTTTATTTTTCCTTAAAAATGCTAGATAATGGCAAGTAAAACAATTAATCATTTTAATGTAACAAAATAAAAGCGAAAAAGCAACATTGTCCTGCAATTACAGTCTCCGTCACTTCCACAGCGTCTTTTCTTGAAGATTTATGTCGTTGCAATAAAATCTCCTCGTTTGAATAAACATCTCTGGCTGTGACAAATTGTGAGCGGGCTGCCAAAAACCAACGAACATTAGCCGATTTACTTTTTAAAGATTAGTTTAGTGGATAATAATTGAGCTGAGCGACGCGAAGCTCTTTACTACTAAAATTTTGAACCCTTTGTTACCCTACTCCTCCTTCATTTTACGATCTACACGTAGGAAATTTTGCACACATGTGCATAATGAGCAAAACTAGTTCTGGATTGAAAATCAGCCGAATCGTAATTGTAGTTTTTGAGAGAATTGATAAAATGTATCCCATATAGTTAACATATAGAACGTTTTTGTTCCGCGCGAGCTGCGTTGCGAGGCTAACCCTGCTTGCGTGGACCTAGTACCCTACGGTTTGTATAAAATAATTATTATTTATTAAAATTTATATCACATTTAATAAAACGGCACTAAGTATGTAATCCATTCCTATAAAAACGTTAGGTAGTGGTGTTCTAAGGCGAGGAAATCGAAGGATTTCTCGCAAAAAGTAATTAAACTGAACATTGGCATGTGTAGCCTGAGGAGTAATGAATATTGGAGAAGGGAGGCGGTACACGGGCGGCTTATAAAAAGAGCTTTAATTAAAGCAATGTGATCTCAACACGAGATTTAACTAGGAACTTCATCGCTTACATAGTGAAACAAATTTCAATATACGAAAGGATTCTTTACTGAAATATCAATTACCTTAGCATTATACTTTTATCTTCAGATCGCTACTAAAAATGAAACTGATTCTCAATTTGTATATTATCATTAATTGTATTATATAATGAGCAAATTTAGATTATTTTAATTATAATTCATATATAAAGCATATAGAAGCTCTTGAAATAAAACTATTTATACGGATTAAACCTCGCGTATAATTTGGTTACATTTTTTATTTTAACCCGACGTTTCACGGGTAGACGAGATGTAAGTGACTGCAAAGTATTCGAAACGTCGGGTTAAAATTAAAAATGTAATCAAATTATACGCGAGTTTTAATACGTAAAAATAGTTTTATTTCAAATGTGTACTTATTAAAATCTAAGAAAATACCATATAGAAGCTCGTTAGACGCGTCATAAATGCTAAGAACAAGTTAAACCAGGACACGTAGTGAATCGTGGCTCAAGAGATCGCAGGAAGTGGTGTAGTCGTAAGTGGAATACAACTTACGACATCTCATCTACAGTTAGTTGCCTCGGTAGTGGTATGTTCGTTACACGTTTATCTCATTCTAATATCTATCTTCAGTTCGTCACTTGATTGAATGGTTTTGTAAATTATATTTGATATTATTAATGTTGTTTCAGTGACATTTAGTGCTGAAAATCCACTGTTCATAAAAATTAGTATATTATCTATGATACATTATTAACATATGTTTCTATAATAATACTCAAATCTAATACTCTGATTATGTTATCCATTGTTTTGTTAGTGCATTATTTTGTCTAGTTACATTCTGGCTGTGGTAAATTAATTAATGTTATTTAAACACAAATCAAACAAAGATTTATACAGAATTGGTCGTGTTAAAATGCTTTAATTAGGATTTGTAGTTATTAATAGTAATAAATAAAATACTACATCTATAAATTATAATGTGTGGTCAGTTGATGATGGTCGATAAACTTTTATAATTAATTTAAAACAATTGGTAATTAATTTTTGAATACTATATAGGTTTTTTATTTGAAATATAAGACATTTATGTCATAGATCTTGTCTATTTAATAACTATACGTAAAACTAAATAGATCTTTATTATTTTTTTATTCATATATGATACTGAAATTATTTCTCCTTTCCATCAAATATTTTATATTGATAATATTATTATAAAATAGTTTTCTATACACACAGTACAAATTAATTTTTTACAAAACATGAAACCTTTGCCAATTAATAACCTCATTGAACTTTGATGGTTATTTTGTTTCTGTATTTTTTATATATATTTTCCGACGTTGTTATTTTGTAAATTAGAATTATTGAGAGGTTTTTTATTCGTTATATCTATTATTTATTTAACTACTGTATCACATCCTTTGTGAACACTTACCAAAACTAAATTTTCAGATGTTTTTGAAAACTTTAGACATAACAATATGGACTCAAATATAATTTGCGAGAGTTAGTAAGAGTGTTAAATGCTGCTATCTTTGCAAGAATTATTACGACAGCTTTTTATTACATGATTTTAAAATAATGCTCCTATAGATAAGATTGTATAAATATATTTTTAATCTATATTTATATGTAACTAATGATTTTTTGTTATTGTACAAAAGATCGAAGATATTGTCAAATCCGTCAAAGAGGTTATAGCTTTTATTTAAAATGAATTACAAATGCTTATAGTTGTATTAAAAAATCCGATACAAAATATATAATAATAATAACAACAGAAACCTTGTGTAGTGCAATACGTTCTATATAACCACTTTTGGTGCTGCACCAATTGATATGCGTTCTATAAAAATATATTAATTAGAAATATTTATCAATTGCATCAAAGTTATTTATTATCAGATTACTTTTTATATTTTTATTACCTGGCTTTGAAATTAATTATATACATTGACCTAAAACGATATTAAAAAAGTAGTATGCTTTTTGTAATATCTTTGCATTTTGAGGTGTCTTGAATAATTATAGATAAGTATGTCCAGTTATGTGTTTGTGTGTGTGCTTGCGCCCCCCCATACACACACATTCATACATGTTTTACAAAAGTGTCTCGAAGTACTCTGAACATCTCAAATCATAAAAGATAGTATTACAAAAAATCTAATAAATAACAATACTATAATATAAAGAAAGTTATTAAATAATAATAATAATAATAATATAACATTTTTCGTAACGAAGATTGTTGATGTGATGGGTCTCGCACCCATTCTCACCCATTACCGCTAGTTTCTATATTTTTGAACAGACTTCGTTACATGCAATAAATATTGCTTAACAACCTTCATGATTTCTCTTTCTAACAGAAATATTATTTCTCTTCTTAACACAAATGTAAATCACGTTGTATTATTAATATTCTATATATCTTATAAATGAAATATTACCTACTATAAAAATTATGTCTTTGTGTAAAACTCGGCAAGGAACTTTTTATGCGCTTTTTGTTACTTTTACGTATACGTATATCAAAATTAAAACATCTATTTTTCTATATATTTCTATCTAATCCAATATATCAATGAAAGTAGTCTTATCAGTTGACTCTTATTATAAAACAATCGATACTCCCACGCACACAGACCCAGTATGTGTCGCAATTCGTTACGTGACTATTTCAACCAAATCGCTTCATTCGCAAGCCGCGTTAAGGAACTTCGTTTCAAAAGTATTTATTGTGGTTTAAGATTAAAACTGAAACTACGAAGTTTACTTTAACTTCGTGTTTTATTATTACTTCTAAACCGCAACAGCTTTTAACAATGGACCTAAACAAATGTAAATTACGTATTAATTCCTTTGCATACAGTTATAACCCGTATCACCTGAGGATAATTACGTTTGTTTAGGCTGAATTTTGTATAAAACTAATAAATTAATTCATTTAATCTTATATATTGATGTTGCTGTGCCATCATTAATACTCTACACGTAAAGGAGATATATGATAAATTATAGTTTCAGAAGATGCTGATAATTAATTGTTCATATGGATGTCTTATTTGTTTCTTCTATAATATTAATCTCTCATCTATAATTATTAATATACTTTTGTATTAGATTAATACCGTGATATATGAAATAATTGATCATAGAAAATTTAGACATTAAAGATTGGTTATGTATACTTTTATTGACAATAATATTTCGAACGGTGTCAATTTATTTACGTTGTTAATATCAAAATCCAATACCCTTAAAAAAAGCATAAACGTAAAGTAAATAGTCTAAAAATATAAAATATTTCTATGAAATAAGTCAAAGGGAATTTAAAAATATGTAATACATAAAATAGGTTTTGAAATAAGTCGACACAACTCGTAGCGTGGACCATCGGCGCCATGCGTCGGATACGCCACACGGATATTATCCCGGACCGGAGAACCGGTCATGCATATTCATGTTCTCGATCCAGAGGCGCGTATTAATTTGCATCCTGATCCAACATTTTCCTATCTTTGTACGTTTGCGTTTCTTTACAATTATCCTACTTTATTTCAAGACTTATTTTGGATGTCCCAAAATAAGTAGGAAATGTATCCAAAAGTATTAGAGACCTTTTTATATAAATTATATAGGTTATATATCTCATTTCATTTCGTGTCGTTTCGTTTCGTTTCGTTCGTTTCGTTCCATTACATTTCATTTCACTTATAGTCACTATTCCGATAGATAAAGATAGAAAGATAGATAGATAAGTTTATTGTTAGGAAAAACAGATAATTGTTGAAAAACAGACATAAAAATAGACATTTCTAAGCATATTAGCAATTAGAACTATTCGGTTTCTGCTACTCTATATACTAATGTAATACGAAACAAAAACAGAAATAGCTATAGCCCAGGCGATTAAGATGATGATTGACTTTTTTAGTACGGAGTTTCCTACTTTAGCTCAAGGAAAAACTGGTGCGCACTGTATATAGCTTTAGTTATATATTTAACTAGTTGTTACTCGCGGTTTCACATGTAGATGATTTTATTTATTAGGATAACTTAGAGTAGTATCATAATTAATAATCTGTTAATTATAATCAGAAAGAATTTTCTATAATCGTAAGTTAGTTTCGAAGATTAGCGCGTTTGAATAAACAAACAAACCTTTCCGCTTTATAATAATAAAAAAATTTATGGATTTAGTCGTCTTGTGTTGAATAAAATCATATTTACTTTTCTCTCATCAGATAGGAGTTCTCCATACATGATTGATACCATATAAACATTGTTTATTTATAATTTAACATCATTTGTTAGTTTATAAATAAATAAATTATATTATGTAAAATCATATTATAATCATATAATTTTTTACATTGTCTACTATTTCTGTCTCTCAATAGATACGGAAGTAATCTTCGACGCTACATAATGTTATATTTTTGTTATATAATATTATATTATTCCATGTCATTAATATTAATAATACATAATTACCAGGAATTAGCACTGTACTTAAAAATATTATCTTGTCTTTTTCTTTTACACTACGAACTGGTAACGAAAATAAGGAAATCTTAAGAACTATACACAAAGACTTTAATTTGCTTCTACTTACTTGAAATTGTTTCGATTTAAGATTAATATGTTAATGTAAATTTAATGTACGGACATTTTGAGTCACTGACGTATGTTTGAATTATATCTTATATAAAGTGTATATTTATTAAAAGTATTAACAATGTAACATACGAGATAAAAGACAACTAAAAAGATTTTTACTAACAAATCTGTTTCATGGAAAAAACTTGCAACTTTATATGTTTGTGTTAAGACTTTGGCTCGCCATGTATCAGACAGACTGTCTGAACGATCATCAAATAACAAAAATGTTATCATAAATTATTATAATATATGTTATTATAATAAATATTTTTATTTTATTAATTTTCTATATAAAGTTCAAACATATCGTATAACCGTACTTAATTCTTTTAGGTAAAATAAAATACAGCAATAATGCTTATACCGGAAGATTTAGATTTAAAATTTTGTTGTAAAAATAAACAAAACGCATTCATTAAAAGTACGCCAACTTTACAAGCAGAATTAACCAATTACCCTTGAGAGGCAATTGCGAACAATAGCTCTCCGCTGTACTGAAATAAACCATCAATATGTTGGAATATAATAACCACAAAACGGCCATTAACAACTAAAGATCATAAATATGTTGTCAATAAATTTATATCAACTGTTGTATTTGTCTATACAATGTACGTCTATATAATAAAATAGTAAAGAAGCAAAAATCTTAATATTTTTGTTCAGGACATTTAAAAGGAATGGGAACAAAAGATTATATTTATCTGTCTGTTTGTTTCTTGTTTTGAATCCACGTTTAACAAATTCTACATGACAGATTTTACTATATAGTAATATTGCTTCTTACTTTTTTTCATTTTTGTTCCAAGAAGTTATGCATTTTTACGGGGAACCAGTTTTCCCCGATGTTCAAAATCAGTTCAAAATTTTTTGTATATCTTTAAGTTTTGAGCTGTCTAGACAATTATAAAAAATTTGTGTGTGTGTGTGTGTCTTGTATGTATGTATATATGTATACATACATATGTATGTGTGTATGCATGTGTTCTTGCGACCTGATTAATCAATTGACTTCGTTTTGACACCAATCAACGCGTATTCACGTAACTAAGTGCTGATGAGCTTTCCAGCGAAATCAACTAAACGGTTTTTTATTTTAAAAAAACTAAAAACGCTTATTTGCGGTTCTCGATTTCTATAAAACTTTTGCGAGCAGGGTGATTGTGTTTGTTAATGTTATCAACAGTGATCACAATTGAATCAAAAATACCTCGTAGTTTTTGTTTTTTTTTTTTAATTTAAATATAAATTGTATGAAATTTATTTGGAAATTTATAAAATTATGAAATATGTTATATCTGCAATATTTTGTTTTAAATATCTTAATGCAAGTAATGATGAAATGGATATAAAAAGAAAGTTACTATAAAAATAATATAACATTTTTCTTAACCATTATGTTGTCGGGATGAGGCTCGCAATTTTTACCGCTTGTGCTTTTCGAAAAAAATTTACAATATTAAAATTAAAAGTATTAAACCTATCTTTATGAAATTAGAAGGAGACTAACTATTTAACTTAACAAATAAAGTTATTTTACTTCCCATAAAAACCTGTTACTTTCGCTTGGTTTAAAAAAAATGGTTTTCATACCATATTTAGTAATAATAAGCATGAAATTGGCCTTCAAACAGATATACTAATAGTTTGATATCATATAAAAATTGCTTATTTTATTTTGAATTACTCATTTAAACACGAGCATAAGACTCATCGGAATAACTGTAGCAAAACCAAAGCGGGCAATGACACGTTTATTACAGTTCTACAAGTCCCTATGGCCACCTATCGGCGCCATTTTGGGATTAGCCTTACAATAATTCTAAGGATTTACATAAATGCAAAATTTTATATAATTCCACAATAATACTGTTGCACATTATTTTTATATGTAACTCAATGCTGCTAGGACTAATACATGGTTTTAGATGAGGTCTAGTATTTGGAACTGGGCTCTGATAAATTTTGTTGTCGTTAAATCAATAAATACCATTAGGAAATCTGTATATCTTATAAGAAATTCTATGATACGAACTGAAAAATAATGCTGTTAAATCTGGCCGAATAGTGGTTCAATATACTACATGTAGACGTGAAGCCTGTGCAAACCAGTAGAACATGTATAGAACCTAGCAGTGCCTTGTAATAAGCAATAGTAGAAAATGTACTGGAAAATTCTATTAATTTATTTAAAAATACCATTAAAATATATCACGGTTAAATGTTATAAAAGAATTACCTCAGTAATTCTATATATAATAATTATTATGAATTATTTCTATAGTATATAAGATGAAACTGTATATAAATATTGTTTATAATATAAAAATAATATTCGACCAGAATAAAAAAGGGCTCGTCGTAAAAATAAACGCGATGAAAGGCAAATTATGATTTAATAACAACTATGAGACGCTGCTGTGGCGACGACGACAGGAATATTAAATATTATATTCCTACTGAACTAGAAATAAAAATACGTGACTATTTCCCAAATCGGAGTTTTAGTATCATAAAAGCCAATATTAAATAGACGTCTAAAGACTGCCTTTTCAATGCGATGTCAGGGCAAACAATGGATTGGGTCAATGATATTGAATTTTTTGTGTTTGTCCAATAGGTTTCTGAAAAGTGAATTGAATTGCATAAATTTAATAAAACATTTGTGTCGAATCTTATAAAAAGGCAAAGTTTGTTTATTTATTTTCTAAAATACCGAATAGATATTAAAAATACTTTCTGATTATTATAGGCAACATGACAAGAGTCATTTAGTAGCTATTATTCTTAGTTATGTTAATAGTAAATAAAATCGTTCGGCCTAAAGTGAAACCGTAGTAAACAGCTAGTTTAGAATTTAGTATATTAATAGGAAAAATCTATAGTTAAAAACTGTAGATGTATGTTCACTACATCGGGTTTATGATAATTGAATACGTTTACGTTGAAAGAAGGTAAAGCTGTATTTATTTTAATAAAAAGTTAATTAATAAATTGGCAACAAACTCCCTTCATCTGACATTCGAGACATTTTCTAATGGTCTTGTAAATTTGATTGCGACTGAATTCTTAGAAAATCTTTTTGAGGTTTTACGTTTTATTATCAAAAGAGTCGGATTATATTACTTGATGAATAAAACTGAAATAAATACTTCTATTATCACTGGATAGAAGATATTGTGTCTTTGTACAGTTTTCAGACTAACGCAAGTATTTTCGGTCACTGTTTTATATTTATATTACATATATTTTTAGACTAATAAAGATTATTATTAAATCATACTATTTAAATACTTTGAAGTTTTTAAACCTAAACCCTATTGAGATAAAATATTAATTTAGATATCAAATGTGAATTTTAATTTAATGTAACCTTTTTCAATTAAGGTTTTTATCATAATTTAAAATCGTTTCAAAAGAAACTTAAATTAATATTTTTAATGCTCGTACACCTCGTAACTACGTCGCTACTAAGCATCCATTAATGTGAGTTAATGGGAAATTTCAAAGCATTTCGGTTTTCCTCTTAACGGTTCTTTACTTTGTAACGACTCAAGGTTAAAATCCAAAAGGTATTCAATGAATATCGATACTGTAGAAGAAATTTGATTAAACATTTCTTGGGTATCATTTTATTATTATAGACCACACTAAAAGCACAGAATATTCTAATATAATGAAATATTATAATGAACTGTGAAAGCATAATTTTGTATTGAACGCTGTAATAATATTATAATATTTTATAACCAATGATGTGCATTTGGTTCAATGCGTTGAATCCTCCATATATACCCAGTCTTACATGTTACGTCATAGTAATACAAATTAATAACACTATATAAGATTCTACGTTTACGTAGCGTTAACTGTAATTGCTATGTACTATTACACGTGAAACGAAATAAGTATTATCAATGGTAAATTTATATTAAATAATATTTTTTTAAACTTCAATTCTAACTTACTGTATTCGAAATGAACATGTAAGTTTTTTGAGTATCGATTTACTTGATATAACACTATAGACATAGTTCTTGTACTAGTCGTATCTTAAACGACATAATGGTATTGGATAAGCCATGTCACTAAAATACTGAAATATCTTAAAGTTACGTATATTCCGAGAAGACTATATTACTAGTATTTTAGAGTCGCCATTTTGAATGTTCTCATTGTTCATAATGTACATAATGTACATTTCATTGGCACGCAACCAAAATGGGGTATTTATTGTGCGTAACATATGCGAAAAAAACATATATCACTTAGTGTTTTAAGGGATCTTACCTAAATAAATAAGTACGTTAAAATATTATAAAACTTTGTTTTGAATAAATTTATAAACAAATTTGTAGTAGGACTCCAATCTAATCAAATATTAAATTTGATTGCGTTCTATGAAATAAATCAAAACTTTACTTCTGATGAAATAATTATTGTGACTTTGTGCGCTGTTAAATAATGAGAACAGAGTCCTCTTGACGGCAGCTCGAACATATTTTGTTAAATATTTTAAACTCTTAATATCTTGATATAATATTACGGTATTTAATCACATAACTCAAGTTAGATAGTGTTGTACATAATAAGTTGGATGTTGGAAATAAATAGCATACATATTTTATAGACTATATGAAGATTTTTTGCGTTAACATCAATATCATATGTATAATATTACTTAGTATTAATGCACTACTTTACACTACTCACTTAATATTACTACCAGTCGTTACTCGCGACTCCACCCACTCACGATTTTATGTATTTTTTTATTTATTTATGTACCATAAAAAAGACATAAGAGACATATAAGCTAAGATAATTTAAACAAATGATGACTTATCTCTTGATAAGATATCTCTACCAGTAACCCTTGGTTATAGGAAATATTAGTTGACATGAGTAAGGTACAAAGCGAAAAGATAAAGATTTTTTTTCTTTTTGTGTAGTAAAAACATATACATCCACACATACAAATACATGAAAAGATTATATCAAAGTAAATAAATATTCATGATTACTACGATGACATTGGAAGTAAGTATTTCTTCAGTCTCAAATTAAATAAGGTGATATTGGGAAAGTCCTTATTTACAATAACATGGCAATGAATTCCATAAATGCGCAGCACTTATGGAAAAGGATTTACTATAATGACTTGTGTTGTACTTTGGCACCTCGAGGAACTTCTTTTTCTTCTTTTGCTTTTATTTATTATTAAGATACCATATACCATATAGGCTTCATCATGAATCTACATAGCATAATCCGAAATATTTTTTAAGTCACCATCTAAACAGACAAACCCTTCAGCTTTATAATATTATTACAAATCCAGTGTTATAATAATTTATGCTATTGTTTTCATATTAAAAGAGTTCACCACATTTTTTTTTATTTTTCCGCTATAATAAAGTAATTAAATTAAAATATTTAAATAGTACCGAGTATTTGATTTCGAGAAGAAGCCTCGAGATACTGCTAATTTCGTAATTAGCGATGTGGTTTATAGCAGCTGTTAGCAAAGCTAAAGAGAAACACTTCATATTGATTAGTTCAAAGAACTGTTAGATCTTTGACGTTTAAATATAAATACTTATTACTTTATTAACACATTATTAAATGTTTATAATGGTTTGTTATTATTGCTATTTAGTATCTTCCATGTTTATTCCAAACTTTGCAACCGATCTCAACGAAACTGTCGCTTCCGTCGCTCAGTAATTTATTAAATTCGCTTACCACTATTTCCTTTCTCCCTCCTCATCACAAAATGAAGGAATAAAGTTTTAAAAACAATATAAGAATTTAAATGATTTTGAAATATATATTATACATTTTCTTAATACTTATCTGTAAGCGAGAAACACGAATGTTATTTTTACACTGTAAATTGGGTTATTCATGTGGAAACAATGTTATTTTTATGAACATAAAAAGCTTATACTTCGCTAAATCATATATAGTTCATTATATTTAAACTTCTCTTAATATTTATGTTTATATAAAATAAAATATCCAAGAAATATAAAAGATAAAACAATAGACAAATAGATACCAAGAGTATTAAAGAGCAGGAAATAGAATCGGATATAAACAACTCGTGAACTGAACTTTATATATTGATACTATTTACAACGATTGTTAATACATTGTTTTAAATAAAATAAATAAAAAAGATTACACATTATTTTTAAAGTATTACAAAATCAAAATAGATAATGTTAATATTTATAAAATTTTTCTTTAATAGAAGATCAGACAAGAGGTCAAAAAAAATATCGATATTCAATGCTGTATTCATTATTGATATTTCTATCAAGCGAGAATAAATGTTTATTTAATGCAAGAGTGAATTTATTGGTCTATTTGCGATATTCTTTTAAATTCCTTATACTAATATGGAATGTGAAATAATATTAAATAACATTTTAATTTTTCTTTTATTTTTTTTTTTATTTGGTTTTACATTCAGCCAGATATATTTAATTATTCTTCCCTTCCTTGTTCCAGAATCCCTTTCTATAGAGGAAATAATTAATCAAAATTTATATTTTATTAATTAAAGTTTACTTTAAAAATATTAATATTTAACAATGGAAGTGAAAATGCTTTGAGACATTTGTAATAAACTCAAAGGTTTGTTATTTTGTTAGAACATCATATAGCAAATGCAAGGTTTACTTGTGAAAAATGTTACTACAGAAATCCTTTCAAGAGATTTCCTGCATTTATTTTGCAAAGTGTTTAAAATGCAGTCGCAATGCACTTTATATTAAAAGATACAATACTTTTATGTTTGGTCACGTAACTTTCTTGCAAAAAACAATACCATTGTCATTCAATTTATGAGTGGAACGTAAGTATAAGACGGCAATAATTCTGCCTTTGCGTCAAGTGAAAATAAATTTTATAAAGTTACATTAAGAACATATATAATAGATACTTTCTTAGAATTATGGGTAATGGTTCTTTCTTGTTACTCTAATGGTATTATGATTTATTTACAAGAGGATTAAATGTAAAATAGTAAAACAAATACTCTTAATAAAAACGTTGAGAATAGCGCAATTAAGTCTCGAAGTCAGTAATAGTCACTTTCTTATATAGTTCCCTCCTTTGTCCCTTACAAATTCATTCCTGTTCTTTTTTGTTTTATTAGCTTTGTTTTCGAGGTCTACTCTGATGTTTTTACTTTCCATTTCAAATCTTTGATGTTTGCTTCTCTTTTGAATTCTATTAATCAACTTTTGAGATTTTCCTTTACAATTCCAGATACAAACATATTTTCAGTACCGTCTCGAACGATAGCTTTACTTTGGAATCGCAAAGAAATATCGTGAAATGTAAAAATGTTATACTTATATCACAAACCAAGGAACAAATGCGATCTGACGTCAAATATCAAATACAATATCATTTGTATCAGAGACGACGTATTGTTTTCTAGCACATCTGAAGTTAATGTTTACTTCGCTTTGATTTTCTCATTCTTTGCATGAAAGGTTTCGTATTCTTTTATAATATTTTAAGTCGTAATGTCAATTTAAACATGGAATAGTAAAACTCAGATAAAACGATATTTTATACATATAATATGATTTGTAATTACACTTGAAGCATGAGGTCGTTAACGTATCATTTGCATAAATATCCCGGAAATATATGAGACTAAATAGACATTACTAATGTGCCCGAATGATAGGATTGTGAAATGGGAATGTGGTGTCAGTGATAGTTAATTCGTGAACTGCTTGTTACCGCGACCAGATTCACGCAGAGCCATGAAACACGATGCCAGAGCGACACAATAAATTAATTGCTTTGCATTTATTTATTTTATTTATTTAAAACTTTATTGTAATCCTACAAACTAGGGTACAAAGTGTGAACTTAATGCCTTTTGGCATTTTCCACCAGTCAACCCTTGATGACGTAGAGAAGTTGCGGTAGGTACTTTAATTTAAATATTTAGAATAATATATATATTTATATAACTATATAAAACATAATATATACATATACATAAAAACTAATAGATACATATAATAAATAAATAAAAATACATAAATTACTATTATTATTATAAAATTACTCAGACAGATAATTTTCACGCACTTGCTTTTTGTATAACCAGATGCCTCGTTTGCCTCAATTGGAATTACGAAAAATTATGTAATCGTATGAAAAAACACATTTCTGTCGAATTCTCACATGGAATGCATATTGCATTGATGAAAATAATTGTAATTTAAATTATATATATTTTAAATATATTCCAGATTTAATTTATTACAAAGAGAATAATATATATGATAAAGGATTATCTGCTAAGTACTGTGTGCTAAGTATGTTTAGGCCTCCAGTTAGGTATTGTATAGTCTGGAGTATGTTGTTTTAAGTTATTATAGACGATGCAATTAAGAAAGTGCGTTTAGAACACAAAACAAGTCGGGCGAGTATTTGTTACCAGAATTGCTTTTGTATGTTGGATTGTATTATAAATATTAAACGAATATTAAGATGTTTGTGAACACGCCTTAACACTTTCATTGTCTTGAATTATTCAGAAATACAAAGACACGGAGGTACCATACACGTAAGTAGATTATTTCCTCTTCGTTTTGTTTTGCCAATAGGTTGCCATAATAAATTATTCTCATATTACGTATTTAAGGACCCCTGTTCGTAATGTAAAATATATTCTAATATGATATTTATACAATATTACTACAATTTCCGCTAAGCGGAATAGGAATGCTTTGAACATATACTAGTTAATAAATTGCCTTGTTCTATAAAGATTTTCTTTGTGTTGTTGACAAATTATACAGGAAATTGAAATAATCTATAAATATCCAGTTTCACTTATCATAGAACTCAAAATATAAGCTAGTAATATAGCTCAATTTTGGCTTTTAATGTCATTTAAATTATCTTTACGGCTATACTAAATCAGGTTAGCAAGTAAAGGTAATCGGTGCCTGAAAGGAAGATCGGTGGTGGATAAAAGTAAGCACATATTTAAAGGAAGGTTATATTATCCCTTGTCGGCAGATTGTCATGGCACGGCTCATTAGTCTGCTTATAACAAGTTGAAATCCTCCATACTTTGCCTACTCATATTTTAACTTGGTATGTAAGCCAGGCTGCATAAACCATTTGATCCTTCTTTCACACTTCTCACTGGAATTTAAATAGGTTTTAAATCTCTTTTGATTTACGGAACTCTGGAGCATTTATCATGTATTTAGTATTTATCTCGAAGTAGCCGTTTGGCTTTAGTTTTGAATACATCATTTATATTATTTACAATTAAAACAAAACTAAAATAACTAAGTAATCGTATTTTGACGTACAATAAAGTTAAAACTGGTTGTAAATTGGAAAGCCAGTCCCAACCAGAAAATATTACTAATTTTAAGACCACTTTACCCGCTAAGCTAAGCTCAGTAATTTTAACAAAAATCTGAGCCTTGTACCTCGGCTCGTATTTAGAGAGCTATTAAAAGTCCACTGCAGAATTAGTGTGGAATTAGATGAAAATCCTTAGATTGTACGCATGCTAAAACTCGAATATTACATTTTCATAATAATTTCGTTGCAACATAGTTTGGGTAACCTTTGCATTTTAGTTGTTTTTTATCTTTTAACATTTGACAATATAGATATAAATAGCCATTTCTTTTTTCACCTTTTCTTTTTTATTATTATTTTTGTTTTTTTTTAGTATCTTTGAATAAAAAGTGTTCAAATATTATTTTAAATTATTCATAATCTATTTAGATATAAAAAATGTAATAAAATATAGAAATGTTTTTCTAATTTTAATCTAAAGAGGTACTTTGTAATTTTAATTATATTTATTGTGTGTACAGTGGACGCAATCTCTTTATATAAAATACTGCCCATGCATAATGTATACGCTTCTCCGCTATCGGATCCTAACTTAACCCTTGTTTACACAGGATTTACTAACACTGACTTACGATTTAACAAGATTTGATCAACCTAATCTTGGTATAGAAAAATAAGTTCCAGAAATTTCTAGATCAAACATAAATTTATATAAATCACAGTCTCTTGCGTTCTGAAAGTTATAGATTCAATAATGTATTTTATTAAAGTTAATTGAAATTATATATTCTGTGTTTTATTAAAAAAAAATTTAACGTTTTTAACTAAAGGAAATATTTTTCATATAATGTTATCCAATAAGAAGTTAATAAATAGTAGGTTTACGAAAACTATTTCATAAATTTCCATTTGCTTTAATACTATACAAAATATCATACAAGTTTTAGAGCATTTTAGATAAGTCGCAACTTATGTGTTTATCCCAGTTAAAATATCAAATAAATTATAGCATGAAAGCAGCTGGTCGGCAAACTTATCTAATTATATTCATTAGTGTACCAACTCGACGAATAATAGTAAACGGAGAGCCACGCTTGAGTCAGGAACAATAACAATGCATTTATTAACAGGGAATATAAATCATTTTTCATTTTTATTAAAAATTACAATAAAATTTTTAGACAAGAAGGAAAAATAACAATATATATTTTTTGGACAGAACTCTTACTAATAATTAAAAAAACTAGTCAGTAAACCAAAAGAAATAAAATTGAATATAAAATAAAATAACAAAAATTAAAAATAAATGTACAAAAAAAAAAAAAAAAAAATTGTTTGTATGAAAGAAATCCTCTATCGACCACTCGAGCACTTATTTTTTCTTTTAAAAAACATGAAAAAATTATATTCATGTAAACATTTCTAAAATTAGTTGTATTAAAAAATAGATATTTTTCATTTTTTTTTTGTAACGTAATAAAGATGGGATTATTAATTAGTTAGATAGTTTATTAGTCTTCACGTAACATAGCAAGTTTTATGTCTAATCAAAAGTTTCTCCGGATTGAAATTTCCATTTTAAAATAACCTTATTTTTTTCTACGATCTTAAAGATTTTAGTTCTTTTTTTCCCTCAATCTTGAAGGTTTTACGCTAATGACGACCTCACTTAGTTTCAACAAATGATTGAGTGGCATTCTTATTTTCTATTTAATTGGTTACAATCGAATGGAAAATAATAGTTATATTTTATTTAAGAGGTTAAATTGTACAACAATATTTTTATTTAAAAAATAATAATTTATATTAGGTTATATATTTTTTCAGGAAGTCTATGTTAATATATTTAATATCCAGCTATGAAAAAAAAAACCTGTTTTGTGGAACTTAGTCTACATCAATCGGATAAAGTTCCAATTGTGTAATTCTCAATGTACATTTGAAATGTAATTATTTGAGTAGTGAAAATAAAAATAATCAATATCTATTTTTAATACACATCTCCGGAAATACACTATAGTAGTTTTTGAGATAAATACGTGTAGTTGTTAGTTATGTAATAGATGAAAACGTGTGTTACACAATAAAACTCATGGCAGTACTCCAACGAATTACACTAGAGATTAACAAATACTAAATGTTTTGAAAACAACCGATATGTATATGAGACAAGGCAAACTAAGAACTATAACTAATAAGTTTATAAAATGTTTTAACGTGCACAGAATTTCAAATTTACATTTTTAAGATGATAAAAGAATCCTTGAACACGTTTACCACAACTTTTAACTATTACAATTACTGGCAGCCTCATGTTTTTTAGATGATTTTAAACTTAATTTATGAATATATGTTAATAACTTTATATCTAATTAAAGTAAGTCAAAAAATGAAATGGAATAGATAAGGCAAACAATGTTGCCTTCGTAATCAGAAAGAAGTTACTGTATAGCTCGCGCCGATTCTTAATGATCTCGAACAATCTTTTATTGTCTTCTTAGACTGGGATAAATTGTGATAGATTATACCCCGATTGTTGCATATTCGAGGCCAACTATTCGTCTTCTAGTTTGCATTATGAGAAAGAATGAATCTTGAAATTTCGACTCTACGTCAGAGGTTACAAGTTTTTAATAAATAACTAGATTTTTTTTTTTTAGAATTGTCCAAATTGTCATTGATGTTAAAACATAGTTTATTTATGTCTTTGTTATCAATATTCCATTATCTGATATCGAAGACTTTATATCCTATAAGCAAATGAATCTCTAAAGCCAACGTGAAAGATTTTTTAAAGTCATTCAGTTCTTCTTCTTCGTGAAATACTTGTTTTTACATCTAAAACTATTTCAAAATACTTTTATTGTTTAACTTGCTTTCCTCTTTGAATAAAATTTCCTCTTCTGTTTATTTTTTTTATTTGGTCTTTAATCTTTATCTGAATAATCTAAACATTTATTTATTATAAATAGCTAAAATATTAACAATTTGATGATCTAACTATAAATTGTTTTATCTTTTTTCTATTTAATAAAAAATATCATTGAGTTTTTGTATTTCTTAATTAGAAAAATAACTATATCATTTAAAGTCCCTCTTCTTAAAGGTACTTCAAGATTGAATTGAAGATATATGGTAACTGAATACTTTTATGCAAATTTTGGTTATTGACTATTTTAGAATATAGGTTTTTAAAATTAGGTCACTAAAATTAATAAAAGTCCTGTGTTAAAAATATTACTCAACTCGATCGCTCCACTGATGTAAAAAAATTCCTCTATTTTTCCAAATGTTTTATGTTTGTTGCATCGTATCGGATTCAATCGCAGCTGTTATTTTTTTTTTCAATCTTTGAAACCATTTTGATTATAAAAAGATCTTTTGCTAAATTATCTGGTTTTTATTTAAATCTGCTATACATACGTTTACTTTTATTTCGAAGAATCTTGATAATATTTCTAACTTGTTTTTCTGCAACACAAATAAGGAATAAATAACATGACACATGACAACTCTGATCAATTTTAAAGCTTTACGTTAGATATCGTGATGATATACGATCTAATCTGTGATTTACTGCAGTCTACTAGGAGTATTATTGAATGCTTCGTTCACTGAAAGAAAACTCCTATATTTTGACATATCCAGAATTCAATTTATGACTCTGATTCATCCGATTTTATAAAAGGCAATTAAAAACCCCCATATGGGTTGAATTTCCAGAGCATCCTTAATTTTCAAACACTTCACAAACAGATTAAAATTGATCTTGTTTTATAATAGTTGTTTGAATAAAATATGAAATTAATTTGTTTAATAATATCGATAGTAAAACATGAAGTACGATAAAATCTAATATTCCAACATAGAGTACAATTTATATTAAAAGATTCATTTTGGTATAACTGTTACGTGCATTAAAACCAGTTTCAGTTATATTTGTTGAGTGTAACAAAATCAAAGATTATGAGGATATTTTACATACAATAGCGGTTTTAAGTGCAATTTACAAAACCGTAAAAATATATACATAACTCATTCATTTAATATTGTGTCTTGTTTCTCTACTTGCTTTGCCTGAAGCATCTCATTTCTAACTTGTCATTGCCTATAAAGGAATCCTGTTTCTAAAAAAATTTACGAAATATAACATTAACATTGTAGCTTTCCATTTCAGTGAGAAAACATCTTGAAAATATAATTCGGCTTGTTTAAACAGATCATCGTTTTACCAAGTCTCGACTGCTGTAAATTGTATTACTTTTGGAATTTCTGGAAGCACTTAAAGCTTATTTTACGATAATTTATTTATTTTCTAACAAAGAAGGAGCTTTTATGAAATATCATTAACACCCAGAATTTCAGGAGGGTTTGTTTATATCATGGGTTTCTTAACAGACCTATTGATAGCTGTCACCATATTCACGGTTATTGTAAAGTCTGTGGAGAATCGGTGAACGCAATAACAAAAGCGGCCTCAGCGTCAGCTATTAGCCCCGTCATTAAGTTGTCGGATATAAGAGTGCACTTAGTCAATCAATACGAAACCTGTGTGGGCCCACGTTGAGCCATATATAAAGCAACCGAGATCATCAATATCGTTAATCGAGGAACATATACTGGTTTGGTATTTGGTAGCCTATATATATATCAATTGTAATAGATATGTTACGATATGGCTAGACATGTCGATTAAGAGTAAGATTGAATCTTAAAAATTGTCTATGATATACCTTTATTTTATTTACTGTAATTAAAAGTAATAGTATTATAATTATGATAAAAACACAATTAAGTATATTAATATTAATATTAAGATTTAGTATATTAAATGTCTACCCGCTATAATTTTCTTCGTTTTTTCAGCACAAAAATCGACAAAAGATTAAGTATTTTTTTAATCAACCTTTATTAAACTTTTGTATCGGAAATTATTTAACTCTGATTCTTTTTGGCCAATTAGTTAGAACATATGCGTTTATTACAAAACACAGTGACAATTAGGTGCGTACAACCGCGTCCTCGCTCTTAACGAATGGCGTACGTTTAATTATATATATTAACTTTATAGCAACTCATTAGCGTGTAGCTTTGCGATATGAGATTGTCATTAGTAATAACAAGCTTTATATTAGAAATTTCGAAATTGGACAAATACAAATTATGATTTCCATTTTAAATTGTGATTTACTGTGTATACTAGCAAGATATTTTGAGCAAATAATTAACATATATGTATTAAACTACTTCTCAAACATTATTATAATGTAGATTTCTAGAAAGTTATTTTCAGTATTTGAATTAAATTTTAGATTATAAGGTAGTTGGTCTTTGTTATACCACTGACAACTTTATTAATTACATTACTTGTTAATGTTTATTTCTATTTAATGGGGTATGTCTGTCATGTTTCCATATTTGTCAAACTATTTCCAATGTAACATACACATATTTTTAACTTTGATTTTTCTTCGACGTTTTGTTTTTCCTCGCCAATATTTCCTGAAAACTTGTTAAGCCTTTGCCTCTGTATGTAAAATAAACATACATCGAAAATATATTATTTTTGAAATGCTGAATTCTCGTGGTACAAGTTCTAGTATTTATAAATAGTTGGCAAAATATTGTAATGACACATAAAATTTGAAACAACACAAAATTGAGAACATTAATTTTAAACAAATATTTACAGATCTTTAATTTTGATATTTATTAGAAATAAAAAGAAAATTTGAAACTTTTTTGATGTAATTAATAATGGTACGCAAAAATTTGTTAAGATCGAAATAACTCACGATTTCCTTCCAAAATACGTTAAAACATTTTTATTGCTGGGTTCATGGTTCGTTACATAAATAAAAAGTGTCCAAAACCGATATTTCTGAGTTTGATAGAACTTTCATTTGGTACGCATTGTATAATTTACCGAGGTTACTTTTATACGTTTATTACGTTTCATGTCAGAGTGACTTACTAAAATTTTGAGTCCGTCTCTGATTGATCTAGTAAGAGTAAGAGAAAAACACAGAATTCATATAAAATTCTGAAATATCTAGAATATAAAATATTTCTTTGTAAATGATTCTTTCTTTTACAAAATTAAAGTACTTAAAAATTAATTATTGGCCAACGTCAAAACAAAATTTAAATCAGATAATTAAATATTTTCAAATTAAATAAGATTTAACTAACATTTAAAAATTAATAAATTTATTTTAGTTTTAAGATTCAAAGTAATAATAACAAAAAATCTTTTCAAGAAATTTTGTTACAGAAACTGCAAATTTTCAATATTTTATACAACCACTCGATCATAGACCACTTAAAGTGGTTAGAGAAATTGCTACAATATTTCTTACTCACATTTAAGAGTTGAAGCGTGAAGTTTCGACTTTATTGAAACGACTTTTATTCAATATCCGTTTAAGAATTACTAAACTCAGCTTCACATTACATATTATATGACTACATGCCATTTTCTTTTTAAATGAATCAATTGTTCTATCTATTAATGTTAGGTATCGTAAGATATATGATTTAATAAAACTTTAATAATAGTTATATTCCGAGAATGATTGAGATCAACAATCTCATTATATTATTATTGTTCTTGAACTGATAAATTGTTGTTTAGAAAATAAGAATTTTGAAATAAATGAATACATTCAGTAAACTATATTTATTTCGTTTTTTTGCATTCATATTAAAATAAGTTTTATTCTGAAATTTGTTTTTAAATCTATAAATATTTACATTGCAGCTTCGCGTATTCGATACGAGATCACGAGCGGGAACATAGGTGGTGCTTTTGCTGTTAAGAATATGACCGGTGCCATCTATGTAGCAGGAGCACTTGACTATGAAACAAGGAAACGGGTAAGTCTCTTCTTAAGAATGAACAATTGAACATAACGATGGAATCTAGTTGATATGATTATGTCACGGCTAGTTTATTCTATCATGGGTAAATTTATTCCTCTTTGATACTTTTAAATTTTATTTAGTTCCAGAATCCATTTGGTAGATAATTTTGTAATCATCATGAAGCATATTATATTATTTTTAATATTTCACAGATATGATAAGTATACATTGAAGCCACAGGTTTCAATTTGGTGAATATGCTATTAATCAGCACATTTTGATGTACTTTTCGCTACAATTTCTGATTTTGATTGCAAGGTATTAGATATGCAAACTGGTCAGTCAAACACTACACAGCGTATACTCCTGCTATAATATATTGGTCGAGAGTTCAAAAGCATTAATTCAGCAAAATAGACCAAGGTTGAAGGTCAGTCTGTTGCAGTAACTATCGTGATAGGGTCAGAGTCAGCACTTTGACAAAATTGGTTGTACTGAAACGTGAAAATTGGTTGTATTTTCTTGATATTAATATTAAACATTAAAATACAAATTAAAATAATAATCAGTTTGAAATAGATTTACTAAAGACTAGAATAACTATGAAGATTGTTTATATTCCGATAAAGGAGTAACAACTTTAGAATATACAAACTTTGTAACAGTTCGTAAACAGATAACAATATTCAGGGGTTTTCATGAGGAATTTAAACGATATCCTTCTGCAAGCGTATTATAGAGCTATCTTTGCTGCTTTTGTTCGAGAAAGATCCATCGAACTTTTCGCGAGATAAATAATTTAATCTTTAATACCCATTTAAGCAAGCCGACGTAGCAACTGCCGAGGCCCCGATTGCCATTAAATTGCAGATCCTCGTAAAGCTTAAATGGATGGATGTAAACCAGTTTATTATACAAAATCCATTTTACTTTATTCGATTTTAAATGATTTTGACTGCAATGACAGCATTCTGTCCTATGACATCAAAAATGAAATGTTTAATGGTGAGATTACTTGGTTTTGTTATCTGAATTAAATGTTAGTAAATTTAATATTCCCGTATATATATGTGTATAACTGTTGTAGGCAGGAATAATTTAATACCTGTTCCGTATATTCGCCTCGGGGAAGCTATAAATTCTGTTACGAGCTATCGCTAAACTCAGGTTCATAAAAACCGTAAAGTTTAGAATACAACACACACTACATAACTATATAAGAGTAATTTAAATTCTTAATAATAAAAGTTTCTCAATAACTATTCTCAATTCTATGTACCTCTCAAGCTGATAACAGAAAATAAAGGTTTAAATTCTTATAAACTTAAATGACGATACTTTGCTTTAGTAATATGCTTGGAATGACTCTTGAAACAAACCATTTTCCTTCCGGTCGAGGAAATAACGGAGTGACATGGACAGATGACGCCAATAACTTCCCCGGGTCGCAACCACAAACGCCACCCTCTTCATTGTTAAAAGTGAACGCCGCTCAAGTTTCTATCGTTCCAGTTTTCTCTTGCGTCTAATATGTGTTTTAAATTACTTCAAATTTAACCGGTTTAAATTTCTTTTAGGGAACATAATTTGTTGTTTACTTTTATATTTTTCACATGATATTTTTGTTTATTCTAAATCAGACGAGTTTTTAAAGATAACATTATTTTTTTTAAATCCGTTTAAGCTCGTCAAACTAATTTAATTAATTTGTATCGGGGCAAACAGTACGAGTTGAAGTTGGCTGCATCCGACAATCTTAAAGAGAACTACACGACAGTGGTGATTCATGTAAAGGACGTGAATGACAACCCCCCAGTGTTCGAGAGACCTACCTATCGTACTCAAATCACTGAAGAAGACGACCGAAATCTTCCCAAGCGTGTGCTTCAGGTCCGCTTCGTGATGATAAGACCTCATCTGATTCTTTAAATGCCGCTTTGGGGCTTTATTATAGAAAAAGAATCGCATGGGGTGACTTGCCGACATTTCGATTGATCCTACTTTGTTTTTTATTTGGTTTGCATGGCATGGTTTTGTCATTGTGTTGTTCTGTAGTGTCGTTTAGCTAGTGTCATTATTGTTGTTTTTTATTATTTTTATGTGTTGTATTGCATTGTTTTCTTTTTGTAGTGAGGTTATATTAATCGGGTACTTTTAGGACTACGTATAGTATACATATCGTTATTGATAATAAAATCAATGCTTTCGTAATCAACAATTTTTTACAACTAACTCCAAATTCATATTTTAAATAAATCATTAATACATAGTTAGGATAGTATTAAACTTTTTTTTTTGTTTTAAATTGTATTGTATGTTTTACACTAGTGAATACATATATTGCATTTAGAAACTTCGGTCAAAATTCAAACAATTTCGGAATGTGACTAAAAAATTGTGACAGTGTGTCTTATCGACCGTAAAAATAGAACATAGTACAGTTGCTTCCATGATATCGACGAGAATAAATCAAAAAAATTGATAACGAATTCAAAAAAATATGCGTTGTTCGCTTTGTATGAGTTTAAATTCCTGTGGGGATTCTTCGTTATAAATTATGTTCTTTTCAATTTAACGGTTTTGTTGGATATAAAAGTTCAGTTCAGTTCAGTTTAGTTGCATATGAAATTTTAGTTTTATAATTGAAATTATGACTGTATACTTTTTACAAGTATATTTTATTAATTAATTATTATTATTATTATTGTTATTTTAATTTATTTTGCTTGCTTCAATTTTAGAAGCTATGACATAGAATTGCTTCACGAATTGATCAGTACTGTCAATATTATTCGTGCAGCAGTTCTATTGCATGGGCATGAGCTAATGCGCGCTTGTGCACAGTACGAGCTGACCTTGGTGGCGTCAGACGGGAGAAACGAGAACTCAACTCGAGTGGTGGTTCACGTACTAGATATCAACGACTTACCACCTCGGTTCACGCGCAGCGCCTACGTCACACAGGCATTAGAGGAAACAGGACCCTACCCCCACTTCCTTACACAGGTTTTTGTTGCTTATTTTTTTTTTGTTTAAAAAAAAATTCACAAAATACAATACAATTATACATACATACTTCTTCAATTAACTTCAAATAAAACTGACAAATTATATATTTATTATGCAACTCCTTAATCTCTTCATATTTGGTTTTCATTAGGCCATTTGTATTTTATCTCTATATCTCGTCATTTGTCAGGTAAGTAATTTATTTAATATTATTGCTTAAGAAAAGTTAAGGTGTTGGCTTGAAAATAGGGATTGGTTTGTAGATTTGGTGTTTATATTATTTTGCATGCTTAATAAAATATGTAAATTAAATAACATTTAATTATTTAGTCCTACAAAAAAACTGTTGTAAGGATTATTATGAACGTATAAATTTAAAATTTTTGCTCTTTAATGAATTGGCCTTTGTTTGTTTGTTTACTCAATTTAATTAAATTTGGTCGTATTTAACAAAACACTCAAAATAATAAAAGTAAGTTGAAGATTTTACGATTATTTAATCATTTATTTGAATAATAATAATAATAAAAGACCATAAAGTCCTTGATAACTTTTTTAAATTTTAAACCATTTGTGACTGTTAAAAACATTTTCTCAATAATAATTACAACTATTTTAGCTATATGAATATATGATTTTTTTTACTATCTCTATTCAAAGTATCGACCCAGCCGTACACAAAGGCATTAAAAGCTTTAGCCTGTCGCCTCGACAGGGATTTTTTATAATTGGTCTAGATTCGTAAATGATCCAAGTAATTACGCAAACGTCGACCCTCTTCATTTCACTGCTCTTCCCAATCAAATGAAAATGTAAGAATCTATTTTCTTGTACTCTTTACCCCCAAATGAAATTTTGATATATTTTACATAAACTAAAATACTGTCTGATATTCAATTAAGGCTATTCAGGTATTTACTATTTAATTCAGTGAAAGTTAATGACACGGAAGTGAATATTTTAAACACCTTGAAAAAATATACAAAAAATAGACTGTTTTACAATTATAACGACTTGAAGCCAGACGGTACCAACAAATTTCCAAGTAATAAAAAAGAAAGAAAAGAAGACTATTTTTACATTATCCTAACTTGCTTCTAACTCTTTAAATATCATCCTAAAACTTACTCAGGGAATGTTTAAAAAGAACTAAGTTTTTGACGCCCCGTTGGAACACCCGCTGTCGCTACCGAGCCATGCCCCTCTGCAAAACAATCTGTGAATGTTGGCGGATTCATAACTTAACAAACTTTCTCCACGTCTCACATAGTGCTAACTATAGACACAATTCATACTTACAATGAAAAATTGTATGAGAATTAATATTCTAAAGTCGCTAGTTGCGATCAATAAGATAACCAATTACGTTTTATATTCTATTTCTATTACAATGTAAAGAAAATGATGCTATAAGATTTATATTTAATTAGATGTATAAGTAAACATAATAAAAAGTTTCGCTTTATAAACAAGTAGGTATCGGGTTTTGCAAATATAATTTTGTACACAACGACCGAAGAACTCGTGTCGAGGTTCCTAATATTATTTCGTAAACAAATGAAACAAGGGCCAAGTTTCGTATTCTAAATGTATAAGTAAAGTTAAAAATATAATTCTCTTTTTTATTACTCCTTTTTGATTAAATACATAATTGGTTGCCTTTTTATAATTATACTTTTTATGTTGTTTATAATTAATGTATTATATATTAAAATGAAAAATAGAAAAAAGATCAATAGAAAACTTTTTTTCTGCTTTTCTAAAAATATATTTTATTATTTTAATACAGGTGACTGCGACCGACGGTGATAAAGATAGGCAACAAAATATTGTTTATTTCCTCACTGGCCAAGGTATTGATCCTGATAATCCATCGAATAGCAAATTTGACATAAATCGAACAACAGGAGAAATATTTGTTCTGAAGGTAAAAAATTCTTATTAAATTATATTATATTCAAATGTTTAATTTCAAGTATTTTCTTTTTATTAAGAAAGAAATTCTCTATTGTATTTGCAGCCGTTAGATCGAGATCAACCCAATGGAAGGCCCCAATGGAGATTTACAGTATTTGCACAAGATGAAGGCGGTGAAGGACTTGTAGGCTATGCTGATGTACAAGTTAATCTAAAAGACATTAATGATAATGCACCAATTTTCCCTCAAGGTGTCTATTTCGGTAACGTAACGGAAAATGGTACGGCAGGAATGGTTGTTATGACAATGACTGCAATCGATTATGATGATCCTGCTGAAAGTAATAATGCAAAATTATGGTACTCTATTGAAAAAAATGTTATTGAAGAAGAGACAGGATCACCAATCTTTGAGATAGAACCAGAAACGGGTGTTATAAAGACAGCTGTGTGTTGTTTAGATCGCGAAAGGACACCAGATTATTCCATACAAATAGTAGCTTCAGATGGAGGGGGGTTAAAGGGAACCGGTACAGCTTCTATAAGAGTAAAAGATATAAATGATATGCCTCCGCAATTCACTAAAGATGAATGGTTTACGGAAGTTGACGAAACAGATGGAACAAATCTACCTGAAATGCCAATACTTACAGTAACCGTTCACGATGAAGATGAAACTAATAAATTTCAATATAAAGTTATTGAAAACAGTGGGTATGGTGCTGATAAATTTACTATGGTTAGAAATAATGATGGAACTGGTTCTCTTAAAATTGTACAGCCATTAGATTATGAAGATCAATTACAAAGCAACGGATTTAGATTCAGGATACAAGTAAACGATAAAGGTGAAGACAATGATAATGATAAATACCACGTTGCATATTCCTGGGCAGTAGTGAAACTGAGAGATATAAATGATAATAAGCCACAATTTGATAGAGCAAATATTGAAGTTTCTGTATACGAGAATGCGGAAGTAGGAAAAAGTCTTGAAACTTTCAAAGCAACGGATCCAGATCAAGGTGGTAAAAGTAAAGTATCTTACGCTATTGATAGATCTTCTGATAGAAAACGTCAATTTTCTATTAATCAAGAAGGTACTGTGAGTATCCAAAGGTCTCTCGATAGAGAGGATACACCCAGACATCAAGTCAAAATATTAGCAATTGATGATGGAGTTCCTCCAAGGACTGCTACAGCAACGCTCACAGTAATAGTTCAAGATATCAACGATAATGCACCTACGTTCTTAAAAGACTACAGACCTGTTTTAACTGAACATATAACACCTAAAAAAGTTGCAGAAATTTTGGCAACAGATGATGATGACAGATCTAAAAGCAATGGTCCGCCATTCCAATTTAGACTTGATCCAGGTGCTGATGACATTATAAGAGCATCATTTAAAGTTGAACAAGACCAAAAAGGTGCCAATGGCGATGGAATGGCTATTGTTTCATCTTTAAGATCCTTTGATAGAGAACAACAAAAAGAATATCTCATTCCTATTATTATTAAAGATCACGGTAATCCTGCTATGACAGGAACAAGCACACTAACAGTTGTAATTGGTGACGTGAATGATAATAAAATGCAACCAGGTTCAAAGGAAATACTTGTTTATAATTATCAAGGACAGGCTCCAGATACTGAAATTGGACGAGTATATGTATACGATTTGGATGATTGGGATCTACCGGACAAGAAATTTTTCTGGGAAAACTCTGAACACCCCAACTTTACCCTTAATGAAGAAACCGGTATGATTCAAATGAAACATAAAACAAGAGAAGGTAGATATCATTTGAAGTTTAAAGTATACGATCGCAAACATACGCAAACAGATGTACCTGCGAACGTTACGGTATATGTTAAAGAAATCTCACCTGACGCTATTATAAACTCCGGTTCAATTCGAATAACGGGAATATCAGACGAAGATTTCATTAGAGTTTGGAACTATAAAACGTTAAGCGTTTCTAGAAGTAAGTTAGATATTTTTAAAGATAAACTAGCAGATTTACTTAATACAGAACGGGAAAATATTGACATATTCAGTGTACAACTGAGGAAAAAGCATCCACCAGTGACTGACATTCGTTTCTCCGCACATGGTGCTCACTATTATAAGCCAATTCGGTTAAATGGTATAGTGCTTATGCACAGAGAAGAAATCGAAAGAGCCGTTGGAATTAATATAACTATGGTTGGCATAGACGAATGTCTGTATGAAAATCAAATGTGTGAAGGATCTTGTACAAATGTTTTAGATATTAGCAACTTGCCCTATATGGTTAATTCAAATAAAACTGCTCTTGTTGGGGTCCGAGTAGATGTTATTGCGGAATGTACTTGTGGTGCTAGAAATTTCACTCAAGCTGAAACTTGTCGCAACTCGCCTTGTTACAACGGCGGTAGATGCATAGAAGGTAAATATGGATTAACCTGTTCGTGTCCTCCCGGATATACAGGTCCTCGGTGTCAACAAACATCGCGGAGCTTCAGAGGCACAGGATGGGCATGGTACCCATCTCTAGAAATGTGTGATAGTTCTCATTTAAGCTTTGAGTTCATCACAAGAAAATCAGAAGGAGTTTTACTTTACAACGGACCAATAGTCCCACCTGAACCGGAAGAGATAGTTGTATCGGATTTTATTTCAGTAGAATTAGAACGAGGAAATCCTAGATTATTAATTGATTTCGGATCAGGCACTTTGGAACTAAGAGTTAAAACTAAGAAATCTTTGGACGATGGAGAATGGCATCGCCTTGATATTTTTTGGGACACTGAAAATGTTAGGATGATCGTTGACTATTGTAAGTCTGCAGATATTCAAGAAATGGAAGACGGAACACCACCAGAATTTGACGACTCAACTTGTCAGGCATCTGGATCCATACCACCATTTAATGAATATTTAAATGTCAATGCCCCATTGCAAATTGGTGGATTATATATAGAACATTTTGACCCCACACATTATCATTGGCAATATATGCCCATTGGAAAAGGATTTGATGGATGTGTAAGAAATCTAATACATAATAGCAAATTATATGACTTAGCACATCCTGGGTTGTCACGTAATTCTGTTGCCGGATGCCCGCAAACAGAAGAAATTTGCAATCAAGCTGACACCACAACAAGATGTTGGGAACACGGTACTTGTGTTGGTAGTTTTTCGGAAGCTAGGTGTCAATGCCAACCCGGATGGACCGGACCATCCTGTAATTTACCGACTACACCAACAAGTTTTAGACCTCAAAGCTACGTAAAATTCGCATTAAGTTTTGAACCGGACAGGTTTAGTACACAGGTTCAATTACGATTTAGAACTCGTGAACCACATGGAGAACTATTTAGAGTCAGTGATCAGCATAATCGTGAATATGGCATTTTGGAAGTAAAAGATTCACGCTTACATTTCCGTTACAACTTAAACTCCTTACGAACAGAAGAACGAGATGTTTGGCTGAACTCGGTGCCTGTAGATGACGGGCAATGGCATATAGCTCGTGTGAGCAGATACGGTAGTGCTGCCACACTTGAAATTGATGGAGGTGAAGGTAGAAGGTATAACGAGACATTTACGTTTGAAGGGCATCAATGGCTACTTGTAGACAAACAAGAAGGTGTTTACGCGGGAGGCAAAGCAGAATATACAGGCGTTAGAACGTTTGAAGTATATGCCGATTTTCAGAAAGGTTGTTTAGATGACATTAGGTTAGAGGGCAAACATTTGCCTTTGCCGCCAGCAATGAATGGTACTCAATGGGGTCAGGCAACAATGGCAAGAAACTTAGACCGAAATTGTCCTTCCAACAGTCCCTGCATCAACGTTCATTGTACTGAACCCTTTGTATGCGTCGATCTGTGGAATGAATATGAATGCACGTAAGTATGGTCATAAAATAATAAGAATAAATCAACAACGTAAAGTAAAGATTAAATACAAATACAGTTTCATACAGATTACAAAATACTAATTATTATTTTTTTGTACGGAAGTTTTATTTTTTTTATATTTTGAATATTTAAAATAAAACTTTATTTGAAAAAAAAAAACATTACATCAATATATTTATTTGTGTGAAACGCGCACTGAGTTTATTTTATAGAATTATATAGCTTATATTTACACTAACCTATTATTGTATTAATATTTAATATATAATGCCTTCTAATAAATTCTTAGCTTTCACATACATTACTAATATACATGTACATACTTTTAAAGCTTATTTATATCACAATAAAAATAACATTTTAGTATATTAATCTATTTTTTAATAGTATGTGTGTATACTGTATATGTTAACATATTGGAATGGTGTCTAGTTGCGGTGAGGGTTTGGTATTGTCCCCGGACGGCAAAGGTTGCGTAGACAAGAATGAATGTCTCTACTTTCCGTGCCGCAACGGGGGTTCGTGTGCAAACCGGGAGCCCGGCTATCGCTGCCACTGTCCCGAAGGGTTTTGGGGAGAAAACTGTGAACTCGTACAGGAAGGACGAACGCTCAAGCTCAGCATGGGTGCACTGGCGGCCATCCTCGTCTGCCTCCTCATTATCATGAGTGAGCATAGCGCATCCCGCGTGTCTAGACGATCACCCTTCACCCACTCATGATAGCACCTTCATATATCATTTATAGTATCATATTTAGTGTAGTGCATGCTTTATGGGCTCAGTGCGCGTTTACGCTGTAGGCGAGAGGTAAAGCGCCCAATGTGTAGGTGTCCGGGAGGATCGACTCGGTCAGGCGGCACGTGCGTGAACGTGAACGAGTGCGTGAACAACCCGTGTATGCACGGAGGCACGTGTTTGGATCGCGAGCCCGCTCGCCGCTACGACTGCATATGCACTTTTGGATACACAGGCCATGACTGTGAACTAGAACTCCTCGCCTCCGGAATCATCATGCCCTCCAGGGATTTCGTTATTGCTATCATTGTCTGTTTGTTTTTGCTTTTAGGTGAGCACCTCTTTAATTTTGCATGCTTCTCATTTGTCCAATACCTGATTGTCATTCATTTGTACCTTAATCATAACTTGTCCTTAACTATAATTAATTTTTGGTGATGTTTATAGTAAACAATGTCTAGAAAAATGAATGTTAATAATTGTAGGTATATATAAAAATTAGAAAGAATAATATATGTATATGAGGATAATCAAAAATAAAATCTTTGATAGGAATTTGTATAAGATTGTACTGCCAGTGATATATTATTTATAAACCAACCAAAGCGAAGAATGCGATTTACTCTATACCATCGCAAAGACTATGACGTATAGACGGGTAGTGTGAGTGTTACATTCTGAAAGCCGAAAATGCACGTATATTCCTAAAAGCTCTGTCCATGCTCCGCTGCATACTAGTAACGCATTAAATTTATAGACAGCTAGTAGCCAAGTGCTAAAAGGCTACGCGAAATATCACTTTTAACTCCTTGTTTATTATCTGTTTTGGACCATATGATATTATAAACGAAAAAAATGTTTTTCTATAATTATAAGATATACTCAAATTCTTATTTATTAAATATTTTATATCTTTGATGGGTAAATGGAGCTCAAATATTTAATTTCATTGAGCGAAATTATATTTGAAAATAATCTTGTCTTCGAGATATTTCTAATATTGTCCTTGTAATAAAGCAATTAAATATAATACGAAATTGAATATGGTGGCCTTTTGAGAGAATGTTAATAATATTTTTATACATATTTATTCAGTAACACTGTGTTTCGAATTATAATAATTATAATAAAATCAATATTATATTATAAAATAGGTATGACATCTATGTACTTCTGTAAATTTAATCTGATTATATCCTAAGTGACCTCTATATCGGATACAGAGGGCACTACACTGGAGTTGTGCCAACTGCTAATATAATTCTCTGTAAATCCTCTTATAAACCGCCACATAAATCATAGCCGAACGCTCCTAGTATCAAATTTTCAGTTTCGATAGTAGCTCGATAAGCCCGTATTTGGAAAATGAACGGTGACACTGCTAGTCCCTATTTTAACAGCATGTTTAATGTGCCGCAGCTGCACATTGGAATTATTGATTTACATATCAACCGAAACATTGTTGAAACACACCACAATTTTGTATTAATTAGAATACTATATATATTAAGAGTTTAACCATTTTCATTCGTTAACATTTTTTCGTAAAAATATCAAGCTTTAATGATTTCTAAAATTTACACGAGAACTACACATTTCAATAAAACTATTTACAGATATATCCAGACGTTTCGAATGCTTTGCAGCAACACCGCGAACACATTTGCTGCAAAGCATTCGAAACGTCGGATTACATTAAAAAAAATTAAAAATAAACGCGAGCTATATCCGTAAAATAGTTTTATTGAAATATCAAGCTTTAATTAAAATTGTCAATATCACTAAAAACGGATTATACTGATGGATATATTTATTTCAGTCCTAGTTCTGGTATTTGTGGTATACAATCGGCGTCGTGAAGCACATATAAAATACCCGGGTCCGGATGACGATGTTCGTGAAAACATAATAAACTACGACGACGAAGGCGGCGGTGAAGATGACATGACGGCGTTTGATATTACGCCGCTTCAAATACCAATTGGTGGACCTCTTCCTGATCATGTACCTACTAAATTACCATGTAAGTATTATTTATTTCGAAATAAGGAATTAGGCGTGAGTCAATCCATATTTATATATTGGATCTCTTCGAACTCTGCCTTTTGAATGTTCTATTGGCTTTGACTCAAAAGCCAGAGCTACCCTCGTAAATGTCACATAGCTGTCGCTCGTGCCAGCTTACATTCTGTCTAAAAGATTCCTCTAGTTGAATTGTTATAATCAACTGTTCTAAATTTAACGTTTTATTTTATATATCAATATCCAATTTAGACACATTTAAAATTATTACTCTTATTTTGACTATCTTAAACACTTTTGTGTTTAAGATAAAATACTTATTATTAAAAATGTTATGTTTAAAAATGTTATAAACTTCTCCTTTACTTTTCTGGGACACTCGGAATTGTATTATTCCAAACGGTCTATGTATGATTATATTAAGGTTTATATTAGCCTCGTTTTTAAATTCGTTTCATCCTTATGAATATGAGTTTAACCGATTTAAATATTCCGACGAATATTTAAAGCGTTTAAAACACATAACCGTATTAAATGCACAAAAAATTATCATGTTAGATGGTAATTAGGTCTAAAAATCTGCAATCGTTTATTACATTCATTTAATTTTACTATTATTATCTCTGGATATGAATCATGACAAATAGCTGTTTAAAGAATAATTTAACAACAAAAAGAATTACATATTTACATACTCTACAGAAAATTTAAAAACATCTGATACGCGGCAATCGAGCTTGCCGCTATGAAAAACTCCTAATCGGCAAATTAATTAACAAACAAAAGAAAAAAAAATTAAATTAATTAATTAATTAATTAATTTTTAAATTTTAAAAAATTTAAAAATTCGAATTTTTTTTCCATTTTTCGGTAACTTCGGCGGCCGATCTGACCACCTTCCCGTTGGACAATCAACATAATTTTGAAAAGTGAATCTTACATTTAGATGCTGATTCCAAATATATCTTTAGTTTTTCAAAATTCGAAAAATAAAATCCGACAGACACACAGACACATACAGACAGACAGATCGGAAGGAAAAACTGAGTTTTTCGAAAATACTTGTTTTCCTATTTGCATTGCAAATGAACCGTCCAAATACATAATTTATGTATAATTTTAAATAAAAACCTTCCATAAACATACTTTAATAAATAACGTTAAAGAAAATTAGTAATACAAATATTTTCTTTCAGATCCTTTGATGGGTGTAGGATTGGGAGTCGGTCCTATGGGAGTATCTGTGGCCCCGGCTGTAGTACCTTTACCGGGCGAGACCAACGTGGGCATGTTCATAGAGGATCATAAGCGACGAGCGGACAGCGATCCCAACGCACCTCCTTTTGACGATCTCAGGAATTATGCATATGAAGGTGGCGGCAGCACTGCCGGCTCTCTGTCTTCTCTTGCATCTGGTTAGTCGAAACCTTGAACAAAATGTATCAATGATACAGCTGAAAATAATAATAATTTAATATTAAACTCAGAGATTTCTTTCTGCAAACCAAATTTATAGAAAGGTTAGTTACACTGTTGTGTGACTGATCAAGATAGATTAATAATTATAAATATTAAATATAGTATATTATGTATTATATACTATTCTATTCAGTTGTTATATATCTTGAATTGATATTTATTATAAAAGCTATTTAGCCTCATAAAATATAAGCAGATGATTTAGTTTATAAATTTTGTATATATGTAAGTTATTGCGGTACAAATAGTGCCAACTGATCGGGAATAGTACTGCGCTTTATGTTTAGTGTCAATAGAGAATTATTGTGTTAACTAAAATATTTGCTAAAATATGTATTCATGAGTTTTAAAGTATAAATTATCATATATTTTATATGTATTACAAAATGTATGAAAAACATAATTTTGTCAATGATACATTAATTTACACCTGTCGGGGGAATTGACGAATATTTAAATTTTACATGAACCATAACGTGAACAAAACATCTGCTATTTACACTGAATTAAATTTATCCGTTTAATATACTTATAAGCAAAATGCGTGCAGAGAATTAAAGACCCACTATGCTTTAAGAAATACTTAGAGCACCTCAGAGTCTAATTATCTCTCTTACAACCGGAACGTTTCAACTTTTGTGGCTGTAGTTTCTTTTTATACATCTCTAAAAGATCTGACACATCTGAAGTGTGTCAAGACCTAGTAAAAATGTCATTCATCTTAAGTAATTTCGTAATTAAAAAGTATAAAACATATAAAAGCATTTGTACATCAACAATTTTAATTTTAAAGTGATGTGACCTTGAATCTCTATGATCTAACCCAACACAATCTGATCAAATAGGAACCGACGACGAAGTGCACGACTACGACTATCTGGGCGCGTGGGGACCTCGGTTCGACAAACTGGCTGACCTCTACGGACCCGAGCTCGACGAACAACTGTAGGCCTCCCGACACCCCACTAATTAGTCAATTGTCTCCCTCCACCCCCACCCACACCATCCCTCGTGCCGCCGTGGAGGGAGACTTTAGGATACGGAAAGTGCGTACGTTTCTTATCAATTTTCTACAAGTTTATTTTATACAATAGCTAGTTTAAGTATCTTTTAAGGTGTATGTACGTTTGATTACATTTTTATGAGGTTTGAACCTATCTTCACCAAATATTTGATATAAGTTTTATTCGAGTTAGCCATATTATGAGTCAGTATTTTATTGGAAGATATCGAGATAAGTGGATTTCTGCGCGAGGGCCTGATGTGAATCTGAATCGTGGGTGTTTGTAGATAGTGTGCTATAAATGTGAATAATTTATACGAGTATTTTGTAAGTCCACAGCTTTACGGGATGTCACTTAATGTATGGCCCTTCCGCATTAAACCGATATACCTAATAAAAATATGTTATATTTTATATTAATTATAGTAAATAATGTCCCTTTGGACGTCGAGTTTATAATGCTCATTCGATAAGAGAAATTTTCACCGGGGAATGTACATACGATTAGTTAACAACTGCCCCGACTGTCTTAGTTTAAAATATGTAAAACAATTGTCATTTTACTCAAAATTTATAGTAAGTGATCTGTACAGTAACCGGTGTTCCTCTCCAAGTCTCCATGTAGTATTAGATATTAAATATTAGAATAATCGTAAAGGTCTACGGTCTACTCGTACAGTAGCTAAATATTCATAGTTTTCGGTGGAGTTTCGTTTGGTGTGCGAATGTGATGCGAGTTGAAAACGCGGTTGAAGTTAACGTCTCGGGGATTATTATACTGGTTTTACAAGTTGATGGTCTACTAGAATGTACTTAATGTTAAGTATAGGATAGATTATTATAACTTACTAAAATGTATCCCAGAAGTTTAATGTTGGAAATAACAAATATATTATATAAATAAAAGTAAATTGAAGACCCTATCCATCTAATATGACAGTTTAATCAGTTTGAAATACTCTCACGTCCCCGATGCGTTACGGGTACGCTAAAGCTTCTCAAAACGCGTCAAGCGTGCGTGTCGGATGCGTTACGAATACGTGTCGTCGAGCGAGCGTGCGTAACTGATGCGAACGCTTGTGAGTGCGTACTTGTGAGTGAGGTGGGAATGAATGGGAAAGTGCCAATCTATTAGCATTATGGATGCAGCAAATGACCGTAGAATTAAGTGTTTGCACTTTATTTATTCAATATATTTACATATAAAATTAGACGCACCTAGGAAAATATCAATAACTTAATAAGAGTGTTGTGCTAGAATTATTCCATCGATTTTGACGTGAGATAGTTAATGCAACCATTAGAAGTCACTAATTTAATGCTAATATTTAAGAATTTATAGTAAAATAATTTAATTACAGGTTCTATAAAACTGTCTCACTTCGACATCGAATTAGGATCAGTGTACATTTTAGAATATATTGTATTGTGTTAAAATGACTGATTTTATTATGCGTTTGAAGCCTAAGATTTTGTAGATTCGTTGTGTTTATTTAAAAACTTCGAATACTATAAGAACACCTAGTTTGCACATAAACTATTCAAGATTCAATAATAAAGCAATTCTCGTTAATTACTATACATATAAGTAGTCAGTTAATAGTTTGAACATTTAGGTTTGTTCTTTTTAATATCATTACACTGCCAATATTCATATAGACGAATTAAGGTAACTTTTGGTCCGTTTTTTATATTTTAGTCTTTACAATGGCGGTATGTTAAGTTTCTTTCCTATATCCCTCCTTCAGACAGAATGCAGTAAATGCTGAAACCTATTCCTTTTCCCTTTATAAGCTCTGCTTCGTCTAATCGTGTACTTATCAAATCTTGTTAGATATTTGTGTGTAGTGTTGGTCAATTCAACAGAAATTTCGACTACGTACCACACAGTTCTAGAAAGTTCTTCACGCTTGTCCCGCTCTTTCGTATGGAGCACCACGCGACGCACTATATTTTGAAACTTTGTACACTTAATTAAGACAGCAGAGCACAGAACCCAGTACAAAGTATGAGTGGTCCGACCGCGACACGTCTTTTATGTTAGACAGTAATTATTATACCAACATAGTTATGTTTTGTTTCAACCGTGATTATTTAGTTGTACAACTCTGATGATTACATAAAACAATGAATAAAATATAAAACATCTTTTATTTTGTAACCTGATCCTCGGTGGCCCCTTTTATATAAGTATAATATAATTTAAATTTAGAATAAAATATTTATATATATATTGTTAATTTAATTAATTTTTCATTAAATTTTTAAAGTTATTTTTTCTCAGTTTAATTAAAACTGATACATGTTTTATGACAACGCTTAACTTGAAAAGATTATATAGTATTTGTAATTTGAATATTTATATGTATCAAATAAATTTTAAGATTGAAGTATTATTTTAAACATATTGAATTTTCAAAATATCGAAACAAAAGGATACATTATTTATTGAACTATAACAATAGCGGCAATGGACTCTACTTGGTAAGTATAAAACTACATTTTTCATTTTTAAAGGGAAATTTTGGATACTTGTCTAAATTTTTGTCTGATATATAATATAAAAAAAATGTTAATTACATTGTTTTCGTTACATCTAGTTTAGAAAATTAGCATTCTTCGTTCTAAACCAGTCATGAATTAGAAAAAATTCTTAATAAATATGTTTATAGTTACAATCCTTCAAGTCTTTAGAAATTTAAGAGCAATATAACTCTGACTAATAATAATAAATAATAATTTAAAGAATTTTAAATACATAAAAAAAGTTTTTTTCAAACTTCGTTTAGGAACTTTTCATTTACAACCTCACGTTCCATTGTGTGCCTACTTGAAGACTATTGTTATTATTGAATTTCAAATCTTTCGATTATATCATAAATGACGTATTATTGTAGCCTATATTACAATTACAAAAATCTTTGAAGCTGAAACTTTATAAAAATGACAACCACTTTTGTTGCCATAGTAATAATATTCACTATGGCAATACTTTTACTACAATTTTTAATATTATTTTTTTAGTTTTTAAATGTTTCCAATTGTTTTTCATGAAGATAATAAACAGAATTTTGTAACGTCACGCACACTTTAATTACTTGCCGCCATACTGTTTTAGTGACGAAATTTAGGTGGTATATATTAATGGCCGCAAAAACGGTCAGTTGTACAGTTTTTTACAGTTTATGACGGATCAAGTGACGCGGCAGCGTCAAGAAAACGAGATTGAGAAAAGCAGAAAACCCTTCGGCGCCGCGACACTATGTACTTCTATATTGGGCTTTCAAATTTTCAATTATATTTATAATTTTTCTTATTTAACCTATTTTGTCGCATTTCTATATTTTGATACTAACATAAAATTTGAAAGTAATATATTTGCAAAAAAACTACTGGAATATGCTGAAATCATATCATAAATATTTGTTCAGACACAGTTGCTAAGACCGTTAGCCGCATAAACATGTCATGACCACAACAACGCATGTGTATAGACTCAAGTTGCGCGGCAGCGCCACGAAAATATGAAATTTAAAAAAATAATGTGAAAGTAATTTCGATGTTATGGAATACACGAAACTTACCTAAGGAGGCGCGTTTTTACTTTTGATAAAAGTTAATTTTTTCTTAATTTATTTTGAATTCATATTTAATTTTTAATTCAATTAATATACAAAATAAAAGTAATGCCGGTAGGAACTGTGTCAAAGGTCTTTTAATAAAAATTAAAGGAGCATGAATCTTTGAAATATATATTTTTTTGTTCTAGTGTGTAGGACACTTCGAATTACTTTAAATACTTTTAAAATATGTAAACTTATGTGTATAAAATGTAAATGTTTGATTTTTGTTTTCCATAAGACGGTAAGTAAACGGTAGTTGTTCTATGTAAAGTGCATGTGTACAACCGCTATAACTTCATCCAGACGTTCTCGAAGGTATGAACACAGATGAAGGTTAATTGGTCCCTTGAATCCTACCAATTTAAAATTGTTATAGTCAGTTAATTGATTATCTTAAATTACATCACATCTTAAATTACGAGTGTACCAAAAATATCATCAGGACTGGCTGTTCCCGCTCCAGAGAACCAACAGCGCGAGTTTTTGCGTTTATACTTTCATATCTTTCACATGGTTAGGCAAACGACATAACACACTAATAGACTAAAAAACCAACACATTAACAGAACTTACGCACTAACAAACACTAAGCGACTAACACACTAACAAACTAACACTAAAAGATTAACACACTAACAGACTAACACTAAAAGACTAACAGACTAACTTAGACAGTACAAAACTAATATAGAATACTATAAAATAGACTAACATAATAACGGACTAACACACTACCTGGCTAACACTAATACCGACACTCGTACATAGAATCTGCATTGAAGCTAAGTTGGTGCTGCAAAGAATATACGTATATCTAATATTGCGAGGACCTAATGTTGTCTGTTTTACTCCCCACCATATTTCAATGCACATGGTGTTCTTACTCCCCACCATATTTCAATGCACTTGGTGTTAGGCAGGTATGGAAATTCAAGTTAGCCCTTTGGGATCATCATTTTTACACCAAGTACTTCGTCATTTTTAAGCCTAGTAGAAACAGCGAGGGATCATTTAAAGCACCTCTAAATAGTTTTAAATATGAAAAAGACCTTTCGTATGACTTGAGAATAGAAACGCTAATTCTATAGTTCGCCAGTAATATACTTCCCTTTAATAAACGGTTATAATTTCACAGTGAGTATTACAATATAATTGTAATTTATAGCTCTTTTTGTAATACATATTTATAGATATATATTACAAAAGCAATCTACAACATTGGCCCAAGAGAATCGTTAAGAAATAAATTTAAGGAAACTAAAGTTATGACTGTATATAATCAATGTATTTATGAAAATTTAAATTATGTCCATAAAATTATTAATAAATTCAGTAAAAATTGTGATTTACATAAAATTAACACTAGAAATAAAAATAAACTTGCTATGCCTACCACTAGGCTCCATAAAATAGGTAATTATTTCATGATTAATTGTATACATTTCTATAATAAACTCCCTAATGAAGCCTCATATTTGTCTTTAAATAAACTTAAATTATACGTTAAAAGTAATTTGATAAAATAATCCTATTATTGTGTAAAGGATTACATTAACGACGGTATGACCTTGAAATGAATTGTATCTTTGGCGATTGACTGGGACCTATGTAATTTCTTTGCCTTTGTTTGTTTCTCTTGTTGAACAACTGGCAGAATTACACCGCTCCCTTAGAAGTCACTACTTGCGTAAGCGTTGGGGTTCGGGTTACCTCCTTCCCTCAAATATGGCGAAGGAAGTGATGGCTGACCCTTGCGATATACTCGTGAACGAGTGCTGCTTACGATGACTGGTCGTCTTTCTGGCTCAGTTTCATAATTATAGTTTAATTTTATTTGCTTAATTGGTTTTTATAATTTAGCCTCCACAAGGAATTGATTGCGGTGGTTCTAGTTGTTCGTAAATTGTTTACTATATATGGACGTTTGTGAAACAGTGATCACAATACAAAAAAAAAACCCGGCTGAGTTTGTTGTGTTGTTCTTCCCAGACCAGGGCGCGCTTGGAACAGTCCTTGCTTTAGTTATAAGTTGGACAGTGACTCTACAGAAGGGCTTATTTCGATATGTAAGGTATCGAAATAGGCCTTCCTGGCACTTCCATTTAACGTAGACAAGTGATCATTGGTATTGATTGAAAGTGGAAAATATAAAAATAAATAAATAAATATTTTTTAAGTTATATCTGATACTAAAATATTTAATGCCTCTCTGTAAGTCTTGTAGTGTAGATCAAATAATTACTAATAATAACATTATTCTCTATCTATTACAAATATTTTTATGTCTATAACAATAATTTTAATTTTTTTTTCAATAAGTGTATTACATTTAATTTATTGTTTTTCTTTTTTATCTTCTATAGATTTCTAAAACAATGTAGTAGATTTTTAAAATAATGTCCTTATAAATTTTATTAACAATATATATTTTTTTATACTAATACGGCAAGTATTAGTATAAAAAAATATCCTCGTCGTCTCCATCCTTTCCATTCCTTCTATACTAACTAATAAACCATCTATCACTACAGAAACTTTGAACAATATCCGAACATTTCCAGTTTTGTTGTAATTATAGTCCAAGCCAGCTTTTGTGTGTTCCTTTGAAACGGAGAGAATTTTTAAAAGTAGAAAATATTTTTATGTTAGATCAGTAAATTGACAAATAAAATACTATGCTCTTTGTCTTATATTTATAATTCATCTTTTATTTTTTTGTGGTATTCAAACAATCAAATAGGTAATAAAGACAAAAAAACAATACAATTGTTAAGTATTTAGAAAAAGACGATCTCGGTAGTATTTTAATATATTATATATTATTTAGATTGGAAATAAAACAACGTAACAAGCAGTAGAAACAAGATGTAAACAATATTAGTAGTACGAGGTACTAAATGGGACCAAAAGAGAAGTTACATTTGCAGACTACGTTATGTGGAAGTTTTGATATTTCTCTCTTGTTATTTAGTTTTTGATGAAATTTTATTTTACTATTATTGTAATTTTTTTTGGCCATGTTTATTTAATAACAAATTGATGTCCTATGGAGTTCTACGACTCATCTCGATTTCATTTCACTGATCTGACATAAATATTGTATTAATTTTTTTCGGTACATATTTTCAAGGTCGTGTTTTAATATTTATTTTATAAAATAATTTTTATAATCAAAATTTTGTGTCTTAAGGACACCAGAATATTAACTTTATTTTACGATTCTTAATATTGTTATACTTTGCCATATTGTACCTGTCCTTGATATTTGAAGTTGAAATAATTTATAATAATGTTAGCTGAACCTTTTTTCTTCTTAATATATTGAACTGTAATCTTATTTGAAGACTCAAGAAGTTATTCAAAATAATTTGTATGACCTTTTATGATATATTATGTAATTGGTGTTTCGATAATACAAATCCAGTTTTAGTAACTAAAGGTCAAATCTCGTGATATTGTAATTTTTAATTCTTTATTTTTTTAATAGAGTTAGCTAAAGTTTATTTAAAAGTCCATAAAAGTCTATTACAGGAACTGTGTAAGTGATATCTACTACCCAATTTTTTTCTATTATCCATTTTGAACGTCTCCTTAAGTGTCTCTTTGTCGCTTATTTCTTTAATGACCTAATTTTATCTTCATTACTTTGAAATAATTATAAGAAAAAAGAAAGTTTCAAAGCTGTACCGTATACTTTTATTTTCTTGTCAAACATATTTTTTACTAAACATATTAGGACTTTAGTAGGTTTTTGACAAAAATATATTCATACAAGCACTCATATAGTAAAAATAAGCCCTCTTATATTCGTGACTTCTATGAATATTTACGTAATTTATCATTTACAAATATATTAATACTTATAAATTTATATTTTCCAATATATTACAGTCATAAAATTCTTTTTAATGTATTCGAATTTTAGCATGTAAATTGCTCAACTTTCAATTATAGTAAAAGTAGCTATTAAGTACTTTTACAGAATTTATTTCAAGTCCACAACTGCTGGAGAAAATAAGAACGTCAGAATTTTTGAGACGTTTCTTAGAAAGAGCGAACTGACAACTGCTGATTCACTGAACAAGAAAAAGATAAAAACAAGCCGAACTTACAACTAGACAGTCTTAGTATTAAGAAAGGGAACTCTCTCGTCATTTTTCATTTTAACAGTAATTACACTAATTAAATTAACTTTTTGGAGAATTATTACATTCGGAATTTAAAATGTTTGTCTTTGGATATATATTTAGATGATGAACTGAAAGATATTGAAACATTTTATTTTCAATTGTTATCTTCATAACAGAAAATGAAAACTTTTATGAGATTTAGAAGTTTAAGTTTTCCTAACATTATCCAAAAGGAATTGTTGTTTTTGTAGTCTAATATAATAATTAAGCCTTATGATATATGCACGCACTGCTGCTATCCGTGTGCGTTTGTTATTTCATTACATACATACTTTACTAAGATTTATCTGTTGTGTCTCCCTTAGTTTTTTTCTAATATTAAATATAAAATTTTGGAATTTGATTTGTGGTGAGATTTACTTACATTGGAAATTTTAGCCACGAAATTTGATTAACTAAAATTCCCGGTAATTATTTGACCCGTATATTTCTTCTATCTTACTCAAATTTTTGGAAATCTATTGTCATCTGAACTCCGCGTCCCATTAAACAAGTTAATAAATATGATAATATTAGCAAACCCAACCATTCCTTACTGAGTTTTCTTAGCGTTAAAAAAATTTGATGATTTTTTTTTATAGTAAGTATTATTATAAAGAGTATTGAATTAGAGAGAAAGAATAAAGCAGAATTTGAAGAACAGCTTAATTTAACATACATAATATTACTACACTATAAGCACAAAGAAACCTTCGATTAAGACTGTAACCAAAAATGCATTGATTCTCATCAACAGAATATATTAAAGTTTTAATGTATGTTTTTATTTTAGACGAGTATTTTTCTTTCATTTGTTTAGTATACGTATTGGTTGGCTTATGCGGAATCATATCGCGTTCTCTGAGTCTTCTTCGAATAGTTCAAGCGTTCACAGATACTCCATGAAAGTCACGAAGTTGGTTTTGAATTTGAACTGAACAAAGACGACTTCTCAAGTTTTTAAAAATGATCGGTACAGCCTCTCAGTTGTAACTCGAGTCCGTGGTTTTCGTTGACGACGCACGAAGGTGCCAGGTCTCCAGGTTTCAGGAATAGCTGAAAGGCTTAAATTTAGTTGTACATTTACATTACTTTGACTAAGCTCAGCCTGCCAAAGTTCAACAAAATGAGCAGCTATTTCTGGCGAAATGTAATAAATATTTTTTTATTTAATACCCACTCCAATTTGATGGTAAACAGTCTTTTATACACAATCAATTATCAAAATGATTAAAATCTAAAGTTACGACATAAAATGTTTTTTCTTTTATTTCTGTGTCTCGAAAAAAATGCAAGAAAATAATTAAAAATGTTTTCTATAAAATTAATAATTCGAAATGTTAATAAAAGTAATATTCCTGACAAAAGTGCTTTAACACCTTTTGCTCATAGTGACAATTATTATAGAAACTTAAAAGACATAGTGATCCATTAAATGTGATTATAAATATATTACATGGAAATAAAAGCTCAGAAGTTTATTGCATTAAATTAACACCAGAGTCACATTAGAAAATCAAATAAATTATCCTAAATCTATTCTTATCAATTTTTAGTTAATAGAGCCCGATAAGGACGTATATACATCCTTATCTCAGATGTATATACATCTACACGATCTTAATACATTAATCCAATATATATTACATTAAAGTTATCTCCCTATCGGTTCGCAGGTATTTCCTGATAAACATTTTCACGTGCTAATATTTGAGGATAATAATCTGTCCGTTTATCCAATTATATTAGAGACTGTTAGCCAATTAAACGTTATTCAGTAACAGAATAACACGTTCCTTGAAATAACATACGGTGTACTAACATTGTATATACTGCTTTAATTAATTATTAATAACTATAATAATGAATCATAATATAAATAAAAATAATATTATTTTAATCATAAATTTTATGCAGTTACTTTGTAATTGTATTTTATCTAAAGCAGAGAAGAAACTTGTAGAAATATAAATCATATTGTCTATTGTAATTTATTTTATATACGCGTGGAGAAATCTCACGGACATTGCTGATATCAGTTGCTGTTGCAGTGTGAAAAATATAGCATGATGAGTGCACTTCACGTATCAAAATTGAATTGGAACTTTACAGAAAGAAATAATTTTCTTGGAAAGTATTAATGGCTTTGCTTACCAACTAAAACTCGTTTCACTTCAGTGGAAACACTTGCAATTTTCCACTCAGATTTTATTAACGCACAAACTTCAACAGCTATTACGTAAGATCATAGCAATAGCTAAAAAAAACATTACTAACATACGAAGCACTTATAGATTGTCAAGTTTTGGGCACGGTGAATTACTTATTTTGACCAACTTGAAAGTCGTAAAATAAAAAAATTATCAAACAGGTCAATTGTATTATTTGTTGTCAATATTTATCTTATTTAATTTTCTGTAGTCAATTACTAAACAAAATTTTCTCTCAGTGCTTACGTATGTATCTTTTGTACCAAGTGGACAGTGGCATTAAAAGAAGAGGGAGATGGATTTATTATAATTTTATTTATTTTTTTTATTAATATTTTCTTAGATTTTCACGAGTACACATTTAAGTAAGTTACAGACATTTGCAACTCGCCTACCCGTGAACACGATTGCTGCAAAGCATTCGAAACGTGGGGTTAAAATTATACGCGAGATAAATCCGTAAAAAAATAGTATTATTTCAAATTTTTTATTAATTTCTTTATTATTGAATTTGTCTTAATCATATATTGATTTGTTTGATGCAGTATTGAGGGTTCTAACCTATTTAATCTTTAATATTAAAAATCTGAAAGTTATGTATGTGGGATACCACGGAGATACTTGTATTAATTATTTGTATAAAAATAGGAAATATTACCTAATTTGATACTTTAAAATATTTTGTGGCAACACCAGAAGAAGTCAGATCCATCAATCCAGTCAATCCATAATTCATTGGGAAACCTTTAATCAAAACAGAAGCATAATTAAATAAAATGTACTAGTATTGATTTGATATTGAGTATTTTTATCTGGTAAGGCTTCTCTATCTTTTAAAGTTGCTTTAAATAATTAAAAGGATTATTTGGTCATACATTAAAATAATGTAATTTGCTTGTACTTCCAAAATATCCTCACACAGAATATTTTATATTTTAGAATCCCTTTAACAGTTCAATGGCCTCGTCTTGATATTCATTATTACTTACTTACATATTCTGTCAGTTGCAACAGTCTACAGTAGAATCAGTTCAAGCTGTAATTCCTATTTCGAAAGATATTTTGTGTAAATTAAAATTCAATTTCTTCTGTAATTTGAAGTCTAAGAATAAATAATAGTCATATGGAATTTATTCCAAAAAAAATAATTACAATGACAGCTAAATTATTTACAGAGCCATCTAGGTTTTATAAATGATACGTGATATGAATCGTCAATCGTGAATAGTACAATATTCTATTTATATAAACGATATTTATTTATTTAAATATGTTATTATATATACTTATAATATAAATGAACATAGTATTATTCTATTTTTGCATATTGTATCAACTTAATATCTCGGAGAAAAACATCGTAACAGTAGTTTTACTACAGCATTATATATTATATTTATGAATACATTTTGTAAATCAAAGAACTTGTTATTGACGAATGAATGATGGAAACTTTTGTAAGAATGTAATGTTTATCTGATTTTAGGAAATAAAAAGACACGACACATACATGAAATACTATTATACACTAAACAAGCATAAACAAGCGATCAGAACTAAATATACGATGATATTAAACGTAAAAAAACCTTCTCAAACAATATTTTGTCCATAATTGAAAATTATATTTTTTTATGGTAATATTATAAGATCGAACAACTTTACGACCCTTACTAACATATGCAGTCAAAGGTCACAAAAAATGCAGTTAAAATTTTTGAACAAGCAATGCAGTCAAAATTTAGACTTTCGAACAGAATATGTCATATAGTCATATACTCTTAGTTGATATAATTATTAAAAATTTTACACCACAAAAAACCTGTTGCTATTATATTTATAAAGAACATTGTACCTACGAAGAGTAGTGTCAATCAATACAAGAAAGACACTATTTAGCATGAAAATATGTTAAAGTTAAGTAAAATTAGTTAGTTATATGATAAGAATGAAAACACTGTTAATTATATCTTCGCTATTCGTTACTCAAATCTCTTTAATTTGGTCTCGCTCTTACATTTAGTATATTTTACTAATTCAGTTAAGTTAATTTATAATTTGGCAAATAAGAAAATTAAAAGACGCTACGTAAAATAAAGTGTAGCGAAAGCGCCTTTCAGAAATTTACTTTTTTTACTTTTAATTATTTTGTATTTATTTTATCGATGTACTTACTATTTTATAATTAAAACTGAGAATTTTATTGCTGTTTTTGTTTCTCATTAAAGAAATTCTAAAACATGTTTAAAAACTTAATATCTTTTTAAAATTATTACATATAATAGAGTATGTAGTTATAAATTATATACAATAACAATGAATATAACAAGTTTTTCGTCACATTGATTTTATAGTTACAAATATATACATATTGAAAAACATTATTATATACATATGTTTGTATATTATAATATATGTAAGTAACGTCTGTCAGATAATCTACAATAGTAGATTAATAATAATAACTTATGGTGGACTTTTGTGAGTACGTTGTATATAAAAGAAATTTTTAAATAAGGAAAGTGTAAACAATCAGATGAAGTATATAGTAATAAAATGTTTATATTCATTTACTTTCATGATTATCAGAAAATTGTATACAATATTTAATATATAGGTATATAATTTTTTAATTAGTTGGTGTAGCCATAAATTTGTTAAATAACTAAAAAAATGGTATGTAGTTCAAATTATTTAGTTAAGGCATTAATAACAAAAAAATATACAATTACTTATTATTTAATTTTATTATATAATTTATAAATAATATGAATTTTAAAAAAATATTTATATAAGTATTTTCTCCCTGGAAAACTGAATAAAAATATACAAATATACAGACTTTGCCAACAACGGAAAGGCGACAAGACTAGCTTTACTGTATTTTTAAAATTAAATATATAATATAGATGATTAGGAGTAATCATCGATACGGTAATTCTTATCAGCTGGATTCAAGTACCAGGTAAGATTGGCTCAAATAGGATTTTTAAAAAGTGCCTGGGTTAGTATTCTTTGAGGCAGATAGGGTTGCGCTTGGTAATGTTTGAACTAGGCTTGGTGAGTTGCTAATTTCAGCACCTTTCTGCTGGTCTTGGTTTGGGACATCTTTTAAATAGGTATACAGAAATAGACGCCTTGACGCAGGAGTCAGCCCTACAGCTCGTATCGTTAACACAATTTAAGGGTTGACATAAATAATAATAAATTTAATAAATTAACATTTGATATATTTTAAATTTGTTGATACAATTGTAATAATATCTGCTCATGTTACTTACAAATTTACATTTTACTGTATATTATCTATTCCATAACTGTAATTGTAACACAATGTTTTTTAAAAAATAGAGAATTGATGGGACCACTTCTAGAAATATTTTTAATTCAGACGTTTCAAAGTCACTGTACTGTTTGATAAACTAAGAGAAAAGTAAAAAAAAGTAAGTTCTAAATATGCAGAGAATGATAAATATAAAACTATATTTAACATGTTATGTGTTATATCTTTTAAGGTAGTCACATGTTATCACAATTGCATCTAAAGCGGTTTCTCTTTGAACTGAACCAGAAATATTAGTTACAATAGCACAGGTATTATAGTCGTTTGAAATTGCTAATATTTTTTAAATATCAATGAAAAAAACAATATTTTTTATCATTTAACTCATTTAATAGCAGCTATTAAAAGTATTAGCTATTTGTGATCAAAAGCTTTTATTGTTATATACCTAAAAATAAAATTATTACTTTAAAATAATGTTTGATATGGAGAGATTAAATGTACATGCTTTCAATTAATATACACTAAACTGTCTAAAAACTACGTATTTATTGCTCTGAAACTATAAAGGTTGCGGCCGACTTCCTTTGATTATGCATATTGAATGCTAGCAAATTTCTATTTTGGTACAGTGATATCAAATTGCATTTAATTTAATGAATATTTAAATTAGTTTGATATAATCTTATTAATCGTGTTATTTAAATGATAAGCGTAAAGTATGAGTTAGTAAATGTTAAGCTTAAAATTGCCTACTACAGTCTTAATATATTAGAGTTTACTTGGTCATAATAAGTAAATTTTATTTCAATATAAACATTTGTTCTCATTTTAAATGACTTTAACACGTATTTTTTTCCATTTGGTGTACATTTCTATCACCTTTTTTTTGTTCGTGTTCAAAGAAACGCAGATATTCAAAATTTGTATACGCTATCGCTGCATTCGTTCACAATATTTAACATGTGTTCGAAGCTGCCAGTGAAATTGCTGAAAATGAATATATGGCGATCATAAAATGACGATTTGATTCAAAATATACAGGCTTTCAAGTTTACAGTACTGTCACAAAATACTATTGAGTTAAATTTAACGAAGAACTTTCTAGAAACAAGCTAGAACAAATTTTAAATATAATAAGATTAAGCTAACATCAAAAGAATAGTCAGAAAAAACGTCGATTCTTATGTTATTAATTAAAATCAATGGTAAAATTATTTGTTTGTACAGTTTTATAAGGCAGGATAAAAATTGCTTTTGTTTAAAACTATGTAAAAAGTCTTTTATAAATATTTTGTAAATAAAAATAAATAATCATAAAACATAGTCCATCAATTAAAATTTAACTTCTATTATTAAGAAGTAATTTTGTCGAAAAAAATATAATATACTTTTTTAATCTTAATTGTAAATTTTGCAAATGAAAACAAAGTGAATCATATATTTAGCTTCAAGTGTGAAAAGGAACGTTAACCAACGTCTTTCAATTTTTGGAATACATATATTTTAATGAGTTAAATTTCATAATTACACCTTATAAGTTGTGACGGACTTAAACTATACGTCATCCATTGTCCATAACATAACAGCTTTTCGAAGAGACCAAATTTTAAAAGAAATACCTAAAAACGCTAGAGGACATACATTATCTACAATTGCTGCCTACTGTATTCCTTGCGGACGAAGTCACAGATAAATATTAGTATTTTACACAGTACTTATTAGGTTTCATATTAGAGATTAAACGATACAAATCTTTATTGTGTGTGTGTGTGTTTTTTGACCCACAATAATTTCAAAGTAATGAAAGTATTAATTTGGCTCTTTTTGACAGTTAATGTTGTCCGAAAAAATAAGCGTACAACAATTAATATGCATTACCAAATGGTTTCATATAACCAGTTTAAACTTAATTTATTAGTGCCGTTGTATTGCTTTCTTACACCAGATTGAATTAGAGGTTTAAATGTATAGATAAATAAGTTTCGGAGAACATATTGTTTCAATTTAGTTTCGTCAAATGATAATTTGGTAGAAGGGCAGACGCAGTCACAAGCAGATGTTGATCGTATTAATAACTTTACGGTTCGCTTGTGTGACAACGTATGGTAAACCACATCAAACAAACATACGGACAGTACTTTTGCTTGAAAGAAACAGAAAAAAAACTTTATTTATAATTCAGTATAATACCTGCTTACATTTAGTGAACTAATTTTTTCAATAATTAGTTCATGTAAAAAGTTAGCCTTGTTACTATTTTGTTTTATATTTTCATCTAAGGATTTGAAAGCTACTTTTAATAATTGCTACAGAACTGCAGCTCCACAAAGAAGTTATTACAGGTATATAAAGTATTAATATTAAGCTTAATTAAAAGTTTAATGTAATTATGCCATAGTGCGTACTTGTCTCCTCTTATCTTATAGGTGGCAGAAACTTTAAGATCTCCAACTACATATCAAAGGTTCTACTAACACTTTTAACATGATTTTATACAAAATTCTCATTTACAAATTCATTACTTTATTTTCTCATAATGAATGCAGACATCGTCCTTTACTTATACACACCCCGGCGTGAGGTATATTGTGATAAAGAAGTTTAAACCCGGTCGAGACATCTGCGTTACCATTGTTTTTAAACAAAAAGGCCAGTTGCACCTAGAATTGAAGATAGTACTGAACGGCGTTTAAATTGGTGTGCATAGATTTTCTTGGAAGGGTTGGGAAGTTAGGCGTAGGTACTCGACACTTACCTAAGCGAAACACAGTAACATTAGGCCACTGCTTCACGATAGTCTTCTGTGCGAGTGTGCTACGATGCCGGTTAAATCAGACCGTTCATAATATTGGCATGAGATGTCACCATGAATCTACTACATTATGAACACTTAGTCGCCTCTCACACGTAAGTGCATGCTTTTTGGTCTTTTGTCAACAGACATCAATTAGGTACTATACGGTTATATATACAGTATAATAATCTTTTAGTCATGTTATGGCTCTGGGGATATTATACTTACAAATAATTTTACCAGGGTCATCACTTTTTTATTTATACGTATTGATATTACAAAGCTAAACCGAAAGTAGTGTTGTTTGTAGAATGCATTAACCTCTGGAATTGGAGCCGGATTTAAAAGAATCTTTTTTTTTTTTGACAGCTCTAGTCTTGGAGAATATAGTATTACTACTCTTAGAATAAAAACTAAACTCCATTTGTGTATCTTAAGAATAGAATATATATATAATGCTTTATTTTCGCTCATAAATTCTGAATTAGGAATTCCGAAGTTGATTAGAATTTATTAATACTGTAATAGTTTTATTACTCATTATCCTAATCAACGAAATTATTAGTCGGATTAGCATTTGATGTCTTTTTTAAGGAAATAACATCTATATAATAACATCACTTTACGTACATTATTAGTAAGCACCTTAAAAAATATTACATGAAATTAGTTTGGAAGCTTAAATTTTCTCTTACTTTTTTTGTTCATACATGTTCATCAAGAGAGTCTAATACGGGGTCGCTTCTAAGACAGAGTGGGGCTTTTGTAAACTACTTTAAAGAGGATTCCAGTTACATATGTTCTTGTAATACGACTAATTGATACTCTTATTTTGACAATCTTATGTGGGACTTGAGATTTACTGATAAAAAATAAAAAATACCCCGTCGATTAGCCCTAAACTACCCATTATACAGATCAGTACATTTCGTCTTAATGTTTTCTAAGATTTACACGAGTACCACACATTTCAATAAAACTCTTTTATGGCTATAACTTGCGTATATTTTTACATTTTTTTATTTCATCCGACGTTTCGAATGCTTTGAACAAACGTGTTAGCGGTATTTCGTCTTTTTGTTATTGGTTAATACTGTAAATTTAGTTGTTCAACGTTTTCCATTGAGAACACTCAACAATCGGAAATGAGAGTTACATCATTGTTATTGCTTTTAGTCGGAATTTTAACCACAGATCCTTCATTAAACTTTTGTTTAATATGGTCACTCCAATGAATTACATACCCACACTTGGTTATACAAATGAATTAAACATTTTAAATGATGTTTCGATAAACATATATGACAAGAGCAAATGATTTCATACAAATAATTGTGAACACATAATTACGTATAATATTTAATCTACTATTTATAGATTCATATGTCTCAGATATTTTTTTAATATTAATAGGATAGAATAGTATTTGATGTTATTATTATAGCTATACTATGTTGTAAATTTAATTTAAAAAAAAACACAAAAGCAATGCTACCAAAACTTTTCTTTTATATTTCGTTGGTAAATTTAGTGAACGAATCTCATCGAGTCCAATAAAAGTTACATTTTGATCTAAATTGTTGTTTGCAGCGCACAGTGCTGTGCTTCTGAGAACAAACTAGACTATTTGGCATCAGCTATTATTTCAGTTGATTTTTCAATAATTTTAATCTGGCAAAATAGAATGAGAGCAAATAATAACTAAACTTAAATTGCTAGCTTCAATAGTATTATTTACTAAAATAACAGACAAGAACAATAATTTTGGAAAGTTGAAACTTGTTTGTCTTAGTGATTAATAAAATAAAAATATTGACGGTATATTATTGTTGTAACTCTCAATGTATCCGTTTCAATCGTGTATCCGTATACATGGTTCTCACATTCTATTTAGCCAGATTAAAATTATTGAAAAATCAACTGAAATAATAGCTGAAATATAAAGCTGTAATGGAATTTTGAGTAGATACAATGTTTCTGATTTGGTAATATCTATATCGATATGAAAATTAAATTGTCATAAATTTACTAGTTATAGCTATAAATAAAAAAACATGAAACTGAACTTGTATATAATTAACATCTTCAATGCGGTTCATCCTCAGTCGGTCGGAAGCGGTAACAAATCAAGGTGAGAGGAAAAATATCCCTCTCTCTCTTTTGCTAGTGCGGAACTTTACAATTTTTATGAGTATAACACAAAAAAATAGTTTTCCATTTGTGATTATCAAAGTAGAACTTAAATATTTCGTAACTTTGTTGGCACACTATGGGAATACATACGAGACGAGGAGCCAATAATGTTGTGCTTGCTACGGGAGGAGGCTACACAATCCTATAAAACTTTCTGTTATAGAAAACGCCGGAAAAAAACCTCTGGAGACGTTCTCGAAAAGAGTCCAAAAAGAAAAAGAAGAAGTCTGCAAAGGTGCTTTTAAAATTTGAGACTGACATTGACTTTCTCAGAAGCAATAGGTATTTAAAAAATTTTTAATGGTCTGAGTCATCAAAATTTAACAAGTAATAATTTAAGTGTAATGGGTGCGAGACTCTTCACATTGACTTCTTGGTTAAATAAAATGTTATATTATTTAATATATATTTAATGCTTTTTGTTTCATAATATACATTTTATATTTCATTATTAAATAGTATGATAGTATTTATTTTTTACCATTTGTTGCATTGGTACCAAAACGAAGTCAACTGCATAATCAGGTCGCAACAAAAAACGGAGCCGAAATAATCGCTTACGTACCTACATGCACACATCCTTAAATGCAGACACAAAAACACATACACACGCGTTTTTATAACGTGTTTAGAATTACTCAGGACATCACAAAACATAAAGATTTTACAAAAAATTGTTTTGAGAATCGGTTTGATTAAAATTACTTCCTATATCAGGAAGTTATAATATAATATTATTGTCTCAATTTGTTACAGATTAGTATTTTAAGGTTATACATGTACTATGAACAGCAAAAGGTTCATTAACATGAAATTTTTCTATTCAAAATAGAAAGTGAAAAATTAGGTAATAAATAAAAGACGGTAAGTTTAGATGAATGGCTCATACATTATTTGAAAATTTTTGATATACATAGTAATAAAAGTTTCATATATATTTAATAATTTAATTTCTCCGTACGATGTGTCTAATTTTTTTCAATGATAATAAAATTATATTAAGTTCATCTTTTTCCTATAATTTATATAAATTTGAGATATTTTATTATGCCTACATGATTACTGAAAAATCATAACAATATTGGTTATGCGTACATGATATTTTAGTCTCACTCATATAGTCTAGATGGCGCTGTAAGAAGCTTATCAGATCGTGTGAACATTATATACAATGTTTAATTTATTATGTATGTATTTTACGATATAATGAAATAATATAATTTACCTTTTCTGATATATTTCAATATATAAACAAATATTAATTTTCTTGATAGTTGTATTAAATAAATATGGTCCCATATTTCTTTTATAAGATATTAAAGTAATAGAATTTTAGTTTACATAAAATATCTGTCAGAGGTGAACGTAAAGGTCAACCTATTTCAATTCTGGACATTGCCACAGACATGAATCTCTACGTAATAATGAATACCTAATGCAAGGTCACTGAACTACTAAAAATAATTCTAAATTTAATATAAACTGATTCTAAAACAAAGGATCTTGGATTTATATATTTATTAGTAACTTAAGGAAGTTTTTGTAATCAAATCGATTTTCAAAAATCAGATTTATTATAATATCTTTACTGTTTGAGGTGTTTTAAAAAATTATGTGATTATTAAAAAAGAATGTGATTGTGTGTGTCTGTATGTGTGTTTGTATGTTAACGTTTTTGTTCAGGACCATTTTTTCTCAACCTGATTATGCAATTACCTTCGTTTTGCTACTAATCGAGGCGTATTCATGTAACATAGAATTAATTAGTTTTTCAGCGAAATTACCCAACGATTTGTATTTATTTTTTTTTAACTAAAAGCAGCATATTCGCTATTTCTAAAAAACTAATTGCGCAACTTGGGTGGTTGTAAAACCAAACGACGCGTGTTAATGACAGCAAAAAGTGTTCACAATTGAAAACTATATCTTGTAGTTAATATCTAACTTTCGTGAAAATACTGATGAAATAGATTCTATAAAAAAAAATTATGACAAAATAGCTATATATATATTTACCGAAAAGACTATGTGATGGTAGTTGCACACATTACCGTTTTGTGTAATTTTTATAGCCAACCTACAATTTTTCAGATGCTTTTCTAGATTAATATTGTATAAAAATAAAAAAACCTAATCTATATTTAATACGTTAAAGTAATTGAATAATGTATTGTTGGGTCTTTTCTGGTTACATGTTCTACTTATAACTAAATTTATAAATAAATTTGATTACCCATTGTCTAAAAAATGTAAATCTAAGTTTATGTAATAGAATCATTGAAAGCTTGTAAAATATATATATTGTAGTTATAAAATCGTAAACTTTTTTTCAGAACTATTTTAAATTAGAAAGATGTAAATTGATATTGTGCTCCGACAGAAAAAACGTTAAACCAACTGTGACCTAGTAATTTTAAAATTATTTTAAATAATAAACGACTTCTGACTGAATATTCATTAAAAAAAAATGTTTTTCTCATGTAAACAAACGAGTAGATACATTTTCTCAGCGTATTGTATACGGTATCCTATATATACAAGTTTCAGATTTCGGCTCTTAATAACTAAAATACTCGTACTTTCAATATTGCAGCATCCTCCATACTGCCTCAAATGTAACAACGTATCTAAATTCCATGCATGTTTTGGATAAAATACTAAAAAAACTATAACACATTATTAAAATTGATTTTAAAATATGAAAATTGTTAAAATTAAATTTAAAATATCAACAACAACCTTGCAGCCTGTACTTAAATAACATAAAGGTATGTATAAATATTCAATGTATAATATTATTAGTAATTATAAGTTAAAATGAAATTAATTAAGATTTTTTATATGAAAAAGAGTCAAATCAGTAAAGGATTCACGTGTTAATAAGTGTTAATAAGTGTTACTATATATAGAGATATTTAGCAAATGAAGCAAGGAAGTAGTGTATGTTTAGGATTCCCCCAAGCTCCATAGGAGACAGAATTTCTATAAGCAATATAACGGGTTTTTCTTAGTGAGAAACGCTCAAACTTCATTCAATTTACCCCAATTTCGATATTTTCCCGAAGGAGAACTCAATAAAAGGCACATTTTTCTTTCAGCTCTCGTCAGTTTTTCCCAAGAGATGTCTGCACGTCCGGAATTTACAACATCCATCCCAATACCGTCGTTAGCATTTCAATGAAAGTTTAATATGCAAAATAAAGAGGATGGAAGATAGCGCGTGCCCTAAGAAGATATCACCATTTATGGGCCGTCCGTCCAAACAACAACCGTAAAGAACTACTTGTGTCCAATTGTGGTCATTAATAAAATAATTGAAAGGTGTAAAGAAGAAACGAGGGTGGAAAAGGCATATATTAACAGAAGTCTGAGCTATTGTTTTGTGTTATAAGGGATGATTTCTAGGATTACCAAAATATAACAGGCCTCCCTGCCTAGCCCGACTTAAGTTTCGACTAAATCCCAATCCAGAAAAAAAAACATATTTTTTGAACTTCAAGTAAAAATATTGAAGGTAAATTTTTTTATTTTGATTTTGTAAATTGAGGAGCAGAGGATAAATATTTTGATAAAATATTGCCAAGCCTTGGTACCAACTTCGTGCCATATTTGAAGGTTCTCATAAAATAAAATCTCAATAATCAAGTTTTCGTCATATTATGTAATAATATATATATAAAATACTGTGGCTTAATATTAGACTTGAATATTTAATAATGATATAATTTTATTCATATCAAAAGCACATGAACTCTACAACGCGGATAAGAATTTTATTTCAGGTCCGTAAGCTTATATAGCTATACGACTCGTTACAGGAAAAGGTTGAGGAGTAATGTAGGATATCCGGCAATATAGAAGATCCAGCCATTTTTAAGGGTACCCAATATACCAGACGGTTGCCGAAGCCGCCGATGTTGCGACACCACGGGATCGCTTTCGCATATTAAACTGAAATCCCAAAAGATCACCTTATTTGAGTCTATTTTACCCGGAACTTGGGATCAACTAATAATAAATACTTTATACCATAAATCTAAAAATATGGTTAGTAAGTTCATATAGTCGTTAAAGAATAAATATTTACATTTTTTTATTAAATGATTTTCTTCAACATTTATTGTAATGCATGCTATTAAAATCAAAAATATAGTTTTATCACTACCACTGCTTTTGTCGCAATTTTAATCACAGATATTATTTAACTTTGGTGTGAAATCTCTACACCAATGAATTACATGCAAATTAATAAAACGCTTTCTGATAAATATATAATTAACATGAGTAAATGAATTCATATAAAATCACTTCAATAGTAATAGTGTATTTGATACTATGGGTTAAATATTTTAAGCAAATCATTTATATGCAGCAAGAAGAGAGCTGAGGAGAGTATTGTCCCTTGAGGTAAACTGTTATTAATATAGCTATTAATGCGTATTGGTCGATCCTTCAAAAACTTTTATATCCACGCTCATAAACCAGTGGGAAAGCAAGCTTGCTTAAAAGGCCATATAAACAATACCCTGTTGAAGACCTTAAAAGTGACAACATAAACTGCCACTGCTTCTCCGAATTCGACAAACGCTTCACTTTTGATATATTAGACTTGGACTAGAAAATCCCTAAATGATCGATTTTTGTGTAAGTAATATTGTCGATCACTCTTATGAGGTCATTAGATTTAGTAAGCAAAATTGAAACATATTGTTAATTTAATTTTCTATTTGGTCGAACAGCGTTTAATTTCATTTATTTAAGAAATATTTTGTAACTAGACGATTTTTTTTTTGTAAAGTTAAATGTAATTTTTAAGATTTGTTTATAAAAACAAGTGTACGCATATTTAGTCTGATTAGTTTGATTAGGCTGATTGATACTAAATTAGTTTTAAAATTGTTATTACACTCTTAGTAAGAACACAATTTAGAGTGTCTTTTAAAGGTTTTGTATAATTTTTAAAATATATTAGATTTTGCTTATACATACGTGTAAAGAAAAGACACTGGGCATACATAAATATGCAAAATTTCTATTCTAGTATGTCGCGAAATTTGCAGTTTGATATCACCCAATGAAGTACTCTAAATCTTTACAAATCACAGAGAAAACTGTAATTGGCATATAACATATATATTTAAATATTTAATTATTGGATAAACATAAATATCGAGATAAAATCATTCATATTTCGTGAGAAAGAATCTGAAATAGCACCAGTTTTAAGAGTTTAATTTGTGACTTATATAAAGAGAAAGCGGAGCGAACCGATTCTTATAAATGCTTTATTTTATTTAGTACCTCTATGTACGTATCTTCAAAAATATTTAATATTCTCTATGTGTGTATGTATTTTTATATGCACATCGGTTCTTATAATTAATCTGTTGCTGACGGGTTATTTTATGGTCTTATTAATCATAATAATATTTCGTTAAATTGCAATTGGAAAAAAAATAAACTTCTAATACCGACAATATTTTGCAGCTTTTGCATGTGTTTGTTTATGGATAAATTTACATTACATAGGTTTTTCACTGTTGTTTCCAAAGTGATCAGATCAGTTGTAAATTATAAAACATTAATAGACATTGTCTTTAGTATCATTATTAGTAAACTTACCCTAAAATACGATTGATAACATATAACAGCTGAGTTTAATTACTCTGTAAGAGTATAAACGTAATTAAAAAGCGGGTTCAATGGTTAATAGTGGCTTAACTCCTGTGATTCAAAGAGAAATTTCGCAGTATGTAGTTAAAGTACCTAAGTCTGTAACTATCTGAATGTACACAAAGAGGATCCAATGAGTGTTCTAACTGCTTTTACATTCGTTACCGTCGAATTTCGGATACAAAATTATCATATTTTAGCTTTAACGTAATATTTTTATTTAAGTTGAAAAGAATTGCAAATTGACTTGAATTGACTTTGAAACATTTTAAAGCATTAATTTCTTTATAATTATAGGTAGAAAAAACATTATTGGTAAAGCTAAAAAAAAATAAAAAAAATAATAAAATAAAACAAAGTAAGAGCGTCAATAATTGCTTGCACTAGTGGGCACAAAAAAATTATTGAAATTTCATTCTTTGGGTGAAATGGAGCAGTTTTTATTTATTGTTGTACCAAAAATATATTGATTTAGATTTTTGTGTTCTTGTTTTTTATTTTATTTAATAAAAAATATACCTACTAAACGATTTCTTGTTTTTCTTAAAAGAGGTACAAAATATGTAAGAAGTTTTATTGTGTTAGTGATACCCCAAAAAAGTTTTAAGTATTTTTAGCGAAAATTCGAAAAATTCTGTATTAAAGTATAACGAATTTCATCACAACTTGTTTAACAGTTTTAATGTTATATTTACTCGCATTTTTAACATTTTTTTACTTTCCAAAATTTGTTTCTTTATAAAAATAGCATCATGCCACTGTTTATGACATAACCTATACTTTCGTTTATTACTCTTTTGTGTGGAAACTAATGTAGGAAGCCTCTTCAAGCCTTTGTACATTAAAAGCGGTGAAGACATAAGAGTGCTTCGGTAAAGGACTGGAGACATGTTTTCAGTTAGACACATGTTTTTATATTAGAAATTATTTTTAAAAACTATCTTAAATTATTGGCAATGTAAACATTTTATTTTAGTTACAGATTTTTGCGAGCTTGGACTTCATAAATTTTTAGAAAATATTTTTAAAGATATAAGTATTCTCAACTTTTATTTAAAAATAAAGATGTAATGGGTATAAGCGTGTTTTTGACCATATTGCTTAGACTGAAAAGTAAGACAGGTTTCGTTTAAATTCCGTAAAAAGTTGTTCATATGCGCATAGTAAAATGAAAATACTAATATCCACAATATAAAGCCTTCAATTTTTCTCTTTTAAAGTTTTGAGTTTTATAAAGTTAATAATGTATTTGTCATAAAATATTTTTAAGAAGTATTTCTTCTAAATATTAAATGAGTTATTTTTGCATTCGGAAATAACGCTATTATAACTTTGCATGTATTGAATAATAAATTGTAATAATTCGATATCTTACAGATATGAGGTAAAATGATGTTTAGTTAAGAAGATATATTAACATTATAATTATGACTCCTTTCAATAGACAGATTTAACATCATGCGTTCATCCTGAACCGTCTTAGCTAACACTAAGGTTTGTTTTTATACTAATTTCATTAAGAATGACTACATTCCACCAGTTAGTGGGTGTTCAACTATCCGCGTAGATGGTAAATCACAATAACTTAGTAATAAAAACCTTACAGGCAGTGTAATCGGAAAAAATATCTATGTATCAATAAGTTACCTAAACTAAATATTTAATTTAGTTTAGGTAACTTAATTTAGCTATCCCATATTTAATTTTAGGAATATTTACACTATCTCTTCCTGTATTCAATTATATATTCAATATTAAAAGTATCTCTTAACAACATGTACGTTTATTTGATAAATTTTATTCTTATTTCTTAGTAAAATTTGCCTCTCTGCTTCGCGTGCATTTGTAAACGTCGCAAAACAACAATATTTACCACAACAGTAAAGTGAACTTAATTTACTAGCAGCCTTGCAACTATGACGAGCCCGAGAAATCGTAAAAGAAATGTGGGTGTAATTTTGTTACATTTTAAATAATATATTAAATTACTTATAAACAACTATTAAATTCAACTAATCATTTATTCGCATTATTTTATAAGCGTCAATAAAATATAAAATTACTTTCTGCACCAATACTTTTAACTGTATGTCGGTAAATTCAACGCTTGTCAAGCTTAAATGTTGTCGATTTGAAAATTCCGAGCATATAATTAATTTATTTAACCACATGTGATTATGTATCACATTTTTTTTTAATAAATTAACATAAAATGTTTATATTTGTTTATTATTTCGGAATATTTAATAAATAAAATAAAACATATGTGATATCATCGTCTGTTAAACGTAAACAACCGTATATAAAAGTACGCGTTGAAGAATCAAAGATGTCAAAAAGATGATATTTATTAAACGTCTTATTAACATTTGAATTATTCTTATTCCTATTTTCCAATAATAAAATGAATCCAAGAAAACAAGTTAATAATTTTAAATGTTTTGATATCAATTATAAAAAAAAAAAATTAAACATAAAGATTATAACAAGGAAGGATCTATTTATTGGTTTACTGTATATAAATAATGAAAATATATAAATAAGGGGTGGGTGATCTGAATGATACTAATTACTTAATGTCGTATATTTTTCCTTTTAGTACCACCCCATACTATTACTATCTCAACATATATTTAGTATTCAAAGTATAGTGTTAAATTATTGTAATTTATAACAGAAAATATAAGAATATTTGTGAGCCATGTTATTTAAATTTTTAAATTAATTAAAATGAGCGATACCACTTTGATATCTGAATTACGATTGTTAAATTGATACAATTATTAAAATTAACAAAACCTTGAAATCAATATTTGAGAGTATTCTTCACCTGTATTGCTAAGCTTAATGTACTTAATTATAAATGTAGAAATAGACGTTCTAGTTCCAAAAATAATAATTCAATAGGCGCTAAAGGGTATTGTTGTCTCTCTCTGTCCTGAGAAAAGCCGGCAACAGAAGCTCAGAAATTCCTCTAGTATTGGGTTTTGGCCAGAGGCTTCTGGGTCAGCGTGTCATATTGTATACTACAGCGATGATTAAAATCAGACATTTACACTAACATATAATATGACATATTACGGCCCGGAGAACATTTTGAAGACATTCCTTTATAAATCGGTTGAGTATCGTTTTCGTTTAATAAAAAGTGTATTTAAAATATTTTGATAGTGTATATAACCACGATTGTATATGTAGCATCATACAAGAAACAAAAAGAAGCATCAGAATACCAAAATTGGTGATACATTTTGTTAGTAAGTGATAAGTATATAAGACAAATCCTTACACTAAATCCTTGCTTGCTCGGGTCATCCGATTATGAGAGCTTAGCGCCTGAGTTCTTAGTAAAATATATTCTTTTATAATTGGAATGCTTCTACTTATTTATTTTAATAGTTTTCAGCTTTATTATGCTGTTATAAAATTTTTAACTCATTGATTTTTGTTTTAATCTTAAAGAGGGTTAGCTGTCTACGCCCATTACACATTCTCGTAAATAGTAAATGATTGGTGGAGTATACATAGGCTTATAAATTAATATAATTATTCAAAAATAAATAATGAAGTATTAGTTTTTAAGAGGCTTTAAAGTTTAACACTTTGTATTCAATGTAATAAGAGAAACTTAATAAACATTAATGTTAAAAGCAAAGAGCTTCTGAAAAGCGTAAAGGATTGCACCAAAAAAGACTTACTCGTTTTTTCCCGACAAACGTTTTAATTGAAACTTTCTCAAAACTTATGCGAATTCAGTTATTTACCCTCAGAATTTAAATATCATGCCAGATAACCAGTCGTTATAAGATAAAACATGAGTTTAACTGTACAGCTAGATATGTATACATCAAACTATATTAATTGTTACATAAGCTTTAAAATTGAGTTGTTATTGTGTTAATTGAATTTAATAGCGATTATTAGTCTATTCTGGTTAATAAAAATAAAAAATAAAAGCCGAATTGATATTCTTATTCAGTAAAATGCATCTAATATGTTTCGATTCAATACGTTCGAGTTAAAACACATTTATTAAACATCTGTGACCCAGTAGTAAACACTTTAATTAAATTGTTAATTTATTGAAAACGCAGCGCTAGTAATTTTCGAGTCGCAAATTCATATCTTTCTTTAATTTAACTTGCAAATTCATTTGAAACTGCAAGCATTTTTAAGCTATAACAAAATTGGTTTCAGGGAATATGTTTTAAATATCATTTACTAAAAAAAATTAAACGTATAAATATTATAGTATTTTAGTACAGAAAGTTTCTTTTAACTTAGCCTAATTAATAACAATTGACTGAAAATTACTAAGAGTCCATTGCCATGGACTCTTAGTAATCATTTATCAGGAAATCGAAAATCTATCAATAATTTAAAAATAAACTCAATATACATATTACAATATAATTTAACATTATCTGTTATTTATTATAAAGTATTATTGATATTCTTTTTATGTATTTATTAAGTTTTTTAATGTTATTAGTATGATAGATTCATGTTATTCTTATTAATTAATCTTAAAGCTACATTAAAGACATTAATTTTGTGTTTTAAGTTACTATACGGAGACTTTGATGATACAAATTGTTAGTTTAGTTCATTGATACATAGGGGTTATATTTACGTTTAATCTTAAAGAAAGTAACTTTAAAATGTTTGTTTGAAACTATCTATACCCTATTCTTTAATACTTTTATGTTATTAGTAAGCTTATTATGGAAATTCAGAAATAAAACACTATTATTAAAAGAGAACTAAAATTTTTTTTAAGGTCTTTCCAATATTGTTTGTACGGTTCAGAATTTAATTTTCTTTAGACTTTTCCTTTATGAAATAGATATCGAATGTTTTTAATATCCGAGTAATCATTTTTGTAGACCATTGTCCAAGTAATAATTTAATTAAATCCAGAATTCCCGAACCGGAATTGATTTCCGAATATATAGCTTTATTATTTATATTTACTATTTTACAGGCATACTGCATACAATGAAGGTGAGTAATCAGTCTAAAAATAGTAGTAAATGTTCCAGTGATTATAAAAATTGAGATGTCCAACACTAAAACATTTTTGTAATCCGACTCTGAAGTTCGAGAAGTTATTGCTTTTAAAAATAAAAACACTGTTCAACTTTGTATAGAAAAAGTGGTGATTCCTGATAAATTTGCGCATCTAATAAAATTAACTTTAAATAGAAATTTAGTTCTGTATGTGATCATAGTGGGATACTATACTGTATATGTTACTGTATAGTGCCTAATTGATGTCCGTTGATAAAGTTAATTGATGGGTCAGGCGTGTTACGTTTAGTCGATATTGTGAGTTTAAACACAGACTGTTTAATGAAAACACATTATCCAAAGCTAATTATGAGACTATAAATTTTCATCTATTTATTTTGGGCATAGGCCATACTTTTTCTAATAGTGAAGCAATTTTTATCCTTAATATTGTATTCTTATTACAAGCTGTACTTTTACATTTTTCTTGAATTGAAATAATGAAGCTTAAAAACTTACATGTCTTATAATTAATTTGTACATATTGTTGTATAATTTGTTGAATAATTGAACATATTGGTATGTTATATTGTTTTAACGTAATTCTTTGTTTTTAAATAAATGTATATTAGAACATTTTATTTTAATTGGGCAAAATTATAAGTGCAGATAATTTAATTATATTAATCAATCTCAAACCAACGGATCATATTTTTGTGTTTGTCAAAATCTACATATCATATACAATTAAATGAGAATTCTGTAATAAAAAACCGTCTCCATAAAAGTGCCAGCCGTAGAAGATCTAGTTTGAGGTTTTAAAGTTTTTGCCATTTTAAAGATTAGAAGAGATAAATACGTACTACGGCATAATTACTTTAAACTTTTAATTAAGCTTAATATCAAAACTTTATATACGTAACCTCTTTGTGAGGTTTCAGTTAATAACTATCAATTATAAAAAGTATGTTTATAAGGGTATTATTTTTGAATTACACACATATTATAACAGTAACAAGGCTAACTCATCAAATAATTATTTAAAAGATATGAAATATTTAATGAAAAATATAATGTTAAATATTAATTGAAATAAAAAAAGCTATATTATTATACAGCATTATAACATTAAACAGTTGTTGCTTTGTCGGTTTGTATCTTAAAGTAAAAAGCAGATGTTTAGACAATTTGGTGCGATATTTGGTAATGTTATAGTTATTGCCAGATTTAACAAGTTTGGTAATAATATACCAAAATATTATTTAATGTAATTAAATGTTAGTAGTATTATAAATAATGTTTCTATTTGTTGGTATAATTTAATAGTTGTTATATATTATTTTCTTCATTCAGATAAAGAATTAGAATTGTATGTTTTAAAAAAGTTATGAAGTAAACGAAGAGTTAAATTTTACTGATTAAACTAATAAAATTAACCCATCAACAGTCAATTGTCATTTAACGTAACGTAAATGTCAACCTCGAAATCTCTGATAAAACTCGTACTTAGATACTGGTGTCCTTACATCAGCGTGTCACAAGTCCCATAATACGAATTACTGCAACATTGTGTTCAAAGTAATCAATACATTTTGACAATGTGACAATGTAGCTTTACTAGATTCTAGGCGTCTATTTAAAGAGAAAATAAAAAAATTACGGCCTTTCTGGGACTATATATTTTTTTAATGATATGGGGGGTATTACATTTTTTTTATTATCGTTACATTATACATTTTATGTGTTTTTTAAACTATAAATAAAAATAATGTAGTATTTTCGAATATATAGTTATTATATTTTTATTTAAAAATTAATTTTATTTTTGTATGTAAACTTTCTAAATCTATAATTACTTTTTAATAAAATTATCCAGCTGTACTCAAAAAATTACTATCGCAATTTGTCCGACTAGTTTTCAACCAATTCAGGGTCCTTGTTCGTGAGCTCTGAGCGTGATGGAATCGTGGCGTGAACTGTTTCGCGAGTACAGCCGGATAATTATATTTAATATTAGTTTGATGTGAAAAACCACTACAACTCCACTAATAAAATATATTTAACTGGGTTATAAAAATATCATAAATACTTAAAGCATATTATTCATATGTTGTATGCTTAATTCTTTTAAAAACAATGGTTAAACTGACAACAAGATCCAAATTATTACTTCCATAGCCTAGGCATTTTTGTGGGATAAAAACACACATCAATGAAATTACATGCAGACATACTGAGAGGGCTTGCTTGTGTACTTCAATTTGTAATGTGGAATCCATTAACACGTATATTGAACACTAACTTTCACCCGTTACTCCGATCGCATTGATTATTGTAGGCAATAATTGAACGAAACGCTTTTGCTCTAGCTTTTTTAGATTTTACTTTTTATATTTGGAAACCGAAAAATTTGTATATACTGATTAGAAAATGGTTTTTTACTAGTGAGCAATGGTTCATCATACAGAATAACTATGGTTATGTGCCTCTACAGAAGCTTACCAAATAGTCACAAAAATACAAAATGGACATTATGCGAATTCAGTGTTGGTTTCTTAAAATACAATTCGCGAGAAGGTTAGACCTCTTAACAACTCCATGTTGGGTTTTCCAATGAAGAAAATGCGTTTTGCTATTTATAGCTGGCCTTTAAAGGACTTTAAACTTTTAAACGTTAAGGTTAATTTATAGTCAATAGTTATAGTTTTGTATAAACTTCATATAATTTTATTATATTAATTTATAAATGAACACACTTTATAGGAATAAGAATTTTATGAAAAAAAAAATCTTAGTAACAATATTTATAGTAAGAATTTATAAAATTATAAGATTAGGCATATCTTGTATTCTATCTTGTATTTATCAGAATACTTATACAACGTTCTTTATATTTGTAAAAGTATCATTCATATAGTCTAGATGGCTCTGTAAATAATTCAGATCATGTTATAATTTCATTTATTGCCGTGGCAGCTTATACACATAAAATGTTTAATAGTGCATGCGTTATTAACAATATTACCATTCGTAATAATAATCGTATATTATTATTTGTAAAATAATTGTTTTGTTTTTTCCTGCTGTTTTTTCTTAGATTTTTAATTTTATTATATTTTATTATAATAATTTTAAAAGCAACGCGGTTAAGTATGGCAGCCACAGAATACCAGCGTAAAGAATGTGTCCCTCAACAATTAGCTGAGTGGCCAACCTCTTTGGATGACTCTTACTTTTATTAAGTTTCTTTAATGCTATTTGCTAGGTGTACTTTTTGTTTGTAAGGCGGTTTTATGTCTTGTATTTCTGTATGTAATGACATGTCCAAATAAAGATTTTCGATTTCATTTGTTTTGATATTTTGAATGTCATATCAAAATATATGTCGGTTATTATTATGTTATGTTATTTATCACTTTTTCTGAATTTCAATATACATAAAATATATTTCAGAAGAGGACTTACAGCTCGACCTAATTTGACTATAGACTGTTGCTACTGACAGAATATGTAAGTAATAACGAATTACAATAATGACTAAGGCGAAGCCATTGAACTTATATTAAAATGGATTCTAATAAGGGAAATATTCTGTGCTATATTGTCTTATTGCGCCATCAAATTTATCGTTATATTTTTTAAAGTTACTTCAAATAATAGAACAGCTTTTTATTATTTAAAAATAAAAAATACTAAATAGCAGATCAATATTAGTACATTAAAATTGGTTACTTTTTGTGTTAATTATAGGTTTTTCACTTAGGTGAAGGTGACTGTTCTGACTTTTTTGGGTATTGAGAACGAAATATTCTAATATTTTATAAAATTACTGCGACGCCCAAAAAAAAATTAAAGATTTATTTAGTGATGATTGATATTCATAAAAGTTTTTTAGGCCGCCGCTGGCATGTACTTTGACTAACTGCAGCAATTACGATATATCTCGAACAAGTTTGTCATAATAATACTCTAATTTTCAAATATGTTTGAGAAAAATAATGAATACAAATTTTATTAAGTGAAACCAAAAAATGATTTCTCAATTTTATTTATTTTTTATTTTTTGTTATTGTTAGTATTTGTGTATATTTTTACATTGTAATCTCTTCTATGCAAAACAAATTTATTATAAGACGTTACAAGAAAATATAAATATTTTATTCAGAAGTACTCTAAACAAGAGAGTAGAAAAGTCTTAAGACCTGACAGATTAAACCAACGCTAATAATTTAAAAATTGATTATTCTTTGAATTTACCCAGACTTGTAGCCTAAATTTTTTTATTAAAATGTTCTCTTGCAAACAAACAGATAGACAATATTTTCCTATATGTCAATGATAAACACGTCGTTCCACTTACACAATTTTCAGATTTCGCCTACTAGGTACTGAAATAGGCTAGATATTGGGCTCAGAACCCTAGCTACTGCATTAAACCTATCAACACACATCAATATTTCATTTAGATAAAAACAAAAAATTAGTACCTACTTCAAATTGCATATTGATCTTGAAATAACGTATTTATAAAAAGTATATATTTTTTAAAAGAATAACTATTTTTTTACTTATAAATTTTTTATAACCAAAATTTTTTTTTTTCAATTTGATATAAAAAAACGAATTTCAGAAAATACATTAAACACGGCTACTTCTATATATTGTAACATACGAAAATTGTACCCAATCAATGTATGTATATGATACATATATCGTGATGTATATATAACGTTGTAGCGTATAATAATATTACATTTAAAATATTGTAGAATACTAAATCATATGCATGACAACTTAAATAATTAATAATTTTTACTATACTCGTATTAACCTACTTACTTACTTATTTGTAATCTGAAAAACAAAAAGAAGAAGAAAGTTCTCGTGTTTCACTTGAAATCAAAACCCATGGTTTGAAATTTATTTACAACATTGTGCTTTCACTAAAAGAAATAAACATTTTTGTAAGTATTGTTGAACGCTGTCTGTAATAATGACCTTACTGTAACATAACAATATTAAAAAGAATTTAAAAAATTATAGCTTTGCTCACGAATTATATCGTTCAGGGACTTATTACTATGATTGTTAAAGTCCAACTCATAATTTTAGTATTTCTATAATATTAATCAAAGCTTTTTTTTACAAACTTAAAATAACAATAAAAAAAATCAAAGGAGAAATCATTTAAACTTTTAGCCAAGAAATCTGTTATTTGAAAATTTGCTTCCATATAAAACCTTAAAAATCTCCACATAGGTTTCTTTCAAATAGACCTGCACGAACTTCACTATAAAGGTCATTTAATTTATCCTTGCAAAAAGGACAACTAACAAATAAACCTACACTACTAAAAAGCCAAAATTTTCTGATTTGATAGAACTCTGATATTGTTGGTCTCTCTGTTCCTCTGAGAATTATCAATTAGTAGGATAGTCTAAGTTCCTACACTGATAATTACCATTTAATATTTGTACGACTCAGCTTTACTTGTTAGCATTTAAAAATATGAAATGGTGACTAAAACGGTAATTGGAACCGAAGCGATAACAGAAGTGGAGAACAGAACACACCAGCGTATAAAATGGTTGTAATTTTATCTAAAACAGAAATTAAATTATATAACTACTTTAGAAGATAGCCTGTTAAATAAAGTAATTTGTGAACGTTGATATAATGGTTTGTTAAATGAAAATAAATTTATGAAAATAAATTTATTTATTTAAATAAATGTTAAATAAATAAACAATCTAATTAGTAAATAAATAAGTAAACAAAACAACATTTTGCCGTCAAGCTTCAATCAAAATGTAAAGAAATTCATACGTCTTTTCTAATCTTCCCTCAATTGGAATTGGCCATAAATTCACCTTTACGTTACCTTACCTTAACATTTGTTATCAAGGGAGTGATAGAACTAGACACTTAATATTCTATATAAAACGGTAGTTCTGTTTTGCTTACAGATTTTGGCAACAATCTTTAATAAAAAGGGATGCTGGTTTTGTAACAGAAATAAATAAAGCAATTCATACTTATCAGCCTATTTACTTCTGTTAATAAATAAATTATGTTTCACATTATATAGAATACTTTATGATATTTGACACAATTTTGTTGTTACTTTTTAGTAACTATTTTATATATTCTTTATATTCCACGTCTACGGTTTAAGATAGAAACAAATGTCGTACAAAATAGTGTGACAGAAAGAAATGTATGAGAAATCCACAGCTTCAACTCTTATAATATTTGAGTTAAAGTAATAACCTGCTTTGCTTACGATCAAACGAAATACACAATTTATAAGTTAAATACCTAGTAATTATACTAAAAGAAAGTTTTTTTTTTATGGAGGAGGACAAACGAGCGTCACTGGTGAAATGTTATCACCGCCGCCTATGAATTCTTGCAACATCCGAAGAATCACAAAAGCGTTGCTGGCCTTGGAGGTAGACCTAACACCTCTATACACCTCTTTTAAAGGTACCCATGTCGTATCGATCTGAAAACACCGCCGAAGGAAATTCATTCCACATCTTTGTGGTACGTTGAAGAAAATTCTTTGAAAACCGCACAGTAGAAGATCGCCATGCATCCAGGTGGTTTGGAAGAAAATGCTAGCGGTGCTGAACATGCTGTGTGGTGATGAAATTCGGCGTCAGGCATCATATCAAATAGCTCTTTACGTTTTGTTGTAATATAATAAATATTATATTACATATTGTTCATATGGGAGAAATAACAGAGAGAAAAAAAAAGATTTATATACAACGTATGTCACAAATTAAAATTCGATACAGCCCGCGTCTTAAAGTAACTCAAATATTTCTAGGCAAAGTTTTTAATCATTTAACAAGCACATAAACATCGAGATAAAGTGGTAATGAACTTAAATTTCGTGTGGAAATAACTTAATCCGCATAAGTTTTAGCAAAGTTTAATTTGTGGCTCACGTCGAGGGAAGCCGGAGCTGTTACGATCCTAAATTATATTTAAGTCTTATTTTTATAAATACTATTTTATAAGAACTAACTTATAAGTATTTTTTAAATATAATATTGTCTATGTAGGTGTGTATTTGTGATATGTTTGAGTGTTTATATCGGTTTAATGAATTTAGCCTCAACTTACTGGCTATCGTAACTCAAGTATTATTTAAGTCCAGATATTTCTTCGTGACGACATTCATCCAATGAGTTAAGAGAGGTGCAAGGGCATTACGTCAACTTTCTAAAAGTGGTTTATGAAACCTGACAACTTGGGTTTTAGTTGGTTTATTTTGGTTTTATGTTTCTGAACCTCTGTGAGTGGATACCATTAGATAATTTAAATTAAATTTTTAATTAAGAAGCCATATAGAGGCTACATTATTGTATATATCTATCAGGATATATATAAGTAATTAAGATTTCCTTCGTTATAACAAAGTTGTTGGAAATATTTTAAACAAAGAAAAGAAACTTCTCAAAACTGTTGCCAACAACTTTATCTGCTTCCACCCTTTCCCGACTCATATAATAAGAACATTTTTGAGTTTTATTGTAAAAAACTAAGCTTTTTATGGGATTAAAAGTCATCAATATTTTAATAGACAATAAGATTAAAAACCTAAAATTCTATAAAAATGCAGATGGTACTTTTTGATCTAAATACCTATAACAATAACATCTTTTGATTTTTAAACTTTCGTGGTCAATAGTTACTATTGTATATGTAGAGGTGTCTTAAGAAACTTGAATATGATTTGTTAATTAAAATGCTAGTGTCAAATATGCACGTATTAATCTAAATCTCCTCCTGCTAAAATGTGATGAGCATCTTCAATGACTCCGCACACAATGCAATTGGGTGGCTATTGGCTGTTAAGAGGCACATGGCCAGATCGAAGTCTCAAAGCCGTCACAATCTCGAGTCTGCTCATCCTTCTCTCATTCAATCACAACAAACGAGGGAGAGATTTTTGAATAACTTTATACCAAACACCTTTTGTAAGAGCTCTCTTATCAAAATATTCTGACCAAAATTCTACAAATAAATTTCTTACTGACGGGATAAGTTCAGTACACCACGGCAGATAATTTAGAGGTAAAGGGAAGTTTAAAAAAAATACTTATAACATAATAAAAAAGGAAGACAAAAGCCTTTTAATTGAAAGCCCGAGCAAAACCAACAATTGTTTACGAGTAAAGTAATCCAAAAGAAACTTTAGGGAAACCTAGATGCGCTTCCAAATGCACAACAGTATCTGAGAATATTAGCCAAATCACCTTCACCATTAAAACTCGCGTATGGACTAACTTCATAACTGTTGGTATTACAAGTTTAAACGCAAAAAATTTACAAATCGGTACATTTTGTAATATATTTCTATTTCTAAGTGACAACGCCTTGAAAGTTTAGAAATAAGTGTCTAATACGAATAATTCAAGTATTTTAAAATACGTTATTATTTTTCTTTCCATTTTTTTGCAATACTTCCCCACAATGTCAGGGCCGTACAACCGAATTACTTATTGCAGTGTATTTTTTTTTATTTATCTCTATCAAATGTATGAAAATAATATTCATGGTTTAAATATTTACTGAGTACCTATTTGTGGATAATGTAACCAAATAATTGAGTACGCCATGCATGTTATAAGAATGTTAATTTGAATTTTAGGAAGTTTGTCACAGATTTTGATAAAATTGTTTGTGTTAAGAAAGCAGTGGTGCAGATTTCTATGTAATTTATGCGGAAACATTTTGTAAATTTAACAAAACCATGCATTTAATTAAGTACTTAATTAAGATCGTTTCACATAGACACTGAGTACAAAGAGACAATACAATTAACTTAAATTTTGTAAGGAAATAACTTTTAACACACAAGTATTAGCAAAGTTTAATTTGTGACTCATGTCGCGGAAAGCCGAAACAGTTACCATTATAAATTTTATTTAAGCACCTTAGAAATATTTACGAAATAAAGTATATATCTAACACTTACTAATATGTTTATTTAATACTGTTTATGTATGTGTGTGTGCAGGGAGTTAATTTCTACATAAACGAAACGAGCTTGTCTTAATCCCAATATCTTTAATTTCATTGTTGGTTTGTTTATAGTTAAATAATATATATAATAGTTTAATTTGGTTCACTCTGTAACATAAACCTATCGTCTTAATTGAAAGTGAATTTGGTAGTTGCAGTTTGACTTCTATGATTCAGAGAAATTTCACAGTAGGTACGTAAAATACATATGTCAAGTCTATAACTATCTCAGTCTACACAAAGATGTTCCAATGAGTGCTCTAACTGATTTGACTTAATACATTCTGCTTCAACTTACCTTCATATTGAATTCCTTATATTATATGTTAAATCTGCTTTGAGATGCAATTGCAATTTAATGCTTATATAATGAAAAGCTTTGACCTTTAAAGAATTTGTAAAGAAAGTAAAAGAATGTGAAGGAATTTGAAATTGCAAGTTGTCTATTGTTTATAACGAAATAGACTATTGAAAGGAACAGTATATAGTAAAGCAGACAAATTTTATGAATATTCCAACGATTCGGCAGTCATTTCAGCGTCTTACGAAATAGTGAGATATGTTCATATTTGCGACAACTAAATATAAACCTAACAAATACATTTTGTAAATGCTCAGTTTTGTTTACTTGTATGAAATAAAACATACATTAAAATTTGAAACGGCACTTAATATCCCCCCATTTTATCTTAATAAATAAAATAAAATTGTTATATTGATTTTGTATAAGTTTACAATATTGTGCATGTGTGGTGTGTGAGCTGTTATTGTTAATTGAATTTATTAAAAAATATTTACTTTTTTCCCCTATATCATAAGATAAAAAATAAAAAAATATTTTACTTGACTTGTAATAAAAAAATACATTGATAATAAATATATAAAAATTATAGATATAGATATAATATTCACTAAATCATCTGATTTATTGCAGTCTCTTTGGTTGATGTACATGCCAGTGCTTTGGAAGTATATCCAATAGTAGTTGTCAGTTTAAATCTTGTTGATCTGAAAACCTGTAAATAGGATATCAAGAAGTAAAAGTAAGATAATTTTATATATCTTAATTCTATATTTAAATTCTTAATCACTAGAGTATAGGCTCTTTTTTTTATTTTTGTGTATATTATTTTCCTACATATTGAACGGTGCAAAACATAATTTTTAAAACACTTTATGGGACCTTTAATACTTATATCAATATAAGTAATATACAGTACTTATACAATAATAGCAAAAACTGAGACCTTGTGTCTTAATTTAACACTGTTTTTTTCTCATATATATTTAGACTTTCTATTATATATTAGTTTTAGATATTTTATAAATATTCGAAAATATGAAACACATTCCTAGAAGACATTAGAAGAATGAAAATTTTATATCAGTAAAAAATAAACTATATTATGCAATGTATGTAAAAACTTTGTCTTTTCATTATTTGTGATATATAAATAATGAAATTGCAGAAATCAGGGAAGAAATTATTATAAGTAATGGGATTAGTACTAATCGCGTAATGGCCAATTACTTTAGGGAATCCTATCTTTTTTATACTTATTACTCTCAGTCTAGTGCTATTGCAACATACTTTTGTATATATATGTATATATTGTATGTGTATGTATATGTATATACATACGTAATTGACCTGTATAGTTAATAATGCAAATTAAAACTAATAATAACATGTTGTAGGATTGGGACGTTTTCGCTTTTCGCGAGGGGGATGTCGTTTTGGCGGTTTCGCTGGCCGTCGCTAACGCCTTCAACAGTCTTCCGTTCGAGACATTGTTCGAGGCGCTCCGGTTCCATGGAGTGCCTCCCTATCTCCGGAGACTGTTGGGGGCCTACCTGCAGGATAGAGAGGTCCTGTGGGAGCGCGACGACCAGCGAATGTACCGACGTGCCGTGAGCCGAGGGGTTCCACAGGGGTCCGTTCTGGGACCGGTCCTGTGGAACCTGGGCTATGACTGGCTGCTCCGCTGTCCTCTCCTTCCCCGGATGAGGGTGTTTTGTTGCCTCGTCCGCTGACCCGCTCCGTAGGGGGAGACTGGGTAGAAGGAGGCGGGAATACGCCCGTCGCTTCCTTCTTTAAAAAACACATGAATTTGAATGAATGAATTTGAACAAATAATATTTCTCGGAAAAAAAAATGACAAATAAAAAACCTATTTATTTAATTAATCATAATTTAAACTAGGTTTTTTTTCGTCTTCTGAAATTTTCTACTATATTTTATAATACATTAAATGATGTTAGTCTGTTTGTATGTATTAGAAATACATTAAATAATTCATTGTCACCCTTCCACTGTGGAGGTCAAACAATTTAAACCATCCCTCATGTTTTTTAAACGATTAAAAAAAGAATGAAATTTATGAATAAGAAATAATAAAAGTTGTTAATTAAAAACTGCTCAGGTTCTTAGAAGAGTTTCGAGAAGAAAAGATTTATAATACAAGAACTTCATTTAATTTTGTAAGGTTAATGTGCTCTACCATTGGGCATTGGTAGCTGTACTCTGGCCCAAAAGTTTTGTTCAAAAAAAACTTTTAAAAAGCATATAGGTTTATTTTATTACCGGGAATTAACGCGTGAAATAGGTATTACTTACCTCTCAACTGCCTGACGTTTCGACCATATTGTAACCAGCCGTGGTCACAGGCTGACTGACATATAAATTTAATTGGTACTGATAAAATTTTATTCATTTTAAAAGTAATCAGAAGAAAACTTAAATAAAATTTTTTAGATTACAATTATAACTTATTTCAACTTACTAAAAATGACAGATTCCCGCATTTGATAGAACTTTCACATCTTTAGTGCAATAACATCTTTTAAATATCATATGAAGGTAATACTTCTATGTTAATATAATTATAAGTTCAATTGATATTTATTTAAAAATAAAAACTTCCTGACCACAAAGTGCTTAAAGTAGGTTACTTAAAATATTTAGTATTATGACAAACATGCATGCACTTATAACAACAGGTACAAACCAAATTAAATTCTAATGACATACAATAAAATGGTACAAAAGACAATGAAATCCAATAAAATCTTGATTATGTTAACAGAAAAATTTAATTTCAGACTTTTCTGAACCATTTTGAAGATCATTTACAAAAAAATCTGAAAACAACTTCAAGAGACTACTGGTATATTGTAGACTCTCTACTTTATTTACTATTTTGTTCTTTTATTAATTATTTCAAAACGATTCATCATTCTAATATTAATCTGATAGTAATTTTAATGTCCTATAAGTGCAATACCAAATATGAGTAAGATATTATTATCTTTAATTAACTTGTAACTTAAATCGAAATATATTAAATAAATACATTATTTTAAATTTATTTTTGATATTAAACTCCTTTAATCATTTTTATTTCGAACTCGATGAAACGATAATGTACAACATTAAAGACCAAGACCTGGAATACTTACGACTTCAATCATGCAGTTAAATTAAAAAATGATATACGACCTATCAAATTTCATGAAAATCTTAATGCGTTTAAGCTATCTTTATTCAACCCCATCTAGTGACAGATAATCGAACTAACAGTTGATTAAAAATACAAACAATAATAATTCGGTAAAATTTTAACACCGTTTACTAACTTCGTTCGTCCAATCCGATTTGATGAAAAAATTATTGCTGAATTAAGTTAGTTTTAATTTTGAATTAAGTTAGTAATAATTTAGGTTTTTTTTAGGTTTAAATTATTTTAGTATACAGAAGTCTAGTCCAGTGGTCTGCTTATATTCTTTACACATGTAGCTCTAAATTGCATAAAATTTACATGACTTTATAAATTTTATACTGGATAAAAAAATCATTTTTAATTGCAAAATTTCGATTCCACGTTTTCATTCATTACAGGTAAAGAATATTTTATTTTTTGTTATATAAGGTACTACCACACTTCGAATATCTTCAAATTAATTAATAAATTCTGATTTAAAAATTATTTGTCCTTTTATTTTTTTCCAAATCAAATTAATATCAATTAACTTCTTAGGAGTAAAAATATTTTTATATTATTTTACAAATTAAATAAAGAATTCTTTTAGTATTAATTAGATGTGCGATTAGATTAAAATTGTGACCCAGCGGTACCTGCGTCAGTTTATGTGTTTTCCAAGCTAATTAATATTACAATTTTTATCTCAAATGCGCCGTTCGTTGATGTGTAACAAATTTTACTAAAAATATAAAAAATCACTGAAATGACGCACAAATATAAGTTGCACAACCTTTTAAAATTAAAAAACGTAGTTTGATAACCCGTACTATCCTATTACATTCCAATACCAAAGATAAGATTTATCACTATAAAAACAATATTTAAAAAAAATTCATTAGTTGCACATGCAATTAAATAAAACAGATAGGTTATAAAAAAATACTGCAATGATTAGTTGAAAATAGTAACAAGAGTTGAATGTTGTTAGTTAAGTTCTAAGTATCAAGTCCCCACAGACCTCGTTTGATCTTTGACCGACTTAAGGTCTGACCATAGTAGTATTAACTTTATTATATGAATAATAGTATGGTAAGTATTTTTGTCAATCTCAAAAAAAAAACATTATAAAAAGCATGCATACTTAAAACAATTTGTGGGATGGCCAAAATATCCATATTTCAGTGTAATGCAAACTGAATGTTTTGTATGCACTACAGCCTCTTTATAATTGGCCTGTGCCAAGATGTGGAAAATTAATACAGCATAGGTTGATATTTTAGCTCATATTTACAAAGACGTACGTACGTATCGTACGTAAGATCAGGAATTACTACTAAAATGTATGGTGTTTCTTTCTCAATTAATTTTGAGCACACAGTGTGTGTGCAGACATAACACCGATGAGTGTACCCTAGTTAGTTTTACTTAATGAAATAGCTACAAACGTTGAGAATGTATCTATCGGGTAAAGGAAATACAATGAAATAAACGGGCGTTTTTCTTTCAAATAGTTTGAAGGATTGAATCAGCTTTTACACTTTTTTTTTAGATCAATAGATCTGCTTGAAAATATAACTTCTAAACGGATTCTTAGTAGATGGTATTTATGTAATATTATACCTAAATATTTTGTGTTTTTTTGTAGCAATAACTTTCAATTTCGTATTTTAAATTAGTTATCAATATCACCACACACCATCTAAAATACTATATTACTACTAATAATACTACTAGGCTACTAGTCTAAACTAGGCTGCTTACAGCATGCTATTAAAACACTAATATTATCGTGCTAGAGCTGGAACAGAATTTATTTGGTACAGAGAGGAAAACAATACAGCGAACCAAACTAAATATTTAGAAAGAAGTAAAGCAACAAAAATATTTGTTTCACGTTAAAATACTGGACGTAGATTTGAGGCCGAAGCTTCTATTTCACCGCGTCCGGAATCTAAAGATAAGCTGACTGATTTTGTGTTTTCTATTCCGGAAGTTTAGTGGATTTTTAAGTAAAATTAATATAGTGAGCTTTACGTGCCTTATCTCTTTTATTTGCATCCTCTTCTTGACACTATGACGCTGTCCTTCTCAACCTATGTCCATAACATTAGGTGACAGCTGGTCCTCATACTGAGACTTAGATAGTATAAAAAATTCAAGCAAGGTTCAGAACAATAGCGATACTTGAACATTTATAATTATTATTTAATTTACTTATTAAAATTTTGTTATAATGTTGACAGCGTCTTGAATATATTATATAACAAATGCTTTTCAACAAGTACACTTATTTTTAAGATTTGGCTCATCTAGTATTTATATTTTTTCAAATATTATTGATGTTTTAGGAAATATATAAAAATGTTTAAAGTTATTAAGAGTTTTAAAACCCTTTTTATGGACTGGTACAACTAATTATAACAGTCTCCTAAAGCTGTCAAGTTATCTCTTGTGAAAAAGTCTGAATGCAGACAACGTTTTCATAAGTTACTCAGAGATAAAATATTTTGTTCTCCGTTTAGTATGAGGACCTTTGCAGATAATAATAATAACAATAATAATAATAATAACAAACTTTATTTCAGATTTTCCATATATCCATATATTTGTTAATAGCGATATCTTAAAGACTATATTAGTTAATAGATGAAATGCCATTGATAATAATAACAGAAAATGTAATGAAATTAATAAAAATAATAATAAAATATAATTCCATCCTTGTCTATTTGTTTTAACATTCATTATAATACTTTAATCTTAGAATAGTCTTTCCAATCTTGTCTTATAAATATATAAAAGATGTCACGATAAAATAAATTGATGCTATAAGCTAATCAAAAATAATTAAAATTAATTTATTAATTAATAAGAGTCCCTACATTTTTGGTGTTATTACTTTAAAAAAGATGTTTTTTAATTCTTTATTTGTTTAAACACAAAATTAAAAATATTAATGATTCATTTATTATCCATTGTTTTCAACATGATAATTATCTTTTATTTATCTTACATTATCATTCCTTTGCGCATTTTATGTAAAACATTTTAAGGGCTGAAATATTTATTTAATGCAAAGTTTAATTATTAAAAGGACATTTACTTAATTAAAAACTTATTTTGTTATGCAAAAAAAAAAAATTTAAACCATTATAAAAATTTAATAAAACTATTTTACGTATATAACTCGCGTTTATTTTTACATTTTTTAATTTAACCCGACATTTCGAATGCTTTGCAGCAAACGTGTTTATGGTAAGACTAGATGGTGGTGTCTGTCGATTAGATAGAATTTGTCGATTAGATTGTTTTGAAGAAGGAATTAAGCTTGCTTAGTAATAACTACAATACGTTCGTTCACTTGTTTGATTACAATATATAAATTTATTTTTTATTTATCGTAAAGTAAAAGAATTGTCGTCTATTGGTTTCGATTTCACTTTATCAATATCAAGTATGAGATGAAATTCTACTACAATCTGTTAATGTAAATTAGACTTGATTTTTAAGCCCGCAATTCTTATTCTTTGTTTTTAGTAATGTCTTTTTTTTGGTAGGACAAAATTTAGGTGGTAAAATTTTTACTATTTCCAGCTGAAATTTTTTGTTATCATATCACTAATAAGTCCTAATAAGATAACATTATATTTAGAAAAACGAGTAAGTTTACTTATCATAACTTCTCAAATCGTATCACTTCGAACTTTGGCATATAATTCAATTTTCATATCTTCTATATTTAACAAAAGTTAAAAAAGTACAATAATAATTATTGTGTAAGTATTGAAGATTAATAATATTATTTAAAGCATCTGAATGATGACAATTGCTTTAGTTGATGTACATATCTCGTTATTGTCAGACCTATAGATGTTCGGTGTTTCTTGTTAGTTTTAGTTTTTTCGATCTGAAAATTACGTGCACATATATAATTATGCATATTATGAATAACCACGTGTGGTTATTAATATTTATTTAAATTGTGACACCACATCGAATAATTGTATAATATAAATTTTTTCTATGTTAAATATATCTTTAAAAATTAAAAAAAAAAATTATCTTTAAACATTATTCATTAGTTTGTAGATGTTAAAAATATATTTATACAAATATTTTATCAACACAAAATATTGTATCCCCATTATAACATGGTGTAAAACCTTTTTTAAAGTATAATTGGTACTTCAATACATACAAGTTGAAGAAACAGGCCATAATTAGATAAAAAGTAAATATGTACATACTATGTTCATGCATTGATAACTACGTAAAATGTTTATAGTTAGATATGCTACACATACTACACATATCAATATATATATATATATTGAAATATTCGCAAAAACGTGCTTCAATTAATAACGATATTTGGATATGTGATACGTTCACATTTTTGTCAACATAAATATAACGAATTCTATCCAAAATATGTCTAACCTTTTTCTTTTTTCTAGAGAGTCTAGTCATATTCATTTATTTATATCTATACTATAATATATTGACATTTATATTAATCTGTTTTAAGGATTTAATATATCGCTTATGTTTGTTACATTGCAATTTGACTCCTCTTTTAAAGTGCTTTTCCGCAATTGTGTTTGCATTAGGACGAGACGTAGGTATCTGTTGGTTTGTCTTTGGGAGTTGCATCGATCTACTTATAGCTAATAGCAATGTTTTTAAGGTAACCTTTGTTTACAAGATAGTTGACATGCGTGAGAAAACAGTAAATTTATAAATCAGATGTGATTCTAATACATTATAATACATGAACATGTACATGTTTATATGTTAATTGGTCTGAATATGTACATATACATAAAATCACAAACCTTCATTATATAAGTCAAAGAAACAAACCCGATTTTAAAAGAAAGTAAGATAAATATTAATACTTGGAAATTAAAAAACACACAGAATTTAAAAGAATTTCGATATTCACATATTTTTAAAATAGTTTTTTCTTATATTTTCACGAGTACACATTTGAAATAAAACTATTTTTTACGTATTAAACTCGCGTATAAATGGACCTCATCCAACAGATCGGCAATCTTGTTAGGATCATGTGCTCTACCGCTTAGGTAGTGCTTCTGTGTATGCATGTCCTCATATAACGTATGTATCTTGTAGCAGTGAAAGGTATTAAAATACGTTTGAATTAATAAGATTTAAATTCACAATTAATTTATTACAGTTAATCACGATGAACACAATTGAAGTACCAACTTAAATTTATTTTCTTATACTTTAAAGATATACCTTTAACGTTTAAACTTTGACGTTATAGATTGTTGAGTAAAGTAACATACCTCGACACTTAGGCTAATCAGAAAAAAAGGAATTATAGTTTATTTTAGTGTCAGATGGGAACACCTTTTTAATAGAATAGATATATAGAATATTAAAAAATATATATGTTGATATGTTGAATTTTTCATCCTAACATTGACTATAAGTTGGATTTCTGCAATTATATAATAAAAATGTATTCTCTCTGTCAAAAGCGATTAACAAAGGATGAGCTATACGTAGATTTAAACAATACATAGTTTTAGACGGCTAGAGACAGTATAAAGAACTATCGATCTTTTTGTTTCTCTCTAAATAGATGCATGGAATCTAGCACAGCGTTAGATCGTTTGACAACGTATCGCTTACTTTGAACACAATGTTGCACTCATTCGTACATACTATTGGACTTGTGACATATGAAGACGTAGTATACTACCAATTGTATAGCAGTTTTATTAGAAATTGACATTTGTCTGAGATGTAACTTTTTATATATTTTAAATAAAATGTATACTTTATTCTTGACAGACTGTAGATAAAAATATGTTTTATGATTTTAGTTATCAAAGTTTAATCAATATTTAAAATATACAATTAGTATTTTTATTGCACGTGAACCACATAATAGGTTCAAATATATAAAATCTAAGTAAATTGCCAATAATTATGTATAACTAGTATATAAAAAATAATGTAATATTTAAGTATAAATTTTGTTATTACTAATGTATTTAGTTACTTTATTGTTGATGTTATATAACTTTGGATAAGAAAGCAGAATTTTACTCTTTTCTTGACATCACATAATATTGGAACATATTTATTTTTTGATTTAATATAAATACATAACTTTGTCTTTTCAAATTTTTTAATTCGTATTCATTTTGTGACATACATTCTCTTTATTAATATTTTGATGTTGTCAATGTTGTAAGTTGTTTTTAAATAAACGTTAATTCTTTCTTTCTTTATATTATTAACATTTGAACACAAAAATTGACTAAACAAATATCTTTAATCCTACCAAAGTATCTTTGGATCTGTCCAAAACTTGCGCGTCTTCACCGACATATGTATATTTGTATGTCCCCAATTGTCTTTAAAACGACTAAATCACCATAAAAACATACTAATATTTTACTTACTCAGGTAATCCTCTTACAATCTATACTATTTTTGTGAGTACAGTTCAAGGTACTAAAATTCAGGCAATTTAATTTAGATTTCAGCGGTTATTTCAAAAACTGATTTTTCAATCTCTTTAAATCTTTGCCTACATGTTTCGTATATTTTGGAGATGATTCAAGTTTAATTATAGTAATTTATTAGTCGTATGTACCAAGTAAATAAGAGCGAACTTAGCATCTAAATAAGAGTGAACTTAGACCAAGTAAATAAGAGTGAACTTAGACTTTGGAAAAAAAATCTTTATTAATTGTTTTAGATATCGATAAGTCGTGAATATTATTGTGCTTACTTTCGTGACCCATGATTACTGTTAAATGTAACTTTACTATAATTGTAACTCTCCAAGTTACAATTACAATTACTTTAGTTCACGCCGCGATTCTGCCACGCTCTGAGCTCATGAATAAGTGCGAAAATATTTATGCAAATTCCGATACTGGTTACGTGAGCACAGCCGGATAATTAAATGTAAAAGAAGTCGATATAATTGAAAGTAATTGAAAGTTTTGGTGTAGCAATAAGCAAATGCATTAATACTTTTATTTCAAATTTAGGTAGGTGGAGAAGCGTATATAGTGAATTAGAGCGTGTAAGCGCATTTTAAACAATCGCCTAAAACCTTTAAGCCTGCAAGGTTTGAAAATCCCAGGCATTGTTTGCACATCTTTGTCTACAGCGCTATAGGCCTAGTACTCGAAAGGTGAATCCATGGAATGTTATCAGTGACAAGTTAAAGAAGATAAAGATATGAGTTTAGTTTCCGAGAACTACAAGTAGTATACTATTTGGTCACAGCTGTTTAATAAATGTGTTTTAACTTTAACATATTTAATCACAAGCGATTAGGTAGACCTTATATTAAATAAGACTACACATTATAGTCACATATATAGTATTTTATGTATTTTATTTACATTATTAATTAATTATACACGATGTCTCTCCGAAAAATAAATATTTAGTTGTTTAAAGTTTAGGCATATATCAAAGAAATATAAAGAAATTATAGTTAGTTAGGAGTAATATTTAACAGCAAACTTATAAAACATCAACAATGAATAATATTGAACAGAAAAAACCAGCTTTAAAAATAAACATAATATTTTTAGCTTATATTTTAAATAAAAAAGAAGCATTTGACTCAGCCATAAGATATGCTTTGCGGACGCTTTTATAACATTATTGTAGATTTACAATGCTGTGGCTCATTACTTAAATGTACTTCCACTTCTTTACGCAGCGTACGCTAGTAAAAGTACCAGTAAGCAAGAGTTTTAACCTTAATTGTAATTTTACAGCCAATTTATATATAATCATAATAATTATACACTCCAAACCTTCCTCAGGGCTCATAGATATCAGTTTATCAAATTGATACAAACAGACAGACCCATCTACATTTTGTACTATATGTTAGATACATATAATTGCAATAAATATTGCATTAAAATTGTTAAAGGGAATAAGTATTTTTTGCATTGCAATAGTATAGTATATTTATTTTGTCGATGGCAAAAATTTAAATTATGTTACATTTGTTCTCTAATGTATGTTATTTTTATATATTAATATAATAAAATTATAAATATGAAGCTTATTTAATATAATTTATATTTATTTTGGCCATACAGTTCTTTAAAAGTTAAGGCCAGTTGTTTTAGAAATGCACTAAAAGTAACCTTCGAAATTGAAATGTAATATTTTGTATTGAAAACTTAGACACGTTACACGGCTTTTAGGAGGAACAAATGTGTACACCTTATTCTGTTTTTAAACGGTAGATTGGTTCCAGAAAAAACCGTGTAAAAATAAACGTGTAAAAAAAGACATTGATCGTATGCAAAAATAGGTGATTGGTTCCTAATCTCTAAAACCTATTAAAATTAGTGAAAAACAAGGATTTTTTAAGAACAAGTATTCATGTTTATTTAATTAAATCACATATGCAATGTTTATTTTTACAAGCATAGTTATTAAAGATAAAAAAGATATGCACTCTAATCTTAAAAATAATATGAATTAAATGTATGTCAAGTTCAGGAACTAAAAATAATTATGTTAAACAGCTATGTTGTTAACGAAAAGAATAGGTTATTCATTTTATAAGGTAAAAAAAAATGATAATAATAAGTGATAATCATAAATACAGGAACATTAATTTAATTGCTGTCATCATCAGTTACTCGCACTCGCTTGCTTCGAACGCGTATACAATCATTATCATCGCTGGAATAATTTTGAACTGGACTTTCTCTTGCTCGTTCAGCATCTACATTTTTAACAATGAACTCTGTTATGAGCCGTTGTTCGCCAATTCTTGCTACCTCTTTGTATAATTCTTTGTATAATCGTGCTAAATGGAATAAAATCGGGTAAAAAAAATTAAAATTTTTTATTTTCAAACCGTGTTGTATCAAAACCGTGTAAAAAACACCGTTTTAAAACACAATTAAGTGTACATTGTACGAGTACCCGATATTTGTTTGCGTGTAACGCTTTTGATTTTATTTAAAAATCTAATTATTTATACAAGAGAAGGTTTTGCAACACTTAAAAATGTTCTGGGAAAAAAATATCATATTCCTATGATATTAAGTTGAGAGTACAATATTATTTTTCTGAAGATAAAAATCTAACGTTAATTTTTTTTGAAATAAAACATTTTTTTAAACCATGTCCAATGGTCGAAAGATCAATAAAACAGAATATGAAATTTTAAATGTGGTTTTTATAACGTAGATAAATTCCGATCAAACATTTTTGTCTCATACTTAATTACCATAAACATTTTGAATCCTTAGGGCTTAGAGTATCACAAATTGATTAAAATTTCAAAGAATCTGTAAAATATTGTTGAAATTAATGATAATATAAACTCTGAAAATAATGTTCAAAATTAAGTTATTCAAATGTGAGTGCAAAAATAATATAAAGATATATTAGTTGTTATTTTCATTAACTTCATGTGTTTTATATATAATAAATAAACCTTATTTACATATATCTTTATACTGTTGCTCGGAGTGGCGAAAATTTTTCATTGTAACAGTATTTATGGCAAGACTAAGTAGATATGAGATGGTTTTATATGAATGAAAATGAAAAATGTCTATGGACCTATTAAACAATAATTCAAACCACTTTTATGATTTTGAAGATTAAGAAAACCTATACAAAAGAATTAGTTTAAATAAAATGTTAATCTTATATTATTATATTTTACAACTGAAACCATACACTGCCTCACCTATCAGAGTCATGGTTATATAGGGCTCTCAGTAGCATACAAGATTTTTAGGTTCCTTTTTGAGGTACATACTTAACTAGACAGTCAACAAATCGCACCTTTATATTGAAGTGTACAGGGAGTCGGTTTCGTCATGATGATGATGTGCTCTACTTCTTTTTCTTACTTGTTATACCGAGGGGAGGGCGCCTTTATCTCACTTTTTACAAGCCAATATCCTCAACTGACGTAATCGAACCCCTAAAATTGGGCGGTATGTTAAATTTGGGTCGTCTATTAAATAAACACACTTGATTTCTGTTGAGGGTTACAAATTGCCGTGTAGTTTCTTAACAATGATCTATCAAACATTAGTAATTGCTGGCTTAATTTATTAGATTTATGAAAGGGAAATAAAAGTTTCAAAAAAATAAGCCTTTAATTTTTTGTACGTATATTTGTAGTTTCCAATTTTATAATTTTTCTAGTTAATTTCTACCTCATAAGTACGGCTTATAAGGAATTATAAGGACTCTTGAAACTTACCCTATTAAAAAAATATTTTGAGTGAAATCATTACGTTTCGACGATTTTAGTTTCTATTTGTGCTTATCAATAAGTGGGGCTTTTTTGGTCATAAATTTAATGAAATTATATCCATAATGGTATGTGTTACTTAGCAATATAACCATAGTTTTTTAATTGAAAGTGCGGATACGAAGAGTATACGTTGCGATAAGAGGATACGAAGAGTATACGATACGATAAGAGGATACAAAGAGTATTCTAAATATAACCCTTACTTACGTTCATGTTAAAGTTTTCGAACAAAGAAGAATACTATGGCTATCTGAACGAATATGTAAAAGTTTAAATGTTAATTTTAATGAACCTTACTAGATAGAATTTAAAACTTGATATACGATTAAAAATTATTTTTTTCTGAAGTAAGTATTGATAATTATTGTATCATGAATAAAGTATAAGCTTTTATCTCAATTGTTGAAATTATAAAGAGAAACACTTTTAAAGTATATTGAAGTAAGAATGATAACAAAACTTTAACTTGGTTTAGTTTAAAAAAGTCCTAATATTTTAGAGTGTCACCTACACTCTAAACCAACCTAAGAGTGGGTGACACCCACAACTTCTTATCGTGCATTGATAAGGTATTTAGCATTGGCATTAATTGAGCTGAACGAAGCGAAGCTTTTTACTACCCAAATTTTCAACTCTTTCAACTGTTGACCTACTCCTCCTTCAATTTACGAGCTACACGCACGAAATTTTGCACACATGCACATAATGAGCAAAACTCGGTCTGGATTGAAAATCAGCCGAATCATAATTGTAGTTTACGAGATAATTGATAAAATGTGTCCCATATAGTTAACATATAGAACGTTTTTAGTTTCGCTCGCGCGACCATTCCTACTACACTACTTAAGAGGTGCCTCACGTGCTTTCACCTCGGTCGTGTGGGAGACGTAAATTAATTATAAATTTTCCCAAAACAAGTATTGACATCAAATCATAATTTTTATCCATAAATAAATATCAATATTTAACTCTAGGCATTGATCGCTCGACTGCGTCGCGAGGCTAAGCCCGCTTGCTTGGTCCTAATAGTTTTTATATATTTTTTAAATAAAATTGAATAAGAAGTAGTCAAGCCAAATGAGATCCAGATACTGGATAAAGTGATATTTAGTTTCTGAAAATGATTATACCTGCCAGGGCCTCAGGTTAATGTGATGATTGTCTTTGATGCAGTGACAGGCTACTGCAAGGTAATGTGTTGGTCTTTTAAATTTGTTAATAATTTTTTAATATAGTTATAAAAAATATATGGTTTATTATATGACAAAAACGGTTACTAAAACTGATTAAAAAAATGAGGTTCCATATTTATTTAGCTTAAAAATATTTAACAGATTTTTTTATATGACAGATATTGATATTCTCACTTTACTATGCGCATCTGCTAAAAATACTTTTACGAAATTGAAAATGAAATTTATGTCATCTGCCGCCATATGATCAAAAACACGTCATATGCTACTAAAATGTGGAGAGAGTATTAAACAATTTCTTTTGGTTTAAATTTTTATATTTAAACAGATATAGTTTTTTACATATTTATCTATTTGAATGTTTTTCATTTGTTTTAATTGTTGTATATTTATTTAAATAATGGAATGCCATGTTTAAACGTACTCTTTTGTTATTTTAATTCTAATATGTATAATTAAAAATATGTAGTAGTTTTCAAATATGTAACAACAATTGAAAATTCTTAAAATAGCCTTTTAGTAGTAGCATCTTTGATTTTCCATTCATGATTAAATTTAATATGCATTTGCTCTTGTTGACTATCAATATGTCAATATCGTTATAAAAACTCGTGTTCAATGTTTAATTATGTTAGTAAGTGGCTCGTGAAACTTCGTCTTTTTTGTCACATATTTCATCAACTTCGAAGCCTGTGACATGTTTTGATTTCATTTGTAAACTGCAATTTACTCATCCATATTTCGCTTCAAAATGAAGAAATCTTTTTATTTTTTTATTTTTCGTATGTGTGTTTTTGTTCTTGCAAATCTTCAACTAAAATTTATGAAAATGATACAATAATTAACCTTTTTTTAGTGCACATATCGTCTCATAAACACTGGGCCAAAAATTGGCTTATACATAGCATATGCTTTTAGATTGTGTCAACCACACTAAATATATCTGATTATCAAATATTGTAACTGAGAAGGAGACAGTTCTGTAAACTAAACGCATTTCATTGTGAAGGTTGTCTCTGACTTGTTAAAGTTATAAATATCTTTGTTCTTATTTAACTTAATTGTTTTGTACGTAGTGTGTAATGCAATTAAATGTTAATTGGGCTGTAAGTTGTATTATACTGTTTTTGTACTCCATTTGTTGACTTCAGTTGTTTTAAAATTTGGTGGTTCATGTTTTCTTCTCTCTTTCTGAGGAATGCAGTATTTCTATGAGATTTTTTGGTTTACCTGCACCTGCATCTGACTAAGCGTTGAGATCTGTATTCAAAGTTTGTAACATTTTGGTACGCCTATTTAAAAAACGTTGTTCTAGACTTTTGATCGCAGTTTTTAAAAAGCGATTGCTTAGACTTTCCAAACTTTAACCTTCTATCCTCTATAGAATTATCAAGGTTTTATGCAACGTTTTGCTTAACAAAATGTTTGATATTCCCGAAATTGATTAAAATATAGACGATAGTATTGGAGTCGATGTTGTGTATTCAAGACATGCAAAGATATCCCGAAAAAGGATAACTCCTGCTGAAAGAAACATGTGCCTTTCATTGAAACCTCCCTTCGGAATGTGTCGGAATTGAGGTAAATTGAATGTTATCATATTTTAACCCTAAAATAAACAAGTTAAGTCGTTTTACACTAAGAAATTCCAAGTCAACGTGTCATCGCTTTGTACGAGCACTAACCTTAACACTCTTCCTAATAATAGCCATCGATTTGTTATTGCACTTGATATAAATATTATTTAGAATAAGATAAATTTAATAGATAAAATTATATAAATGTATATTTAGAAACTTTAAACTTTTGTGTGTTTTATTTGCTTTTGCTTATGTTCAAACAATACGTGGTAGTTTGGGACTAGAGAACATTTATATATCTTTTGAAAACTTTGTATTTATTTGTGCTATTGGAAATGAATCTGTATCTACTAAAACGAAGAGAAGTAAAATTTTGGCGGATTTGAGTAGAGTAGAGTCGGTTTTAAATGAATGCCATATTATTTAAAGATTTTTTTTGCAATATGAAATAACTTATAAATTAATATCGTTGTGATAAGTTATAAATAAGAAAAGAGTTGTATGTTGGTAGAGCTCAAAGTGTTGAATTTCGTTAGTTAATCTTTGGCTCATTTCAGGTCCGAAAAAAATTCTTACTTCTTATCTATTGAATAAAATATAAAAAATTATGAATAGTTACTTCTATCATAATATGATGAGCATTCAAAAAAAAGTGCATATCATACGAGAGTTTTTAGGATGGTGAAATATTGGCAGTGTGATGAAACTCAAGTAAAAAAATTAATGTGCTCAATTATAAGTAAACGGGTAGTATACCAATTTAACTAAACAGCTCAATACCAAGATTTAGGATCCTTATACCAAAAAATAAGTACTTTTACGGAAATAGTTACTAATTTATAATCAACTCGACACGATTTAACTGCACTTATTTAATTGCACTTATAGATTGTATTAAATAATGATGCAGTATTTAATAACAAGATTTATTAGGACTGCACTGCTTGAACGTGAGTTGAGAATGAAGTAGCACCGGAGGGCGAAGACTCGGAGCGCTGACGGCTGCCCCATCCCATCACCCGCAATCAACCGCAAGCAGATTTCGGTGAATACCGAACACAGTGTTTCATTGGGGTGCAAAGTAAACATTAAGAACAGCAGAGTAAATATTTCTATTACAATTGCTGCCTACTGTTGTTCAGCGACGAAGTCACAAATAGTGTTTATAAAGTGAATATGTGATCTCACGTTACCGATTCACAAACACAAGTAAGCCCGCTTAGTAGTTTTGTGTATCTAATCGATTGTAGTCGATTTCGTCAATGTGATTATCGTGTCACCGCCATGGAAGTATTAATTAAGCTCTTGTTGTCCTAAATCTTAAATCGGATAATGAACTATAACCATATCAGATTTGATAAACATCAATTCTGTTCTATTGCGTAATGTATTAACAAACAAAGTAATAAATACTCAAAACTATTGCTTAAAGATCATACTTAAGTAACACGTAGCTTGTTACTTTTTACTATTTTATTATTTGTCTTTACTTTATTTTATGTCAAGGCTTCGTACTATTACTTATAATATCTGCTATAGTAATTTACTAAACTTCACAAATGAGTTAAGGATAAATAGCTTTAATATTAAGATCAATTAAAAGTTATTATTCCCCAGTGGATATATATCTTCTAATATTTTAGATGGTGTACAGTTTGTATCTTCCAACCCCACTTGACACATCTTTGTAAATGCTTATGATTTTTAGGTTTCTAATAATCTAGTTATATTTATATTAAAAAGATTATATGATATTATATTATATTATTTTTTACTTGTTTTAATTTGTTTATTTCTGATTTATAATACTAACACTAGTCTTTAAGAATAATTGTTACTAACAAAATATGTGCTTGTCCCGAAATAAATGTTTATTATAATAATTCTGTATAAAACCATAATCTTTTGAATATCAATTGAACAAAGAATTGAATAAAGAATTTTGTTAACACAAAATAACATATTGATGTTAGATTATTCAACATAAACAAAAATAATTAATAAAAGACCTCAATGCATATTTGATGTTAAAGCACTCTATTCTTTAATAAAATGGTTTCTCTCTTGACGGTATAATTTTAACTTTATTTATTTTGTTTATTATATGGTATATTATTTAGTATGTTATTTCGGAGAGTAACTAAAATATGCAAAAAAATAGTTTTTTTTTTTAATGTATGCCTGTATTAAATTAGTTAGTTCCAAATCTCTCTTTATCTAATAAAGGAATCTCTTTATCAGTGTTTTTTATTTTTATTTTTATTTAAATCTGTGGTAACGCAAGACGATGTTCCATTTGATGGAAAGTTGAAAATAAAGTTAGTCGTAGCGTAAGAAGCATCAACTTATCGTAAAAACTTATACATTCTGGCTTTTTCATACGAATTTGAAAAAATATTAGTTTTTTTCATAAAATATCCTATTTAAGTAAATAATACTTTTAAAGGCCTACGTTTCCTCGGCCTCGTCTTCCCCCTCGCCCTTGGTCAACTGCGCTGGAAAACTAATTAGTTCTATTATGAGAATATGTATCGAATAAAATCAAAACGAAGTTAGTTAATTTTATATTCAGGTCACGAGAAAATGTAACCGCAAGATATACACATATATAAACACATACACACATACAAACACATATATAATTACTCTACCATATATTGTATTTAGCTAATAAAGCCGGGGAGGGCAAATAATATATCATAAAATATTGAAGTCACTTATGATTTCAGCTTTTTCATAAAAATATACTTATACATTTTAATGTATAAGTGTATTTTTATGAAAAAGTTATACGCGAGTTTTAATCCGTAAAAAATAGTTTTATTTAAAATGTGTACTCGCGAAAATCTAAGAAAATACAACAACATTATTTCTTGTTTTTAGAACGCTTTTTTAAAAAAAAAATTGTGGATGTAAGAGAGGAAGGACAGTAAAAGAGAATTTTATATAATTCATGTAGCAAAAATTAGTCAACTTAACTCCATCAGCCATTTTCATAGAATAATTCTATAATTTTTATTTTCGTAGTAATATAGATAACATCCCTGCTGCCAAATGCAATATCATTTTATTGGTCCGCTTATTGCTAATAACATTAAAATAATCGACGGACATCGAAGTAAGAGTACGTGACTTCTTTTTATATGTTTCTCAATGATAGAACAAGACGAGACCTAGACAAGTCTATATTTTGTTGTTGAGCTCTCAGCAGTAAAAAACTTTAATGTCTTGTTAAGTCAAGTGAACATTAGCTTTTTGCTATTAATTAAACACTAACTAAAATGTTTTCTAGGAGACGGTATCCATAAAGAATTATATATATTTGGATCAAGGAGGTAAGACTAAAATTTAAATTATAAGGACGTTTTTTATTTCTTTTATAAACTTTTATTAGAAAATTTGTCACTGGATGGGGTTAGTTAGTTGTACCAAGGTTAGTGTAGTTTGTCAAATAATTTTCCTGTTTTGTTAAGATAAACTTGATTAGAATTTACCTAAACTTAAAACAGATTCCGATATAGGTATCATAAAAGACAAAATAGTCGAGCTGTTGAGGCATAGTAGTACGTTATAAAAAATTTTAACATTGTATGATGGTTTACTCGTCACATAACATTTAAACTTAATTTTCTATATTGAAAATATTTTCTCTATTTTCTCTTCTTTAACTTAGCTTCCAATTAAAAAAAATACAAATAATTAATACTGCAATATGAGAACTGGATATAACAACCTCAAAATTTTAAATATTTATTGCGGTAGATTTAAATACTCAAAGATATATATTTCACACTCACCAACCAACCGATAGTTTTGTATCGGAGAAGTAACTAGATCCTAAAAAAAGAACCTCCAGAAAACGTTAACTATTCATAGTTTTGAGAACGACTCTGTCCAAATGCGGCCATTACAATTCTTTAATGTCACTGCGTTTATCCTACTACTAAGTAATCGAATAAGGAACTTTAATTAAACAATATTGTTATCCACGACATATACATACACGTACTATAACATAATTAATTTAAACTTTTAATTAAGCTTTATTGTCCTAAACACTTCATGGGTCTCAGTAATTTACCCGCGCTCACTATTGTTTACATCAGCAAATATAAACCAAGATAAACATAGCAAATAAGTGAAATGAACTATATGTTCACTTTATTCATAAAAAAACATTTTATATTTTAATTTGGACTTTGTCAACATAAAAACTCTAAGCTTTTTAAAATAAGTTTTAACTGTTGTGTAAGTTAAGTACATTTTTAAACAATCAGTGCTTATATTTATTAAAATTTTTAAATATCAAAACCATACAATTAGTAGGCGGTTTAAATTACATAAATATTCAACGCAGATTAAAATTATTAGAATCCATCCGTTTTACAAATTAAATTTAAAGTCAAGGTTGAAATATAGATGTAGCTTCAATAAGATTATATTATAAATAAAAACCAACATTATATAACTTAAATATACCAGTATGATTTTAAGAGGAAAAGTAGACAAATATTGAAACTTGTTAATTAAAAATTACATAGATTTTTTTAAGACTTTCGAGAACAAAAGATTGAAATACTTTCGCCAAAAAAACATCTGTCCAAGGCAAGAATAGTAATACATTAACTAAATCTTGTTAAATTCATTTTCTCTACTATTTAGGTAGTGGAAATTTAATGTGTACACAAGCTCTCACATTACATATAGTATGGTAGTCAAATGTATTTAGAATGGTTTTGAATGAAAACTACAACAATCATTTTTCTTTGAGTTAATTGAACTATTTATTTTTATCTTGTCTTATCTATCATGTTCTTATAAATTTAAATATTATTTATTGTTACATATGACTTTGAGTATTAGATTCCAAACAAAGATTTATTTATTAATATTTGATATTATTCTTAATTATTTATGCATTTATTGAATTTTTGTAATTTATATTTTTTGTATTTTTGTAATATTATTCTTAATTATTCATGCATTTATTGAATTTTTGTAAGTTTACAAACATCATAAAGATATCTAGTGAACCAAATTAGTCGTGTTGTCATTTTAATAAAGTTCTGAATATTGTTTGGAAATCTTACTTCTTCCCATGATTTCGCTTTATTTTGATTTGGGAATTGAAACATTCAAAAATGTAAGTTCAATATTTAGAATAAAATAAGAGCAAACGTGTAAGATTAAACATGGAGTCGCGGCGTGAACCTTACACTCAATGTTTTTGTTAAAAAAAATTGTCACGTATTATGTAGGTTTAAGCAGAAGATAATTTTATTAGACTTTAATGCTTTTAGTAACTGAAAATATTTTCTCAGGAAAACCCAAATGCTTTTAATATTCACGTTTCTTTTGTATTTAAATAACCTTTTATTTAAATATATTAAACAACATGCGTCCTTCAAACTTTGATAATACTAAAATTTCTGGGTTTTAGCTCGATCCATGTTTCTATAAGAAACTTTGTTACACTTTGTTGGCACATATGTTTATGAAATGGTTGGAAACAGCTATTACAATAGAAAATAATGCCTATACTTATAATACTAAAAACATTCTTTAAACAAATGGAAATATATAAAAATAAAATTAAAGGTTACAAAGTATCTACATCATAGTAAATAAACTGATTTAATTGCGTAATTAGTAATTAAAACTTTTTGTATTTATCCGAGCTATTAGTAATTATAGATTACGAAACTCTAAATGAGAAAAGCTTCGTAAGGGGTTTTAAATAAGAACATGCAAAGGCGACACTCGCATATGACTTAACAAAGTATATCCAAGTTTCTTAAGACACTTAGTATGATAACCGCTCTATCTCTAACTATGTTAATATGAGGAGTGTAAGATAAGCTTCTTTCTTTACAGAAGTAACGTACTAGGTATTTGGCTTTCACTTTCAATGTCATAGAGTGAATAAAAAGAGTATGTATGTTTAGAATAAATTAAAGATCTTGAATAAGTCTGGCAATGTTGCTGTATTTATTTGTTTATACAATTGTCATAATAAGTGTTAGTGTTACTTTAGACGTTACTTCTTAATGAGTTAGTGTAACATTATAAGTATTGCATTATTCTGTTTAATCAATAAATATGTTCAAAGGTTAATTAATAAACAATGTAAAGAGAATATTTATTTATCACATTCTATGTATAATTTATGTATTGATTCCTCTAAAACTATTTAGGTTGCAGCTGACTTCCTGTGACTATGCATCATTAAATCTAGCTTTGACAAAGTAAGAGTAAAATGCATTTAATTAAAAAACCTTTTAAATTAGATTTATTACATCTGAGTATAATGAATGTCTACTTATATAATGAGCACGAGTATATTAAGTGAAAGTGTTCATTTATTGTTAAATAAGTATTATTTCAACTAAAACATATGTTAATATTTTTCAATTCGTAATGTTAAGATATGTTTTATATATTTTTCAGTTCAGGTACAATATGTGGAGTGCAATCGTGTTGTTGTTATTCTAATACAAACAAGAGCATGAAATGTTCTGGCACAGTTTGATGCAGTGTCACGGATTTTGAACACAATGTTTTACAAGTATTTGAACCAGATAGTAAAATTGCGACAAATGTGTTGATTGAGTAATCGATATTTTATCTGTCACACTACTTTGTTACACCTAACTAAGAACATAACAAGAAGAGATTATAAGAAATCAAAAGATAAATTATCACAAAAAAGATTTAGAAGTTATCATGAAAGTATAAGTAATATGATGTGTCGTCGTACAGCTTGTACCAAATAGAAGGAAAATAACGACGTGTGCTTTTAATCTCTTTACAATAAACATCATTTAGTACACTGGTATAATAGGATTATGAAAAAATATTAGTTAAAAATATATTTTCACAAAACCACACTATAAAATAAAATAAAATAAGATCCGCTAATTAAAAATACACAAAGATTCTGTAACTTTGTCTAAGCGAAAATTTTATATAATTTCTAAAGCTTCATTTAAATGGTAAATGAAAATTACTTTAAGTAAAATATAGAAAGTTAAGAAATATTTTAGACTTTTCCCATTTTAAAAGTTTAATAACTTACGTTTATTTTTTATAATACTCATTTTTAGTTGAAATGTAAAAGATTTTTTACTCTTTTACAAAGGTAATATTTTTTAAAGACAGATTCAGTTTACATATATATTTTTACATTTATATAGATACAATCGATGTCTATTTGATATAGCCATATTATATTATATTATAAAAATATAATAAAAGCCTATATACAAATATATAGCTTAAATTTTTGATAAATTTATACGGCATTTAGCTTTAGATAATGTACTTTCATTACACAACCTGTATTTAAACTCACAATATCGACTAAACGTAACACGCCTGACCCATCAATTAACTTTATCAACGGACATCAATTAGGCACTATACAGTCACATATATAGTGTAGTACTACAGTCACTGGTATCGGGAAATTTGTATTTATAGTTAATTTTATTAGTTGTATAAAATAATTAGAAAATTATAAGTTTAGGAAATTATAAGTCGGAAATAATACCCCAATTTTTGAGGAAGGTTGTAGGATAATATATATATAAATATAATATAAGTTTACTATCTTTAGAATGGGTATTAGAAAGTGCTTAGAAAAAAATATCACACATTTGTAATTCTATTTGATTCCTGAGCTGGATCAGGGGTTCCGAACGTGCGAGGTTTTTCTGTAATCCAAGTGAACGGAATCGCACGGGCAAGATAAAATCCATAAAGATAAAAAGTTTATCCTTTTATCCAAAACGTTCCATGAAACTACGAATCGAATAAATATAAATACTAGTTGTAAGTTCTCCTAATGATAATAATTATATATTTAAAGAATTATATTCGAACGAGAGGAATAATAAAAAATGCATATTTTTATATATTTCCTGAAACCAATTCTGTTGGTGTTTAAATTGAAGTTTGTAGTTTCAACTGAAGTTGCAAGTTCAATTAGATAAAGATATTAGTTTGCGTCTCGAGAACTACTATCGGCCGCGGGCGTTATGTTCAATAAATGAACAATTTAATACAGATGCAGTTGATTAGGGCTTCTTGTTTTTACTATATAAGACTTTAAATTATGATTTTATTTATGTACAGAAATTTCATATTTAGAGTAACTATACTCTAGACTAGAGAGAAGAATTTACATAATGACAATATAATTTCCAAATTTACGTAGCATGCGAAATATACGCTACATTTTAATTTAAATTTAATACAGTTTAATATGTACAGTAAGTGACAATCTCATTCATGAGCAATGTTTTTATAAATTATTACTTTGCAGTGTATATTAGTAAAAGGTTTGTTTTGGTAAACTGTACATAGAATAAAATGCAAGTGATGCTCAGAAGCTTTTGTGAGACTTCCCCTAAAGTGTCACCCACATATTTTTTTTTTTAAATAGGTTTACGTTTGACTACAGTCTGTCTTTAATTTTAAGCCTGACTGTAGTATACGATGTTACATGCTTAGCTCTTATATTGTTTTTTATAACAGAATTTCATTTTTCAATTATATAGAAATAGTTCAGGCTCAGTAAACAGAACTGATGTATCTTGTAACATACATAGGTTACAACTATAAATACGGATAAGGATGATTTATATTTTAATATTCGATCCAAATACCTATCCACTATCTCTCATTTTAATGTGTTTCAAGATAATATGAAATATCTTCTAAATTAACTTTACTATCAAATTTCTTATCTATGATTTGATAGTATTAAAAATTCAATAGGACTTTACTAATAATTGACAAATTACTAAAGAAAACTGATCTTAAACTTTGACGCGTCACTTCACGTCATACCTTAAACTACAATTGTTTATATATTTTATATTTTCATCAAAAAATTTTAATTATGAAATTATTTTTGTAGAGACAATTATAGAGATAATACAGTTGAACGATAAAGCTGTAATGTCCACCTGTTACTAGAAACATACCCTTTTAACCTTTTCAACGTTCACACATAACGTGTGTATCTGTTTATTTGGGTCAGTGACGTCATTACTTTCATAAAAATGAACCTAATTAAGTTCAGTTTCTTAAAATCTACAGCAATTTGAATAATATAATTCCAAACTTTGATTTAGATTTTACTTTTTTATTATATTAACGCTGTTTAAATAAGATAATTGTTTCGTATTAGAATGTATCAATGTGAGTGCAGCAGTAATACCTCAAGTTAAAAAGCATCAGTTAAAAATTTAAATAATAAGAAAAACCTCTTAATGGGAAGAATAATAAATCGTGTTCATACAATATAAGAAATACCTGCATAGAGAAATTAATGTCAATAGAATAAATGACAGTCTCTTATTATATCAACCTTTTCAAGGAGTCACAATTAGTCACATTTTATTAATAGTACCGAAGGAAACGTAAATTAAGTCTAAGGTTTATATTTTGCAAGAATGATTCACCACTGGACGATCAAAAAGAATGTGTAGATTTTATTGAATTGCGGTTTCTTCAGTTTTAATTATTTATTTTCGGTATATTCAGTTTGAGACCTTCACCACCCTTCCACATCTGACGAACCAAGCCTGCTAGAAGGCGGCTGGTAAAGTACCATTGTCCAGAGTTGACTGATCACTTGCCTGCCAAGATAGCTCCTTACTATACTTTACACACAAAGACACACAAAGACACATAAAGTGGTTATTTGAGCACTGATTTTTTGGTAATGCATAACTCCAAAATTGTAACATTTTTATGTCCTAATCTAGGATGTTATTTGCTCGAAATAATTTCTTCATGTATTTTAAGCAAATTAATAAAACGAATAAATTATAAATAAACACTATTTCATTTAGATGCTACAATCAGGGAAATTAGATCCATCGAGCCGACATGCAGTCAAGGACATCATAGTCATGGACAAAAACGATAACCATCGATTAGATGATATACAGAATATTATTTTAATATACTTTCCTCCTTTTTTACTGGTAAATTAATTCATATTTTATTAAATTTACCTATTTGGCACGCAGAAAATTTCAAAAATTAAAAACTTTTTATTTACGATCTTCGTCTGGGAAACACCCACAGTCTTTACAAAAATGTGCAAAATATTAAATTACCTGCTAAAAACATTTATTTATAAAGGCAACCGATAAGCTCTTTTTACGTTTTTATTCAGGTTTTCTTTCGCCAAGATGGGATTTGAGATAACCTTTGCCACAAAATGACAAATTATATATTTATTCAATAGCCTCAAGGAGGGTATCAAATGAAAGAGCTTAATACGTAGACACAATAGTTTGCAGAAATTCTAAACCAAAATAGAGAATCCTAGACGTCGTTAAAAAATCAATATATTTGAAAATAAAAAAAAATTAAAGCCTGTTTAAAGGCTATTTCTTTAAAAATATGTTTATTTTTTGGTGAGACTTAAATAAGTTATTATATATTTAAGTTATCATAAATTACTTTGCTTATTAGAATAAATTAAACAATTTTAATAATATATAATTTTTAATAACAAAACTTTTTTTCTATAATATCTCAATAAGATTGATAAACGCAAGCAACTGTTTAGTAAACAGAACAGATATTCATATGCTACAACTAGAAATAAAAATAATATACAGTTTAATATTGCTACTAAATAATGATATAATATCTCTCATTTATATGAGAAAACTAAAACTAATGATAGCAATAAAAAATGGTAACAAGATAATAAAGGACGTGTTTTCATATACCTCTATAATAAAATTTCACCTCTAGTTGATAGTATTAAATAATAAAAAGAACAAAATTACAACATAAATGATGTTTATTTTTGTGTTGACCGAGAATGATTCTTTCAAACTGAGTTCAGACCCATCACGTCACTTTGAGTTTATGTATAGACATTTCATAACATTCACTTAATATGTATAGAATATGTTTTGTTCTATAATAAAAATAATTTTATTAATTTAATATTTTCAATTAATTAATATTGCGAAATTATTAATTTTAAACGTTTAATTCATAAGATCGAAATGATAAAATAAATAAAGCCTTTTTATATTTATATCCTTCAATGATTACAACACGATTGCACGTTAGTTTCGAGAAGTACTTTTTTTACAACTTTTCTACTTCTCGCACAACTTTCCTGCCCTGTATGCTTAGAATATAAACATGTACTGCGTGCGATTTAATAGTAAAAAAATAACAGATGCTGTTTGAAATATAAAAGTAATTACTATATTTGCTAATTAAAATATTTTATAAGAACGAACATGTAAATATCTTATAATATAAAGGCTGTTAATATAAAAAATCCCCTTATCCAGCCTGTATGAACTGCATCTTGCATAAACCTGGAAAGTTCAAGCTTTATAATCAGCTACCAAAATCAGGATCATAAACATCGTATTAGTTTGGTTTTGTTTTAGGGCTTTCCTTTTAATTATAAATATTCTTACATGATATTCCATAAATAACGTAATAAAATTAATGAGAATAAATATAATTTGATTTGTGGCTCCAAGTCAAAATTAATAAGACAACCTTATGATACTTAGGTTGACATCTGCGTTACAAAAGCCATTGGCTAAGGTTTTCCATCTTTAATAGACTGTTCCAGACGGCAGACTGAGGAAGTTTATAGTTTAAAGTTTATTAGTCTAGATTTGTAAGTATTATACAGTAGAGGTAGAGAAGGTAAGTTTTACTTTAATAACGATGTTAATATAATAATAAGTCAAAACAGTTAAAGCACTCATCGTAACCTCTCGTGTAGATTCAGATAATAAAAAACTGTACTACTATTTTAAGTAGGTACTGTAAAAATTTTCTGTGAATAATATGATATAATCCGCTTGTAATTATTTTCAAATAAGAAACATAGTATCATAAACAGTAGTATTATGTTGCTGAGTAATTACTCTAAATTCGAACATCGATATAATTTTCTGTTATATCAAAATCTGAAAACAAACGACTAATCGATAAACGATAAGAAGAACGAAATTTTTGACCTCAAAACAAGTGGGGCTAAAAAAAATATTAAAAAATTCTTTGAAGGCTATTAAGGCTGCATATTACATATTTTTATGTATAATTTTTATATTCGTGACTTTGCTACAAATAATAACTGTTACATATTTTAATAAATTTTTTTGACCTAAAATAAAGTGTGACGTGACATGAAAATTGCTGAATTTAATAAATAAGAACTATAGAGATCCGTTTTACTTGATAACATGATTATTTATTTATTTATTTATTTATTTATTTATTTATTGGAAACTCAACAGCTATTTTACAATTTTGGTACATGCATGATTTTGGCAATGGTTATGAACTTAGCCAATGACAGAGTTTCACGACATTGACATAATAAATCTGGAAACTAACAATAATTATAATATTAAAACAAGAAATGAAAGAAAATAATAATTAGAATAATTAGATTACAGATGACAAATGTTTTTATGTCATCTATATATACATACATACACTAAACAACTTCATACATTACAAATATATATTATACATTTTACATTTTACACATTACACATTTTTATTATTATTATTTCACTTGCCAGCGAGAATATTAATAATTTGATTACGGTATGACTCCTTCGCCAATTTAAAAATATGAAATTATTATTATATAATAATATTATTTAGTTGTTGTTATGTGTTTAAATACGTTTTTAATTAACATTTATTATCCTACCATAATTATGGCGTTACAAGCCGTCTTATACA